>OY728156.1:1839588369-1840838369 GCA_963277665.1 Viscum album
GGGGTTTCTCACGTTTTTTTATTTTTTTTATTTTATTTCACGGCGGTTTTACCGAAACCGCCGCTATTTCTTGGTGGTTTTTTAAAAAACCGCCGCTATTCCTTGAATAAAATTAAAAAAAATAAAAAAAAATTAAAAAATAAAAAAAAATTTGCCGTTTAGCGGCGGTGTTTTCGCGGCGGTTTTTAAAACCGCCGCGAAATGCCAGCCCGAAACGCATTTCGTGGCGGTTTTAAAAACCGTCGCGAAAAAACTGCCGCTAAACGGCGGTTTTCTCGTAGTGCTCGATGTGTTGTTAAATGGTCTTGACCTTTTCAGCCATTTCAGTAACCATTTTAGGACCTAGAAGTTTCCATTACCCAACATTATCTTAGCATAAATGTGTTCTACACCTATTCTCATAAAGGGATTCATAGGGAGAAATTTTTATTCTTGAGTGGAAACTATTATTGTATGAGAACTTGACCAAAGGAAGATGTTGATCCCATAATCCTTTTAAGTCCATAGTGTAATGCCCCAACCTTATAAGCTTGGAGTCAGTACATTATTTTAATACATTTGCATGATTACAATAAATCAAATACTAAAGAATCGTTCAGTTTACGCGTCTTAGAAAAGAGATTACATACACGATCTTTACATTATAAATCAAAACATAATATACAGCAAAGATGATTCTTTATGAACACCATTATTCCCTTATCTTAACCATACATATCAATCATATAACACTTCTTAGCTTCCTGGGAAAATAAAAAAAATAAAGGTGTGATCTCAGATGCTTGGTAAGGTTAAAAAATAGTAGAAATATTCATAAATAAGAATAAACACTTAAGGCAAGGTATAAAACTAAAACACAAGCCTTTTAAACATATTATTGATCACAATATGGAAATAATAAATAATACCATATAAAATAAACATAACCATGGATATTCCACAAGTCAAATAATCTTATAGAATATCAATAACTAATATCATAATGAGGGAATGAATAATATAGTACATCTGAACTATAAATATATTTCCTCAAGATATCTATTATCAAGATATATCCTAATGACAATTTATGTTAGTGGGTAGAAACTTGTCTGCTTTTTGTCAAGATCTATCCTCCTAACAATGCTAAGCTTCTTAGAAAACAAACGCGAGGGATTTTTCACCAACTAATTTCATATCATGAGGCTTATTGATTCATCAAGGGGCTATAGAGGGTCCTTCCCATCACTTACTAAGTCCAATGCATTCCTCATATGAAAAGGTTGAAAATGAACATAAACATTCAGATTAAAACTAGTTTATAAAATGTTAATACTTGAACCATAAACCATGAATGGTATAAACTAGCACCAATAGATTCAAACATATCATAAAACCTTAAATACAATATGGAATATTGTATCATAACAAAATCAACCTCAATTAAGCATAAAATACCAAAAAGGATGTTAACATATATGAGAATAATATAATAAAATCATTAAAACTATTTAAGAGAAATTTACCTTTTTTACTTTATAATCATTTGAATGTCGCACAAAAAGATAAAATTTATTTTCAAAATTACCTTGTAAGTTTTTAAGGAAATATTAAAAATGTTAATGCATTATAACAGTGTAAAATAGACACTTTCTCCATATAAGTTAAAAATATTCTTTCCTTAATTTGTTGAAAAGGTTATAAAGTACATCGTTTGGAAAACGACGGAATGATTCCTTTCAAAATGTTTTATAAAAAGTAAAACATGGGTATAAATGAATTTAAACAATTGTATAAAAAAATTAATAAAATTTTGAAATAAATTTTTAAGAATCATGGACATGTATAATAATGTTTTTCTAGTAGATACTTACGTATAAACAATCTTAGATAATAATGAGATTGTCAAATTAACCCTTATCATAGGTCTGATTCCTTTCATACAAGTTTGGAACTCCTATATAATGGTTTTAAACATATTATTAAATTTTAATAGAATAATAATAATATTTATTATATCATATATGATTCATTTATGACTTTATATTACCCGTTTATTAATAACTTCCAAGTTAAAGCAACATTTCGGGTAATAATCTCTTTGTTTGTCATACGCGTTTTGACTTGTTATTCTTGATATTATTACTTAGATAATGATTTAATTACTTTAATAATGTAAAAAATGATTTATATATTATATAAATTCAGTATTTAAATATCTAATATATATATATATGTATAATAGATAGATAAATGAAATGGAACACACTGTTCATAGAGAGGGTAGGTCATATGTACGCATGATTGTTGTTTTTTTTTCTTATCATATTGAAGGAATAAAGTAAATGAAATATATATATATTCTTCCAGTATAATTATTATGTCATATATTTTATATTTATTTAGTATATAAATTTTTATAATCATTCTAAAATGGTTGTAATGGAGGATGAATCTCATCGCGTCACGGGGACGGTAAAACTTACTTACGCACGGGCGATGATATCATTTCCTTAATGGTTAAATGGTATAGAATTGGATGGAATATGAATTATAAATAAAAAATTCATGTTATATTTATTATTTAAATCCTTTTTATTTTTCATTATACTCATCAAAATAAGGTATATATGAAAAACAATTTCCACCATGGTGTGGAGACGGTAAGTCGAACGTACGCATGCATGGTGATATTGTTTTTTGTAGGATAGGTAAAAGGATGAATATGGTTGTCCCATAATAATAAAAACATATCATAATATAGTAAATTCAATATTTATTACTTTATTATGGGAACAAATTAGGAATAGGAAGTGGAATAAGAAAATAAATTGATTTGAATTGGTAAAACAATTACTTATTCTTTGAGTGTCACCATTTGATTTTCACAAAACAACACATTAGGTTGGATTTACACCCAAATTATGTAACATATTATGAATTAAAGGAAGTTATAAATATAATTGGACATATTTTTTTTGAGAAAAATTACTTTATAAGTGTAAATAAAAGAGGAGGGGTTCCCTTTTATAAGAGAGGGGAGAGGGAACTTTAGAAATTTCCAAAACTATTAATTTATTATAAATAGATTTTTGATTTCAAATATCTCCAAATTCAGTTATTTTGAGGTTAAGATAATTATGGGACGAAATCCTATCAACCAATAAAATTTATACATGTTTTTATTTAATTTTAAACTTTATCATTTTGATTTATGCTTATTTAATATATTTAATTTTAATTATGGTAATAATATTCTAAATATTAAATGGTTAAAAATATTTACTTATATGGTGTAAATTCTCCATAAATGTAAACTTTGTGATATTTTAGACCTTATAGTTATCAATTTTTAATTTTCAATATTTTTATGATTTTTAAATAATTTAATAAAATGTTATTTTATAAAATATCAATACTGTCAATTTTGAAACTATTCATTAATTTGACATTAAATAAAATCCAAAGAGAAAGATAAATTCAAAAAAATCCATTTAATACACTCCTAACAAGTTATATTCACCTATAAAACTCGTTTATAACCTCAATTATGTGAAATTGTATTTATTTTAATATTTTTAATATTCTTTATTTGATATTTTTATTAATTAAATAATTACTCATTCACTATTGTATCGTTATTTATGATATTTATTTAGTCTCTAAAAAATATAAATAAACAACTATGATATAGATAATTCTTTTTTATTTCCAAATACTATTCATTATCGAATTTATCTTTAGGTTATCCCAATATTAAAATTATTGTACTTATTAAAAATGAGAGTGTCACATTTTGTTACATTCTTTGATTTTAATAATATATATGTAATTTTCAGGGATCAGTATCCATTAAATGATTAAAAATGGATCATAATGATATATTTGAAATTATACTAGTCATTTTAACGAATTATAGATTTTTATGAATTTTATAACATTTAATGAAATATTATTTATTTTAAAGTATCATTCATTTCAATTTTGATATTAATCAATATTTTCATTTTTTAAAATATAAAATCAACATGATAACTTCAAAACAATACTTAAAATACTTTTCTAACATGTATATGTTATCAATAAAATTATTTTATATCATTTATTAAGTCATATAATATTTATTTTAATAGTTTTAATATCATTTATTTGATTCATTTATTAATGAAAAAATTGTCGTATCATCATTCTATTGCCATTTAATTTAATTATTTATTTCCTAAAATTATAAATAAATTACCATGATGTATTTTATTATTTTATATTTTTAAATACTATTTATATTCAAAGATATCCCATGTATAACCACATATTAAAAATACTTTACTTGTTAAAAACAAAAGTGTAACAAAAATGACTTTTTTTTAAAATATAATATTTTAAATGTATTAAAGCCATCAAAGTGGATCAAAGTGGTCCTAAATTAGACCCATGTATTATATTGGTCAGAATAAACTATTATAATTAAAATAGGATAGGTTTTAGGGTAATTTTAATATTTTAATAATATAATACTTACCTTTAAGTACATGATTTACCCTTAACCGTTGTAATAAAATTTATTACTAAACATACAATTCATAATGTCCAAAAATAAAAGATACTTATTTACATAATGTGGAACTTATGATTATAAATAAGGAATCCATTTTTAAGAATTAAAAACATAAAATTTTCAATAATTAATTTAAAATTAATCCTATTGTTGGAATGAAAAATGGGTTTTTAAAAGTTAAAACATTGCAAAAGATTAAAATGATTTTACATCAAAATTCATGGTAAAATTAATGCCAATTACCAATATTATATTAACTGATAAAAATATATTATTTTTTTAATTTAAAACTATTCAATATTATAATTTATCCATATAAATTATTTCGATGAAAAAAATGTTTTCAATTAAAATTTAATATATTTTACTATTCATCAAAATTTAAAACTTATCAGAAAAATATAAAAAACTCCTAAAAAGTAAATTTTTATATCCAAATTCCAAATAAGAAGTATATTTTGTTAAATATAATATATAAAAGTGTCAAAAACTATATTTAAAATTGGTGTGCCATCAAAAGGGGGAAAACTGTATTTTTTTATAAATACTTCTTTTATCTGAAAAAAATTGAATTTGGCCTTATATAATATCTAGAAAACATATAATATGAATTTTAATCATTATATTAAATATATATTACATTAAAAAATCCATCAAGAGTTATTTTATTATTTTATAATCTCACTTATTTGCATTTAAATAGTTTTTCAGAAGAAAGATAATATTGTTCATACCCCCATTATAATGACTAAGTTATTAGGTAATGTGATATTATTTAGTTGTTCACTTAAAATTAGTCTTGAATAAAATTAATTCTATCAAAAGAACTTGAAATTGTGTGTAACACAATCCAAGCATAGTTTTGTGTATACCACAAGAAAAGTCGGTGATAGGTGTAACGTAAACTTATCTTATTGTAGTGTACAACACAAGCTATTGAATTTATTTAAAAAAAGAAACATACCATGTAATATTAGGGTGTTACATTCTCCCATTCTTCAATAAATTTCATCCTATAAATTTTTAAATCTGGTTTTGGTAACTAAGGTTTGATTATTCAAAATTCATTTATTGCAATCCCGCATCATAACAGTGGTCGATAAAACATCCAATTTAAAATAAAGAAAGGGAAGTAATAAGATTACCATAGATAACACATACAAGGGTTCCATGTAGGAAAAAATAGACCTGAAAGATAAATCTAACCAACCAGTTCTGATGGAGAGTGAAAGAGAACATGTTCAGAAGAAAGTTAACAATCAAAAATCTATAAATCTATGATGATCTAAGGGACCATTTGATTCATTAGAAAAATTACTAGGATAGAATTTTTTGTTTCATGGTTCTTTTCCTAAAGTTGAAGAATTATTTTACTACTTAGATAAGTAATTAATTGATTTCTTTCCTTATCATAATCATAATCTCATAAGTTAGTTGTGCTTTGATCTATTTTCACTTCATCCCTTAATCCTTTAAATAATATTTAAAAAAAATTCATACCTGAAGCAAATCATAAGGCCCACAAGTATTTCCTTCATCCTCTAAATATTTACCAAAACCTAGAATGTTATCCCAAAGTATCCAATAAATCATACGTTAACCTCAAAAAATAATATCCAATGTTCATCTTGCTCCATTTTAACCTTAAGACTTTTCCAAAATACTAATGTCCCAATTCACCATCTAAAAATGTCTCTAGATTTAAAAAATGAATCATAACATTAGATTCCCCAAAAAATTAATGTATCTCTTATTAAGAAATACCTTTATAACCTCAAAAAAATTAATGAAGTAATTGATGCTTCCAAAAACTTGATTAATATGTACTTCAGTACAGTACTTATATATCTCACGAATCTTATAAAAATAAAACCATTTATGTAATAATTCTTGAATTCAAATACAAAATAACCTTACTCATTCCACTACACTCTTAAACTATTAACTATGCTTCAACATATTATTCCTTAATACCTCCTTCATCTCATTTTTCATTTGTAGACTCTTCATTATTAGAAGTATAACCATTTCTTTTATAAACTTTTTTATTATAACCATTAAAAAAACTCAAAACACAAATTGAGAAACACTAATCATAGTGATATAGTCATAAAGAATTAGTTATAGGATCTCTAAATGATGTCATCATCTTCTTAATACATAATTTCATATGATTAACATAGGTTGTCCATTACCAAATCTAAAGGATGGTATCCTATACTTGGAATTATCCTCAAAGTCATTCATAGGTTTATTTTTTATAATCCATGTTTTCTAAATCTAATTCACAAGGTTGTTTATAAACTTTATCTGATACCAACTAAAACGCCCTGACCCCAGAAGTATGGAGTTGGTGCATTATTTTAATACATAGTCATGATAACAAGTAAACAAATACCAAAGGAGATTTTAGTTTAGTAGTCATGGAAAATAGATTACATACAAGATCCTTGCATCACAGATCAAAACATAATATGTATCAAAGATGATTCTTTTTTAACACCATTATTATCCTTGATTAACCCTCTATATCAATCATAAAACACTTCTTGTCATCCTGATTTACCATTGACCGTAGAAATAAAATTTATTACTAAAGTTATTATTCATAATTTCCAAATAAAAGGAACCTATTTAAATAATTTTTAAATTATTATTCTAAATATTGAATCCTCTTTTACAAATTCAAACCACAAAAGTTGTAGTAATTAATTTAAAATTAATCATCTTGTTGGAATGAAAACGGGTTTGTAAAAGTTAAAACATTGAAAAAGATTGAAATGTTTTTACATTAAAATTCAGGGTAAAATTAATTCCAAATGACCAAAATTATATTAAATTATAAGAATATATACTATTTTTACTTTAAATTCATTCAATAATATAATTTTTTAAATAAATTATTTCGATGGAATAAGTTGTTTATAATTTAAATTTAGTATATTTTTAATATTCTTAAAAATTTAAAACTTATCAAAAAAATATCAAAAATTCATCCAATTTAAATTTTTATATCCAGCTTCCAAATAAGAGGTATATTTTTTGAAATATAATATATAAAATTTTCAAAAACTAGGTTTAAATGGGTGTGCTATCAAAAGGTGGAAAAACATCATTTTTTGATAAATACTTCATCTGTCCAAAAATATTCAATCTGTTCTTATATAATATCTATAAAACATATAATATGAATTTTAAATATTATATTAAATATATTACATATATATTATATTAATAAAATACATCAAGATTGATTTTAGTATTTTATAAACTCACTTATTTTCATTTAAATTATTTTTCAGAAGAAAGTTAATATTGTCCATACCCACCATTATAATGACTAGGTTATTAGGTAACATTATAATATTTATTTTTTCACTTAAACTCAGGCTTGTGAAAAATTAATTCTCTCAAAATAACTTAAAATTGTGTGTAACACAAGCCAGGAATAGTGTTGCGTATACCGCAAGCTAAGTCGGTGTTGTGTGTAGCACAATCTTATCTTGGTGTAGCATACAACACAAGCTATTGAATTTATTTAAAAAAGATAGAGAAATTTATCATGGAATCTGGGTGTGTTAAACATAGAAAATACTCTCAATATGTATCTAATGTCTAAATATTCCGCTTAGATTAGCCATTAGTCTGAGGAAGATATGTCATACAAAAATTCATATCAGTGTTTATAGCATATTGGATACATTTCCCAAACTTGTAGGTGAATATCAGATCTCAATCAGATATAATCGATATTGGTACTCCAAGTTGACTCACCAATTATCTGATATATATTTTTTCAAGTGGACCCGGTGACAAGTCCTCTTGAATAGAATTGAAGTGTGAAGACTTTGTAAGATGATCCACCACAATCCATATAGTATTATTTCCTCATGATGTCTTCAGAAGACCATTGCTAAAGTCCATAGTGATGTCTTCCTATTTTCATGTAGGTAAGTGTAATGGTATCATCAACCTATTATATTTTTTTCATTCCACATTAACTTTCTAACATAAAATACATCTTGATGTATATTCCATGATATCCTTCTTCGTATTGTCCCACCAATAGTGTTCTTGGAGATCTTAATGCATCTTTGTGCTTCCAGAATGGATAGAGAAGGTTTATCTATATGCATCATCCAACTCCTCCTTTAATTCAAGATTTAATGGTACACATAGTCTTAACCCAAATATTATAGTACCTTCTTCATTAACATTGAAATTTGAGGATTTACCTTTTCTTATAGCTTCCACTTTCTTATGAATTCTCACATAAACACTTTGAGCACCCTTTATCTTTTCCAAAAGAGACGGTTGAGCAATCATTAGTGAAAGGATTAATGATGTTCTTTCCTTTATTATTTCCATGTCTATCCTTTTCAAATCTAATAAGATCATATCCTTCTCAATTTCCATCAATGATAAAATTGTTGGATCCTTACTACATAGAGAATCTACCACTTTATTCACTTTACTAGGATGGTAGTGTATTGAGAATTCATAGTCTTAGATCATCTCTAACCATATTCATGGGAAAACATTTATCTCTTTTTGTGTGAATATATACTTAAGGATTTTTTTACCCATATATATTTTACACTTCTCCCAAATATATAATTCCACCATGTTTTTAAAGAAAAGATCAATGTATCTAACTCCAGATCATGTGTTGGGTAGTTCTATTCTTGAAGCTTCAACTACCATGAAACATATTCTCTGAATTTATCATTCTTCAATAAAACATATCCCAATGTCCTCTTTGAAGCATCTTGGAATTCTACAAAAAGTTATCCACTTGTGGGTAGTGTGAGAAAAGGTGCAGTGATAAGACTCCTTTTCATCTCCTTGAAGCTCTCTTCACATTCATCATTACAAGAAAACTTGAATCCCTTCCGAGTTATCTTGGTTAGATGGTTTGATAATCACAATAAATTTCTCACAAATCAATGATATTACCCAATTAATTCAAGGAAATAGTGGATATCTTTCAAAGATGTTGGCCTCATCCATCCTTTAATTGATTTTATTTTTGAAACGTCCATAGAAATTACATTTCTTATAATAATATTACATAATAAAGATACTTACTTCAACCATAGATTTCATTTTATATACTTGGCATAAAGCTTATCCTTTTATAAGTTATTGAGCACAGTGCTTAGAAACACCTCTTACTCCTCCTTAATTTTAGAGGATATTATAATATCATCTATAAAGTATACCATAAATTTATCTAGGTAATCCCTAATAAATCTATTCATCAAGTCCAAAAAACATTTGGATCGTTAGTGAGTCCTAAAGGAATTACTATGAACTCATAGTGCTCGTACCTTGTATGAAAATCACTCTTAGGGATATCCTCCTTTATCACCCAAACTTGGTAATATCTTGACCAAAAATCTACCTTGGATAATTATTTTTCTCTAAATATCTGATCAAAAAAGTCATCAATCTATAGTAGAGGATACTTATTCATTAAATTAATCTTGTTGAGATCATGATAATCAATGAAAATGTATATTGACTCATCCTTCTTCTTGATAAAGATAATTGGTGCACCCCATGGTGAAGAAATTGGGTGTATGAACCTTTTATCTAGATTCTTCTATAGTTGCTTCTTTACCACCTCAAGTTCCACAATATCCATTCTATATAGATTCTTGGAAAATGGAAACTCCCTAGGTATAATATCTATTGAAAACTCAACCTCTTGGCTATGAGGAATACTATAAAATTATTTGGGAAACACATCAGTGTATTCCCTCACAATGGGAATGTCTTCAAGGAATATTCATTCCTTAGACTCAATCATTTGATCTAGATACTCTTGTCCATAGGGAAATAATATACATTCTTGATATGTTGGTGCTAAATAATATTCATCCTCCTCCTTGAACTTCTATATAATCGGGTGATGATTCTCAATATGGCGAGTGATTTCCTTCTCACCACAATTTATGCATGATCTATAGAGATAAAGCCAATACATACACATAATTGTATAAAATTCCACTAAAGGTAGTATGACAAGGTTTTCTTGGAAGTTCAACCAACAAATTGTGAGAGTGTATGAGTTATATACTTGGAATGAAATAATTTCCCCATTTATTGTTTTCACTGACACCTCTACTTTCATGCTTTGTGGTTGTGTGTGAATAGTTCTACTAAAATTTCATGATATGAATGAATGTGTAGAAAAAAATCAAAAATTTATTCACTATAATTTAATTAATAACTAGAATACCTATCACCACTTAAATTTTGGGATCCACCTCAGTAGTTTTGATGGAAAAATATCTCCCTTGCTACCTCGGATGTTGTTGGTTGTCTCTAAAAACCCTTGGTTTGTGCATTGGTTTTCAAAGTGTCATGGTTCCTTAAAATTGAATTAATGAAAAATGAGATGAGGGTTGACCAAAAAAATCATTTTCTCTATCACATTGAAGGGTTTCTCCTATCGCCAATCACTAAATAGGTATCCTTCCTTCCCACACCTAAATCATTTCCTCATTCCCCTTAGGAAATTATTAGGCTACTTATTTCCTCTCCTTCGACAAGTGTAATGTTGAAATTTATTGGCATCATTAGATTTCTCCATCTGACCATCTGAATTAGACCCTACTTTTCTCTTCTTATACCCATGATACCCTTGAGATTCACCAATATCCAATTTAGATTTGAGGGAACATCGGACAATTTTTTCATAGCTATCAAAGTCACATATTTCCATGGATTTTTGTAGAATAGGTTTTAACCCAACAAAGAAGAAGTCAAAAATGTATTTAGGGTTAAAAACAAAGTTGGAGGTGTATTGTGCAATTATTTTGAATTTTTCCACATACACCCTGATAGATTAATCATATTTTTTTTCTTGATGTAAAGGAAATCCCTTTTAATTTTATGTCAAAGAGTGTGGGGAAAATATTTATCAAAAAACATTTTCCAAGATTACTTCCACCCATTAACTTTAGTCTCTTTCTCAGGCTCCATATTCTTGATCAATGACCACCACTGATCATCTTCTCCCTCGATATGATAAATATCTATCAGAACCTTCTCTTATTCGGAACATTTAAGGATGGAGAGGATCTTATCAATGAAGTCTATCCATTTTTCCATGAATAAGGGACCAGATGATCCATTCAATGTCATAGGATTTTGTCCCAAAAGTTCTCAATTAAATCTTGTTCTCTCTTAGGGGGGTTCGGATAATCCTCCTGGTCCATTTTTCTATTCATAACCTGAGTCATTATATAGAGTTTCATAATAAAATTCAAAATTATTACACCCATCGGGTTAGGAATTTTGTTGGGGAAGTCATCACATTGACCTTCGCATTGGTTTTTTACCTGATTCCTACTATTTCCATCTATTGGCTAAAACAAAGGAAAATTCAGTGTGGTTATTTTTAAACTATTAAATGCATAGAATGAAATCCAATGACATTAAAGAGATAACTTATAAATTACATTCATTTCTCTAAATTATGAATTTCTATGATTCAATCTAGGTTATCCATGATTTATTTCCTAACATATATTCTCTTAGGTGGTTATTTTTCCCTTAATAATGGTTTTTAATGAGATTGTGAATTTACCAAAGCATGTCCCCAGGGAGTGTCAAACCAGGTGTGTAGAACGGATTGTTTTCAATAACCAGTTTCTGATCGTGTCTAGATCAACGCGGTGTTTTTAGGTTTTACCACTATATACATTTGTTCCATTGCAACATACACTTGTAGTATCTATACAGGGATGTATTTTCTTGATAAACCACTTACTCTATACTTACCAAAATTTAGGAATTTTTTTTGTAAATTTTTTTATCACTACATCTTTCACTAGAGTTTTCTAATCATAATCCCAGAAATAACTAAACTTTTCTTTTGATACCAACTATAACAACCCTACTCTTTATTTCACATTAATAGATGATTTATTATATAAGGTTACACTTAATACAACCCATAAGATCAAGAAGTCTGGTTTCTTTTGTAATTAGGTATATTATATATCAATTTTAAATAGGAAAAACATAATAGTTATTAAAAACTTCATTAACATAGTCTCACTTATAACATCATGGGATAACTTAGAGAAATACATAATAAAGGGGTGAGCTATAAAGCCTAATAAGGGAATAAACATGGAATAACATGAAGATAATAGTACATGTTATACAATAGGAATATCAATGGGTCATAAACATAGTAGGAATCTTAAACATGAACAATGAGGCATGATATAGAATGATAATTATAAAGGCAACATGGGAAATGGGAAAAAAACTTAAAACACTACATCATAAATATATGTCAAGTCTATCTTCCAAGACATCGTAATAGAGAAAGTCCCATAAAGTAATCAGGTTTACTTCTTATCCCAACGTGACATCTCAAGTGTTGGCACCTATATGATGATAAAGGTGATTGTTTTTATATTTTGTCTTTTTTGTCAAGGAAGTTTAAAAAATAATAAAGAAAGTTTTAGAAGAAAATAAAATTTCCTCACTTTGTATTTAGTACTGACCATTATATTCAAGTAATCAGACCCACAATGTTTAAATAGGTCAATCTTATTGGGGAAGAATCATGCTAGAAGTAAATGGTCCTCAGATTCACTCTGAATCTAGTATGAATAGTGTGATCGTATTGAGAATTGACGTTTTCATGACCATGATTCAAAAGTGATGATGCTTTACTATTTTAGAATTCTCATAAATCATAATTTTTTTAAAAAAATATGATGCAATCTTGATGAAGGAAATGGAGAGTGAAATATTTTTTTCCAAAAATATTTAGATTGATTGGATATAGAGGTAAAGTGTAAAATATTTTGGAGATTTTATTCAGCCTGATCATAATCATTCTGATCATATTCATGTCAATAGTATTAAGGCTGAGTTTGAAAGAAAGTCGGTTGCTGAAATTTTTGTATGTTGAATGATTTCAATTATAAAACTGATGATGATAAAATTTATCTCAAATATATTCAAAATCATGAAGTAAATCATAATACAAGCACAAGTTTGGAATTAAATGAAGTTTCTAAATTATAAGCTACTAACACTAGTCCATCTTATTCAGTATACCATCATACTCAGGAAGAATGGTTTTCAAAAAAGAATAATGGAAAAGGAATTGAGTTTAAGTCAATAAAAAATATAATGATAGAGATTGATCAATAATGTAGCCAACTATTTAATATGGTTGAATGTGTTCTCAAAGGTATATCTTGAATCATGAAGACATGGAAGATTTGTGATAAACTAGAGAAACCTAAGGTACTGGTTTTTATTCATACCAAAATACAAAAGATATAAAACCTTAGAGAGTGAAGATTATGAGTCTTAGAACATAAATATGAACACAGATTTTTTTTCAAATGTTTTTAATCAATCAAATCAAAAGAAGACTTAAAAGATACAAATGGATATTTTGTCAAGGGAGTTTGAAATTTGAAGAATATGTTTTCAATATTCAATTGAGTAAAGATTCATTGTATTCGAGTCATCCTTATGATTATAATGACACAATCAGAATGGGGTGTACGAAGAAGATTAAAGTTGTCTTTTTCTTCATACATTTATCTTAAACTGTTCCAAATCATCATAATAAAGAAATCAGACTAAGCTAATCGGTATGGGGATTGAAATCAGACTGGCATCATAAAAAGAAAGTTTGAAGAAGAAATGAAGTTTGAAGAAGATTCGAGAAGAATTAAGAAGTGTTGAAAAAATCATAAATGCACTCGAAATTCAAGGGAAATTGTTATTTTGGTGAATTTGGTTGAGTGGGAAAAAGTTTAGGGATTCTCACAAAAACCACTCATGGATTACCTATAAAAGGGGAAAGTACTCTATACTTTTTCTAATAGAGGTATTCATCATTGGAAGATAGAGAAGCTCCAAATTTATAGGGAGATAAGAAGTTTTCCATATTGAGATAAGTTGAATAATATTCAATGGAGAGAAGTGAAATGAGACAAGATAATATTGCAAAGTTATTCATATGATCATCATATTCAGTTGTCTATTGTATTCTTCTTGTCATTTTATTTGGTTATTCAGCATATAGGGATGTATAATAAAATCATAATTTCTGTATTGGGTTGTTCGGACTGAGGAAGGAGTTCTAAATTATCTAAATTTTATTCTGTCAGAGTTACATCTATTGTATTGGGTGATCAGATTTGAAGATCAGATCTGAAGAATCCTAATGGTCAAAACAGATTAGGAAATCGTATTGGGATTCTATATCAAAGTCCTTGAAGCTATTACCAGTTTATCGGTAAGAAATTTAAAATTTTTTGTTAAAATAATACATTTGTGAAAGTTGAAAAGAATCATATGTATCATGTTTTGTTACAAAAACATTGTATTACCCCATTTGTGCTAGTGGGAGCACACACACAATTAAATTGTTTACATAGTGCTACATGAGTTAAAGGGTATATCCTATATATTTTATTTCATAAAAAAGGATTTATTTCTAATGGATAGTGTGGTAATTAATCATTTCCAAACCATACTAAGGATGTAGCTATTATTATTTAATAGTTAACCTTGTAAATACTTGTGTTCCTACGGATGTGTGTTTGAATTGTTTTAAGCAGGGAATTAAATATTTAATATAATTCTAAGTTTGTTTCAAGGAAAAATAAAAAAAGTATCACTATTTGACCCCTCCGCCTATTACTGACACAATTATTGTGACTGATCACTTTCAACTTGTATCAGAGGGTAGGTTCCCTTCACTTATTCATTGCTGATGGAGAGTTTAAATTGTGTGAACGATAAAGGTATTCCAGTTTTTGATGGTAATAATTATCATATATTGAAAGATATAATTTTTCCTTATCTTATTTCTATTGGATATGATGTTCTTGAAGCTTCAACAAATGGGTTTCTACCAATAGATGATAAATATCATCTCACATCTATTGGTAAAAAGAATCTTGAGAAAGAGGAAAGGCCGAAGAATTCTATATTATCATCACTTTCCAAAAGTGAATTCCTAATTTGGAAATGTCTTGCTACAGCCAAAGGTCTATGGGAAAAATTAAAAAACATATATGAAGACAGTAAAAAAGTAAAGAAGGTAAAATTAAAAATCTAGATATTGAAGAATGAATATTTAAAGATGGGTGAATATGAATCTAATGGGTACTTCTTTACTAGGGTGAATGAAATTTTCTTTACTATCGATGTCTTTGTGAAAAGTTGGATGATTCTATAATTGTTGAATAGTTTATGTGATTTATTCCCAAAAAAATGATGAAAACGTTTCTTCATTGGAAGAGAGAGATCTTGAAATAATATATCTATATGATTTTCATATCACGCTCATTACTTATGAAATGAGAAGGTATAAATATATGAGAAGGAAAATAGTTAAAAGAGAAATGTCTTTCAAGGATTCTTAGAGAGAATTGTCAACAAATATTCTTATAAAAGATAAAGCTAGTGAATCCAATTCTAAAAATGTGGTATGTAAAAAATTTGAGGATATTTTGTCCTTGTTTTCTAAAAATTTAAAAATAGGTATAGTGAAATACAAAGGAAAACTTCCCTTGAAATGTTTTGAATATGGACTCATTAGAAATTTTGTGGAAAATTTTCCTCGAAGAAAGAAAGAATAGGATAGTTATAAAGAATAAAAAAGGCCAATAATATCATGGAAGAAACAAGGATATAAAGGAAAATCTTATTCTATAGGGAAAGATAGAAAATTCTTTAAATCCAAACAGAGAAGTTTCTTATCTAAATATGAAGAAGATAAAGGTAGTTATGTTGAATCTGAAAAGTTTTTTGAGTATGGTATTGAGAATACTATTATTGCAATAGTAAATGATGAATATTTTGTAATTAGTAGTTCCAAAGAAGAGAAAACTAAACTTGAATAAAATTTGAAAAAAGAGATAAAAGAATGTCTAAGAAACATTAGAAGTATTGAAAATAAAAACAAAACGTTGGAAGATGAATGTTCCTCAATAAGTAATCAAGAATGTTTTGTTGATGAGAATGTGAAGCTGATGAAAGAAATTCATGATTTGAAGAAACTGTTGAACCCTCTGTGAGATGGTTATTTTAATAATCACAAATCTTTGTTATCTTTGTTTATAAGTCAATTTAGGCAATTATTCATTTTGTTATAAATTTGTTTACTATGATTAATCATGTCTAAAGATGTTTATCTACAATTATTTATGGTTTACTATTGACCTAGAAGTGTTCTGGATTGAACATACACTTTGTGAGAATCTCATGTTTTTGACTCACTGTTAGTAAAAGGATGACAACGGTCGCACCGATGAAAATGGTCGCACCGATGACAACGGTCGCACCGATGACAACAGTCACAGTAATAAGAATGGTCACACCGATGAGAATAGTTGCACCGATGATAACGGTCGCACCGATGACAACGGTCGCACCGATGACAACAGTCGCACCGATGACGACGGTCACACCAATGACAACGGTCACACCGATGAGAATGTTCTCACCGATGAAAACAGTTGCACTAATGAGAACCATTGTACCGATGAAAGCGGTCACACTGATATGGACGGTCTCACCGATGACAACAGTCGCACCAATAATAATGGGCGCACTGATGTTGATCAAATGACCTATCGATACCGATGCTGATCAAATTTCCTACCGAAGCTGATGCTGATCATGTGAACTACCGACGTCGATGGTGATCACATGACCTACCGATACTGATGCAAATTCAAATGACTTACTGATCTCATGACTCACCGATAGTCATGAAAACTGTTTTAATTTCTATTAACTCTTATTTAATTCCAACGGTCATATTTTCTTAGTTTAATGCACCTACTATTAATTAATGTCGGTTGTTGGATTTCAGGAAACCGTACCTTATTTTTTGGTTCCTGAGTATTTCTGCATCTTATCTTGGACCTTGTTTGCTGGACCTAATTTAACTTTTCAAGCTGGATTCTACTGGGTTTTGCTCAGTGCTGTTTCCTACACATTTTTTACTGAGTTTGGAGTCTATTTTAAGGCTGTTTTCTAGGACCTTTGTTGCTATTTTTCTCTGTCTGGATTTACATTTTATGGGAAATCTTGCTCCTGGAGATACCTGCTTGCTGGACTCTTGTTGTTTCATCCCTTTGGTTTCATCTATCTATTATTTTTTCGAACTTTGCTCATGTTTCTTGCTATTCGGATATGCTTGAAGATTGGATCTGGTTTTCTTGGAATGCATGCACCTGGACTCTGTGATTCTGTTTGAAGTTTAAAAAATATGTGGACTACTTTGGGAAGGCTTTCATTTTATGACATGTTTATGTTCTCTAATTTAGCGCTGGTAGTTTTGTTGTGTTTCTAAGGGGTTTTTTGGGCTCTGCTGGCTCTGAGCGCTCTTCTTTGGTTGTTTTTCTCCCTGTTATAGCATGGTATTACTTTATTGGCATCAAGTCTTGTTCTTGTTTTTTCATGGAATTATGCTTCTGGATGGCTCTGCAGAATAGGTTGTGCTATTCATCAGTCCATCACAGAGTTGATGATGTATAATCTCCTGTTGTTCTTGAGTTTCAACTGTAATGGGTTGCTAATTCATGTTTGGATCTAGTAAAATGGTGCCTCTTGTATTCTGGATTGATTATGATGGGGTTTCTGATGCTGGAAACTAGGTTGGATCATATTCTTCTTTTCATTGGATTTGAGGGGTAGCTTGCATCTGGATGAATCTGGTTTATATGGAAGTGCTTGCTACTGCTCTATCTTTTTATGGTTCTGCTTCCACAATCGAGGTGTTGGTCTCTTGCTACTACTATTTTCAGACTGCTAGAGGATAGATTGCTCTGTTCATTCATGTTTCATTTGATTTGTCTGTGGCTTTCTATTTTTGATGGTGTAGCTTCATTACACCTCGGGTTTTCACTGTAATCCTTGTTCTTAATAAATTTTTTTGGGCATGGATTGGGAAACCAATCCATGTCACTTTCTTAAAAAAAAGTGCACAAGTGTGAATACTTACGTAAAAGAGGAAGAACTTGAAGAATATTTGTGAAAACCAAAGAGCTTCAAGAATATCATTCACCTAGAACAAACACAAAATCCAAGTCAGTGTGACTATGGAATGTCATAGGCACAAGGCTAAATAACTACTGCGGAGAAGAACAACGATACTTTGTTTTGTGTCAACCTCGCCATAAAGGACTTGAATTACATCTGCAACATCAGAATGAGTCCAGAGCTCATCTACAATTACACAGAGCATTCTAAACTCCTTTATTTCCTCTATTGTATCCCTTTGCTTAACATTTTGAGCAGTGTGTGTGCATCTGTCTATTTTGACACACACTGAATCCTGGGCTGAACTGGAGGATTTCTAAATCCTCACTCAATCTTTCTCTTACACTCTTATATCCCACTGTGGATAATGGTATAGGTCAAGTGTGACCTGGATAGCCTGTGTGCTATTTTTTTCCCACGTCGAACTGTGGTAGAGGTATGAGGACATGAATAGTCTGAGTACTGTTGTAAAACCTCGATCCAGGGTGTAGATCATAGTTTATATAAATTGTTTGAGAGGACTAAGTCTCGGCTTGAGACTGAACCTCTTGTTTTAAAAATTTCTGTGCTTTTTATCCTTGTTAAAACCTATTTTTGAATATTCCACTGCTAAATACTTTAAATATAAATCAACTTTAAAGTTACTCTGATAGTTAAACTAGAAAGTGTTTTTATTTATTGTAAAGAATTAGGTTAGTTTCAAAAACTAATCTAATCTTTAGAGTAGAATAACTGAGAACTAATCAATCTATTGAGAACCTAACTGGCCCTTTACTGTATTACAAATTCACTATAGTTTAGCTTGGTGTTTTAATTTGGGGTATTTTTAATAGAACTATTTTTAACAGAAATTTTTAATAGGTACTCAATTCACCCCCCTCTTGAGTATCCACTCCGACCAAAATTTGGTATCAGAGGAAGGTTATTAATAAAGGATTTCCAAATACTTTGTTTTTTAAACTATGATTTTAGTTGTATCTTAAAGTTCTTAAATTTCTTTTAGTTCTAAATTTTATCACATTAAATATATTTTCTAAAATCTAATTATGGATAATAGACTAGAAGATGCTTCTACCAACAGGCCACCTTTCTTTAATGGTGTTAATTATTCCCAATGGAAACTGAAAATGAAAATTCATTTAGAAAGTATGGGATTTGATATCTGGACTGCTATAGAGACTCGGTATAAGATTCCAGACATCGAAAGAACTACTTGGGATGAACCTACGAAAAATTCTTACAATAATAATTGTAAAGCAATGAATGCCATGTATTGTGCTTTAGGAGATGAAGAATTTAATCAAATATCTTCTTGTAAAACTGCTTATGAAATCTGGGATACTTTGGCTATTTATCATGAGGGAACAACCAATGTTAAAGAAATGAGACTGAACACTTACACTATTAAATATGATAATATTAAAATGAAGCCTAATGAACCTATTTTGACATGTATCTCAGGTTCAATGAGATATTTAATACAATGAGCTTACTGGGAAAGGTTGTTCCAGCAAAAGATAAAATCATGAGGATACTAAGATGTTTTCCTGACAGATGGAGAGGCACATCATTTTCAATTAGAGAATCTTATGACATTGGTGCTCTACCTGTCAAGGAACTTATTGGTAAGATAATGATGTGTGGAGAAGAATTGAAAGTAAACAAGGAAGAAGATTATGAACCAAGGATGAATTCAGTATCCTTCAAGACATCTGCTTCAAAGAGTAAGGACAAAGAGAAAATTCAAACGGCGAGTGATAGTTCGAGCTGTGATGAGAGTGCATCTGACAGTGATGTAGAGATGGCTCAAATAGCTAGGAGATTCAAGAAATTCTACAGGAAGAAGAAATTTTTTAGAAAATAAAACTATAAGGGAAAATATGACAAGAAATGACATTGGAATAAATATTGGAAAAGAACTGATAAAAGTGATGATATATTCTGCTACGAATGCAAGAGGAAAGGACATGTGAAATCAGACTGTCTGAAGTTAAAGTTCAAGAGAAAATATGACTATAAGGACAGAAAATACAAGAAAGATATGAAAGCTCCCTTGAGTGATTCAGAAGACATTTCAAGTGATTCTGGTTCCACTCAGGATGAAAAATATCAAAAAGCTAATACGTGTTTCATGAAAAACACATATGAGGTAGCATAGGATACTCCTTCTTTAAACTCATATTATTCTGGAGTTGATTCAGATTCTGAATCTGAAAATTTTCCTAGTGAAGAATTATTTGAATATTGTAATATGCTAGAAGAAACCTATAATGAGTTAAAGGATAATTACAAGTCATTAAAGAGACAGTATGCTTTAACTAGCACTGTCCAATCTGTATTAGATATAGAAAAGGAAAGAAATGCTCAATTACTTAAGGAAAATACTGAACTGAAATTTTCTAATGAGAAATTAAGGAAGTACTTATAGAAATTCACAAATAGAAAAGATAAACTTACACAAATTCTAGGAAAACAAGTGGAACCAAAATATACTACTGGTTTAGGTTATCAGCCTGGACAGGGACAGCTTGTTAAGAATAGATTAATTCTTAAATCTGGATAGTATGCTACTAGTTCTAGTTTTGGAAACTCTTATGTCTCAGCCAGCTTTTCACATATTTATAGCTCAAATAAAGTTTATCCTTCAAAACCTTTTGAATCTATTGATTGTATGAAACCCATTAGACAAATATGGGTACCAAAATTTTTACTTGCTAACTTATCTGGACCCAAGAAAATCTGGGTACCAAAATCATTTTCTGTTTAAACCGGTTTTGTAAGAGACTTGCTTGAAGAGTTCCTATAAAAAGACATGGTACATGGACAATGTATTTTCAAAACATATGACAGGAGACTTTTCATATTTTAAAATCTTATTCAAGGTTGATGGAGGACATGTCACCTTTGGTGATAATTCAAAAGGAAAAATCATCAGCCTAGGATAGATTGGTAACACTGATTCAATTTTAATTTCAAAAGTTTTATTTGTTGATAGACTTAAATATAATTTGTCAAGTATTTCTCAGTTGTGTGATGATGGTTTCAATGTTAAATTTGAAAATAATTCTTGTAATGTTTTTAATTTGAAAAATGTCTTAGTATTTTATGCCTTAAGAACTGAAAATGTTTATGTAGTTGATTTGAATTCTTTAGTCAAACAAAAAGTTACTTTTTTAAATGTTTTTCATAAAGAATCTTGGATTTGGCATAGAAGATTAGGACATTTCAATGTACTTTCACTTAGAAAACTGACTAGAAAGAACTTAGTTAGAGACCTACCTAAACTTGAATTCCCATCTGATAAAGTTTGTAATCCTTGTCAAAAGGGAAAGCAATATAAAGTTTCTTTTAAATCAAAGAAAGAAGTTTCAACTTATCAACCTCTCGAGTTGGTTCACATGGACTTGTTTGGACCTTCTAGAGTTTTTAGTTTAAATGGGAATCACTATGTCTATGTCCTAGTAGATGACTTTTCTAGATATACTTGGGTATACTTTTTAGCTCACAAAAGTGAAGCTTGCTCTTATTTTATTAAATATTCCAAGACTTTAGAAAACCTTAGTGGACATAATATTAAGACCTTGAGAAGTGATCATGGTCGTGAGTTTGAAAATCATGAATTTGAATCCTACTGCTCACATAATGGATATAATCACAATTTCTCTTCCCCTAGGACACCTCAACAGAATGGTGTAGTTGAAAGAAGGAATAGAACCCTTCAAGAAATTTCAATAACTATGCTCAATGAATATGATTTACCTGTTTATTTTTGGGCTGAAGTTGTAAATATAGCTTGTTATATTATAAATAGAGTCTTGATTAGACCTGTTCTCAAAAAGACCCCTTGTGAACTGTGGAATAATAGGAAGCCTAAAGTTAATTACTTCAGAGTTTTTAGTTGGAAAGTCTTTATTCTCAATACTAAGGATAATCTTGATAAATTTGCATCCAAGAGTGATGAAGGAATATTTTTAGGATATTCAATTACTAGCAAATCCTATAGAGTTTTTAATAAGAGAACTAAATGTGTGGAAGAATCTATTCACATCAAATTTGATGAAATTTATCCACATGAACCTAAGACCCCTCTTGAAAATCTTAAAGAATATTTTTCAATTCCAAATATTAGTGACAAAAATAGTGACCCTGTTGTCAAGACAACCAGTTCTTGAAATACTTTAGAATCTGCTTCTGGTAAACCCGAACCTAGAGAAGATCCTAAAATTTATAGTCCTACCTTTACTAGATTAACCAGGATTCTAAAGAATCAACCTTTAGATGTTTTTGTTGGTAATATTTATAAAGGGACATAGACTAGAGCTTCTCTAAGAAATCAGGTTGAACATCAAGCCTTTCTTTCACAGCTAGAACCTAAAAATATCAATGATGAAATCAATGATGAATTTTGGGTGATGGCTTTGCAAGAAGAATTAAATCAATTTGAAATAAATAAATTTGATGAATCTGGAAACATCATTAGAAACAAATCTAGATTAGTTTCACAAGGTTACAATAAAGAAGAAGGAATAGACTATGGAGAAACATTTGCACCTTTAGCTAGATTAGAAGCCATTGGGATCTTACTTGCTTATGTGTCTCATCTGAATTTCAAGTTATATCAAATGGATGTCAAAATTGAATTTCTAAATGGTTTTATAATTGAAGATGTTTTTATTGAACAAGCACCTGGATTTATAAACACCCATTTTCAAAATCATGTTTTCAAACTTTCTAAAGATTTATATGGTTTAAAATAGGCTCCAAGAGCTTGGTATGATAAACTAACAAATTTACTTATCTCTAAAGTTTTTACTAAAGGAATTGCAGATCCCACTCTTTTTATTAAAATAATTTCTAATGATATTTTGATTGTAAAAATCTATGTTGATGATATTATCTTTGGATCTTCTAAATATTCTTTATGTACTGATTTTTCAAAGATTATGAAAAATGAATTTGAAATGAGTTTAATGGGAGAAATCATGTATTTTCTCAGTTTTCAAAATTTTAAAATGAAAGATGGTATTATTTTAAATCAAATAAAATATACAAAGGATCTTTTAAAATGTTTTGGTTTGGATAGTAATAAGTGAAGTGACACAACTATGAGTACCTTCTGTAAGTTGGATGATGATGAAACTAGGAAACCAGTTGATCAAACCAATTATAGAGGTATGATTAGAATCTTAATTTACCTTACTATTAATCGAACAGATATCATGTTTAGTGTATACATGTGTGAAAGATTTCAAGCAAATCCTAAAGAATCTCATTTACTTGCTGTTAAAAGGATTTTCAAATATCTCAAACATACTACCAATTTAGGTTTGTTTTATCCAAAAGGAAAATCCTTTGACTTAATGAGTTATTCAGATGCTGACTTTGCTGGTTGCAAGTTAGATAGGAAGAGCACATCTAGAACATGTCATCTTTTGGGAAAGTCCCTGGTATCTTTGTGTAGTAAGAAACAGAACTCGGTTGCATTGTCTACTGCTAAATCATAATACATTGCTGGTGGTAGTTGTTGTGCACAGATTCTGTGGATGAAACACACTTTGTTGGATGATGGATATCAATTTAGACATGTGTCAATAAATTGTGATAACACTAGTGCAATTAACATTTCCAAAAACCCTGTTTCTCACTCTAGGACTAAGCACATTGATGTCAGACATCACTTTTTGAGAGATCATTATCAAAAGGATGATATTTCTCTAGAATTTATTGATTCTGAACATCAATTAGATGATATTTTCACCAATCCCTTCAGCTCAGAAAGGTTATATTTTATTAAACAAGAATTAAGTATGATCGATCTGTGAAACCGATCTGTGAAATCGGTCAGTGAAACAGATCTGTGAAACCGATCAGTGAAATTGATCGGTGAAATCAATCAGTGAAACCGATCAGTGAAACCAATCTGTGAAACCGGTCTCTGAAACCGATCTCTGAAACTGATCAATGAAACCGATCAGTAAAACCGATCAGTGAAACCAATCAGTGAAACTGATCAGTGAAACTAATCAGTGAAACCGATCAGTGAAAGCGATCAGTGAAAGCGATCGGTGAAACTGATCAGTGAAACCGATCGGTGGAACCGATCAGTGAAACTGATCTTTACTACTATTTGAATTATACAATACTTGAAACCATTTGTGTTTTTCAAAACGACATTGTTTTACTTAATCATTTTTATTGTTTATTATTGTAACCCTAAATGATAAAATTTATGACGTGCGGCTATTTCTTTTTCTAAAAACTATTGACCTTCCATCTCCCACCAAACTCTACTTTTTCTGAATCCTGAACCATTTGAACCCTTCCAACCTCTCAAACTTCTTGAATCTCTATATGGAAAAGTAAAAGCAACAAATCAAGGAGTCTGAAGGTTCCTATCCTATGAAACGCGACCGAGGAGAATCAAGTAGCACGGCTCAAAGGTCAGTGAACCCGGAGTTGGAAACTCGGGTGGTCACCGCAGAAAAGGAAGTGAGTTCCAAATGGGTGTTATCCAGTAAGTATGCACTTTTAAAAGTATTGGAGATACAAGGATGGAAAGACTGGTTCTCTGATAATAACCGATTCTACTACCCAAAGCTAGTTCATGAGTTTTATCTAAACTTAAATATTGTTTTGTATAGAGTAGAAGCTGTGAAATTATCTTCAGTGATCAAAGGGTAAAAGATAAAATTTTCATCAAAGCAATTGGATGAATGTTTGGGGGTACCGTATAATGGTAGATATGAGGATTACACTGGTAACATTCCTCCTACCACATAATATTTCTCTTATGAGCTTTCTCTGGGGATATTAACTAGTAAATCTAAATCTAGAAGAATAATAGCTGCCGAGTTAGAGGGAGAAAGTATAATTCTGTTTAAGTTTATTCAGCACCAAATCTTTCCCAGAAAAGTTGATTTCACTGTTGTAAAGTATCAAGATGTTTTCTTGTTATTTTTATTGCTGAATGGTGATAATATCAACTTGTGTAGATATATTACTGTTCATATTGTTGAGATGGTAAAGCCATCCAAGAAGGATACAACCTTGTTCTATTCTAAGCAAATCTCATTCATGCTAAATTTTTTGGGCTGTGTTAAAGATAGAGATGAGTGTATCTCATTGAGTAGTAGATTTTGTATCAACAAGTATATCTGAAAAATAATGAAAATCAACTGGAATCCATGGAAGAAGGCATGGGTTGCTGATGAAGATAAGTTGTATGACTCCTTTAATCCTTCTAACCACTCTAAGAGACCAAAGGGGATGAGAGATCCTGGTTTAAAACCTGGTGATGAAGTTGTCTACTATGATGAAGTAGAAGAAACAGAAGTTCCTAAGAAAACTGGAGATTCTAGTAAGAAGGGAACGGGGGAAGCTGAAGATGATGATGATATGGATACTGAAAAGGAACATGATTCGCCTCTTGATGACAGGAGTGATCCTGATACAGTAAGTCCTAAGAAAAGAAGAATGTAATTTAGACCAGCTTGTCCACCTATTAGGTTACCTGAGTCACAAACCCTTCTAGGTGATGAAGAAGAAGCTGATACTGAAGTATCAAATTCTGAGAAGTATGGATCTAGTAGAAAATATAGTACTGATAAAACTTCAGTAAACAATAATGGACATGGAAATAATTATGATGGTGATGATGGTGATGATGATGATGCAAGTTCTCAACCAGTGGATGGTCACAATGTAATCCAAGCTGATCCAAAACCTCTTTTAGATGAGCAATAAACTATTCTTGAGGCTAAAAGGAAAATGCAAACAGAGCTTGATGTAGGTGAGGAAGTCTCACATGAAAATTCTAGAAAATATGACTTTGTAAAGCCTAAGTATACCTCTTGTAAAGCTGCATGGGAGGAACACCTAGGTTTTTCAGTTCTTGGTTTCGATTATTCATAGGAAGAATAAGAAGAAGTGCATATCACAAGGGTAATCCATCCATTTAAGGCTAGACCAGTTGCTGAGGATGTGAAAATGATAGTAGAAAGACCCGGTCCTTCAGTTTCTTGATTTGATTTGGACAGATTTAAAGATGAGTTTCTCCATGCAGTTAAAGAGACAATAAAATAGGAATTGTCTAATGCTCCTACTCCTTCTCTTGTGAATTTATTTGAGGCGTCTATGGATGATTTAAATAAAAGAGTGGTAAGTATTATTAAGCCGGACCTATGCAATACTGGTGATATGATAGGCGGGCATATTACCTCTCTGAATCAAGAGCTCAAGGATTTGAGCAGTGGCTTAATATCTCTGTCAAGTGAATTTAGATCAACCATCCCTGGTATGATGGAAGTTTTGAGAAATTTGATAGAAAATTGAAAAAGTCAGATTTAAGAAAATTGAATGCTAAGATAACTCATATTGTTGTTTAGGATAGCTCCTCTAAAGTACCCAAGATTACTAGACATGAGATCAATTCCTTAAAAGATGTTATAAAAGAATAATTGGTAGCTCTTGGACAGATTCTGAATTTGGACTCATTGAAAAATATTAAATAAAATAGTGATCATATTCACAAGATGGTAAAGCTTTATTCAGTTGATGCTACTCAGGCTCATAAAGAGATCAAAGAAAATTTGGATCACTATTTCTATAAAATTTATACCAAGCACGAGTTGAACCATCAGTTTAAAGTCCTAGATGAAAATTTAAGGCTTCCTCCAGTCACTCAAGACATTAAGGATCAAGTCTAACAGTTAAAGGATTTTACTCCCACTCTAGAGAGTTTTATGTAGAACAAAGATGATTTTGAGAAGGCCATGAAATATGGTGGTGAATTCATTCAGGATTTTATCAATATACTCAAACCATATCTTTATGTGCAAGATAAGGCAATTTTTTTCCTACTGCTGAGCCTCTCAGTCCATCTGGTGTTTCTCCTGGTCAGTTATCAGTTTCTCAGGCTCTCTCCAATATTCGGCCAGTTATCGAACAACTGCCTTCTGGAAGATCTTCTACTCAACCGCAAGTGACCTTAGCACCCACTATGCTACCAGCCCGAGCCGTTCTACCTCCTCTCTCCATCCGGCCAGATCAACCATCCACCAAACCACCATCTGGCCCATCCATTCCTCCATATACTAAAGGGAAAGCTCCTCTGCACCCTAAAAAGTAGTTGTGCCTGTCATTTTTGATAGGGTGTCTTTTTTTTGTTTCTTTTTATTGTACCTTTTTCAGTGGTTGTTTTAATGGAACCTTCTTCTTTTTTCTCTTTCTTCTCTATTTCTCTTTTTGATAATCCCAAAGTAAGAGAAATGATGACTTCTTATATAAATGAATATATAGATAAAAGGGGAGAAAAGAATATATAGATAAAAGGGGGAGAAATGATGAGTTCTTATATAAATGAATACATAGATAAATTATTATTTTTTATACAGGGGATAAATGATGACTTATTATATAAATGATTACATAGATAAAATATTTTTTTATACAGGGGAGATCTCTGTAATCTGATTCTATGTAGATATACCCTTACTTTTTTTATGATCTGATGCATTCTCTGATGACCTATTTAGCTTTGGTCATATATTCTATTTACATAGGGGGAGCATACTGCATGTTATATCCTCTCCTCCCTCTTCATTTATGCCATTGATTTTTGATTACCAAAAAGGGGGAGATTGTTGAACCCTCTGTGAGATGGTTATTTTAATAATCAAAAATCTTTGTTATATTTGTTTATAAGTCAATTTAGTCAATTATTTATTCTATTATAAATGTGTTTACTATGATTAATCATGTCAACAGATGTTTACCTATGATTATTTATGGTTAACTATTGACCTGGAAGTATTCTGGATTGAACAAACACTTTGTGAGAATTTCATGTTTTTACTCACCGTTAGTTAAAGGATGAAAAGGGTCGCACCGATGAGAACAGTTGCACCGATGACAATGGTCGCACCAATGACAATGGTCGCACTGATGACAATGGTCACACCGATGACAACGGTTGTACTGATGAGAACAGTAACACCTATGACAACGGTCGCACCGATGTCAACGGTCGCATCGATGACAACAGTCGCACCGATGACGACGGTCGCACTGATGACAACGGTTTCACCGATGAGAATGGTCTAACCAATGACAACAGTCGCATTTATGAGAACGGTCGTACTGATGACAACGGTCGCACTGATGAGGATGGGCTCACCGATGACAATGGTCGCACCAATAAGAACGGCCGCACCGATGCTGATCAAATGACCTACAGATACCGATGCTGATCAAATGTCCTACCGAAGCTAATGTTGATCATGTGAACTACCGACGCCGATGCTGATCACATGACCTACCAATACCAATGCAAATTCAAATGACCTACTGATCTCATGACTCACCGATAGTCATGAAAACTGTTTGAATTTCTATTAACTCTTATTTAATTCCAACGGTCATATTTTCTTAGATTAATGCACCTTCTATTAATTAATTTCAGTTTTTGGATGTTAGGAAATCGTACCTTGTACCTATAAAAAAGAAATCATTCTTTTTTACAGATCTCAAGGAATAAAAAGGAGGATCTGCAGTGAAGAAATAGAGAGCTTGACAAAAGATAAAAACACAAGAAAAGAAAAGTGCACGAGTGTGAAGAATCACGTAAAAGATGAAGAACTTGAAGAACATCTATGAAAACCAGAGAGCATCAATAATATCATTCACCTGGAATAAACACAAAATCCAAGTTGGTGTGCCTACTGAATTTCATAGGAACAAGGCTAAATAACTACTGCTGAGAAGAACAACGATACTCTGTTTTGTGTCATCCTCACTAGAAAGGAATTGAATTACATCTGCAGCATCAAAACCAGTCCAGAGCTCATCTGAAATTACACAGATCATTATAAACTCCTTTATTTCCTCTGTTGTATCCCTTTGCTTAACATTTTGAGAAGTGTGTTTGTATCTGTTTATTTTGACACACACTGAATCCTAGGCTAAACTAGAGGATTTCTAAATCCTCACTCAATCTTTCTCTTACACTCTTATATCCCACTGTGAATAGTGGTAGAGGTCAAGTGTGACCTAGATAGCCTGTGTGTTATTTTTTTGTTTTGGTTTTTCCCACGTAGAACTGTGGCAGAGGTCTAAGGACCTGAACAGTCTGAGTACTATGGTAAAACCTCGATGCAGGGTGTGGATCATAGTTTATATAAACTGTTTGAGAGGACTAATTCTCAGCTTGAGACTGAACCTCTTGTTTTACAAATTTCTGTGCTTTTTATCCTTGTTAATTCTTATTTTTGAATATTCCGCTTCTAAGCACATTAAATACAAATCTATTTTAAAGTAACTCTGATAGTTAAACTATCAAGTGTTTGTATTTATTGTAATGTATTAGGTTAGTTTCAAAAGATAATCTCATCTTCAGAGTAGATTAACTGAGAACTAATCAATCTATTGAGAACTGAACTGACGCTTTACTATATTACAAATTCACTATAGTTTAGCTTGGTGTTTTAATTTGGAAGATTTTTAATAGAAATATTTTTAACAGAAATTTTAATTGGTACTCAATTCACCCCTCTCTTGAGTATCCACTCCTACCAACAGAAACCTATTAAGGAAGAAAAGAATCATAATAATCATATGGAGGTAAAGAAGAAGGAAAATGAAGAATAGTTGTAACTTTTTTAATAAAAACATTCCAAATATGAACAGATAAATAAAATTTTCAAAAATTCTATCTCTGAAGTTAGTGAGAGTTATCAAAAAGAGATACTTGAAAAGGATAAACAAAATTTACCTTCAAAGGTTAAGAATAATTATAGAATTTTTTTTGAAAAGAATAAATATATTAAATTTATGTATGTGGAAAAAACCAACAGAGATGGTAATTCAGAAGTCTCTAAAATCCTAAATCCAAAAATTCTGAATATAGAAAAGTATCTAATACTTTTGGTTGTGATAAAGATATAAATAAAAAGAATATTCTGATTGAAAAAAAAGGTTGGTGTCTCATAAATAAAATACAATAAGTTTACTGAGAAACATATTTGCAATTCTATTCAGTATGGAAGTTTTAAAGGAAAATACTCTTTCTATAGATATTAATGGTATTGTAGTGGATTCAGACATATGGATAATATGTGTTCATTAAACCAAAAATATTAATATTATTCTACATGTTATTAAAAGAATGTTTTGAAGGGGATTCAATATCCTCAAAGAAATATATCTGAAATGGAAGTTTTAGATAAACAAGAAAAGGTTGGTGTGAAAGTTGAAAATAGATTCAAACCTTTGGAAACTATTTTTAAAAGATGTGAACAACCTGGAAGCCTTACAAAAGGATGTCTTGTTTTTTTACTGTCTCAATAAAAGTTTTATAACTTCAAGAATATGATGGTGAAGAAATAAAAGGAAGAATAAAAAACTCTTATTTTATAAACCACTCTGAAAGCTACAAAAGGAGAACGGCCTTAGATTCTTAATAGTGGATTTTGTTCTCATATGAAAGGAGATTTGAAATTATTGAAGAATTTGAAAGATTTTAAATAAGGTATTGTGATATTTCAAAATGATGAATCACTGATAATCAAAGGCGTTGGATCGGCAATCATTGGAAAAAGAAATTTTGAAATCCAAGAAAGGTTTGTATGTTTATGGGTTGAAACACAATTTTCTAAGTGTTTCACTATTATGTGATGAGGGTAAAAAGTTATCTTTAGAAAAGATATATTTTTGTGAAAATTTAATAAGATGGAAATATAGTTACAAGAGGCCAACGTAAAAAAGTAAACTTGTTTCAGGTTGGAGAAATACAAAACTCTTGTTACTTGAGTATGGTTGAATAGAATCAATTACAGAATAAAAGGTTGGGACACATGTTCCAAAGAAACATGAGAAAATTGTTAAAAAGAGATAATTTATGAGACATTCCAAATTTTCTAAGAAGATATTGGCATTTTAATATTTTATGTAAAGGAAAGATTACAAATTCAGTGCATAATAAAGTTGAGATCTGTTCAAAACAACCCTTGGAGATTATTCATTTTGATATTTGTGGGCCAATGAGAAAATAATCAAAAAATGGAGATAATTATTTCATCATTTTCATTTATTATTTTACTCACATTACCTATGTTATGTATATGAAACATAAATCAAATGCTTTGAAATTTTTTAAAAGTTTTAGAAAGAAATATGATAAGGAATGTTAATATTTGGTGAAGAATTTGAGAACTGAAAATGGTGGTGAATACATAAGTGAAGAATTTCAAAGTTATCTTGAGAAGCATGGAATTTTGTATAAGTATAGTTCCCCATATACTCCGCAACAAAATTTGGTTTCTAAAAGAAATAATAAAAGTTTTGTGGAAATGGGAAGAACCATTTTACTTGAACATGGCCTTTCTTATTACTATTGGAGGCAAGCCATGAGTACTATTGTTTTTATTAAAAACCAACGTTTCTAAAGGAAAATATAAGGTATGAATCCATAAGAATTTTTTTATAGGAAAAATCCACGTTTTAAAGACTTATTAGTTTTTAAGATTCCATATATTATAAATAATAAAGGTGGAAACTTTGGAATGTTTGAACAGAAAGGTGAAGATGGAATTTTTCTTGGCTATGCTTTAGAAGGAATAGGATATAGATGATTAAACAAAGAAATAGGAAAAAAATTATTCTATTTTTATGAAAGTTATTGAAAAGGCTAAAAAAGATAAACATACTCATGTAGAGAATGAAATCGAAGAAGAAATTTTTTAAAACAATTTTGATAAGGATACAAACAGTTGTAATATTATTCAAAGAGAATAATCGGACTCAGCTATTTCTAGTGATGAGGAATATTCTAGAAAATATAATCAAAGAGTGTGGAAGAAAGTGGAATCCCAAAATATTATTGGGGATCAGCATCAAAAGGTTCAAAATATAAGAACAAAAAATACTACTACACATACTTCTTTATATTCAAAAGTGGATCTAAATGATGTAAAAGCATTTTTTGAGTATCTAAAATGGGTTCAGGCCCTGAATGAAGAGTTAGATCAGATTGAAAAAGAATGATACTTGGGAACTCATACCCAATATAGACAAAACAAAATAATGTAACTAAGTGGGTTTTCAGAACATGCTGAATAAATAAGGTTAAATGATATGAAACAAAGAAATATTAGTGTGAAAAGAGTATTTACAAATTTAAGGTATTGATTTTGAAGAAACCTTTTCTCTAGTGTAAAGACTTGAAACAATCAGAATTTTTATTTATATTTCTACACAAAAAATTTACAAGATCATTCAAATGGATAATAAATTTTATTATTCAATGGTGATCTTAATGAGGAAGTTTACATTGAACAACTTTGTGGATTTGTTGTTGTGAGAGATGAAAGTTATGTATGTAGATTGAAGAAGGCCTTGTATGGGATTAAATAATCTCTGAGAGAATAGTATTCCAAATCGGATACTTTCTTAAGAAAGAAGACTTTCAAGAAAGGAATATTTGATAGAAATGTTTATATTAGAGAAATTCAAGAGTATTCCATCATTGTAATTGTTTATGTTGATGAAATTATTTTGTTGGGAATGATTAAAGAAGTTGTAAGATATTTTCTGAAGATATGAAAAAGGTTTTTGAAATGTCAATTCTAGGGGAAATGAAATACTTTATTGGGTTAAAAATCCTAAAAAAGGAGAAATACATTTTTCTTTCTCAATAAAAGTATGCTACGGAACTTCTTAAGACGTTTGGAATGGAAATATCAAAACCTCTTTCCATAATAATTTCATTGGGAACAAAGTTGTCTAAATATGGATAAGGAAAATAAGTTGATCATAAATAATGTCAAAAGATTATTGGAAGTTTGTTGTATTTGACAGCCTTATGACCCGACATTGTTTATATTGTTACCTTATGTGCAAGATTTCAGAGTTATCCAAAAGAATCACATTTACTTGCTGGAAAAATAATTATTAGATACATCAAAGGCACAAAAATTTTAGAATCATGTATAATATATTAGATAGTATTGAGTTGTTTGGGTATCTAGATGCTAACTGGGAAATAAATGTTGATGATGGAAGATCCATATCTGGTGGAGTATTATTTATAGGAAAGAATTGTGTTAGTTTACATAAAAATAAACATAACTTAGTAACTCTCATTATGGATGAATCTTAGTATGTTGCTTCCAATCAAGCCACTACTCAACTTCTGTGGATGAAAACTCAATTAAAAGACTTTTGAACTGAAGTTGCCCTTACTTTTGGGTTGTGACATTCAATGTAAAATCAATCTCACCAGGAATTTGGTTCAACATTCTATTTCAAAACATATTGATATCAAATATCATTTCATTAAGAATCATGTTTAGAATAATGAATCGAAGTTAGAGTATGTTCTAACATTAGAAAAAGTTGCTAACATTTTCACAAAACCAATACAGAAAGAATGATTTTCTAAATTAAAGTTTAACATGGGTGCCCAACCTCTTTATATTCAAGGTTGAGGTATTTTTTTCTATCCCATCTCTCATATTACCTTTGGATAGTGTTGTTAAGGGGTATAATTGAATTATTTCAAAAATCTATCCTTTTATATGCATGTAAAAGGGAGGAGTATTGGGTAAGATATGAATCCATCATTATATTGTGTGTGAACTATTATAACTATTTTTTATAGGGGTTGTAGGAAACAAATTTTTTTGTATTATAGTAAAGTTAAAGGAATGGATAAGAGAAAGGTGTTAAGATGAAGATGATTTCATAATCAAGTCTTTTGGACAACATGGTTTTTTTATTAATGATTCGTGTTTCCTACAGTGATTTATCTCACATAGGCTTGGAATTATTGATAAGTAACCCATTGCTTGAGGAGACAAAGTTTAGTGATTTATGTATCTTGGTTGAAAAAAAATCCAAAAGGGAGATTGTTAGGACCTATCTGATGATGAAGTTGATTGTTTTCAGATGTTTTCTTTTATTGTGAAGAAATTTTAAGAAGGAATAAAGGAATTTTGATAAGAATTAAAATCACCTCACTTTTTATTTGATACTAACCATAATATTCAAGGAATCAGACTCACAATTCTTAAAGAGGTTATCCATATTGACAAAGAATATTACTTGAAGTAAATGGTCATCAGATTGACTCTGAATCTGGTGTGAATGTTTTGATCATATTGAGAATTGGAATCTACATAACTATGATTCAAATGTGAAGATGATTTTCTATTTTGGAATTCTCATAAATAACAAGTATTCTAAAAACATGTGATGTAATATTGATGAAATAAAAGGGTATTGAATATTTTCTTCCAATCATATTCATATTTATCAGATCTAGATGGAAATAGAAAATGATGTTCGAGATCATATTTAGTATAATCGTAATTATGTTGATCGTAGTCATGTCAATCGTATTCAGGTTGAGTTAAAAAGAAATATGGTTACTGTAATTTTGGGAAGTTCCAATAATTTCTGTTGTAAGACTTATGATGTTAAATCTATTCTCAAATATATTCAAAATCATGGTACGATACAAGAACAAGTTTGTAATTAAAGGAAGTTGTTGAAGTTGAAGCTGTCGACATTGGTCCATCATATTCGGCATACCATCATACTCAGGAAGAATGGTTTTCAACAAAGACTGATGATAAATATATTGAGTTGAAGCCCATGAAAAACATAATGATAGAGAAATATCAACAATGTAGTCAACCATTGAAGATGGTTGAATGTGTTTTCAAAGGTGCATCTTGAATCTTGAATACATGGAAGATTTTTGATAAATGTGAGAAATTTAAGGTACTGTTTTTTAGTTAGACCAAAATCCAATAGATATAAAACCTCGATGAATGGAGATGATGAGTTTTAGAAAAGAAATACGAACTTTGATTATTTTAAATTTTTTTAGTCAACTGAATCTAAATAAGAGTTGAAGGATATGGCTAGATATTTTGTCGAGGGGGAGTTTGAAATTTGAATAATATGTTGTGTGTCTTCAATTGAATCAAGAGCCATCATATCTGATTAATCCAACTAATAATAATGAAACAATCAGAATGGGGTGTGTTAAGAAGATGAAATTTTTCTATTTCTTCGTACATTTATGTTTAACTAGTTCGGAGCATTGTAATGAAGAAATCGGACAAATCAAATCATTATGGGGATAGAAATCGGGCAGGAATCTAAAAAAGAAAGTCTGAAGAATAAATGAAGTTTGAAGAAGATTTGATAAGAATCGAGAAACATTAAAAAATTCATAGATACACCTGAAATTCAAGATAAATTGACATTTTGGTGAATTTGGTTGAGCGGGAAATATTTTAGGGATTCCTTCCAAAACCAATCATGGTTCACCTATAAAATCTAAAAGTACTTTTTACTTTTTCTCACATATATATTTTTCATTAGAAGAGAGAGAAACTCCAACATTCTAGGTAGAGAAGATGTTTTTTGTTTTGAACTAAGTTGAATAAACTTCTACAGAGAGAAGTAAAAAGATAAGATATAAGATGGAATATTTATTCAGCTGATCATCGTATTATACTATCAATCATATTTTTCTTTTCATCGTATTCGGCTGGTCACCATATCGGGCTGGATAATTGAACCAGAATTTCCATAATGGGATTCATATATTGAGGAAGAAGGATTATTGAATTTTCTCAATTGTATTCTTTCAGGGTTACATCCATCGTATTGGGTAATCGGATTTGAAGATCAGATCTAAAGAATCTAATAGGTTAAATCATACTGGGAAATCAGATTGGGATTCTCTATCAAAGTCCTTGAAGTTATTACCAACTTTTGGGTAAGGAATTAAATATTTTTTAAAAAAAATAATACATTTGTGAGACATTAAAATAAATCCAGGTAACATGTTTTGTTACACAATCATTTTATTACCCCATTTGTGAAAGATGGATCACACGTACTATTGAATTTTTTATATAGTGCTACATGGGTGAAAGGGTATATACTACTCATTGTATTCCACCCAAATGAATTTTTTCTTATGGATTGTGTGGAATTGGATCATATTAAAACTATATCAAGGACGTAGATATTCTTATTGAATAATTAACCTTGTAAATACTTGTGTTCCTATGGATATGTGTTTGAATTATTTTTAGAAAGAAATTAAATATTTAATAGGAGGTGAAGGTTGTTTTAAGTAAACATAAAAAAATATCATTTATTCTCCTGCTCCCACTCTTAGTGACACAATTATCCTAAATATTCAATTTCATCAAGACACTAAACATTACCCAATGCATTGGAGTGCTATATAATCCTGGGTGCACATGTCACTTTCATTTTATTCTCAAGCTTAAGTGTGCCACACAGATCATAAAACATGGATTCATTCATAATCATATTTCATTACATTATCTATTAGTGTGGAATAAATACATGTACATCCCAATACAAATACTTATAAGTGTATAAAGTTGAACACCCTTGATGGTAAGTGGGTATGGTTTTCACTACACAATTTGTTTGGCATGGAAAATAGCGGTGAAATTTCAGCAGCATAACGACTTCACTTAAAAATTAAAAAAAAAAGTTGATGAGAGAGAAAGTGGTATATCATCATTTTTTCATAAAATTTTTAGTCATAGTGACATGTAAATACATATCCCAACATTAGTAATTTAAAATAGAAGGCATAAGGTAATAAAGAAACTTGAATAAAGAAGAGAATGTGGGGATCTCTTACATTGAGAGTGTGACTCTGAATTCTTGGGAGGAACTTCTTGAGAGCTTGAGGGAACCTTGGGAGGATTATAGAGAGGTTAGGGTAGATTAATAGAAAGATAAAATAATTTTTAGTGAATGTAAATTGGATCTTATGTGGGTTTACATAGGAAATGTGTGGGGAATTATTTATTCTTTCTCAAACATAGGTTTTGGATTCTATATAATAAAAGAACCAAAACCACAAACCGTTCCATTATTTTTTCTTAACTTTTCTACCAAATGGGATTGGTTAAAATTATTTTATAATTACAAGGAATGAAATTTATAAAATAATACCCTTTTTAGGTGGAAGTGATTCATACTCTTCAATAAAATATTTTAAAACCTTAAAATATATTAATGGTTTTGGGGGATTCATAAAGGATTTGTAAAATTGATAAAATAAACATAAAATCACATAATTATAAATTAAAAACATATATTTGGTCTTTTATACTCTTTATATTATTTATTACATCACTTTTGTTTCATTATGATGTCATAATACACGTCGTATATTTATATCATATTTAATTTTTACCTGAAAATTCGATTGTCTTACAAAATTATGAAAAGTTTACCATTGTATAATTTTGATGTTCTGATTCAATAAATAATATTCATTTTATCAAAATAATTTTATAAATATGTTCATTTTCACTTTTAAAATAATAATCAACATTTATTGATAAATGCTAGGTTTTTTTGATAATAACAGTTTTTGAACCCTTATAAAAATTAAATTTGAATTCATAATGATTATATGATCATTTTTATTTGATAAATATTATTTAATGATAATATTTTATTATAATATTTTTTAATTCAAAAATCCATTAATTCATGAAAATAAATGTCTTAATTGAAATCAAATACTAACTAAAAATACAATTTTTGTTTTATTGTATAAAAGAAAAATCATTTATAAAGTAACCATTAGAAGAAAATATGAAAATTATTATGTTGAAAATAAAATAAAAATAAACATATTATTATGGTATTGATACATATCCATTCAATACACCATAAAACACCCTGAGAGTAAGGTGTGAGATTGGGATACTTTCATGGGGTGGTTCAGCGTATAGTTTGGGTTGTGATCTCAATGAGATTGAACTTCTCCTGTAAACAGTTTCAATCATGATTAAGTTCCGGGATCTCAGTTTGGGATTGGCTAAGGGAAAAGACTAAAGATTGTACCTCCCTTGGAAGATCCAATAAATGTTTTTTATAGGGTATGATCCTACTTTTTAATGTCATCACTTCCTTTTTCTGTGTTAATTAGATTTGTTTAAACCCTATATTTATATTAATCATATTATCAAAGTTCAATGTCTGTATTATCAATGGTAATGATATTTAACGGTTTTTTAAATTTGATAGGATATAATAAAACCAAATAATTTCATGTGTTTTATATAACCATAATACGTAATAATACATTTAATTGAAACATGTGGGGGTTTATTTATAACAGTTTAGGTTATTACAGGTTGTGTGATATTAGAACAAAGGTATGTAAGGAGTATCATTTTTATATTAACAGTAATTTTAGAACTTATAAAATGATCCTTTATTAGTTTTATTCTTGTTATCATGAAAAAATCATGTTTTATCATTTCTTTTAGTAATTATTGATAAAGGTTTTAAATTATTTTAAAGGAACCCTAGTTGCACCACAACTCATATTAGTTCATCAAGCCTTCATAGAAGCTGTCTCTTGATGTTCCATTGTGAAACATTTTGAAATATTTATGTTTTAAAATTGAAGGTATTCCAATTAAAACTTTTCTTTAATTATTTATCAAATGATCATGTTCTATCTTGTTTTATTTTTCATGCTTTTTTCAGATCCTTGCTAAATCAGTCCTCATTTTTTGGGGAGTTATAATTATTAATTTTTTCAAAACATCAATAATTTTAGTGATTTTATTAGTATATTAAATGTCTCCCCAAGTTTGTATTCATATTATAGCTACTAATAAAAAAGGATGGAATCTTTCCTGGAAATTCATACTGTAAGTATTTATAATATTTTTCTACAATGGGGATTATTTCTCCAATAATCCTAAATGGTTTATAAAAATGTTTCCTTGTTTTTTGTTAATATTTTATTTCTTGAATTCAGAATAGTTATTTTAGAAATTGGTTTATAAAAAACCATGGATTTGATACTATATCTATCTATATTTATTTTCTATAGTTTTAAATTTTCTTTCAAGTTATCAAAACCGTTTTTTTTAAATAAATATGAGATTTTTTTCTAAAATTTATTTTTTTACATTAAACATATATTTTTTTATATGGGATTTAGAAACATGTTTGATCTATATATTTAGTTGAAATACTTTTTTTTTAATTTATGTTTTGATAATGTACTAGTGGTAATAAAAATCCGTCAAAAAATAAAAACATAATGTTTATTTAATTTTCTTTTTAATATATCACTAATAAAAGATAAATAAAATAACAATAAACTCCTAATAAACTAAACATAAAAATCAAAAAATGAATACCTAGAATATAAAAAATGTCAAAAAATAAATGACTTAATATACTATCTATAAAATAAAATAAAATAATAAATAAATAATTTAAAAATATTAAAAAATAAAATATCATAAATTTTGAATTAAATGGTTAAAAATGAAAGTTTTGAAATTGTATAAATGTAATTTACATACATGATTTTAAAAAAAAGTTTAAATAAAAATCAATTGAATATTCTTAAAATTATCAAGGACAGTGACAAATTAATAACCAAAAAAATTACAAACTAAAATCACTATTCATATTCATAATTATAGTTAAAATAAATATAAACTAATAATAAAAGTGAATTTAAAGAAAAATCAAATTTGTAAAAATGATTTATTAGCTATATTATAAATATTTTTTTATCGAGGGATTAAATATGATTGTTTCTTAGTCCAATAGGATAAATATGAATCAACTATGATTACTAGATTGATTACCTTCTATGTATTTATTTTTTAATAAATATTAACATCGTTAAACCAAATAGGATTAATGTGAATCAAAAATTTATAGATTTAAGTTTTATAATAAATTAGTATGAGGATGGGGTTAAAATTTTATTAATATTGTAAAAGAGCATGGAAATGATCCTTCTCAAATCATTTTCCTATGTTAAATTGTTTTTATTCATGATGAATTTGTTTCGATATGTTTGAAGAAAACTTGATCTATCAAAAAATAGATAGACGTTGTAATTTTTGGATTAAACATAGGGAATAAATAAATATATCTAGCGATTGGGCTAACACAATGGTGTATGGATCATCTGATATGAGTGTAACTATAAATGATGATAGAGATCGTATAGTAACATTGTCTTTACATAACTACTTTCTCTCTTTAATTATATGGTTCTAGAAAATAAATGAGATTCCTTGAAAATTTTATTATTTTGAACAAATGTTATGTTCAATGGGTATGATCTCTAAAATAATACATTATTTTCTAGTTGATTGTATATTGTTTCACAAAGACCATGAATAACTTAAAAAATTCCCTAAATGTGGTGTGACTTGATACAACAATGATGATAAAGTCCTTTGAAATTTATATAGTACTTTCTGATCTTTCCATGTTTTAGATGATTATATAGATATGGGGAGACAGAAAGGAAATTATCATGGAATACAGATAAAAAAATTCAATATGGGAATTTTCATCACCAAGAAGCCACTCTTTAATGGAAGGAAATTGATAATGAGTATCCAAAAATTATAAATGAGTAGAGAAACCTCCATCTTGTGATCTTTAGAGATGGAATGGATTATTTTTTTATAAAGTGACACTCATAGTGAATGTCCATTTGTGATGGAAAATTATAACTTTCCATTTTCGTTATTCTTAAAGCTTAAGTATGTTATTTTGCCTCTATATATATCAGGACCAAAACAACCTAGTAATGATATGTATGTTTATTTAAACAATTTATCAATTATCTAAAATTGATATGGGATTTGGATGTTATGTTGTATAATTATCTAAGAAATAAATAGTTAATATTGAGAGTCATATTGTGGGAAATGATAAATTAATTTCTTATTAGTGTAAATTTATTTGGATATATAATTAAAGGAATGGTAGGGTGTCCCATTTGTGAAGAATTCATACACTCGATTAGGATGACACATTCCATGAATATAATGTTTCTAGGAAATCTAAAAATTTTACCCTGATGAAATAAACACTGATCTTAGATAACATCATTCAATGGGAATTAAAAATAAGGAAAAAACCTTCTCCATTAACAAGAAATGAATTATTTGAAAAAGTAAAGGATATTTTCATCATTTTTAGAAAACTCTTTTCAAAAAAAACATTATAAAATCTAGTTCAAAGGACTGATCTGTTTTTTCTTTAATTTCTATATTTAAATTTTTATATCTTATACATTGTGTTGATGTCATGCATGTACAAAAAATATGTGTGATAGTGTAATTTGTATGTTGCTAAATGCACCCAATAAAAAATATAGAATTAAGGATATGTTGGGAATGATTGATATCATTAAATAAGAAGATTCAGTTCTAATAAAGGGTGAGAGATAGAAATTTCTTTTTTTAGTAGCTTACACTCTTTCCAGGAAAGGGATATTTCAGTTTTATTACTTCATTAATTATATGAAGGTTTTTTAGTAGTATTAATAAAATGTCAATATTATCATATCAATGACTAATTTGGAGTTAAAGGGATTAAAAATACATGATTTTCATGTCTTTATGTTAGATTTAATGTCTGTGGATTTATGTTACATTCAACCTAAAAATTTCCAACACACATTAACTATTAATTTCTACTTTTTCAAATTTATATGTAATAATTGTATATAAATTGTGATGTTACAAATAATATAAAAGTAAACTATAGTCATAATATTTGAATTGATGATATTTTTCCCATTTTCATTTATTCATATAATGGTTCACTTCATATTTTACTTAGTTATATGGATTAGATGATGTGGTCATGTACATTATATATGGATGTACACAATTGAATAGTATATAAATATTTGGAAAGGGTGAATCAAAAGTTAAACTTCTCTATAAGTTTGTATTGTAGAGTAATATATATTTTAGGAAGTCATTAAATTATATACCGACTACGTATCTGATATGGAAAGCATTGATCTCCAAAAATTGAATCATAGAGAGTTCCTTGTGGGTGGAGGAATTTCAAGAATATAGGTTTCCATAAATACCATTATAAATTAGGATAAAATTAACCATTATGTTTTACATAATAAAATATTGTTTGATACATATGTTGAATTTCATGATTTAATTCTTAGGAATTTTAATTTATATATAGATGAAATATGGATATAAAATAAACATAATCAACAATTTATAAGATTATTTCAAGACCATATTTTTAAGAATTTATCTATAAATACAAAGTCAATTTTAGAATAACTTTTATGGGTAGACATAAGACCAGGTGAATATGTATTGTCTTATAATGGTTATATAATTAATTGGTATACATTCTATACAAAGGAAAAGGATGAACATAGTATGATGTAAAATAGTATATTTTCTTATATGGTGGAAGAAATGAATGTATCTAGTACCAAGGACATAAATCCAATTTATACGAGTATTTCATAATTTGGAATCATTGAAAAAATATGGTAGTTGGATTATATAACATTCTAAATGTTGATTCTTCAATGAAAATTGGTTGATAACATGAGTATATTTAGAATTGATTAATTATTATTCATGAAAATTAATTTTTTTAAGGAAGGGTACAAGGATAAACCAATCATAGTGTTATCACATGAAGTACATGTATTTTCTGTCATAGATCCTACAAACACAAATTAGCCAACTATTTTGTTGTTGACTAAATAAGTTATAGGTTCAAATGAGAATTCCATTGAGGAAGTCCTTTTTATTAGTACATCACAATAATTTCATTAAGGTCCCTATATAGATAGTTTCTTTTATATCAAAGGGGGTCATGGGGAGGGTTTTCTGATACTTGATAAAGGGTAAAATTATTTTAAACTTTAAACAATAAAAAAAGAGTTCAATGAATGTTTCAAATGTATCTGATTAGTTTTTTATATACAATGTGTTTCATTATAATATTATTTTTTCACTTCTATATTTATTTAATCTAAATTAAATTTTTAACTAATTTTTGTTGATAGTGGATTTGGTATCTGTTGATGCTACAAATCTTGAGGAACAACATAGTAGAAATTTTGAAATTGAGAAAATTTTAGATAGTGAAAAAAAATTATGGAGGTGTGAAGCAATATAAAGGTGATAAAGTGATGAAAAGTTATAATGTTAAAGAAATACAAAAGTAGTGTAGTGTGATATTATTTTTTAAAAATATTAAGTTGTAAAGTGATAGTAAAAAGTTCAAGGTTGGATGGAATGAATGTGTTCAGCCAATTAACCGTAAAATGTCCATTTTCATTATCTTCATTAGCTTCAATACTCAAATGAAAGTTCTGAATTATATATATACATGTCATAATGTTTTGACTATAGTTAAGTAAATAATTTGGAAATACATTGGGATAATATTATGATAAAATTCCTCTATTTAATTATAAAAATATAACAATGAAATTTTGATTTACTCTTTATTTTCCCTTAAAGAGGTCATTTATAAAAAAACACTCTCAAATGAAAATCATATTAATGTTTTTTGGAAAGTATCATAGAGTATTTTAGACATTTCATATAAAATATCATCTTAGGGATATTAATTCGAAAGTAAAACCCACCCGCCAGCTATATATGCCCACATAATAAACCAAGAAACTAGTGATTCTTTTATTGGCCATCGGGAGGAGGAAGAATTTAAGGTACATTGTAATTTTTATTATTTTATTTTAAATTATATGTATTAATTAATTTTATCTGTAAATTTAAATTTATGAAATAATAAAGTATTGAATAAAATAAACAACGTGTATCGAAACCACTATATCCCTACATTAGATCAAGTATAGGATATGATTCAGTTTTAAAAAATGGTATGAATTTTAAATTTACTGTAAAAAATTTATTTTATATGAAACAACAATATAATTTTTTGGGTATAGTGTTGAATTATTTTATATCTTCTCAGTTTTCTATAAAAATTATATATTTCCAATTTACCTTAATAAGGGATTTGTCGGCCAAAACTCCAATTGAAAACCTTATTTCAAAAAATATTTGTCAAGATGTTCCTATTATGAAACATAAACATGATCTACTTGATGATTTTATTATCAAACCTATGGTTGATTTTGATATAATCTTTTATATGGATTGGATTTCAAAATATAATGAAAAAAATTTATTGCAAAGAGAATGAAATTATGATTCATGATGAAGATATGTAACTTCATATATTTAAATGGGAGACATTATCATCTAAGTTATGTTTTAATCCACCTCTAGTAGCTCTTCTAAATGAGATTATTAGAGAATAAAAGTTGATAAAACCTCCTGATGTTAAAGGTTATCTTCAAATTGAGGATTTACCTATTGTATAGGAATACATTGATATATTTCTAGAGGAACTACTTGGACATCCTCTAGAGTGAGAAGTTGAGTTGTTTATTGATTTAGTCACTGATTCAAGACCTATATGAAAGACTCTCTATATAATGGACCTAGTGGAGTTAATGGAGTTAAATAAAAAATAAGATGAATTGAGTTGTAAGGGATTTATACACCTTAGTGTTTCACCTTATAGAGCTATTATTCTTTTTTTATGAATAAATATGGATCTATGAGGTTGTGCACTGACTATATGGAGATCAATGCTATTATGATAAATAACATGTATCCCATACCTATCATTGATAACTTATTCGACAAAATTCCTGGAGCTCAATATTTTTTAAAGATTGATCTTCATTTTTGGATGTCATCAATTGCGTGTAAAGATGGAAGATATTCCAAATACACCATTTCGAACAAAGTATGGGTATTATGAGTTTACAATAATTCCATTTGGACTAACTAATGAACCCTATGTTTTTATAGATCTAATGAACATAGTATTTAAAGAATATCTTGTAGGATCGAAATAACGATGTAGATGCTCAATATACAAGAGGTGGGTGAATTGTACACTTTAAAAAATTCATTTGTAACCGTTAAAGTTGGTTACGGATAACAATGTTTTCCTTAGACAAGGAAAGATCTAATTTTAACAAAGTTAAACTAAACAAATTCACAACAATTCTAATCACCAACTGGAGAATTGGAACCAAGGTTTACAATATAAGATTCTACCTTAAAGCGTATAGAATATAAACTAATCAGAGTACAAACGTAAGGAAATATAAGAAGATTATACTTTCCTTACAATACAATATGCAGCGGAAAAACAAGTAGTAAACTACAAGTAACAAGATATAAGTCTTTTAACCCAAAATAAGGGTATCCAATAACCTTGGATAAAGGTCCCTTGATTTATACTTTCAAGCAAGTCTGTCTTACCCACACCAGGGTAAGCCCTCGATACGAAGATCGGAATCTCTGTCTTGCTATCCCTGCAAGCCCTCAACTTCAAGGTAGTTGGAACCTCTGTCTTCCTCAGAAAGGAAGCCCTCGAACTTCAAGGTAGTCGGCACCTCTGTCTTCCTATCCCTGAAAGTCCTCGAATATAATCACCAACATTTGGAGTCGCACGAAGCAATCTGAACGAGCAGTTTAGTACGCACAAGGCATGAAAAGCTTCTCTCTCTAGAAATCACCTTAACAGTGTGTGGTATCTAGATCTATCAACTTATTTTATTATCTATTTCAAATGAGCTCCTATTTATAGGCAAATTTCCAACGGTCGGCTCCCTCCTCCAACATTCATATTTTCCATGAAATTTGGAGGGACCTGTACACGTGTAACTCAACCAACGGTTAATTAGAACCAGAATGAACGACATCGTTTAATAATAAATCATGTATAACTGAATGCACGACATCGTTTTGAAATGGAGCATATGTAAGTAAAATCCATACAAAAATTTTGTAGTGTAATCAAATTAAAAGTTTGGAGTCTAACCAAAATGAAATTCGGAGTCTATGTTAAGAAATGTTCGGATTCTGTTTTATAGGAATTCAGAGTCTAGTTTCACCAGAGATTGGAATCTAAACTTGCAGAGTTTGAAGTCGAACTAGTAAAAGTTCAGAGTCGAACATCATAATAGTTCAGAGTCGAACTACTTAAGAGTTCGGAGTCAAACTACTTAAGAGTTCAGAGTCGAACTCATGAAAGTTCGGATTCGAACTTCATCAGAGTTCGGAGTCGAACTCATGAAAGTTCAGAGTCGAACTTCATAAGAGTTCGGAGTCGAACTACTTAAGAGTTCGGAGTCAAACTTCATAAGATTTTGGAGTCGAACTCATGAAAGTTCGAAGTCGAACTTCATAAGAGTTCGGAGTCGAAGTACTTAAGATTTCGGAGTCGAACTCATGAAAGTTCGGAGTCCAGAATTCGGATTGAAACTTCATTCCATTTCACATCCGAAATTCAGATCCTAAAAACAGAATCCTCCAAATCTTTACATTATATGACTTTTGGTATTTTGCGTATGAATTCGGTTTTTTTACAAAAGAAAAATATTTCTATGTATAAGAAAATCTAGGTTATGGTAAATTTCCTTAAAGAAGAACTTTTCCTTATGGAGGTAAAATTTATATTTTCTTAAGTATAAGGTGTTTGTGATTTTCAAAACAAGAAGGAATGGAGAATTAATAAGTAAAACCTTATTGACTCAACATATCTTAATAATTTTGTTGTGGTATTTATTGATGATATGTTGGTGTAATCCAAAATCTATGAGAACCATTAGAACCACTTGTAGATAGTTATGGAGACTCTTATAAGAAAATAGTTATATGGGATGTTTATCAAGTGTGAATTTTTGATTCAAATGGTTTCTTTTTTAGGATATATTGTCTCTAATGATGTAATTTTAGTTGATCTTGTGAAGAAAAAGGTAGTACAGGAATGGATTACACAAATGAACATAACCGGGGAATGTAGTTTCATTGGTTTAGTAGGTTATTATCGGCGTTTCATTCAAAAAAATTCCTCATTGGCTAACCCATTAACCAATATTACTCATAAATGGTTTAATTTTATTTGGATAAATGAATGTGAATAATTCTTTGAATAATGGAAGAGTAGATTATTTAATGCTCCAATATTGAATCCACCTTTAGGAAATTGTGAATTTTTTATTTATTGTGTTGCATTGAAGAAATTTTTTGGTTGTTTCCTTATGTAGAATGATATAGTTTTTCCTATACATCAATCCAATTAAAAACTCATGAAAAGAAGAATCTAAATCATGATCTTGAGTTAGCTACTATTATATTTTATTTGAGTATATGGAGACACTATATTTATGGTTAGAGATGTGAGATATATAAACATCACAAGAGTTTTAAATATATCTTATCACATAAATAACTCAACATGAGGAAAATACAATGACTCGAGAAACTCAAGGATTATAATTTTTCAATATAATACCGCCCAAAGAAGGAAAATAAGGTAGCAGATGCATTGAGTAGGAAGGATAATAGATTTCTGAAAAAATATAAGGATTAATAGGGATCATGTGTAGATGGATCTAGTAAATATGGATATGAGAATTATCAAGGAAGGTGAAGCATCAGAAATTTTTCAAATGGTTTCCAAGCCATATTTATTGTAAAATAAAAAAATCTCTTTATGAAGATGAGAACATTCAAAAGAAAATTAAATCTATGAATGATGGAAAATTGGTAGACTTAATATATGAAGATGGGATTTTGAAATTTGGGAAGAGCCTTTGTGTTCCCTCTATACCCAAGCTAAAAATGGAATTATTGTATGATTCTCATAGCTCTAATTTGTCTATAAACCTTGGTAGCATTAAGATGTATATATATTTGAAGAAACATTTTTGGTGTGATAATATGAAGTGAGAATTTTTTGATTATGTATCAAGATGTTTATTTTTTCAATAGCTGAAGGTAGAAAGGAAACATCCTAGTGGATTCATGCAACCTATAATTATTCCTATATAGAAATGGTATGACATTAATATGGATGTTATCACTATATTACCAAAGACTCTAAGAAATAATTATTCAATATGGGTAATTATTTATTGACTTACCAAATATGCACATTTCCTTGTTATAAGTGAGGATTTTCCATTATAGAACCTTGAAAAACTCTATATAAATTAATTTATAGGACTTAATGGTGCACCTATATCAATCATGTCTAGTTGAGTTCCCTATTTTAAATCAAAATTATGGAAGATTCTTTAGAAGTATTTGGATACTGAGATTCAATTGAGTATTTCTTATCACCCTTAAATTTATGGAAAGTATAAAAGAACTATTCAAATATTAGAATACATGTTGAGATCATGAACACTTGATTTTCAAGGTATGTGGGATAAGAATTTACCTTTGGTATGGTTTTTATACAATAATAATTTCTATTCTAGTATTCAAATGGAACCATTTGAAGCATTATATGGTTAGAGATGTTATGCTCCAAATTTTTAGGATGAATTTGGTGAGAGAAAACTTATAAGACCAGAACTTATTAAATAGACAATGACAATAGTAATGATTATTCAGACTCATATTAAAGAATCTCAAAGCAGTTAAAAGTGTTATGCTACCAACCGAAGAAAGGATTAGGAGTTTCAAGTGGGATATCATGTCTTTCCAATAGTATCTCCATGGAAGGGTGTTATAACATTTGGTAAGAGAGGGAAATTGAGCCCCATGTTCATCAATCCATTTGAATTTATATTAATAATTGGATTTGTGTTTTATCATTTGGTGATACCACCTATCCTTTCTAAAGTACATGATGTCTTCCATATCTCTTTGTCAAGAAAGTACATGTAAGAACCAATGCATGTACTCACCTATGAAGAAATAGAACTGGAACCTGATTTTTCTTACTATGAAGTGACGATTGAGATTCTTGAAACTAGAGAGAAATTATTAATAAATCAAATGAAACAACTGTTAAAAGTTCTATGGAGAAACTATAAAATAGAAGAAGCAATGTGGGAACTGGAGAATTATATAAAGAAGAACTACCCTCATCTCTTTAGAAGGTAATGGTCATGAAAATTTTGAGTGAAAAAAATCAAAGGAGTGGAGAATATAACACCTCCAATACATTATGGTATGTATCTTCTTAAATAAATTAAATTTATTTGATATCCTACATTTCATGCAACACCGAGCTTAAACAAACCATGATATACTATTAAATATTAACATGACTATTGGAATAGTAATGTGGCTGTTATAAATAGTAATCTAGAAATTAGAATAATAACCTTAGTGTTGGGAAAAAATCCCTCAAGGTATCATTGAATCATTTTTGAGATGATTGTGTTTGTTGACAAAGTGGACATCGGTGTTGTGATTGTTGACTAAGAAAAACAATGACATACAAATTTGTTGAAAAAGGGGATTTCATGGTGGAATGTCGAGTTCAAGAGTTGTGGTCAACGATCCATGTTTGATTCTAGAACGTCAATAAAGGAATGGATAATCTAGAGGCGGTACAAAAAGAGCAGATACAAGGTGGTTCCATTTTCCAGTGTTTTCCAAATTTTTGGGCATGAAAATCGACAAATAGAGAAAACTGGTTTTGGCAAAGAGACCTGCGTGTCGTGTACTTGAAGGAAATAGAACTTGCGCGCCAAATGTTTTTCAAGATCAGAAGGTCAAAATATGACAAAGCAAAGAGGGTTGCGCAGGTATTGGTGAGGTCGCGCAGGTGACATGCGCGCCGTGAAAGGACCTGCGCGCCGGTGCCTAGGAGGGTTGGAAAGCTGCGCGCCATATGTTTTTCAAGATCAGATCTTCGGAATATGGAAAAGGAAATAGGGTCACGCGGGTGACTTGTAGGGGCAGAGACCTACGCGCCGAGACTTGCGCACCGAAGGGAGACTTGCACACAGCCGCGTAGGTTGACCAAATGCATATAAATACTGGACCACCCCTCCTCATTTTCAACGAAGTTCAACACATAGAAAAATCAGAGCTCCCATCGCGCTGGGGTGGTGGTCACGCAGGTGGTGTGTGGTCGCACCGGTGGACTTCCACGCTAGTGTTTGAAGTTGTGCGTTGATTGGTAGTTGCGCGCCAATATTGTCTTGGGCGTAAAAGGGATTGATTCACGCAGGTTTGGAGTTGTAGAAGATTGTGTCGCGCAGGTGGTAGAGGCAGACCTGCGTGCCCGTTGTGACCGGCGCGCTGATACTTGCGTGCCGGGATAGACCTGCGTGCCAAGTAAGGTTAATTCCTTGGTTGTATTTTCGGGTTGCGTGGAAGCTAGAAGTTTTCCCGATACATTCGGTGCAAAGAGATATTCATCTACAGGTGAAAGTTGAACTTCAATAGAGCATCCACATGCAACAGAGGACGTATTCATTAGTTATAATTAAGAGACCTACAAGTCTATAAACTATGAGTGGATCCTTTTCAGAGTAGTGAGCAAAGGAAGAGGAAGAAGGTGATTCTCTCCACTGGCAGTGAGCCAGAGAGAGAGAAACAGGGGGTGACCCTTGGGAAAGTAGTGAGCTGACCCTAAATTTTGTATAGGCAGTAAGCCTGGGAGTAGAAGTGATCTATCCCAAACTTTTTAAATAGTAGTGCGATTTTAGTGAATTTGGTACGACCGACAACTTGTCGGCATATTCTCCTTGGATGTAGCCCAGTGAGGGTTAACCAAGTAAAAATTGTTGTGTCCTATGGATGCTTTACTTTCTGTTTATATTGTGAAATGGGAAAGAGAGAGAAGAGTGTTTTTCTTAATAGCGAAACAAGATCAGAACGGGCTTTAATTTTTAATTAGTCATACCCCGATTCACCCCCCCCCCCTCTCAGGGTATTCAGCCTTGTGGACCTAACAATTGGTATCAGAGAAAAAGGTTGACAGTAGTTCTTCTCTCAATGGAGGTCACTAATCATAAAGGGATTCCGATCTTCGACGGATGTAATTTTTAAATATGGAAGAATTGAATGCAACACTATTTCCAATCTTTAGGAATGGATGTGTTTTCAGCAGCTATGCATGGTATAACAGCTGATATTAATAATGGTGCATTATAAAAAGCTGAGCATAGCGAGTTGGATACTGATGCCAAAGCAATCAATGCCTTAGGAGGAGCCCTTTCCAACCCCATTTATACAAAGGTGATGTAATGTAGAACGTCACATGCCATATGGGAAAAGCTTTTGAATATATATAAAGGGGATACAAAGGTCAGAGAGGAAAAGCTGCAAGTGTTGTGGAACAAGTATGAAGATCTGAGAATGAACCTGAATGAGTCTGTTGATGCATTCTTTGACAGGGTAAATGTTGTGTTAGAAGACATGCAAGGTCTTGCTGAAATTATAGAAGACATAAAAATTGTGAAACGCATCTTGAGAAAACTTCCACCTTGGTTCAATCCGAATGTTTCTGTTTTGGAAGACAAAGACCCGAAAGATATGACATTGGATAACCTGCACAGCACTCTTGTTTCATATGAAATGAGAAATGATGATAAAGATGTTGTGGAAAAGGGGAAATCCAAAGAGGTGGCATTTAAGGCCATGAAGAAGCTCACCATTGAAGATTCTCAAGAGGAAGAAGAGACAGATGAGGTGATGTCATTCCTTTCTTCAAATCTGCAAAGAGGAAAAGGCAAGTTTAAAGGAAAACATCCACTAGCATGCTTTCAATGTGGAAAGGTTGGTACTCTTACGGCAAGGTGCCCCAAAAAGTTTCAAGATAACAATAATGAGGATGATGAAGTAAAAATTTCCAAGAATAAGTCTTCAGCATTTGTGAAAGGGAAGAAACAATTCAAGAGAAATTACTTCAAAAAGAAGAATCTTCTTTCTCAAGAATTTGAAAGTTCAGATGAGTCTGAGGATTAATAGGAGAAAGAGATTGAAAATTTCAAAGATCGTGGAGAAAATTCCATGGTAGAGGTCATCGGTAGTTCTCAGGAAAAAGAACAAACTGATGCTGGAGAAGAAGAGGAAGAAGTTGAAGGAAGAGTTGATATGGAAGATGAATTGGAAGCAGCTCTTGAGGAGATAGATTTTTGGAGATCCAAAATGAAGAAAGCCAACAAATTTGTTCGTGATGCCAAACTCTATATGTAGCAGCAGGAAGAAGAGAAGTCTGAGTTTATGGAAGAAATTGAAAAACTCAAGTTATCAACACCAGAGAACTCAGAATCAGTTAGTGAGTTTAAGCTCAAGATTGAAGAACAGAAAAGGGAGATCAAAGGATTGAACAGAAAAGTGAAAGATCACGTTAATCGTATCAAATATCTTGAAGAATAAGTTATCGGTCTACAGAGAAAAGTTAAAGACCAGGAAAAACCATTTATTCCCAATACACTCTTGGGAAAGTAGGTCATTCCAAAGACTGAAAAGATGAAAGAGGTTCCTAGTAGTTCAGCAGGAAAGAAGCAGCAATTGAGGTCAAACGTTAAGGATGATTTAGGGCTTGATCAGAAGCAAAAATCTGTGGCAATTGAAATCAGGTCGTAAGCACCCATCTCGAGATTGAAAGTTGATTTGGGCACAAAGCATAATCGGAATATTCAGAGATCCCAATGGGAAAATCGTTGTGTTGAAGTAACACGAAGGAATGCACCTTATATCAGGTGTTATTGTTGTGGAAATATGGGACATGCACAGTATGTGTGTTCCATAGCCAAGAGATATCAAAGGGAAAAAGAACAGAGGTGGCAGCCAAATAGAGAACGGTTTCCCAGAAAATATTTCGAAGGACACTGTTTTGGTGTGGAGGATTTGGGCACATGGATAGGTGCTGCACTTCGACCATTCAAAGAAATGTACCAAAGCAGAATCAAAACGTTCGCAAGCAGCAGATCAATAAACCGACAGGTGAGTTAAAAATGCAGAATAGATTTGCGGCTTTGCAAGATGAAGCTGGTCAATCATACTCTGAGAAAGAATAGAAATCTCAATCCATGCCGAGTGTGAAGGAGAAATTATGGACTAAGAAGAAGAAAATTAAGAAGGTCGTGCTGGCAGATATTACCCTTAAATCATCAGATTGCTCTGGTGTGTGGATCCTTGATAGTGGTTGAACATCTCACATGACAGGTAATAATGATGTTGTTACAGGCATAAAATATGACAAAGAAGGAGTTGTCAAATTTTGAAACGATGAAGGTCTGGAGATTTTTGGCTCAGGTAAATCCAAGTTTGGGGGCAAAGAAATGAGACGTGTTGATGTCTTGGTAGTAGAGGCTCTTAGTCATAACTTGCTCAGTGTCAATCAACTATGTGGCTCTAGGCATTCAATCTGATTTACCAAGAATATGTGTGTTATGAAAGGAAAAGATGGAGCCGTTGTTCTACAGGGAAAAAGGACAAAGGGAAATCTTTACCTTATAGGTGGGGAAGATGATATGTGCCTTTTATCCAGAGAGGAAGAAAACCATTTGTGGCATAAGTGACTTAGTCATCTATGACAACCATCTATGGAAGATCTGGTAAAGTGTGATGCTTCTAGAGACCTTCCCAAACTATCACTTGATCACACTCGTACATGTGATGCTTACCAACAAGGGAATATCATCAGAAAGACATACAAGACAAAGGAACAGAAATAAACTAGAGTGCTCGAATTAGTGCATGATGATGTATGTGGACTTATCTCACCACGCGCTATAAATGGGAAAAGGTACTATGTTCTTTTCATTGATGATTATAGCAGAATGTCCTGGATATTTGTCATTACCCATAAGACAGAGGTGTTCGGTTGCATAAAGCAGTATAGGAGGGAATCAGAAAAGATGTTTGGGTAGAAAATTCAGAAGTTTTGTACTAATAATGGTACATAATTCAAAAATATTCAAGTTGAAGACTATCTCAAGAAACACTGAATAAGGCATCAAGTTTCATCAGTGAGAACTCCCCAAAAGAATGGAGTGGCTGAGAGGAGAAATTGGATCATCAACAACATGGCCAGAACGATGCTTATTGAAAAAGACCTACCAGAGAAATTTTGGAAGGAAGCAGTTTTGACATCGGTCTATATTTTGAACAGGTCTCTGTTGTGTCCTAAGGAAGGGAAGACTCCATTTGAAATGTGGTATGGAAAGAAGACAACGTTGAAATACTTTTGAATCTTTTGGAGTAAGTGTTTCATACTCAACAAAGAAAATCACAGGAAGTTTGAGTCACAAGTAGATGATGGGATATTCCTTGGATACTCCGGGAAAATCAAAGCATATAAATGCTTCAACAAAAGGCTGGGAAAAATTGTTGAGAGCAATGATGTCACTATAGTTGAAAATGAAGAGAATTATCAACCACCCAGTGAATAGTTTCTGGATGAAATTGATGATGAGGTAAGAAACACAGGGGGAGTAGAAGTGGAAGAGGCTGACTCAGAAGAAGATACTGATGATGAAAAAGAAAGTGTCAAGTCTGTGTCTGCAAGGAAGCCAAAGAGTCGAGCAGAAATTGATAGGAAAAACATCATTGGTGATCAGACAGCTCCCATTCAGACTCAAAGAATGAAATCATTACATCAAACATCATTTTTATCTCAGGTGGAGCCAAAATGTTTTTCCGATGTAGCTGAAGATGAAAATTGGGTTCAGGCTATGAAAGAAGAGCTTGATCAGATTGAGAAGAACCAGAAATGGGAGATTGTTTCGAGGCCAGCAGATAAGAATGTCATCGGGACTAAATGGGTCTATCGCAACAAGATGAATGAATATGGCACAATGATTTGGAACAAATCAAGGATAGTGTTCAAGGGATACTCCTAGATAGAGGGAATAGATATTGATGAGACATTTTCACCAGTTTCAAGGATGGAGACAATCAGATTATTTTTTTCCATAGTAGTGCAAAGAAAGTTCAAAGTGTTCCAGATGGATTTCAAATCTACATTCTTGAATGGATTTATGTAAGAGAAGGTTTATATTGAGCAGCTAGATAGTTTTCTCATTCATGAGGATGAGAAAAAAGTTTACAGGCTGAAGAAGTCATTGTATGGGCTGCAACAAGCACCAAGAGTATGGTACTCAAGGCTTGATTAGTACTTGAAGAAGCTTGGTTTCCAGCATGGGGGAGTTGATTACAATCTCTATTTTAGCAACAATAATAATAAAAGTATGATGGTGTTGGTTTATGTCGATGACATAATATTTGGCGGATTAGATGAAGCTCAGTGCAGACAGTTTTCCGAATTCATGAAAAATGAATTTGAAATGTCAATTATTGGAGAGCTAACATTTTTCTTTGGTTTACAAGTGACACAAGGAAGTAATGGAACTTTCATTTATCAATCCAAATACACCAAGGAGGTTCTAATAAGGTTTGTAATGGAGAATTATAAGGAGATGAAGACTCTGGTTGCTACCCAGATTAAATTATCAAAAGATGATGATGGCAAGGTAGTGAATATCACAGAATATAGGCAAATTATTGGAAGTTTGTTGTACTTGACCACAACAAGGCCTGATATTGTTTTTTCCACATGCCAAGCAGTGAGATATCAGAGTAATCCCAAGGAAATACACATGCTTGTAGTGAAAATAATACTTCAATATATCAAAGTCACCATGGATTTTGGTCTGTTGTATAATGACAAATCTCAATCAGTATTATTGGGTTACACAGATGAAGATTGGGCTGGATCAGCAGATGATAGAAAATCAACGTCAGGAGGTGCATTATATCTTGTTGGATTATGTATTTCTTGGCTAAGCAATAAGAAAGATTGCATTTCATGGAGCACCGCATAGGCTGAGTATATTGTGGCCACTCAAGCGTACACACAATTATTGTGGATGAAGCAGTAGCTTGAAGATATGGGAGTTGAAGTGAAGTCTCCGATCAGAATCTAGTGTGATAACTCAAGTTCTATAAATCTCAAAAAAATATCTTCCATCACTCAAGGACAAAGCACATTGAGATAAAGTATCATTTTATTAAGGAGAAGGTTGAGCAGGGAATCGTGAAGTTGGAGTATGTGCCTACAGAGCTACAGGTTGCATACATTCTGACAAAGGTCATACCCAGGGAAGCTTTTGAGAGGCATCGACTAGCTCTGGGAGTTCAGTCGACTCCCCACACTTAGAAGAGTGTGGATGTGGGACCCCCCCCCCTCCCTGAGATATGATGTGTTTTTCTCAAATGTGATGATATGTGTTCTCTACTCTGGTGCAGACTGCAAAGGAGTGACCTTTGGGTTCATTGGCAAAGGGGTAGAAAATAGTGATTGTTCAAGGGGGAGACAGTGTGGCAATTTGATAAATCATGATTGATATGGGTAGAAGCTGACAGGTGGAGCAGCAAGATAGGGGGAGAGCAATGAGAAAGGGGGGGCGTTTTAAATCTGACGATGCTAGAAGTGATCGATCAAATAATAGATATCACGATAGCTGAGGATCGTGATAAAAGCAGAAGAGTGGTGTTGGAATGTTGTAAGAATATTTCCAACAAATTGGTATCTGTTTGGTGTCAATAGTGGGAGTTATAGTTGAAGTGATTCATTGATGAACTTTTCATTTACTCTTGTTTCTCACACCGAGCATTGCTCATGTGGGCTTAGAGTATGTGTTGAGTAAATCCTTGATAGCTATCAGAATCGCAATAGGCGAATGGTGGCTGAAGAAGTAATGATGTATCTTTTTATGGAAGAGTTGTCAACAAACCCAAATGGGGAGATTGTTGGGCAAAAATCCCTCAAGGTATCATTGAAATATTTTTGAGGTGATTGTGTTTGTTGACAAAGTGGACATCGGTGTTGTGATTGTTGGCTAAGCAAAACAAATACATATAAATTTGTTGAAAAAGGCGATTTCATGGTGGAATGTCGAGTTCAAGAGCTATGGTCAATGATCCATGTTTGATTCTAGAACATAGACAAAGGAATGGATGATCTGGAGGTGGTACAAAAAGAATAGATACAAGGTGGTGTCGTTTTCCAGTGTTTTCCAAATTTTTGGGTCTGAAAATCGACAAATGGAGAAAAGTGGTTTTGGAAAAGAGACTTGCATGTCGTGTACTTGAAGGAAAGGGAACTTGCACACCTAATGTTTTTCAAGATCAAAAGGTCAAAATATGACAAATGAAAGAGGGTCGTGCAGGTATTGGGGAGGTTGCGCAGGTGACCTGCATGCCCTGAAGGGACCTGCGCACCGGTGCCTAGGAGGGTTGGAAAGTTGTGCGCCATATGTTTTTCAAGATCAGATCTTTGGAATATGGAAAAGGAAAGAGGGTCACACGGGTGACTTGTAGGGGCAGAGACCTGCGCACCGAGACTTGCATGCCGAAGGGAGACTTGCGCGTCGCCGCATAGGTTGACCAAATGCCTATAAATACTGGACCACCCCTCCTCATTTTCAACGGAGTTCAACACTTAGAAAAAATAGAGCTCCTGTCACGCTGGTGTGGTGGTCGCGCAGGTGGTGTGTGGTCACACAGGTGGACTTACGCGCCAGTGTTTGAAGTTGTGTGTTGATTGGTAGTTGTGTGCCAATATTGGATTGGGCGTAAAAGGGATTGAGTCGCATAGGTTTGGAGTTGCCGAAGATTGTGTCGCGCAGGTGGTAGAGGCAGACCTGCGCGCCCGTTGTGACCTGCGCACAGATACTTGCATGCCGGGATAGACCTACTTTCCAAGTAAGGTTGATTCCCTAGCTGTATTTTCGGGCCGCGTGGAAGCTGGAAGTTTGTCTGATACCTTCGGTGCAAAGAGAGATTCATCTACAGGTGAAATTTGAACTTCAACACATTCACATACAACAGAGGATGTATTCATTAGTGATAATGAAGAGACCTACAAGTCTATAAACTGTGAGTGGATCCTTTTCGGAGCAGTGAGAAAAGAAAGAGGAAGAAGGTGATCCTCTCCACTGACAGTGAGCCAGAGAGAGAGAAACAGGGAGTAACCCTTGGGAAAGTAGTGAGCTGGCCCTAAAGTTTTTATATGCATTGAGCCTGGGATTAGAAGTGATCTATCCCAAACTTTGTAAATAGCAGTGCGCTTTTAGTGAATTTGGTACGACCGAAAACTTTTCGGTGTATGCTCCTTGGATGTAGCCAAGTGAGGGTAAACCAAGTAAAAATTGATGTGTCTTGTGCATGCTTTACTTTCTGTTTATATTGTGCAACGGGAAAGAGAGAGAAGAGTGTTTTTCTTAACAGTGAAACAAGATCAGAACAGGATTTAATTTTTAATTAGTCATACCCAGATTCACCCCCCCCCCCTTCAGGGAATTTAGCCTTGTGGACTTAACGCATAGCTATTAAAGTATAAATAAAATTTAGGTACCTCATAAATTAAAATATGATATATTTATATCATAGAATAAATAAATAAATGTTTTAAAAATGATAAATTAAGGGTTCTTATTTTTGTGAAATGTAAATGTTTATTTAAACTTTTATAATTAATATAATGATTTAAATAAATATTATCTTCATGAAATAGATTCATAAATTAATATTTTTCTACATTATAATTAAAATATAATTTTATGAGCCTATAATTAATTTTTCTAAGTGTTGTAAATTCGATTACAATATTAAAATCAGTATTTTTTAAATAAATGAGGATGTTATTTAGAGATTAAATTTATCATATTTAAAAAAAATCATAAAATGGAGTAAATTTATGAAATTTTTGAATCAAAAAATGGTTAAGTTGAATTTTTTGAATTTTTCTAAAATAGTTGAATTTTTATGAATAGTGAAATACAGTAGTTTACAGTATTTGTCATTATAAGTTAAATACATGAATTTTTTAGACATTTCAGATGTAATAACCCATTAGTTCAAATTCACATGAACTATTTACTACACTTAGTCACAAGAATCAATACTATTTATTGTCTTCAGCCAAAATAATAAATTATTGAATAAAATAATCAAAAAACCCTATCCTCCCCTATAAATACCACCCCTTATCCTCACACCTTCTAAGATATGAAGATTATCTAAATTCTACCCAATTACCATTCCAAATCTATTCCCAATTTCTATGACCTTATTTTCTTACCCAAAGTTCAAATCCAAGTATCTTAAGGAGGTTCCCAATGAGACGATATTCAAGAGGTAAAATCTTCATTCTTTCTCTTTTAATTTCCTTTATTTTCCTATCCTCTCCTAACCAACCCTATCAAAAGTGTCCTGGTAAATGAAGTATCATATATATACTATAGTTTTATTTTTATAATTTATTATCCATCATCAAATCCCTTCTCATCTCCTTTTATTTTTAAAAATGAAAACATCATCTATGATGTGTCGATTCACCGCCTTTATGGATGATGAGTTTTCACTTTCTGTTACCTCCTTCAAGGCTGGTCCTAAAAAATTATTATGGTTAAATCAGACTGTATTATACATATTATAATTTATATCATTATTCTATAATAAACATATATAAACATAATATTAAATAAAATGACCCAAGTTTGTGATGGTCCAAAAAACCGCTAAAATAAATAAAGACATTTTCATCAACATTTTATCTAATGAATCATCCTAATACCATATAAATAAATGATATATTAGACCATTTAAACTTACCTAAGTTCGTTTATAATAAATAATTTCACTTCTAGATAATTTATTCCCATTTTAAAAGAATTCATGTATTTATACTCAAGGGAACTGAGCATAAAAACATGAAACGAATACCCTCAAAACAATGAAATTAAACATTATAACTCATCTAAATGGTCATAAATAACTTAATAAAATTATAATAAATCAAATATGTGTTCAACGGTTTCATAATTATGTAATTAATGAATCTAATTTTATCATAAAGTATATTAAGTACAAGTGCATAATGATTTCATACAAAAGGTAAGGGTTTCGCATCTCACGTTTACTACTGTGAGATATATTCCTTATTCAACCCTCATTTCTTGTGTGTTTTGTACATGAACCCCTTTAATATATCATATCATGAATATATTTATATTAATTTCATTTAATTTTTCATTTTATGATCATTAATTTCATGGGGCATATGGTTCGACTCATTACAAAGTGGTACGGGAATTATTAACCCAATTTTCATTCTTTGGGTTAAACATATACTCCATTAATTATTCCAAGCTATGATTATGTGTGAAATGAATTTTTATTATATTATGTTTTATTTACACTATTTTTATGTGGATTTATATCTGATACACAAAATCAATTAATTTATTTAATGCTCATGCTTTCTTTTAAAAATACTCTTTTAAATGTTTCTTTTTTTAAAAATTTAAAAGGAGTGTTTTTTTGACTTATACAGCATGAGTGGATTTTTAGGATTTCATGACAACTTAATGTCTTCAGTAATAGTTTACATGTTTACAAGTTTATTTCCAAATTAAATGTTTTTTTATATTTTCATAGCTTTTTAAATAAATTATTTCAATGTAACGTTTTATTTTCCTCAGAAATTCATCAAGGATTTTATTATATAATTTTCATCTATGTCAACACTCTTTTTTGGATATTTTTCATAATTAAGGTTGATATATTATGATACCATATGCCATAATTTATTTTTTTTATGATTAATTAAACTATGGATGTTCTAATTTGATATTATTCATCATATTACATGGAATGGTTTATTATTATGTTTATTGTTTAGGGAATCTTATTAACATGTAATATTATAGTTTCAATATAAATGTATTTGTTGACTATGTTTCACCCATTTTATATGAGGAATGAATTGGAATTAGTAAGTGATGGGTGGGTCCCACTATAGCCCCTTGATTCATTGATAGGTCTCATTAGACACACTAGTTTGGGTATTGGATAGAGTCTTACCTGATTATGCATGGTGTCTTGGATAAATCCTTGATGGTATGTTTATGATTTCCCACATTTTGAATTCCCTCATTGTGAGATTATTTATTGATAATCCATGTGATTATTCAACTAGTATAATATCTGTGGTTAAATTTCATTATCAAGTGATTATTTATATCATATTATTTGATCATCTTTTATTCCTACAATATTATCCTCGAGATTATTTTTTAATGGCATGTGTTTTTAGGCATTCACCAAGACTTACTGTTTATGTTTTTTATGATAGATTCTATTGTATGTTTACCCATGTTGAGTATCTAATCTCACCCCTTTCTTATGTTTTACTTTTCCCCATGATGCCAAGATGTATATTATGATTTACATTAAGGAATAATCTATGAGTATAGGGGTGTTTCCAATGGAGTTACTATGTTGTATTCTATTTCAAGTTATAATGTAATATTTATATTTGTATCTTGTTTTAAAAATCTAAAAAACTATTTGGTTTTTTGGGATGAGATCACTTGTACTTATTACCAATGTAATAAAGTAACCACTGACTCTGGGCTATTGGGGTTAGGGTCTTTATATTAGGGGTGTGACCACACCCTAATAGGAAATAAGTAACCTCATATGGAAACTCAAGGGAATGAAAGAACCCAACTAGGAAAAAATTAAACTCATCTAAAAACTCTAGGTCAATATGTTACCCTTCAAGGAAAAAAATAACCTCATCTAAAAATTTAGGCAAGTTCCCACACCCTACCAAGAAACAAATCTTAGATCATTCAAAACATGAGGGCATTCTTGCTCCTCATCAGGAAACACATATCACAACACACAAATAACTAAATAGTCTCTCCCCATGACCATCACATAGTACATGCACAATAGGAATCTGAGATCTTCAATGAGATCACTAACACATAAATAGGGTTCTTTTAATAACCCAAACGTATATAAATGAGATTCCCCTTTTAATTAAAAAATTACTCATTAAGAAATTTATTTATAGAAAATGAATGCACTACATTGGTTATTTGGGGACATTATAAAATATAGACTATCATATTTAAAATATTATTAAGAATAATAACCATTGATAATATAGTTGTTTTATAGTAACTATTAATATTTATATATATTAAGGGTTATGAAAATGGCTATTTGACATAGATAAAAGAAACAATGGCCTAAACCAGTATGATCTTACCATATGAAGACCATTTATCAGAGCTTATGAGAAAGATGACATCACTAGGATTCATTCTTGACGAAGACCAAGTAGAGATTCAATAACTGAAACAAGAGTGAAACTGTTCATAGGATAAGTTCAAGATTATTGAGATCATGGCCCAAGCCATGTTCATCGAACCACGACAAGAAAATACCACCATCACACATGTTACCCATAGGGCGTATGCTGGTATAAAAAGGGGTTATGTATCAAAACCCTAGTATTATGAATTTTTATATTTTTTTAATAAAATAATTATTATATTTATACCATTTTATTATTACTTTATAAATATCTAAATAATGATTTTGATAAAAAATAAATTTTGATAATAAGAATCAAAATTATATTTGTGGGAAATATATAATTTCAATCAAGACAATCTTTCGATAAATACAAGAACTTTTGAAATTAATTTTATTTTAATAAAATATTCTTATTGAATAATAATTATTTAAATATAAATGATAATGTAATTTAATAATGTCCAATGTAATTTTTATAAGGGTTAGAAAGTTATTAGTTTTATAAAAACTAGAATTTTCCAATAAATAATGATTTTTATTTAAAATATATAATTATCATATTTATAAAATTATTTTTTTAAAATAAATATTATTTTTGAAATAATAATGTTAAAATTAGACAATGGTGAATTTTTATTAATTTTCAGATATTTTCATTTTTTTGCGTAAAAATTAAATATGATATAAATATATGGTCTATATTGTGACATAATAATAGAAAAAATGTTATCTAATAAATGATATAAAATGCATTCAAAAAATTTATATTTACCCTTAAAAAGAATTTATTTTTTATGTTATTTGATTAATTTTATAAACCTTTAATTAATCCTCCAAAACCAATATAATATTTTAAGGTTTTAGAATCAATTATTTATGAACATTACCCGCTTCCACATCACTGAAGGTTTTATTTTAATATGTTAGGTTCTTAGACTTATAATATATTGAAAACTACTCCAATTTGGCTAAAACTATGGGAAATATCATGGTAAGTTTTGTGGTTTTGATTATTTTATTATATAGAATCTCAAACATAAGTTTAGAAATTAATAATACCCATTGATCATGAATTCCATCTCCCTAACCCTCTCCAAATACCACCCATTTTTTTCTAATTCTCTTAATAATATCCTCTTGATATTTTATAAGTGTTGTCTCAAGGTAAGGGATTCTATCCTCTTCTTTTTTATTTAAGTTCTTTTTTTCTACTAAACATTTTTATTTCCAAATTTTCATGTTATAATATGTTTTTGCACACCCCTTTACTGATATTATGATGTAAATGTAATGAGATACCACCTTTCATGCTTAATAAACACTTCTATTAACCATTATGTTCACTTGTTATGCTGCGGAAATTATCCTGTGATTTTCCATGCCCAACTTTTATATTATGAATACACATCCCCATTTCCACTCATTGATATTCACCTAGAAATAACTTGTCACGACCCGTCCTCAGGGCCCGTGTCGTGACTACCCCAAGCTTCCCTTCCATAGTCCAGGGGCTGGCGACTAGCACCAAGGCAAAAATCCCGATAAAAAGGGAAGGCATTGCCTTTATAAAGTAAACAACACCATAGAGTAAGCAAACAGAAGTAAACACTAAGTAAAACTGGGTACAATAGTAGTTCGGAAAAGTAAGTGGGCCAGAATACAAACCCAAACTTAAAGTAATGTAAAACTGAAAAGGAAGTACATAAACTGAAAAATAAAGCCGCAACGTCGAGCAATCCACTGGAAGTCCCACCTGAAGGGTGGGTACAGATAGCCTCCTCAGCTCCTCAGGTCCAGTCGTCTGCTCCGAGTACGTCCTGCCCAGTGGTCCACCTCCAGGTACTGACTTGCTCTGCAAGCCTCAACCACGGTCAGCACTGTCTGTCATCTGCAACCAACACAACGTAGTGCGGGCATAGCTCGTGCAGGGGTGAGTATACACTACTCAGTAGAGACCCCGAGACCCCTGAAGGTCTCCCATAATCCACAAAGGATAATCCACAAAGGAAAGATACAATCACGAAGTAACATCTGACACTACTTAGGGATATTCCGATTCATATACCTAAGTCATCAATTCTGGTTCGTCTCCAACATCTGAGCCCAAGTACAACTCAGTCCACACAGGAAAATGTAACTCGTTCCACATAGGAATTCACAACCCAATCCACACAGGAAAGCATAACGTAAATCCACACAGGATATCAAGTCAATCTTATCGAAGATAAAGATTGAAAGTCAAGACTCAGCTCACACATGTATACTTCTTCGTAAGATGATAGATATGATCAGATGTAGCCACTGGTCCATCTAAGCCATCGGACCCACACAGGATCGATAGGTACTAACCCCCGTAATGACCCACACAGGATCGATAGGTTCTAACCCCCGCAATGACCTACACAGGATCTAACCCACACAGGATCGGTATGCGCTGGCCCACACAGGACCGCTGAGCGCTGACCCACACAAGTTCTGATCCACACAGGATCGGTAGGCACTGATCCACACAGGATCGCTGAGTGTTTAAGTCATCGATGTCGAACCCACGGAGGATTCCCATGCAGTCTTCATCGTCGTCGCAGTCACAGCCAGCTCTAGGGTTCCCGTACACAGCAAGCTCGTTCAGGGAGGGTCCGCTCCACGAGCTGAGGGGCTGATACATCAACTGACACGAAGTCCAGAGTTGATGTATCCAAAAGTTACGTAACGTCAAAAGGAACTCAACGTGACAGACAGCGCGTCAATCGGACGCCCGGTCTGAAAGTTATTGGCTTTTTCGTTCCAGGGGCCCGGTTGGTTTTTAAGTCAAAACCAACCCTTCCGTACTCCAACTACATCCAAAACTCGATCGGAGTAATCCATATGGTCCGTCTCACTAAGATGAATCCAAAAAAGTCGACGGCGCGTCAATCGGACGTCCGGAGCTCAAGTTATAAGCGTTTCCAGTCCGAGGGCCCAGTTGGTTTCGTGTTCGAACCAACCCGGCCGAACCCAAAGTTCTCTGAAACCTTGAGTTTAATATATTGAAACTACCGTCTCTATCCAAGGATCGCATTGCAACTAACGGTGCATCAATCAGAGGTTCGTAGCCCAAGTTATGGGAAAAATACCGGAAGAGGTCCGAAAATGGGGGTTTTGGGCCCGGACCGACCCGGCCCGAGACCCACTGGGTCGGCCCGAACCGGGTCGACCCGACCTGGGTCCGGGTCCGGCCCATTTGGGTGCGGCCTGGCCTGGGCGCGGTCTGGCCTGGCGCGCTCGCGCGGTCCGCGTGGCCAGCTCGGTCGGTGCCGAGCTGAGAAGAACAGGGGGGCGCACTGCCCCCCTGATTGACAAAACACGGCCCCCACGTGGGGGGGTCGCTCCTGTAGCCATCTGGGGGTTACGACCCCCGGCCTTCATGGTAACCGGTCAGCTTGGTCGGCTGTTGGGTCACCGCGGGACCCCCCCTACGAGTCCCGCCTCCTTGCTACGGCGGCCGGAAGTCGGTCGCCGCTCCCCCGCACCACTGTGGCCATAGGCCACAGCCCTGTATGATCGGCGCAGCGTGACGGCGCCACACCCCTCCGACGTGGCCTCTCTTCGGTCGAGGCCTCTTAGAGGTTCTCCGGAGTGGCGCGATGGCGCCGCGGCTTTTTTCGACTTCAACGGCGCGGTGCGACAGCACCGCGCTTCTCTGCCCATTCTTCATTATTTCCGCGCGGTGCAACGGCACCCCGCTGCCTTGCTCGTGTCACAACAAAATCAAGCATCAAGTGAGGAGGAGAGTCGGTCGTGTTCGTGCAGTCCGACCTCCTCCTATTATTTCAATAACAGGTGGCCCAAATTAGAAATGATGAACGGCGACGAAATTATTCACGAACAAAAACAATTAATTCTCCACCTCAAGGTTCCATTGAGCGAAGGTTCGTCACAGAAAAGAACGTCACGGAAGAAGACTATGTATGCGTCGACGGCGTCCCATAGAAGAGAATCGTCAGTATCGCGGTACACGGCATCGCGTCGTCGATCTCTGAGGATGGCTTCTCTCACCGGCTGCAGAGAGGGAAGAAGATGGTATGACGAACTCCCCTTTTCGGTGATGGAGTTCTTCATCGAAGGCTCGGTGTTATTCGCGTTCTTCGACAAGAAAGAAGATGTTCTTCAAGAGTTAGAGCAAATCCTCTCCAGAATCCTCTCGCACAACCAAACAACAATAATAAAATAAGTGTTGCCTTATTTTATTACTCATGCCATATGTTTTTGAAATTCAAAATGAAATCAAGAATTAATTAAATTGAGTAACTTAATCAATTAATTAATTAAAGATTTGATTTCATTTAAAGGGTGGTGTGGGTGAGTTACAAACTAAATGGGAGTTAAGGAATATTAAAGGGTGGGGCTCGTGTGGGCCCCACCCCACTAATAACCTACCTAGTGGAGTAGGATATAGTGGGTCCCACTCCAATCACTTAGCTTAGGTTAAACTACTTTAAACAAAAATAAAAATTGGTTGCACCATTTTTATTTTATTCTCTACTTAACCCAAAATTTAAATAACCTCACCCAAGTAAACGAAACTCCAGAAAAGGTGTTCCTAAGAAATTATCGGCGCTGCAGTTTCATTGGTGCCCTCATATTTTGATTCCGAGAACCGGTTCAAAAGTTAGGAAAATCCCGCTCGTTCGTTCACTGAACGTACCCGAGCTAAACTTCGGAAAAATTATTCTGGGCTCATCGGGCCTCGGAATTAGGTGTCGTCAAAAACTGTGTTCTTGTAAAATCCCAAAGAAAATTAAGAAAAAAATTTCCTTGAATTTTATGGGTCTTTACATTACTCCCACCTCAGGGATTTACGTCCCTGTAAAGATACATCATAAACTAGGGAAACAAATGTGGGTATTGTGCACGCATCTGAGCCTCCTGCTCCCAAGTGCTCTCCTTGAGGTTCTCGTGCTACCACCTAATGTGCACTAGAGGAATCTACTGTCCACATATGACCCGCTCCTATCAATCCTCGATCTCCACTGAGACCTCTGCAAAAGTCGCCCCATCATCAATGTACAGCTCCCCATGGTCAATGATATGTGTCGGGTCGTGCATGTATCTCCTCAGCTGAGATACGTGGAAGACGTCATGCACCCGGTGCAAATGAGGTGGTAGAGCGAGGAGATAAGCCACCTCTCCAATCCTGCTGAGGACCTGGAATGGTCCGATGAAGCGCAGAGACAACTTTCCGCCTCGACCAAATCTCTGTAATCCACATCGAGGTGAGACCTGCAAGAAGACGTGGTCGCCATCCTCAAACTCTAGTGGCCTCCGCCTCCTATCATCATAAGACTTCTTCCAGCTATGAGTTGTTCTCATCCGCTCTTGGATGACCTAGACCTTTGATGTCGTGGCCTGGACCATCTCTGGTCCCACAAGTACTGACTCCCCAAGGTCTGTCCAGCACAGCAGTGATCTGGAAGGTCAGTCGTACAACGCCTCGTATGGTGCCATCCCGATGGTGGAGTGGTTACTGTTGTTGTACGTGAACTCTACCAAGGGTAGGTGATCCTCCCAGCTGTGACCAAAGTCTAGGACACATGCACGGAGCATGTCCTCGAGAGTCTGAATGGTCCTCTCCATCTGACCATCCGTATGAGGGTGAAAGGCGGTGCTCAGACATAGATGTGTCCCGAACGCCTCCTGCAACCCCTTCCAAAGCCAGGAAGTAAAGCGAGCATCTTGATCAGAGATAATATATGATGGCACACCATGAAGCCGTACAATCTCCTAAACGTAGAGGCATCCCAAGCTCTCCACTGAGCCCTTCTCTTTGATGGGTAAGAAGTGGGTTGACTTGGTGAGTCGGTCGACAATCACCCAAATGGAGTCATGACCTCTAGAAGTGTGTGGTAGTCCAATCACGAATTCCATAGATATCTCATCCCACTTCCACTATGGGACCTCCAAAGGTTGTACCAAGCCTGCTGGTACCTGGTGCTCTGCCTTCACCTGCTGGCAGGTGAGGCATCGAGAAACGAACTCTGCTACAGCCCTCTTCATACCCATCCACCAGTGTTGTCGTCTAAGGTCCTGGTACATCTTCGCCACTCCTGGATGTACCGCTAAAGGGGAAGTGTGAAACTCCCTCAGCACCACCTCCTGTAAAGTAGCGGGTACCATGGTACGTCCTCTAAAAAGGATGATGTACTCTCCTCCCACAGAGAATCCATCAGGTGCCTGTCCTGAGGATATCTGTGCACGCCGCGTCTCACAGTCATCATCACCATGTTGTGCCTCTCTAACCCACTGTAGAAGTGGAGGAGTGACTGTGAGTGAATGTAGAAAGGCTGCTCGATCACTATCCACGAATGATATCTGCAAAGCGGCTAGCTGCTCTGTCGCCTCCCCAAGTAGTTGAATAACCGTCCTCCTGCTGAGAGCATCGGCTACTACGTTCCCCTTTCTAGGAGTATAGACTATCTCAAAGTAATAGTCCTGGAGGAACTCAAGCCACCACCACTGTCTCAGGTTCAGGTCCTTCTGTGAGAAGATGTACCTGAGACTCTGGTGGTCAGAATAGACTGTAAAGTGCTCGCCCATCAGATAGTGTCGCCACATCTTCAGAGTGAAGAACACTGCTACTAACTCCAGGTCATGGGTAGCGTAGTTCTTCTCATGATGCCTCAACTGACATGATCCATAGTTGATCACTGCCTGTTCCTGCATCAGGACACATCTGAGTCTGGTCCCTGATGCATTGTAGTAAACTACGTACCCTACTCCCTCCGCCGGTAGCCTCAAGATAGGTGTGCTGGTCAATCTCTGTCTCAGCTCATGGAAGCTCTACTGACATCTATCTGACCACACGAAGGGTTTTCCCTTCTTCTTCAAAGCTAAAAGTGGTGCCACAACTCTGGAGAAGTCTGGCACAAATCTCCGGTAGTACCCAGCTAGACCCAAGAAACTCTGCACCTCCATCATGCTCCTGGGTGGCTCCCAAGCTAGCACTGCCTCGATCTTCGCAGGATCCACCGCAAATCCCACCTCAGAGATGACATGTCCCAAGAAGTGGACCTCATGTATCCATAACTGACACTTTTAAAGCTTACCATAAAGTCGGTGCTCTCGGAGTGTGTCCAGTACAACCCGCAAGTGGTAGGCGTGCTCCTCCTCAGTCGTCGAGTATATCAATATGTCATCAATGAAGACCAGGACAAATCGATCGAGGTAAGGCTGAAAGATCCTATTCATGAAGCCCATGAACACTGCCAGAGCATTGGTTACGCCGAAAGGCATAACCAAGAAATCATAGTAGCCATACCGACATCTGAAAGTCGTCTTCTGCACATCCTCATCCCGAACTCTGAGCTGATGATAGCCTGACCTGAGGTCTATCTTCAAGAAACACCGTGCTCCCTTGAGCTAATCGAAGAGGTCTTCAATCCTCGATAGCGGATACTTGTTCCTCACGGTCACCTAGCTCAGGCGACGGTAATCGACACACAGTCATAAGCTCCCATCCGCCTTCTTGGCGAACAAAATTGGGGAAGCCCAGGGTGAAACACTAGGTCGGATGAATCACTTGCCCTGCAAGTCCCCCAGCTGTACCTATAGCTCTCGAAGCTCGGCAGGAGCCATCCGATATGCTGGGGTGGATATCGGAGTTTTCCTAGGGTACAGTTCAATATAAAAGTCTACCTCTCTGTGAGGAGGTAGACCTGGAACGTCGTCGGGAAAAATTTCCACATACTGATCCACCACTGTAGGTAAGCTCAGACTCTGCACGTCAACTGCTCCTAGGATGAGGCTAGCCAACTGATGAGTGATGGGCTGTCATATCCTCTGCGTGAGTCCATCCTGCGCTGCAAAGGCTCCCTTCTCACTGGTGAAGGTGAACCTACTCCCATCGGTGCGAACACATCGCACCTTGCGCCTAATGCAGTCGATCTAAGCATGGACTGTAGATAACCAATCCATGCCCAATATGACATCGTAAGGCCTCGACGCTGCTAAAAGAAGATCTCAGCCGAAGCTCTCACCTACTAGAGTAAGCTCACACTACCGGCACCAGTGCGTAATCATCGCGTCTGCTCCCGTAGGAGTCTCTAGCCGTAAGGATTGAGCCAATGGCTCCGTCGAAATCTCCGAGCTCCGAACAAGGGCAGCAGAAATGAAATAATGACTCACTCCTATGTCTATAAGAACTGTAGAAAAGGTGGAGTAGACACAGATAGTACCTCGAATCATCTCGGCCGCGCCGTGGTCGTAGGCCTCCACTGCCTGAAGCTGTGCATGTCTCTGCCCGCCAGCTCCCTGTGGTCGGGGTGGACCTCCTGGTGGTGGTGGTGGTAGAGCCTCAAAGCGTTGCCCACCACCTGCTGCTCGGCCAGCTCCTCTGCCTCGTCCGCCTGCTCCCTGCGGACCGCTATGGTCAACCCTTTGCCTCTACCTGGGTGTTCCCTCAATCGTCTGTTGCTCCTCTGCACGGTGGGTTGGGCAGTCACGAGCCATGTGGCCCTGCCCGCCGCATGCGTAGCACTGTCTACCTCTCGTAAGACTGGCTCTGCGCTGTGTGCCCTGCACCTCTGAGCTAGTGTCTTGAGGTCGTCCGCCTGAGGGTATGGTCCGCCTGGACCCATGTGTCATCTGTCGACTGCCAGCTGCAGAAGACTCTGCTACGTGCCGCCCTACGGTAGGTCTCGCTGCTGGTGTAGGCTCAGCAAGAAAGCTCTCAATGAGAAGGGCTCGCTCCAGTACCCCTTCCTGTATCGGAATGCTGAGGGAGATCAGCGATGCCCTGATCTCATGCCTCAATCCCTGCTCGAAGGTCCGGGCCTGAAAGAATGGGTCTCATACCATGTCCGTCGAATAGCACGAGAGATCGGTAAATCTCGCCAAGTACTGGGCGACTGTCAAGCTACCCTGCCGCAACTGTAGTAGCTCCTGGATGCACACCGCACAGAGGGTGGCTGGGATGAACTCTGAGCGGAAGAGGCTCTCAAAGTCCGTCCAGAGGAGTGATGCCTCGTCATGCACCTGGAGCATTAAGCTCCACCATCTTCCTGCTGCCGTGTGCAGCAAACTTGCTGCAAGGATCACCTTGAGGGCTGCTGGTGTCCCTACCAATCAAAAAACTCGTACAACTGCCTCCAGCCAATCCTCGGCTGCCTGAGGGTCCGTCTCCCCGCGGAACCTGGGCGGTCTCTGACGTTGAAACTCTTTCAGTGCACCAAGGCGACATGCACTCTCAGCGGTTGGGGCCGGTAGCATTGGTGGCTCGGTGGGAAGTGGTACCGCCGGTGCCTCCGCAGTAACAGGGCCCTGCACCGAGGCCTCGTCGCTCGGTGGGTTGTTGTCACGTACAAAACTCAGAACACTAGCTGGCTACCATCGTGGGGCCATCCTGAAAAGAAACAGGTGTGTCACGGTTAATACAGTATACATGGTGAGATGACACAAAGTAATCACAAAGAAAACTTTAAACACACATGCAATCAATGTTTTTGTTCACTAAGTCGGAAATCAGAAGTCAGGGTCTTGGTGTACGGATACGTTGGCCGCCACACCAACACTGGATTCCCTAGACTGAAAACCACACTCAATACTCTTAACACTATTGCATCACATAGAAAAAGATCAGAGTCCTTAGTTCTGCAGTAGAACTGAACTCCTCTGATACCAATTTGTCACGACCCGTCCTCAGGGCCCGTGCCGTGACTACCCCAAGCCTGCCTTCCATAGGCTAGGGGATGGTGACTAGCACCAAGGTGTAAATCCTGATAAAAAGGGAAGGCATTGAATTTATAAAGTAATAAACACCACAAAGTAAGCAAGTAGAAGTAAACACTAAGTAAAACTGGGTACAATAGTAGTGCGGAAAAGTAAGTGGGCCAGAATACAAACCCAAACTGAAAGTAATGTACAACTGAAAAGGAATTACATTAACTGAAAAATAAATCCGCAACGTCGAGCCATCCACTGGAAGTCCCACCTGAAGGGTGGGTACAGATAGCCTCCTCAGATCCTCAGGTCCAGCCGTCTGCTCCGAGTACGTACCGCCCAGTGGTCCACCTCCAGGTACTGACTTGCTCTGCAAGCCTCAACCACGATCAGCGTTCTCCATCGTCTGCAACCAACACAACGTAGTGCGGGCATAGCTCATGCAGGGGTGAGTATACGCTACTCAGTAGGGACCCCGAGACCACCGAAGGTCTCCCAGAATCCACAAAGGATAATCCACGAAGGAAATATACAATCAAAAAGTAACATCCGACACTACTTAGGGATATGCCGATACATATACCTAAGTCATCAATTTCGGTTCGGCTCCAACATCCGAGCCCAAGTACAACCCAGTCCACACAGGAAAACGTAACTCGTTCCACATAGGAATTCACAACCCAATCCACACAGGAAAGCATAACGTAAATCCACACAGGATATCAAGTCAATCTTATCGAAGATAAAGATTGAAAGTAAAGACTCAACTCACACATGTATACTTCTTCGTAAGATGATAAAGATGATCAGATGTAGCCACTGGTTCATCTAAGTCTTCGTACCCATACAGGATCGATAGGTACTAACCCCTGCAATGACCCACACAGAATCGATAGGTACTAACCCTCGCAATGACCCACATAGGATCTGACCCACATAGGATTGGTATGCACTGGCCCACACAGGACCACTGAGCACTGACCCACATAGGATCTGATCCACACAGGATCGGTAGGCACTGATCCACACAGGATCGCTGAGTGTTGTAGTCGTCACTGTCGAACCCACGGAGGATTCCCATGCAGTCTTCATCGTCGTCGCAGTCGCAGCCAGCTCTAGGGTTCCCGTACATAGCAAGCTCGTTCGAGGAGGGTCCGCTCCACGAGCCGAGAGGCTGATACATCAACTGACATGAAGTCCAGAGTTGATGTATCTAAAAGTTCTGTAACATCACAAGGAACTCAACGTGACAGATGGCGCGTCAATCAGACGCCCGGTCTGAGAGTTATTGGCTTTTTCGTTCCAGGGGCCCGATTTGTTTCTAAGTCAAAACCAACCCGGCCATACTCCAACTGTGTCCAAACCTTGAGTGGAGTAATCCAAATAGTATGTCTCACTAAGATGAATCCAACAAAGTCGACGGCACATCAATTGGACATCCAGAGCTCAAGTTATAAGCGTTTTCACTCCGAGGGCCCGGTTGGTTTCAAGTTCGAACCAACTCGGAAGAACCCAAAGTTCTCCTAAACCTTGATTTTAATATACCTAAACGACCGGCTCGATCCAATGATCTCATCGCAACTGACGGTGCTTCAATCGGAGGTCCATAGCCCAAGTTATGGGCAAAAGACCGGAAGAGGTCCGAAAATGGGGGTTTTGGGCCCGGCCCGAGACCCCCTAGGTCGGCCCGAACCGGGTCGACCCAACCCGGGTCCGAGTCCGGCCCCATTGGGAGCGGCCCGGCCCGGCCTGGCGCGCTCGCGCGGTCCGCGTGGCCAGCTCGGCCGGTGCCGAGCTGAGCGGAACAGGGGGTGCGCTGCCCCCTGATTGACAAAACGCGGCCCCCACTTGGGGGGCCCACTCCTATAACCATCTGGGGGTTACGACCCCCGGCCTTCATGGTAACCGGTCGGCTTGGCCGGCCGGTGGGTCACCGTGGGACCCCCCCTGCGGGTCCCGCCTCCTTGCTCCGATGGCGGAAAGCCGGCCGCCGCTCCACCGCACCACCGCGGCCATAGGTCGTGGCCCTATCCGATCGGCGCAGCGCAACGGCGCCGCACCCCACCACTGCGGCCCCGCTTTGGCCGTGGCCTCTTCGAGGTTCTTTGGCGCAGCACGATGGCGCTACGGCTTTTTTCGACTTCAAGGCCGTGGCGTGACGACGCCGCGCTTCTCCGCCCATTCTTCATTATTTCTGCGCAGTGCAACGGCACCGCGCTGCCTTGCTCGTGCCGCAACAAAATCAAGCATCAAGGGGGGAGGAGAGTCGGCTGTGTTCGTGCGGTCCGACCTCCTCCCGTTATTGCGATAACAGGCAGCCCAATTTAGAAACGATGAACGGCGACGAAAGTATTCACGAACAAAAACAATTAATTCCCCACCTCAAGGTGCCATTGAGCGAAGGTTCGTCGCAGAAAAGAATGTCGCGGAAGAAGACTCTGTAAGCGTCGACAGCGTCCTAGAGAAGAGAATCATCGGCATTGCGGTACACGGCGTCGCGTCGTCGATCTCCAAGGATGGCATCTCTCACTGGCTGTGGAGAGGGAAGAAGGCGGTACGACGAACTCCCCTTTGCGGGGACGGAGTTCTTCATCGAAGGCTCGGTGTTCTTCGCGTTCTTTGACAAGAAAGAAGATGTTCTTCAAGAGTTTGAGCAAATCCTCTCCAGAATCCTCTCACACAACCAAACAATAATAATAAAATAAGTGTTGCCTTATTTTATTACTCATTCCATATGTTTTTGAAATTCAAAATGAAATCAAGAATTAATTAAATTGAGTAACTTAATCAATTAATTAATTAAATATTTGACTTCATTTAAAGGGGGGGTGCGGGTGAGTTACAAACTAAATGGGAGTTAAGTAATATGAAAGGGTGGGTTTCATGTGGGCCCCACCCCACTAATATCCTACCTAGTGGAGTAGGATATAGTGGGGAACACTCCAACCACTTAGCTTAGGTTAAACTAATTTAAACAAAAATAAAAATTGGTGGCACCATTTTTATTTTATTCTCTACTTAACCCAAAATTTTAATAACCTCACCCGAGCAAACGCAACTCTAGAAAAGGAGTTCCTAAGAAATTACCGGCACTGCGGTTTCATCGGTGCCCTCAGATTTCGATTCCGAGCACCGGTTCAAAAGTTAGGAAAATCCCGCTCGTTCTTTCACTGAACGTACCCGAGCTAAACTTCAGAAAAATTATTCTGGGCTCACTAGGCCTCAGAATCAGGTGTCATCAGAAACTACGTTCTTGTAAAATCTCAAAGAAAATTAAGGAAAAATTTCCATTGAATTTTATGGGTCTTTACATAACTATCCTACAATGATTTTTATTTTCATTTATATAACCCATACTCCTTGATCATGGTAAAAAAATGTGATGAAATACATTCTTATGTTTCATGATATATGTGGAACACAAATGCATGTACAAGATATAAATGTGATGGGTGGGCTCAAAATTATATAGCTTTCTAATGCATTGTTTAATTTTTTTATCACATGAGATACCATGTATTGTTTTTTGGAAGCAATCCAAAGTACACTATGTTTTGGTGTCTCGATGGTTATACTTGATTTATGCTTATGATATCATGTTTTATGTTTTTATCACATTCCCATGTTGCCTTGATGTTATCATATTATATCATTCTTCAATGTTTGTTTTTATTATTTTATCCCCTTTATGTCGCCTTGATATTCCTCTTGACTCACATGTATTAATTTCATCTTGTTATTCTTTTATTATTCTACTACTGGTCTTTATAGATCATGCATTTCTTATATAGATCCCTAAGTTATCCCATGTTGTTTTAGAAGATTAGTGGAGTTTTAAGAGTGTATTACGGAGTTTTTGAATGATTTTTTTGTATATTTATTTCAAGTTATTGATATATTTTTATAATTAAATATTTTTGGGAGTTTTTATGTGTATATTAATGTAATAGATCATGAAATTAAGTGAATAAAATATATGCGTTGTCATATTTGGTATCAAAGCAAGGACTAGTTATTTTTTGGGAATGGGATTAGAAAACCTTAGATAAATCCTTAGTGATAAGACTAAACATTTGGAAACATGACTAGTTTTTTTAATGTATAGAGTTAGTGGTTTCTAGGAAACAAACTATATTTCTAGACACTACAAGTGGATATAGATCTAGCGTAGTTGTACCTAGGGGTAATAACCCTAAAAATGGTGAATGGGGTATTAACTCAATCCTCACCTGGTGTATGAAAAATAATACTTACTAAATATAGTTTACCACTCCTTGGGGATATGATTTGTTAAATTAATAAGAACTTTATGGTCCATTATAAAGGGAACAAAAATTGCAGTGAAATTTTATGTTAGGAAATAGATAATAGATAACTTATATTAAAACCTAGAGATTCATAGGTTAAGGTATGTATATAATCTATGATTTATCCCTTTAATGATCACAGTTTCCCTTTTATATGTTTTATAATTCTAAAATTCTCATCCATGAGTCAATTTTGGATTAATTAAATGATTGAAACCAGAATCAAATAGTGAAATGCATGCTTAACATCCATTCATGAACTTAAAATTTCCTATATGATTATGGTTCTATGTATTAATTTTTATCACATGAGTTTAGTAGAACTATTGAAACACCACATCAAAAAATGGAAGTAGGGGTATTAGTGATAATGGAAAATTTGGAAATTATGGCATCTTAAGTATAATAATTCTACCCTATCCATATTTGTGGACAAAATTTCCTATAAAAACTTATGATACTTACTTTAGAAAAATTCAATGAAATTATGGGTATGTATTTCTTTCCTTGTATATAGTCAACATAAATTGGTGGGAGAAGGAAATTACACTCCACATCAAGAATATCCCTTTGAATATATACAAGTGTAAGGAGTATGATAGATTGCATTTGGAATTATCATTTCAAGTATGGATATTTTTTCTTTATAAGAAAGAGTATTTAGCTCAAATGATTGAGGATAATAAAAAGATCACATTTGATGATATCCCATTGTAATATAATATGTTGATGTGTTTCCTAAAGAATTTTATAATACTCCTCCTAACTGACAGGTTAATTTCTCGATCAAACTTATACCCGAATCTTTTTTAATATCCAAGACTCCATATATAATGATCTCTCTTGAACTTAAACCTTTTTAGAAGAAACTAAAGGATAATTTGTATAAAGGGTTTATATGACTGGGTGCTTCACTATGGGGTGAATCGGTACTTTTAATTAAAAAGTATGATGGGTAAATACACCTCAACAGTGATTATCATGAGCTTAATAAGATCAAAATAAATAAAAAAATATCCTCTACCACAGATTGATGACGTTTCTATCAATTATGTGGATATCAGTACTTCTCTAAGTTTTATATTCGATTAGGATATTATCAAGTAAATGTAAATAAGAATAATATCCCAAATAATAAGTTTTGAAAAAGTAACACGAACTATGTGTTCATAGTGATTCCATTTGGACTCACTAATTATATGGCTATCTTTTTGGATATAATGAACAGAGTTTTTAGGGATTACCTTGAAAATTTTGTGATAGCGGTTATAGATGATATTCTTATCTACTCCAAAAGAAAGGAGGAATTTGATGAGAATTTGGATATTGTAATAAAGACCTTATGAAAGGAAAATTTATATAAAAAGTATAGTAAATTTGAATTTTTAATAGAGTAAGTAACATTCATGGGGAATTTTATCACGAATAAAGTGATGTATAGAGATCCATTGAAAATAGAGGAAAATGAATAATGGTCAACACCAATATATATAATGGAGATTTATGGTTTCCTTTGATTAATTGGGTACTATTTTTGATTTGTGTGAAACTGCTAATGATAGTAAATCCCAATAATCAAGCTATCTTGGAAGGTAGTGAAGTTTTTCTAGATTGATAAATTCACGGATATATTTATAGAGTTAAAAAGAGGCTAATAACTTCATGTTTTCTCAAATTATGCACCAGTGGGTAAGGATTTTTAATCTATGGTGATGTGTTTAAAAAGTCTTGGGTTTTTTATTCATGAAAGATGAAAAATTTATAGCCAATACTACCTGTCAATTAAATATCCATGAGAATAAATACCCAAAAATGATCAAGAATTGGATGCAGTTATCTTCACATTTATGATTTGGTGAAATTATGTTTATGGGTAGAACTATGACATATATAAAAATCATAAAATCCTCATGTATATATTCACACAAAAGGGTCTAAAAATGTTCCAATTAAGGTGGTTAGAGCTGATCAAGGATTATGATTATTCAATCCATTACTATCCTAGGAAGGAAAACAAAGTGGAAGATGCTCCGAGTAGAAAGGATCCTACAACCCTATCTATAATGATGATTTAAAGGGATCTAATATTATTTAACATGAAAAGGATTGACATTGGAATCATAAAAGGTACTTCAACCAACATTTCTCAAATAACTACTCAACCATCCATTATTTGTGGATCAAGGATCCCAAAAAAATGATGAGAAAATATAGAAAAAGGTAGACAATATTACAGAGTTCAACTTTGTTATTGTTTGCATTATAAGTCTTTGAACCCATATATGTGTCCCATTAAAACTAAAGTTTAAGAGGGAACTTCTGGATGATTTACATATATCATCCTTCTCTATTCATTTAGGAATCACTATGATGTATAGATATCTTCTATAAAACTTCTAGTGGGATACATGATGGGGGAGATTACATAATTTTTATCTCAATGCTTACTATTCCCATAATTCTAGGCTAAATGAAAGAACTCTAAGGGTATAATGAAACCATTTTCCATTCTAGTATGGAAATCAAAAAACAAAACCATGGATTTCATTATAGGGATCTGTAGGAAATATAATGGAAATAATAATATCTGGGTGGTATTATATCCCCTTAAAAAGTCAACATAGTTTATTGTTATCAAAAAAGATTTATATCTTGACCAACTCACCAAGATATACATAAAAAAGTATTAATACTACAATGAGTGATTCTGTATAATGTATATGATTGAGATTTTAGGTTTTCCTCAATGTTCTAGATAAGCCTTTAGTAATCTTTGTAAATAAAGGTGAGTCTCAATTCTACTTATCACCCTAAAAAGGATTGTTAGTTAGAAATAAATATTAAAAATCTATATGATATGATGAGATCATTTTCAATATATTTACATGGATTTCAGTACCTGCACCTTCCTTACATGGAGTTCTCATTAACAAAAAAACTAGCATTCAAATGGAACCTTATGAGGCTTTGTATGGGAAGAGATGTCAGACTCCAACATGGTGGGATAAATTTGGAGAGTGAAAGATTATGGGACCATATTTTATCTAAGAGATGACAAAGAATGTTCAAACCATTAAATGTAATATGAAATATGTACAGTGTCGATAGAAAATCTATGCATATAATCATCAATGAAACCTGTAATTTGTGGTCAGAGATAATGTGTTCCTTTATATATCATCATGGAAAAATTAATTAATTTTGGTAAAATGGTAATTCTTAGTCCAAGATACAATATCCCCTTTGAGATCCTTGATTGCATCAAATTTAAGTTACATCAACTAGCACTCCCAACTAACCTACCTTAAGTACATGATTTGTTCCTTGTATCCCTCTTGAATAAGTACATACCACACTAATAACATGTACTTAATCCATATGTGGTACCTTTAGAAAATTTTCTTTTATACCTGAAACATTCAATTAAGTTCTCAGATCATATATAAAATGTTCTATGAAACAAGATTACTAACTTGGTCAAAGTGTTGTGGTGAAACCACAGGTTTGAGAAGGTGACATGGGAACAAAAGAGGTAATGAAATAGAAGTAATATCATATATTTTAGTTTAATAAATAAAATTTAAGGGGTTAAATTTCAAAAATGGTAAATAATGTAATAAACCAAACTTTTATAAATGAAATTCCCTTTTGAATGAACAAATGCCTCATTAAGTAATATAGTTATAGAAAAAAACTGCACTACATTAGTTATTTTGGACTATTATAAAATATATAATGTTGTATCTTAGATAGTTATAAATTCTTTATTAAGTAAATTCATTGACGGATTTCATTTCACACTACACCAAGTTAAGGTTGCACTACATGCAACACTGAGTTAGCTTGCGGTACACGAAACATCGAGTTTAAACGAAACATTATATATTATTAAAATATAATTATGGTTATCACCTAGCTGTTGGAATTATGAGTATGAGAAGGATTAACTAAATTATGAAAATATTTTTTATTCATGTTTATAAAATTAATTCTTTGGTAACCAATTAATTCAAAATGAAACTAAGAACTATTTGAAAATAATGAAATTCATTTTTTGAAAAAAAAATTATAATAAAACAATTTTTATATCAAAAAATCAAAAAATCACTTTTAATGAATTCTTTTACTAGAATTTATATATTATATATTCAATAAACTATTTAAAACTAATTTTATGTGGTTTCTATACAATATATAAGAATAAAACCAATTTTATGTTTAAAAACTGTATTTTTCTAAAACACGGTTTTATCACCTTTTAATAGTGCGCTGATTTTAAAAATAAATTTTGAAACTATTATAAATTCAATTTGGAAAAATAAAATTTATTTTTTACAGTGTAATTATGAAATTATCTTATAGTTAATTTTTGATATTTTTCAGAAATGATTCATTTTTTTTAATAGTGAAAAATACTGAATTGTAATTTAAAAATACTTTCTTATTCAAATTACTTATATAGATAAATTATATTTTAAATTAGTTTTCAATTATAATTAGATAAATTATACATATATTAGTCCAATTTATTTCATTGAAATATATTCCATATTAAAACTGGATATAAAAAATTTGTAAAAATTTGAACATTTTCACTTAAAAATGTCGCTTTCTCGTCGTGTCTGTGGGAATAAATTTAAATTAAATTATTCCTCTTATGTTACAAAAATTTGATAAAATGGATTTCATATTTTGAATAAAATTTATAATAAATCCAAATTAATTTTTGAAAAAAATTATTAGTGAAAATACTAAAAATTAATCATGATAATTAAGAGAAAAATGAGTTTACCAAGGGACTAAACATGAAACATAAGGGTGGAAATGTCCTAAAAACATTTCCAAAACCCATTGGATGGAAACAATTCTACCATTACTAAATTTTGATCTATTTTATAAGTTATTGGGATATTATTCTATGAAATTGACCTATATAATAAGTTAAGAAAAGAAAGGGATAAAAAAGGAACCTTACTTACCTTTAAATTTTATAAAGATTTGGGATAGGAAAAAACACCATATATTCAGTTATAAGTATTATTTTGAAAGTTAAATCATTATTTTTTATCCAGATAATTTATTTTAATTTTTTAGATATTTAATAATTACTCTAAATTCATAAGAAACACCAATGTAATAATTATTTAATAAATGATTAACTAAAATAAATGACACTAAAAATATTACAAGTGATATAAATTGAATAAATTATTTTATTCCATTAATTTTTTAGATTAATATATCATGTAACATAGTTTTTAACATAATATATTCAAATTCCATTATTTTCTTGATATTTATTAATTTCAAATTAAATAAATAATGTCAAAATTGACATTAATGTTATTTTAAAATAAATGATATTGTATTAAATGTTTTAAGACTACTAAAATTCAAATCTTATTCTAAGTGATTTTTAAATGTTAATAAATATCATATTTGGTCTATTAATGGACCAATTTATCTTTTATAATGAGCATATTGACCCCTAAATTGTAAAAACTTTGTCAGTACGTTTATAGTTAAAGAAGTATTTTTGTGCATTACATGCGCTTCTATTAAATTTAATCTCCGACACATATAGTATTTTTATTTGATAAATTAAATATCATATTTTATAATTAGTGGGTCTAAATTTCCTAATATATCTCACTTTAATTTATTTATAATGGCTAAGTTACCTAGGTTAGAAAATTAGTTACCTTAATAAAAACCAAAATGATAAAAATATGGAAACTTGGTAGTTAAGGAATAAGTTTATAAAAATAAATTTATTTAAGCATGTTTGAGGTGTTTATTTAAAAAATAATCCTCCATTATTATCTAATTTTTTGGCTATATGAGGTAAGGGAGACCTCCCAATAGTAAATACTTTTGATTATTTACAATAATGTCACTCCTCCTCAACTATAAAAGGGCACTCACTCTCCCCCATTATTCACACCTATAAATCCATTTAGATAGAAAAAAAACCAGAAAAAATCAATTATAAACCATCATCCACTTATCCTAGAAGCCTTAATTTGTGCATAAATCTATCCAACGAAGTTCTTTGGTGAAAACCAAAAGAAGATACTAAAAGAAGTCACATTCCTCAACAAACATTTTTGTTTTATTTATTTATCAAACCCTTTATTTTTATATATTTATTATATAATAACATCATTATAATATATATATTGAGATTTTTTTATTATAATTTTATGACCTACATCCACCCATAAATCCATCAAATGGGTTATGAAATCATCCTTCATGTTTATGGTAGACTACCACTTTGCGAGCAGATGTCGTTTATTTTTCCATTACCACCTTTCAAGGTTGGTAATAATGATGTAAATACTATTTATATTATATATATATATGATATTTATGATTTTATTATGATTCTATGATTTTTATAACACACATACCCTCATTATTTCCAATTTTTAGGAATATGATAAATTCGTTCGTGTGTAAGGAGAGCTACCTTCTCACAAAGTGATGTGACTCATTCACACTATACATGGAATGTTTTAAGGATGGGTTTAATATAAATATGTGATATATATGACATATTATGTAATTTTAGTAATAATATATATATATATATATATATTACTTTTTTTATTTCAATACAATAAGAAAATAGAAACAATGTTCATGCATGCATACGGCTTACCGTCTCTGTGAATGGTGTATTCCATTTCCAATAACCAAATTTTACAAATTAATATAAATACATACATATTGAATATATATGATATTTGTACAATTTTTTACATTCTAAATATGATAAAACCATGATCTAAATAAGAGTACCAAAATGAAAAGTCAAAACATGTGTGAAAAACAAAGTGGTTATTACCTGAAACGTAACTTTAACATGGAATTGTTAAAAATGGTTAATAAAAGTTCATAAGAAAATAATAAATGATATTATATATATGAATATTTTTATATTATATATTTATAATAAACTTATATTTATTATACAAAGGCGTGAATGAGTGCAACGAGATTCAAGATTTAAGATAGGGGATTTCCATATAACTTTTTACTTTCATGACACGTATGCTATATTCACCACATATTTGTTTAATGTTATGTATATACTTACCATGAATGTATTTTATGATTATTATCATAAAACTTATTTCTATTTACATATCCATTTTAGGATCTACCTTTCATGGGGTTTACGGTTCAAAAGTTACCAAATCGATAAGGGAACTTTTTTCTAAATTTGCCTTATTTGAAACATGTGTTATGTTAGGAACCTATATTCTAATATGATGTGTATATAATTCCCATTTGACATTTTATATCATTAATATACTTATATTAATGATATTTTAATCTTCATTTAATTTTATGCTTTCATGGGTATTTTGATTCAAAGTCACCAAAGTGGTAAGATATTATTACTATAATCTCATCGTTTATCAGGATTGTGAATGATTATGATAAAATTGATGAAATATTATGATCCATATATCAATAATTATCATTAAGTTTCTTCTACATTGGTTATTAATGATATATTCAATTAATGGTACCATTTTTCACTCATTTGTACTTAAAATAATTAAGAAAATATTTTTATGAAAATTTGTCCTTATTTCTCTCTTCAATCAAAAATAAATTTTATTCAAAAACCATGTTTTATAAAAAAAAATAATTTAAATGATATATTAAGATAATTTCTAATTAAAAGGATTTTAAAATTGTTTTATTTTTAAAAAAAATTGTTTAAATTTTTTTCAAATATTCCTTTATAAGTTTTCAAGGTTATTTTCAAAGAAAAGGTTTTTCGAGATGTTTTATGATTCAAAAAAAATTCAAAGGTTAAAGTATATTTTCCTCAAGAAATGTTTTAAATTATTTTTAGATATTACTTCATAAGTTTTAAAAGAAAAATCCAAGAAAGGTATTTTTATAATATTTTATGTTTTAAAAAATGATTTTCAATGAAAAGTTATTTTTCTTAAGAAAGGATCCAAGTGATCATTAGAAATCCTTCTCCATATAAGATGACATGATTTGATATAGTTTTTGATTTAGTGGGGATGTTATCTAAGTACACCATTATCATTCTTTATTTGAATGGTTTATGTTTAAGATGACAGGTTGTTTATAAAACCTGTTTCTCTTCCATAGGTTATACAATGACAAATGCTTATGAAAGCTACTTAATTTCATAGGTTTTTCTATGATTAAATTATTATGATACCTATCTATTCTCTATAGCTTATGATATGATGAAATTTTTATGATACCTATTTATTTTCATGGGTTATGATATGATTTTTATGAAACCCGTCTCTTTTTATAGGTCATGATATGATTAATATTTTATTATCTTGTGGCACACATATGTATGATTTCATTATGTGATGTGGGACCTATATCTATCTCCAATTAATTAGGTAGATATTTATAACTCATGAGATAGACATGGATAGAATGGGTAGTGAACCTAGTTTAGTAGGGGACTTTTTCAGCTAATATGGTATTGGGAGTGAACCTTGACTACTAACGTGGTTTAGGGAGTGAAACTATTTCACTAAGATATTCTTGGAATTGGGCCTTAACTACTATGGAAATACTTTTGTATTTTTATGTGTTTATCACAATTCCATGTATTATACCTCTATTATGCTCATATGGATTATGCTCTTTGATTTATTTATGATTCTTTTATTATAACTACCAATATTTAAGTCATGACTCAAGTTTATGATCTTTGATATATAGGGTATGATATTTTAATGTTATTCTCATGTTCTCATACCCTTATTATCATGATTATGCTTATGTGTCTCTCTTTTTTACCCTTACTGATAATCTAAGCTCACCTTTTCACAAGATTCCTTTCCCCAGGTTATGAAGAATGGTTTTAAGTAGGGTATTCTTCTGAAGAGTAATAAAGGGTAAGATCTTTACGGGATATATTGAAGTTCTTTCATCAAGTTAGAATATTATGTTTCCAAGTTTCCAAAGTCACTAAAATAATATAGTCCTCAGGCGTGTACTTTAGTAATGTATTGAATATTCATCTAAAAAGATACAATATCTGTTTATGTTAAGTCAGGGTTGCTATAATTGGTAACAAAGGGAAGGTTTATTCAACCTTTATTAACTAGGATAATAAAACTTTAGTGAGATACCTAGGAATATTTATAAGGATGTATCTAGGGATGTATCTAAGAATGAGTCTAAGGATGAGACAAAGTCTAGGAAAGTGTCTGGAATTTTGGTAAAGGATAGAGTGAGTGGTTCCTAGAAATACATCTTTGTATGGATACTATAAGTGGATGTGACTCTGGTATAGATTTACCTAGGGGTAACAACCTCGAAATCACTATATTGACCTAGACTTGATCAGAAACGGGTGCATGACAATGGGCCTTGTTGCACACTTGGTTTGAAACTCTAGTGGGATACGCTTTGGAAATTCAAAAACTCTTTATGAACTATCATGAAAGATTTAAATATAATAGGACAATAAATAACCTAGGATAAACCTAGGGTGTTATAGATTTAAAATAATGTGTCAGGATTTAGACATCATATAAGTTATTTTTTATAATTATTAGGTTTTCCACTATGATAAGTGTTTCTCACACTATACTTTCTAGTTTTATTCAATTGTGGGAACCAAAAATAACTGGGTTAATGTTGAATGTGATAGAAAATGTTCTGATTAGAAGTCAAATTGGGAGATGACTATAGTGAAGGACATTTTGATTACACCAAATTTGTTTTCATGGAACATGATTGGTAATGTACACCTTAACCAACTCTCAGACTCACCAAAGAAAGGAAGAAAAGAGTTCGATGAGATTTCAGGTAGTTGAGACCACGGAGTAAAGAATATTCAGTTTCCTGTTTTTCAAGAATTTGAGAAGAAACAACCAAGTGAATGTCTTATAGGAATGGGAAGATGTTTTGATTATGGTAAAAAAGAACACCAAGTATGTGAATGTAAATGGAAAATGAAAAAAAAAATTAGTTAATGTAATGGATGGGAATATTGGACTCCATAAGATATCATTGACAGTTTAAGTATTTAAATTTAGAAAGTATGGGATTTGTTAAAATCTATGCCCTAAATGGAAATATTATGGAGAGAATCAGAAATGTGGTACAAGTAATGCATATATTTCTAATGATAAAGATACTAAAAATGACATGTGAAAGGAAATAAGTGTTAAACAATGTGAGGATGAAGCTTAGTTTATTTTTCGATATGGAAGTGGGTTGAATGAAGTATTTATGTATTTGAATTCAAATATTCTATTATATAAATTATGAAATATATAAGGATTGTTCGGTATAATATTTTCATTAAGGATATGAAATAGTATGTTAAATGGTATTTATAACCTAGAAACGTGATTGTAAAGGAAATATTTTATAGAAATCACATGATTATGGGAAGGTAACCCTTAATATGTTCCTAATGTTGAGAAAATAGTGTTTATTATGGATAAATATATGTTGGATATGAATAAATTAAATTGGATAGTACTGATTACCCTGGAAATAGATTAATGATTTGTTGAAAATTTTGTTTATGCTATCATGGATGGAGTTTATAGAATTTTTGGATTTAAGTAATATATATAATAATATTTCTAATAAGAAGGAATTCATGTTTTTAATAAAGATTTATGGATGTTATCATCTTTCAAGAGAATACATGATAAAGGTATTCACATGTTTGGTGTATGCCATTCAAGATCCACTTTATGATATATAGGGGATCAATGTTAATATGATTTTGAGAAATTTAGTGAACTTATTTCTGCATTTTTAGAATTTCATATTTCATAAGGATTGCAAGGTTAACCATTTATGTAATATTGAAAGTTAAACTTTATATGATTTTTTAGAGATTGATGTATTATCTATTCATATGAGGATTTATTCATATTGGACAACCTTTGCTAATATTTTCTTACAATGATAACTAAATATAGATAGAATGAATTATCATTCTATTTATGAATCACATGATCTGTTATTGCTTCAGGAATGAAAAATTTACCTTCATTTCCTAGAGTAAGAGACAAATTAGAAATTGATAAAGGAACAACCAAAGAGTGAGATTGTGCCTATGAAATGGAATGAAATCAAGTAAGTGTATCTTCTTGTGAAAAATTATTAACCATTAGGAAAAGGATTTGAAAAATATATATTATCATTGTACCTTCATTTATGATAAATAAAATGGTCCCTTATATCATCAAATATTTATAGTTTTGTGATCATTAACTTTCTCTAGATTACCCACTTTCTTGTGATCAGTGATCTCTATCACTCTCTATAATTATTTATGTTTTTCAACCATGTCTAAATCTTCACTTCCCTCATATGTTATCCTATTTGGAAACCTAGTTATGAGTTACTTTGGGTAACCATTATGTTTCAAACTTCCCTTTTTTAAATGAAGTTTTAGTATTCATTTATATTATATGGGTTTCTATAAAAAGAACTTTAAGTATTAAACCTTCGATGAACCATACGAATTTTGAGGGGAAATCATTTTAAGGGGGTAGAATATAACACTCTGAGTTTTAAGGATTTTTTTTAAGTAAAATAAAATTCATTGATGGATTTCATTTCATGATACACCAAGTTAATCTTATTCTACACACAACACTAAGTTAGCTTGCGGTGCACACAGTACTGAGTTTAAACAAAATGTTACATATTATTAAAATATTATTATAGTTTTCACCTAACCATTGGAATGGGGGGTACAAATATTATTGCCTAAATTATTAACTAAATTATTAAAATATTATTTATTCATGCTTATAAAGTTAATTATTTGGTGATAAATAAATTAGATTTTAATTTATGAATTATTTGAAAATAAATAAATTCATTTTCTAAAAAACTATTTTTCTATACAAAAACATGTTTTATCTAAATAAAATAAAAACTATTTTATGAATATTATTAATTAAATTAATATATTATATATTAAATCAACTATTTAAAATTCATCTTATTTATTTTATGTATAATAGATAAGAATATAACCAATTTTATGCTTTGAAATTGTATTTTTCTAAAAAATAGTTTATCCACCTTTTAATGTTGCACTTATTTTAAAAATACTTTTTGAAAATTTTATAAATTATATTTTAAAAAATAAAAAACATTTTTTAAATGTAAATTTAAAAATTATCTTAGATTATATTTTTTTCCAAAAATATTCTTTTTTTGTCAATAGTGAGAAATATTGAATTTTAATTGAAAACTTACTTTTTTGTTCAAATTATTTGTATAGATGAACTATATTTTAAATTTTATTTAAAGTATAATTTTCTAAATTATACATATATTAATCTAATTTATTTCATTTTAATAAATTTCATATTAAAATTTGATATAAAAACTATATAAACTTTAGAACATTTTCACTTTCAAAACATGTTTTCTCATCACATCTATGGGATTAGATTTAAAGTATATTCCACTAATTATGTGAATTTAATATGAAAAAAAGGATTCCATATTTGAAATAATAAAAATTTATAATGTATAATAAGTCCAACTTAATGTTTTAGCAAAATAATTAAAGAAAACAATTCAAATTGATCACCGTGATTAAGAGAAAAATGAGTTTACCGATGGACTAAAATTTAAACTTAAGGGGGAAATCACCTAGACACTTTTTCAACTCCCATTTTATAGACAATTTTTAACCCTTACCACCTATGGATCTATTTTTATGAGCTATTGGGATACTATTTAATGAATTTTACCAATATAATAAGTTAAGAAAATAAAAGGACAATAAAGGAACCTTCCTTGACTTTAAATTTTATAAAGCTATGGGATAGGGAAAATCATATATTTGGTTATAAATATTATTTTTAAAGGTAATTTGGTTTTTATATCATGATAATTTATTCAAATTATTTATATATTACATAATTATTCTAAATTCTTAAGAAACCCCCACACTATAATTATTTATTTAATAATGAACTAAAATAAATGACACTAAAAATATTAAAAGTGAAGTAAATTGAATGAATTATTATCTTCTATTAATTTTTAGATGAATATATCATGTTCCACAGGTTTGAAAATAATATATTAAAGTTACATTATTGTCTTCATATTTTTTAAATTCAAATTAAATAAATAATGTCAAAATTGACATTAATGTTATTTTATAATAAAATGTATTTTATTAAATGATTTAAAATTACTTAAAATACTATATTTTGCCAAGTTATTTTTAAATTTTATTAAATATAATATATTTTCCATTCATTTTCCAATTTATCTTTTTTAATAAACATATTTACCCCTAAATAGTAAAAACTATGTTAACAGAGTTAGATTTAAAGTAGTGTTTTCACGCAATACGTGTGATTCTATTAAATTTAATTTCCAACTCATACAGTATTTTTATTTAATAAATTAGATATAATATTTTATAATTATTGGGTCTAAATTCCCTAATAATTCTAACTTTAATTTAGTTCTAATGGATAAATCACCTTGGTTATAAAATTATTTACCTTAACAAAAACCAAAATCATAAAAATAGGGAAACTTAGAAGTTAAGAAGTAAATTTATAAAAGTGATTTATTTTGTGGAAGTTTTTATCAACAAAATAAACACTATACTCAATTGTTATTAAAAAATTTATTCACACAAGGTAAGGGAGACCTCCAAATTGAAAATACTTTTGAGTATTTACAAGAATGCCAAAACTCTTCAACTATAAGAGGGTACTAACTCTCCCACCGTATTCACACATCTCAAGACATTTGTCTCAAAAAACCCACTAAAAATAAATTCTAAACCTCCATTAACTAATCCAAGAATGCTTAATTTGGAAAAAATTCATCCATGGTAGTCCTTTGGTTCATAATAAAAGAAGACACCCGAAGAAGAGGAAACGTTCATCAACAAACATTTTTGTTTTATTTATTTATAAAACTATTAAATTATTTTTATATATTTATTATATAATAAAATAAGTGTTGTAGATATATTGATATGTTTTTATTATAGCTTTATGACCTAAAACCACACACACTTCCATCAAATTAGTTATGAAATCATTGTTTGTGTGTACGATGGACTACCGCCTCATGAACCGATGTCATTAATTTTTCCATTACCAGCTTTCAAGGTTGGGAATGATGATGGTCATAAAATTTATATAATATATTTATGATATTTATGATGTTATTATGATTCTATAATTTTTATATCACACGTACCTTCATTATTTTCATTTTGTGATAATATGATAACTTCGTCTGTGCATATGGTGGACTACCACCTCGTAAAGCGATGTGACTCATTCACACTATAAATGGAATGTATTAAAGATGAGTTTAATAAATATATTTTATATATATGATATAAGTATTATTTTGGAATGATAATTTATATATATCAATTACTTTTCTTTCTTTCAATATGACAATAAAATGGAAATAGTATTTATGCATACGTACAGCCTACTGTCTCCATGAACAGTGTATTCCATTTCCTCAGAAAAAAATTTATGGAATACTATAAATATATATATAATGAAAATATGTGATATTTATATAATTTCTTCATTCTAGATATGATGAGACCATTATCTAAGTATGAGTACCAAAATGACAAGTCAAAACATGTACAAAAAACGAAGCGGTTATTACCTGAAATGTAATAGAATTGTTAATAAACAGGTAATAAAATATCATAAGAAAATAATATATGATATTATATATATTAATATAGTTCTATTATATATTTATAATAAACTTATATTTATTATACAATGATTTTTAAAGTGTAGGATGGGAATCAATAGTTAAGGTAAGGGATTTTCTTCTCACTTTTTACTTTCGTGAGACGCATGCTATATTCACAAATTATTTATTCTTTGTGGTGTATACAAAAATAATGATTTATTTTAGTATTATTATCCTAAAATTTATTATCAGTTACATATCCATTCGAGTATCACCCTTTCAAGGGTTGTACAGTCAAAAGTTACCAAATCAGTACGGGAAATTTTGTCTCAATTTTCCTTCTTTGAGACACGTGTTATGTTATGAACCTATATTCTTATGAGGTGTATCAAATTCCCATTTTACATTTTATATAATGAATATACTTATCTTAATTATATTTTAAACTTCATGTAATGTTATTATTTCATGGGTATTTTGATTCAAAGTTACCAATGTGGTAAGAGTTTGTTGCTAAAATCTCATCGTTTATTGGGATTGTTTATGATTATACTTCCATTGATGAAATATTATGATCCATATCTCAATAATTATTATGATTTTTCTTATCCTATATTTATTCATAATATATTCAAGAAAGGGAACCATTTTTTACTCTTTGGTACTTAAAATAATTAAGAAAGTATTTTTAAGAAAATTTAACCTTATTTCTATCTTCAGTTATAAATCTGTTTAATTCAAAAACCATGTTTTCTAAAAATATTTTAACAAATGTTTTTAAATGATATATTAATATAATTTTCAAGGAAATTATTTTAAAAAAAATCATATTTTAAAAACATGTTTGAAATTGTTTTCAAATATTCCTTTCTAAGTTTTAAAGGTTAGTTTTAAAGAAAAAGGTTTTCAAAATGTTTTATGATTTAAAAATTATTTTTAAAAACATAAAAGATATTTTCATAAAGAAATTTTTTAAATGATTTTCAAATATTAATGCATTAATTTTCAAAAAAAAATCAAATAAAATTATTTTAAAAAAATTTTATACCTTAAAAAATTATTTTCAAAGAAATGTTATTTTCCTTAGGAAATGATCCAAGTGGTATTTAAAAATCCTTATCCCTAAAAGATGAAATAATTTGATATAGTTTATGATTTAATGGGGAAATGATCCAAGGAAACAACTCTTATTATTTATTTTAATGTTTTATTTTTAATATAAAAATTTGTTTATGAAATCCATTTCTATTCCATGGGTTATACCATGATCAAATACTTATGAAACCCAATTCCTTTCATGGATTATTATATGATGAAATGATTATGAAACTTGTCACTTTTCCACAAGTTATGATATGATGAAATTTTTATGATACCCATTTAATTTCATGGTTTATGATATTATTTATATGAAACCCATCTCTTTTTATAGGTCATGATATGATGAATATTTTTTTATCTTATGGAATATATATGTATGGTTTCATTATTTGATGGGTGTGACCTATATATCCCTCCAATTTATTAGGACAATATTTATGTCTCGTGATATAGACATGGTAAGAATATATAGTGAACCCAATTCAGTAAGGGACATTATCTACTAAGATGGTCTTGGGAGTGAACCTTGATTATTGATATGGTTTGGGTAGTGAACCCATTCCACTAAGATAGTCTTGGTAGTGATCCTTGACTAATATGGAAATAATTTTATATATTTATGTGTTTTCCACAATTCCATGTCTTATACCTGCATTATGATCACATGGATTATGCTCTTTGATTCTTTTATGATTCATGTCTTATGACTACCAATATTTATGCCATGACTCAAGATTATTATATTTGATATGTAGGGTATGATATTTTAATTTTAGGATCATGTTCTCATACCCTTATGTTTATGATTGTTCTTAGGTATCTCCATTGTTTACCCTTACAAAGAATCTGAGCTCCACCTTTCTTATGTTTACTTTTTTTAAGATTATGAAGATATATTTTATGTAGGGTAATCTTTTGAAGAGTACTAAAGGGTAAGATATTTATGGGAGATGTTTAAAATCTTTCACCAAGTTAGAAGATCATATTTTCAAGTTTACAAAGGCACTAAACTATTATAGTCATTAGGAATTTACTTTTGTAATTTATTTAATATTCATCTAAAAAGATGAAATAACTATGTGTTTTAAGTTAGGGTTGCTATAATCTAGTGTAAAGTGACTATTTAGATTAGTATATATTAAGGGTTATGATAAAGTCTAATTGACACATATGGATGAAGCAATGGCCTCAGCTAGTAAGATCATGCCCTACGAAGCCCTTTTATCAAAGAATCCAAGGGATATGGCATCATAAAGAATTTCCCTTGAATAATACCATCTTGTGATTCAACAACTAAAACATGGGAAAAACTTTTCATTAGATAATTTCAAGATTATAGAGATCACATCCCAAAACATGTTCGCTAAACAACCCCAAGAAAGTGTCGCCATCTCACACCCTACACTTAGGGTATACGCTGGTGTAATAAGGGGTTTTATATCTTGATCCTAGAAGTACGAATTTTTTGATTTTATTTTTAATAAAATTACAATTATATTTATCTCATTTTATTATTAATTTAAAAATGATTATATAATGGGTTTGATAAAAATTAGTTTTTGAACCAAAGAAATAAATATTGTATTTTTGGGAAATATATAGTTTCATTTAACACACACCTTTAATAAATTTGATGATTTTTTAAATAAAATTTATTTTAGTAAAATTTTCTTATTAAAAAATATTTATTTAAATATAAATTATAATACAATTAAATGAATTATAATGTAATTTTTATAGGATTTAGAAACTTGTTAGTACTGTAAATACTTGTATTTTCTAGAAAATAAGTATTTCAATTTAAAAATTAAAATTATCATATTTATAAGATGATTTTAATAAAATAAATATAATTTTTAATTTATTACGTCAAAATTATCCAATTTTAAATTTGTCATAATTTTTCAAGACAATTAAATATTTAGGTAAATATTAAATATAGTATAAATATACGGTATTTATTATGACCTCTTAATATCCCAGAAGTTATGTAATAAATGATATAAATGGAATTCACCACCAAATATAAATTTTCCCTTCAAATAATGTGTTTTTTATGTAATTTGATTTATTTCTTAAACCTTTAATGAATTCTCCAAAACCTATATTATATATTAATATTTTAAAATTAATTATTTATAAACATGACCCACTTTCACATAAAAATGGTATTATTTTAATATTTTTGTTTCTTACCCTTATAAAATATTTAAAATTACCCCACTTTAGCTAAAACTATTGTAAAAATCCATGGTAAGGTTTTTGGTTTTGATTATTTTATTATATAAAGTCCAAAACCTAAGTTTAAAATTTTAATAAACAATTTCACTCTATTTTGCTATAAAAACCCACCCAAACTCCCACTAATCTTTACTCAAAACCCATTTATCATGAATTTACTCTCTATATATATCTCAAAATCCCACCCACGATTTTCCCAATCTCTTAGTAATCTCCTCTCATGCTTTTTGAAGTACCCTCTCAATGTAAGGGATTCTCTCCTCTTCATTTTTATTTAAGCACTTTCATTGTACTAAGCCTTTTTATTTCCAATTTTTCATGTTTTGATGTTTTTTTTAAAACCCTTTACTTCCATTATGATTACCATGTAATTATATACCACCTTTAACTCTCAATAAACTCTTCCATTTTTCTTTATTTACACCCGTTATGCTGTCGAAATTATCTCATGATTTTCCACATATAATTTTTATATTGTGAATAACCATCCCAATTTCCACTCACTATTATTCACCTAGATTTTAATATCCTTAGTTTATTGGTTAATTACATGTATGTAACACACACTCCTTAATTATGGGATTAAATGTGATGAAATACATTTCTATGTTGTATTATCTTGTAGCACATAAATGCATGTACATGATATGAATGTGATAGATGGGGTAGAACTTTTATATCCATACAATGCATTAAGTAATGTTTTTATCTCATGATATACCATGCATTGTTCATGGGAGACTATACTAATCACACAATTTTATGAAATATTTGTAGTTTTATTTGATTTTTTCTTATGATGTCATGATTTATATTGTTTCTAAATTCATATATTGCCTTGATGTTATCATATTATGTCATTATTAGATGTTCATGATTATGATTATCACCCTTCTATGTCACCTTGATATGCCTCTATACTCACATGTATTACTTTCATCATGTTGTGCTTTGATTATTCCCTTACTGGTCTTTATAGATCAACCATTTCTTATGTATGTCTGCATGTTATCCCATGCAATTTTAGAAGATCAATGGAATTTTAAGGACATGTTATAGAGTTTTTAAATAATTTTTTTGTATCCATGTTTCAAGTTATTATGATATGTATCTAATTATCCAAATACACTAGGCGTATTAATATTTTGGGATTGTGTTATGGGTATTTTAATATAATAGATCATGAAATAAAGTGTATTAAAGAAATGGGTTGTCATAGTTGGTATCAGATAAAGGCCTGATATTTTTTAGGATGGGATTATAAAACCTTAGTGAAATCCTTATAGATAATAATAAACAAAGTAAAACACCCATAAATTTTATTAAATTATATATTGAGTGGTTTACAAGAAACAAAATCCTTATTTGAATACTACAAGTAGATGTCTCTTTGGAACAGTTATACCCTGGAATAATAACCCCAAAAAGGGAACACTGGGTATTAACTTGGTTGTCACCCGATGCATAAAAAAGAGACCTTTTTTTACACCTAGTTTGAAACTCCTAGGCGATAGGCTTGGGTAAATTAACAAGATCTTTATGAACCATTTTGAAGTGAAAAAAAATCCTATAAAATATTATGTTAAGAAATAGACCATGGATAACATATATTGGAACCTAGAAATTCATTTATTAAGTAATGTATTTCATTTATGAGTTATCCCTTAAATTTTTATAGTTTTACTTTTATATGTTTAATAATTTGAAAATTATCATCCCTAAGTAAGTTTTGGATGAAGTAAATGATTATAACTAGTATCAAATAGTGAAAGTTTATATTATCATCTGCTCATGAACTTCAAATGTCATATATGATTATGGTTCAATGCATTCATTCATATCATGTGAGTTTAGTTTAACTATTCAAACACCACCTAAAACATGGAATTCGAGCTATTCATGAAAATAGAAAATGGGGAAATTATTTCATCCTAAGTATATAACTTCTCCCATATCCATATTTTTGGGATGAATTTTCCAAAAAAAAATTTTGATACTACCTTTTGTGAAATTTTTTGCAATTCTATGAATGTATTGGATTTCCTAATATAGGGATAACATAAATTACTAGGGGAAGGAAATTACCCTCTCTATCAAGAATCATCCTATGATTCTAGTATGAACTTGGATTTTCTTTAAGGCATGTAACCTTTTTATTTCTAGTTTAAATCCTTGGTTTTGTCCTGATATGAATCCCTAATGAGGCTATAAAGTAAATAAGGGTGTATGGGGATTTTATGAAGCCTGTAGCCTATGTTTTGGAGGAGAAAGTAGGGATGCACTATTAGTAAAAACAATTCCGCCCAGTCCCCATTGTTAGAGTAAACCGTGTGTAGAGTTTCAGTTCACAATAGAGGGTGCATAGTTTTCTCTAACCATGCAACCTAGGTCATACACTTGTGTGATTATTACAATGTTTTTTACATAGGTAAAATTCATGTTTGGGGTACAATTTTTCTAACCATATATCATGACCATGAGAGGGGGTATTGAGGTAGTGAAGGGCACATGGTTTTGCACATGGTTTGGCTAACTGTATAGCCAAATAGTGTGACCTAGTTTTCAGAGGGGAAATGACCATTTTATGGTGAGTTTTTTATTCATCTTGGGCCTTTTTTTTTCATTTTTATTCTTCTCGATGAAGTTATTTTGGTACAGGCTATTGTGCCCTATTTTCAAGGAGTTCATTTTTTCTTACATTTTCTCATGATCTGAACCAAATTAGTGGTTGATATTGGATGGGTGTTATTATACTAAGTTAAGGTAGGTGTTCTATAGATTTTCCCTCAAGTATAGTTTTTTTATACCTTGTTGTCATTATTTCGTACATAGGATATTCCAGGTGATGCTTCCTAAATTAATTTAACCTTGATTTAAATGATAAATTCATGTCTATGACATGTCGTGACACTCATATATAAAGTTAGAGGTTGTCAAACTTGACCTAAACCTCACATGGGGTGGCTTATTCCCTTGGAACATGATTATTCCACCCTTGGGGTATTTTCATCTCACTTTGTAGTAATGATAATTGAATATGGTAATTATAAGAATTTTTAAAGGTTGTAAACACCTTGTATCACCTTGTCATTTGTATATGAGAGGTATTTTTTGGTTTTGTTGACAACAGAGGGTTAACCGTATAGAACTGATGACCCATTAGGATGCCTTGTATATATCTACTCCTTCGATATTGTTTAATTAGATTAATTGGATTCCATGGATATTTTAACTCCATGGATCTGATTACTTGATTTACTTGATATGTTATAATGCCTTGGACATTTCAACTACTAGGATATGATGACTTATTAGGATTCCTTGGACATTTATACTATGTATTTATTAGTTACATGGATTATTTGGATGCCTTGGACATTACTACTCCTTGGATCCTATCTATATATATTACTAGGATTACTTGAAAATTTATACTCCAAGGATCCAGTTGAACTGGTTTAAATGACATTATAGGATGCCTTGTAAATTTCTACTCATGGGATTTGATGACCTTTTAGGATTCCTTGGACATTTCTACTCATTGGATCATGTTTACTTATTTTACTTAGATGGCACGGTTTTCTTGTACATTTCTACCCCTTGGACCTTAGCCCTTGTAGGCCTAATACATGATTACACTATATAGGATATTCATGTAATCTGATATGATTTATAGATAGACCCTATGATTTAGTTTATTGATTACTATGAGACTTTATAGGATATAAAGTTTCAATTTTATTATTATATATACTCCTGTTAAATCTTCACACTACTTAGGATTATATGCACATATTGAAATTGTTATAGACACCATTTGTGGTGACCTACTAAGTGTTATCTCATACCTTTTTCGAGCTGCCATTGGGTATCGAGATTAGCTTCATAGACACAGGTAGGTATTGGGGAAAGCGCCTACTTAGTGATGTTTGATTCACTATTACATAGGTTTATGGGATCATAGGATCAAGATATGGATCATGATGATATATTGGGATGGTATATTTTTGGTCTTTTATTAAATTTTTATGCATGTATTGTAATTGATGCCAGTTTCCATGTATTGTATATCTTTTTTATAGAATTCCATGATCATCATCTATATATAACACTGTCATATGAGATTACATGGTTATTTATATGATGGATTTTTATTCTTCATATGTTCAATTATTTTATATGCTTCCACTAATAATTTATATGATTATAGAACTATTCTACATTATAATTTTAGGGTTATACTATCCCCAATATTCTTCCATGTACCTTCACTACTAGTTGGAAGCCTCTGGAATATGGGTAGGCATTGTTGAGGCCATGTGGCCAATCAGGTTTAATTACTGTTGAGTGAACCAGGCCCAGGATGTCACAAAGTGGTATCAAAGGATATTTTATTTTGTCTTATCATTTGGAAATATTAGACAGTATATTAGGAATTTGTGGAGTTTGGTAATGAGTTGTGCCTACTTATATCTAACCCATGTATAAGGAAAGTCCATATTACCTAGTATTGGACATGTTGTTCTGGATTTTTCTTATTACAGTTTCCTTGATTTCATTGTTGGGTGATGCACTTTATGGTTCATGTTACTTATGACTATAAATATTTACTCTTATCCTAGTATGGAATGGAAGTGTTGCATCATTTATCATTATAGGAAATTCATGATTTATATTTCATGCATTATTCCATTCCAAATTTATATTATCGTGTTCATTTATTGTATCATGTTTCAGTGCCTTTCTGGTTATGTTCATAAAATTCTGGTGAAATTTCATGAAGGGATTTGATAAATAACCAGTTGGGATTAAATAGAAGTCACACTTTAATTTATAATGTGAATGGGCCCTTATAAATTAAAATTGTGGATACATATAGTTCAACATTTTAAATAAAATTGATATATAAATGAGAATTAATTTAAATTACATTGAATTTTAAAATGAATGGTTATCATTAAAAGGTGATTCTAATTTCAATTTAAAGGGTGTTTTTCGATATTACTTGAAATTGAAACTCTGCATGTCAGAACCCCTAACTTATAACAGATAACTCAACCCTGACCCGACATCAATAGTGGGAAGTAGGCAGAGTCTCTAGCTTTTTGTTGTGATTGGTTTGCCTCCCAATCTTGGATTTGGGAGAAGTAAGAGGGTTGTGAATTGTAAATAGGAAGGTGTGTACCTTACATATTCATATATATGTGATCTTATTGTTATAAACCCTTGAATGAGGTGTGTGATAGAGACATTCCACCACGAAGACCTCCAATCCTATTCTAGGAGGGTGGCGATGACCATTCTATGGAGGTGGTGGGCCCTGGTTCACTTGTAGAACCTTCGATAGTGCCTCTTGAGGAATTTCATGTTATACCTAATATTTGTGTTGAGGAACATTTTTTAAATGGATTCCTACATTTCATGCAGACTGTTCAGGTAGAACCATGACCTACCCCAACCATGATAAATATGGTGTGTGAGTTCTAGTAGTAACATCCACCCACATTTTTAGGGGATGGTGAACCACATGATTTAGATTCAAGTTTAGAGTCCATGCTATCAATTTTATATCATCTTAAGACACATCCTGATGAGAGAGTGAATCTTTCTATGTATATGCTTTAGGATTTCACCAAGAGATGGTGGGACATGATTACTCAGACAATTCATCATCAGGATATGGCCTGGAGTGATTTCCAAACAGCCTTTTAGAACAATTTCTATCCAAAGACAATGAGATTTGATATATCTAGAGAGTTTATGCACCTATAAAAAATCACATTAACATTCATGGACTATACTTCTTGTCTTACATAGCTCCAAAATTTCTCACCTATTTTGTTAGGTGATGAGTTATCAAAAGCTAGGATATTTAAGGATGGAATCAGGTATGTCATATGATAACAGGTGAACACATTTTGACTTTTTATTGTTTCTAAAATAATAAATAAGTCACTTATTACTAAAAGTAACTTGAGGGAAGCTAGGGGTGTGGAGCATGGTAGATAAGCTTCTTGACCCAGTGGAACCATTTTAGGTGGAAGGAAGAGATGCTTTGAGGTCTCTTATGAGGGTAATACCATCCTAAGCATGAATTTTGGAAATTCTATTCTCTTTCACTGGTGAGGTAGGTAGGGACATATGAGGAGAAGTGTGATAGAGACCCAGTTGAGTATAGATCTTACGGTGGGATGGGCTATATGTAGAAATTTTGTAGGAAATTTCCTCCAATAACCAATGAGGGAGGGTCTACACTAACTTCACATTGAGGAGTAGGGTCAGAAGCTTCTCATCAGGTAGGGAGCTAGAGTTTGACCAACTGATTAGGCTGTGGTGGTGTTCATGGATGAGGTATCCATACACTAGATTTTCAGTGAAAGTAGAATGGACATTATTAGGGTATTCAATATATATCTCAGAGTTACATATTAGTCCATATGTATACAGTACAACTGACACCTGAGGAGAAAAGTGCCATACCATCTATAGTGAGAGTTGTTATTCTTGTAGACTCTAATATAGTATATTCTCTTTTTGATACAAGTTCTTCTCACTCTTTCATATTTGTTACTGTCGTGGAGAGACTGGGATTGATTTTTAGTTTTCCTATCGCATGAAGACACTTAATACTCTATTAGGGATATTATCAAATAGAATATTACAATGTAATGAGTTCCCACTTGAGGTATTTGGGTATCACTTTTTTTGGGGCCTCTTTTTCCTCAAGATGACTTTATTTGACATCATTATCAGGATAGACTAGTTGGTTTCATATCATTCTTACATTTACTACTATCACCAAAGGGTGACCTTTACATCACTAGAAGGTGAAGTTTTTATTAAAAAGGGTGGGTGGTATGTTCAAGAAAGCCAAGCTAGGACCGAGCATCATGGTCTTGGTGGGATGATAGCCTAGATTTCTAGATTATATCTAGATGACCAAGTAACATGTCAAGAAGATTTTCCTTTAGTGGTTGATCGTTTCAAGGAAGTTTTCCCAGAAGAATTTTTAGGACTACCTTCTGATAGAGAGTTATATTTTTTCATCAATCTAGTATCAGGAGTTGCACCAATATCTTTTCCACCTTACAAGATGGTACTACTAAGTTACAGGATCTAAAGAGACATGTAGAGGACTTTGAAGCAAAAGAGTTTATATGACCCAGTACTTATCTGTGGGGTTAGCCAATCCTTTTCTCCAAGAATACAGATATAACCATTTGTTTATATTTGGATTGCCAAAAATTGAACCAGTTTATGGTTAAGAACCAGTATCTTATGCCTCATATAGATTATCTCTTCAAACAGCTCTGAGGATCTCAGGTGTTCTCGAAGATTTATCTAAGATCGTGTTATCATCATGTGTATGTTAGAACATCATATATACCATGTACATCATTCGGTAGTACATATCTCTTGTATGAGTATTTTTTCATGTCATTCAGTATCATAAATGAACCAGCAGTTTTCATGGCACTGATGAACTGAGTTTTCCATCTATATCTAGATTTGTTTGTGGTGGTATTCATGGATGACATTTTATTGTATTCTCACACTCGACATGGCCATGCCAAAAATCATGAGATAATTATGGATACACTGATTTAGAATCAGTTATATGCTAATATCACAAAGTTCCACTTCTTTATGGATAATATTCACTTCCTAAGTCACGTTGTCTTAGATATAGAAGTATCATTTGACCTAAATAAGGTGAGAGTTGTAGATTTTGAGGATAATCCAAAGAACATATTTGATATATGGAGTTTTTTAAGGATAGAGGGTTATTACAGGCACTTAATTCAGTACTTATCATTCTTAGAATCACCTATTATAGGATTTAATAAGAAAGGTATGGAGTTTTTATGGTTTACAGCATGTGAGATGGACTTTATGGGTTTGAAAGAGAGACTGAATTCAGCAGCGATCCAAATTCTTCCAAATCTGGGAAGAAGCTATATAGTATATTCTGATGCATTAGGTATTTCACTATGAAAAGTTCAGATGTTGGATAAGAGATTCATGGAATACAGGTTTGTCGATTGAGGCCACATGAGAGGAACTACTAACGCATGATCTAGAGATATCCATTGTTATTCATGCCTTGCGTTTTTGGATGAATTATTTATTGGGAGATCATTTTTTGTTGTATACGAACCACAAAACCCTCAAGTACATCTTTACATAGTGTGACATGAATATTATCCAATGAAGGTGGGTTGAATACCTAGATTCTTTTGACTTTGAACTTTCCTATACACCCAAAAAGGATAATTCAGTTGTTGATACACTGAGAAATAATACTCAAACACAAGTGGTTGAGGAGGTCGGTAATGGGTGGTATCTTATGGACATGTTTTCAGAGAAGCATATATAGGTCCAGGTCCATCATGGATAGTGTATAATTGCATCATTATTAGTGACCTCTTCACTACTGGAGAGAGTGAATATGAGGTAGCTATCAGATTTTGAGCAATTGGTCATATGGGAGAGTATTGTTGGTGATAACCCACCACATGGTTGGATCATTGATAAGGATGAGATCTTGTGCATCCATGGACATACCTAGGTTCCTACAAAAATCTAGGAGTATTTTATGTGAGAGTCTCATACCTCTATATGGTTAGTAAATCATGGTGTTATCAAAAAGTATCATGGCTTATACTATCAATACTGGTGGTTAAGGATGAAGCGTGAGATAGTTAGGTCTGTTACACAATGTACCACCTGTCAGTAGGTGAAGGTAAAACACCAGAAAACAATGGGGATTTTACAACTGTTATATATTCCTAAGTATAAATGGGATCATGTCACCAAGTATTTCATTATAGGACTGCCTAGATCTCCTTGGGGTAGTGATGTTGTATGGGTGATCATAGACAGGTTGAAAAAGGTTTCCATTTTCTACCTTTTTGAAACTATTTTACTGGATGATCTCAAGAGGATCAATATTTATTAGATCATATGCCTCCATGGGGTTCCAATTTCTATCATATCATATAGAGATTCATGTTTCACATCGTGTTTCTGTAAGGGGTTTATAAGAGAAATGGGTTCACAGGTGCTGTTGAGTATAGCCTATCACCCATAGATTGATGGTCAGTTTGAGTGTACGATACATGTTTTAGAGGACATGACCCAAGCATGTGTACTTGATTTTATATTTTATTGGTAAAAAAACTTATCTATAACTGACTTTTCTAATAATAACATCTTCTAGTAAATCATAAAAGTGGCTCCTTATAAGGCCCTATATAGTAGGTCATGTCGTTCACCCCTGTTTTGGTTAGAGGTGGGAGAGTCGGTGCTACTAGTCCCTCATCTAATTCAAGAGACTTCAGAGTAAGTTCATCTTATTAGTAAGTGGGTTTCTACAGTTCATTCTAGATAGAGGTCATACATCGATCGTCACTGTCGAGCACTAGAGTTCAAGGTGGAGAGTCATGTTTTCTTGTGAGTTTTTTTTTAGACTGATGTATATATGGATTCAGAATAAAGGGAAAATATCACCTCATTACATCAGTTCCTTTTAGATTCTGGAGAGAGTATGGTTGGAAGCCTATCATTTTTAGTTACTACATAGTTATTGTACCATACATGACATCTTACATCTATATCAACTTCAATGATATCATTCTGATCTATCACATATGTTCAACCTGAGGAGTTTAAATTGGAGGTAAATGTTTCCTTTGAGTATAATCCTATTCATATTGTTTATCAAGGCATGAAGGTTCTCCAAGGTCGGTCAGTTACTTAAGTGTGGGTTCTATGGAAGCTCGACCATGTATGGGACAAGACTTGGGAGTGGGAGGCCAATGTACATACTTGGTGGTTGAAGTTATTCTCGGGTGATTCATTTCTTCTCTTAAAAAGGAAATTCAGGGATGAATTTATTTAAGGGGAATAACATTGTAAGAACCTGAATTTTCCTTAAGGTCAAGAACATTTTTTCCTTGTTTAACTCCTTGGATTTTACCTATTATAAATTCATAGTGAGGATATGGAGGAAATAAGCATGTATAGTTATTTTGTAGATCCTGTAGCCCAAGTTTTTGAAGTAGGTAGTAGGGATTCATGGTTTGTAGAAATTATGCAGCTCAGTATGCATGGTTTGAGTAAACCGTGTGGAGAATTTTAGTACATGGTAGAGGGTACATGGTTTTCCCTAATCGTGAAACTTAGTCCTCATTCCTATGTGATTTTTGTAGAGTTTTTGAAAAATGGAAAATGAAAGGTTGGTGCATGGTTTGTCTAATAGTGCACCATGACCATGTAGGGGATTCTTGAGGTAATGAAGGGTTCATGGTTGGAACACGGTTTGTCCAACCATGTGTTCAAACCATACGACCCAAGGTTTAGAGGGGAAATGACCATTTAGAACTTAATGCTTTGAATTTTTAAACCATATTCCCCTTTTATTTTTATCCATCCATGGACACCCCTTATTCACCCATTTGATCTCCCATGGAATTCTATTATTGGATTTTCCATTTTTCTCTAATCCAAACTCTGATTCATTCACTGTTGGTCTTATTGGATGTACATTGATGAGTTCTCTATTCACCATTCACCTTACACTGTTTGTATTCCTATCAGTGAAGTTGTTCTTGTGTAGGATATTATTCCCTATTTTCATAGAGTTCGTCTATTCTTTTGTTTTCTCCTAATCTAGACCAAATAAAAGGTTGATATTGGATGAGTGTTCTTCTACCAAGATAAGGTAGGTGTTCTATACCTTTTCCCTCAAGTATGGTTATTTTATACCTTATTGTGTTTGTGCCACATGTTGTACATTCTTGATGATGCTTCCTAAATTAATTGAACCTTGGGTTAAATGATGAATTCCTATCTAGTGCATAACAAGACAATTTTATATAAGGTTATATGTTCTTGAACATAACTTGAACCACCCATAGGGTGGGTTCTTCCCTTTGACCATGATTATGCCACCCTTGGGGTGTGTTGAGCTCGCTTTGTAATAATGGGAACTGGATATGGTAATTAAGAGAATTACTAAAGTTTTTAGGCACCTTGTATCACCTTTTAATTTGTATATGAAAGGTATTTTTTGGTTTTGTTGATAATGGAGGGTTCTCAGTTGGAACTGATGACCCATTAGGATGCCTTGAACATTTTTACTCCTTGGATTCTATTTAATTATCTTAATTAGATGCCATAAACATTCCTACACCTTGGACCTGATTACTTTATTTAGTTGATATGATAGGATGTCTTGTAAATATATTATTCTTGGATCTGATGAGTTATTAGGATGACTTGTACATTTATACTCATTGGGTCCTAATTACATGGCTTATTTGGATGCCTTGGACATTACTACTCCTTGGATACTATCTAAATATATTAATAGGACTCCTTGGACATTTATGCTCCAAATATTTAGTTGAATTATTATACTTGACATGCTAGTATGCCTTGGAAATTTATACTCCTTAGATCTGATGGTCCTTTAGGATTACTTGGACATTTCCACTCCTTGGATCGCATTTAATTTTTTTACTTATCTTACATGATTTCCTTGGACATTTATACTCCTTATACCCTGGCCCTTATCAGCCTGACACATGATAACATGGCATAGGGCACTGATGTAATATGACATACTTTACAGATATCCCTTCTGATTTAGTTACTTTATCAAAATGGGACTTGATAGGTTGGATAGTATCACTTTTATTATTAGTTTTAATCCTATTATATCTGCACAATGCTTCATCTTATATTAACATAATGGACTTATTATAGACACTGTTGGTTGTGGCATAATAAGTGTTATCTCACACCCTATTAGGGTCCTCATTGGGAACCCGGATAGACTTCTTGAATGCAAGTAGGGATAGGGAAATAACCCTCTTGGTGATGGTTGATTCACTATTTAATAGGATTATGGGATCACATGATCAAGCAATAGATCATGATTCTATTTTGGGATAGTTTCTTTTTGTACTTTTTTGTCATTTCGATACATATATTGTAAAGGATACTTGTTTCCATATATTGTTTGCCTTTTGTATACCATTCCATGATCATCATTTTTATATGATATTGTTGAATGAGGGTACTTAGTGTTGGTTGGATTAGGATGCGCAAGAGGGGTGAATTTAGTTCCTATAAAAAATTCTGTTAAAAAGTTTATTTAAAAGATTCATCCATTTTAAAAAAATAGGCTAGTTAATCAAAGTAGTGAATTTATAATAGTATGACTATTCAACTAGTTTCTCAGAAGATTTATTATTTCTCAGTTGTAACAAGATGAGATATTGATACAACTTTTGAAACTATTATAATAAGCTAAAATAGTTATAAACACTAGCCAAGGCTAACTATCAAAGAGAAATTCAGTTTCTTGAAATTCCAGAAAAAATAGAGAAAACTAAATTTGAAAACATATTAGATATAAAACAAGAGGTTCAATCTCAAGCAGAGACTTAGTCCTCTCCACTTGGTGATCACCTAACGCCAAGTAATCTATAGAAGAAGGTTCTGATCCACACCCTAGATTGGTGTTTACACAACAGTACATATACTGTCTAGGTGAAAATACCTCTACCACAATTCTTTATGAAAAAAAAGTACAAATAGGTCACACGGTACCTCTTACATAGTTCTTTATGTGATAAATAGGTGTAAAAATATAATTGTGAGAGGATATCAAATATCATCCAATTCAGTGCAGGAGAGAGTGTGTGTTTTATATAAGATACACACATTGTTCAAAAATATAATTAAAAAGGTACACAACAGATAAATAAGGATTAGATAAGGTTTATAAGGCTCTGAGTGTTGTGAATTTTAGCTCTGGACTCTTTGATGTATCAGAGTTGAAGTTGGAGTCCTCTTTTGGAAGAAGACACTGAAAACAGAGTTTCGTGGAGCACTATGTTCTGTCTTCCAGGAGGGTAATATGTTCTTCTCCTTAGGTTCAGTAGGGTTCTGTAGAGATGATGTAACTTTGATGAATAGTAGACCTCTGGTACACAGCAAGCATGAAGGAAGTGTTCTTTGTGTGTTCTTCCTTTCTGTATGTTGTTTGTATAGGTCTGCTATCGTTTCTATTCATAACTTCTTCTTTATGCATAAGGGTCTTTTATATCCTCTTCTTTATATATGTATATTCTTTTAGCCCAATAATAAGCATGTTTTAAGGTATATGGTGTACCTCATAATTCTTACATTCTCATTTAATATGTCTATAAAAATCATTAAATTAATCAGTCACATTAAAACACTCAAAATATGACTGTTGGAAGTAATATTAAATAAAGTAAATTTCATCAGTCTTTCAGTGAGTCCTCTATTGGTATCTCCTTCTATTGAGGACTCATTCCATAGGTTTGTCCTTCTTTTGGTCTTTTTATGTGTCAGAAAGTCATGCATTAGTAGTTCCTTATATCAGTAGGTTCTTACATCAGTAGGTCCTTTGAACTATCGATGAGACAGTTGGTCTGTTGGTGTGTCGATTTCACTATTAGTGAGTCCTTGCATTGGTATCTCCATGAGTCGGTAGCACCATGCATAGGTAATTCAATTGAGCTTTCTATGACTCATTTGAAATATTGGTGTCTCATATCTTCTATTGATGTCAGTCTATCATACTTAGAAAATATTTTTTCTTGGACTGTCTTATAACATAAATATTAATAGAATGTGTTAAACTTATATGTGATCATAGATAATCAGAATTACACATATTGAAACTTAAATAATCATTATTTAAATTATTTGACATAATTAATAAGATTTGACATGATTTGTGACTATTAAAACCATTAATACTAGATAGGGTGGCCAACAGTCTCCTATTGGCCAACAATCTCCCCCTTTTGATCATCATAAATCATGGCATTATTCATTATAGCCATTTGATATGGAATATAATCATTCTACTTATCATCTCCCATTATTAATGAATTTTCTCAATATATAGATAAGGTTCATAGGTAAAATAAATAGTAATGGTATCAATGGACAAAATAGAAATACATAAGAGTGATATCAAAGCAAAAGTAAATAAGGATAATGCCAAATTGTTCTCCCCATTTGGGGATTATCAAAAAGTGAAAAGAGTATCAAAGGGTTAAATCATCAATGAAAGGGAAGAAAATGAATAAGATATAGTAGATAGGAAGAGAGATAATATATATAGATAAAATCCAAGAGAAAAAAATCATTAATCAATGAAGTACAATGTATTACATAGCTTGAGGCAAAGATAATAAAAAACAACCGAACATACCTATCAGAGGGTTATCCACACTACTGCTTAGGATTAATAGGTTCCTTCCCTTTCTCATAGGGGTAAATAGAGGGTCCAGTAGGTGGTGGTTTAGAAACTCGAGGGTCTAAATAAATTTTTAGTGGAGGTAGGATCACTCCTTCTAGAACATTAGGTACAAGGATAGGTTTATGTTGTGACAACATAGGAGGTAGAGTCTTCTCTTGAATAACTAGTCCGGTCAGACTAAAATCCTGAGAAACTATCATTTTCGGAGGATGCACTGATCTAGAAATTCCAATATTTTCATAAGAAGGCACCACAATCACTTAACTTTGCACATAAAGGTATCTTTTCAACAACTTGATGAAATCCTCAATGATTTCACCACCAAAATTCATAGATTTATCAAAGTCATCTTTATTCTCCATGAATTTTTCCAAAATAGGGGTTAAGTACTACAACTTATGTACTTGATCTTTAAAGTCTCTCGTCACTAGAGGCAATAAAAGTTTTTATGTTAAATACTTAAAAAGAATGGTCATCTGATGTTTGGTAATGATTTTCTTGAAATAGTATTCCACATTTTATGTGATCTAATCATTTGGAGTCTCAGCACTCTTGTAATAGAGTCAGGCCATATCATGAACATGGTTACTGTTCTTTACAATCTTTACAAGGTTGTCCAAACCAAAAGAATCAAAGAGATATTGAAGCTCTTCCTTAAAATATTTCACACCACCTCAATGTCTAAGGATTGAGAATTCTGACTAGAGGTAGAAGGAACATCAGTAGGAGCTGATGTGTGAGTCTTCAAAGCTTTAAGAATAGTCTCTACATAGCTTTTATACTCTGAGGTCAAATAATTTGTTATAGAGGCAAGCCCAATCATTTCTTTTCTCAACTTGGTAATATTTGAAACAATTGTCTCACCAGTGGTGATTGAGTTGGGTTGAATATCTTCTATAACTTTCTTTAAAACATTAGCTACATTAGCCTCACCCACACCCACTTTATAACTTGGAACATAAATAGATTTTCCAAAATACTTCATTTCTACTATTGAAGATCTAAGAGAGTTTAATTTATCACTCATATTGGTGTTTTCCCTTTTAGCTTATTGAATCTCATGCACCAACTGAGATTGAACTGATACACTTACAGATGAAAAAATTTCATCCTTAAATCTTTCAAAATATTCTTTAGTGAAAGAGTCACTAGGAAGGGTCTCAACAACTAATTCTCTGGAAACATGTACAAATACCTCATCATATGAGTCTACAAAATCCAAATCTACTATTTCATACCAGGGATTCCTTTCCCATTCAACCATAACATCATCATCCAAAGGAATGAGAGTTTCAATTATTACTCTTCCAGGTTGATGCTCCCCATTAGCTTTATCTCTTCTTTATTGAGGCTCCCCCTCAATCTGAGCTCTCCTCACTAGTTTCCCACCTTCAGCATGAAGTCTCATTATTTCAAAAACTAAATGAGGTATAGGAATCACTTGAACTTCCACTCCATTATAAACTTTATCATTTTCTCTTTCTTTAAAAACCACTTGAGGAGGTTCTACCAATTGTTCTTGAACCATAGCTTCGACCATCCCTGCATCTCTAACTTGATTATCCTTGTGATGGTCACCATCACTTACATTGCCTTAATCACTGTCTTCATCATGTCTATATACATTCTCTTCACTTCAATTTCTATCATCATTTTCTTTACCTTCGTCATCTTCACTACTATTGCAACTTCAATTACCACATTCATCTTCTTCTTCTTTAGAGACACTCGATATACTCACATATTCCACACTACCTAACACTTCTGTCTCCTCATATCCATTATCTTCAAGTGTGTGCTCATTAGAGGGTAAGGTAAGTAGAGGACTAGGAGATCCAAAGGAAAAAACCTTTTATAGCTTTCTTGGTGTCAGAATCACTCCTATCATCGATAGGTAACCCTTGATCTCTGACTGGAGTGGTGAGCTCTTCTTCTTCTTTTGAAGAGTAAAAAACTTCCTCATCTGCTCCCAGAGCAGGATTAGTCATATTTTTAGGCCTAGTTGGATGGTCTACTGGATTGAATTTATCATAAATCTTATCTTCATCTTCAAACCATTATTTATTCCATGGGTTCCAGTTGATCTTCATCCTTTTATAAATCTATTTACTTAATCAAATCCCACTGCACTTGGAAAAAACTTCATATCCTTCACTAAGACAACCTTTCTCTTTTAACATGGCTAAAATTAACCTAGGATAAAATAGGGAATTGGTTTTTAAAGAAGGCTTGATCATTTAATTTATGTGGACACTAAGGTATATACACAAATTTAACTTAATCCCTTTTCTCAGCAGATAAACCAAGTAGACATCTTGATACTTTAGATATGAAAATTCCCCTTTCTTTGGATAGATATATTGCTATATAAACTTGAACAAAATTCTACACTCCCCATTTAACTCTATAGAAATGGGTCTTCTATTCTCATCATTATCAGTAAGCTTCTTCAGAGCTATTTCAAAGTAGAAAATATCACTCTTAGGTGGAGAGGTACCTTGATAATCATCAAACACACCCTCATGATAGACTTTAAGACATTCATATCATTGTCTTGATGAAAAAGTGATTCTCTTTCATTTCGTTGTGGACTTAATCCAAGCAGTGTCACTTACTTCCAATAGGAACTCCATATTCATGTAAAATTCATGAACTAGATTCAGGTAGAAGGGTATTTCATTGTCCGAGAACCACTAAAGACATACCAAGTCCTATAACACCTTGATCAATAAAGACTTGCTTTCCAACATCCATTCTGCATGAACCACTTTTTTGGAAGTCACTACATGGTTTTCTAAATCAGTATTCACATTTCTATAAGATTTGATCGATTCCCCTATATATTTCTTAGCTGCACGATATTTTCAACCATCAAGTGCTCGCTTCACACACACCATTCTACAAGTTTGGTTTGAAGGTCATAAGATTAAAGTTTGGGGGTAGAGAGAGCAACAGCTGGGTGAATTTAATTGTAAAGTAGTATAGTGAATCGACTCGAATTTATATCATTTAGGGATTTTGAAATCACAAAATCATGAAATAGTGAACTAGGTTCAACAAAATTAATAAAACAGTGTCATTTTGATAAAAACATAAAATAGATAAAAGCAGTGAGTCATTGGTGTTGGCATGACATATATTTTATAACACTAACGGTGTCGGATTGACAAAGCATCAATGCCGGAAGGATAGAGTATCGGCATGATAGAGCATCAGTGTTGGCATGAAAATTGTGTCGGCATGACAGCTGTGTTGGTATAAAAAACTTATCAATGTCAGCATGACATTTTCAGCTTCATATTATCAGTGTCGGTATGAAAACTTCATCTAAAATTATCAAAGGAATAACAACATAAGGTCTGATAAATTGATCATTCCTAACTCATGTCTGAGGTAGTTCATTCCTTCAAAGTTCAATAGCGTAGTGAAAATGTCATCAAGCTAATGTTTACTACCAATGAATTCTAAAGTTATATAACTTTTTTGATAATCGTCTCCAAAAAAGTGATGTCTTACATCAATGTGTTTTGTCTTAGGATTTGAAATGGGATTCTTAGAAATATTAATAGAACTAGTGTTATCACAATTTATAGAGAAATGTATGAATTGATATCCATAGTCTAGTAATGTGTGTTTCACCCACAAAATTGTTTCCCAACAACTAACAACAGTTGTGTATTAATCTTCGGCAGTAGATCATTCAATATAATTTTGTTTCTTACTACACCATCAAACTATATACTTTCCCAAAAAGTGACATGTTCCATAGGTTCTCTTTCTGTCTAACTTACAACCACCAAAGTAAGCATTTGAGTAACTCACTAAATCAAAAGTTTGTCCTCTAGGATAGAACAATCCAAAATTGGTTTTATATTTCAGGTATTTAAAGATCATTTAGACAATATTTAAATGATATTCTTTTGGGTTTGTTTGAAAATGTGCACACATGCACACACTAAGCATAATTTCTATCCTACTGGTAGTTAAGTAGAGTAAACTCCCAATAATTCCTCTATGAGTGGTCTGATCAATAGATTTACCATCTTCATCAAGGTCTAACTTACAAGTGGTACAAATTGGAGTGTCTCTAATCATAGTGATTTTAAATACAAATATTTTTAAAAGATCCTTATTATATTTACTTTGATTCAAAATAATACCTTCTTTATTTTGAAATATATGAAATCCAAGAAAGAATTTTAGTTCGCCCATTAAACTCATTTCAAATTCTCTTTGCATCATTTTTGAAAAATCAACACATAATTAATTTTTAGAGGATCCAAAAATAACACCATCTACATAAATTTTTACTACTAAAACATCTTTGGAAATTTGTTTTATAAAAAGGGTAGGATTAAAAATACCTTTTGTAAAATCTTTAGAAATAATAAAAGTGTTTATCCTATCATACCAAGCTCTTGGAGATTTATTTAATCCATATAAAGCTTTATCTAATTTAAAAACATGATTGGGAAAGTTGGGATTTTTAAAACCAAGGGTTTGTTAAAAAAAACTCAACTATATAACCATTTAATAAATCACTCTTTACATCCATTTGATAAAGTTTGAAATATATATGTTCTACATAAGAAAGCAGGATTCTAATGGACTCAAGTATAGATACTGGTGTAAATGTTTCCTCATATTCAATCCCTTCTTCTTGACTATAACCTTGTGCAACCAATCAAGATTTCTTTTTAACTATGTTACTAGCTTCATCTATATTATTCCTAAACACCCATTTAGTGACTATGGTCAAGGTGTCTTTGTTTATATCTACAAGTTTATAGACTTTGGTTCCTTCAAACTAATTTAATTCGTCTTGCATATCCATCACCCAAAATTCATCATTGATAGAATCATTGATGTTCTTAGGTTCAAGATCTAATATAAAAGCTTGATGTTCAACCTGATTTCTAAGTGAATCTCTAGTCTAAGTTCCTTTGTCTAAATCTCTAACTATGGAATCTAAAGGATGGTTATTAAGAGTTCTAACAGGTCTAGAAAATGAAGGGCTAGTCACTTCAGGTTCTTCAATAGGTTCAGGTTTACTATGACTCGAGTCTAGATAATTTCTAGAACTAGAAGTTTTAACAAATTTCTTTACAGGATGGTCAGAGGATTTAGTATTAATGTCCATATTTGACAAATCATCCTTATAATTTTCTAGATAGGTATTTGGTTCATGTGGATCTGTCTCATCAAACTTGATATGTAAATATTCTTCCACACATTTGGTTCACTTATTTATGACTCTATAGGCTTTATTAGAAATTGAATAACCTAGAAAAAATCACTTATCACTCTTGGAGTAAAATTTATCCAGATTATCTTTAGTGTTAAGAATAGAGACTTTGTAACCAAAAACATTGAAGTAGTTAACCTTGGGTTTTCTATTGTTCCACAACTCATAAGGAGCTCCCTTAAGGATAGTTATGATCAAGACACTATTGATTATTTAGCATGCAGTAAAGACAGATTCTACCCAAAAGTATATAGGTGGGTTATACTCACTAAGCATGGTTCTAGAAATTTCTTGAAGGGTTCTATTTATTCTCTCTACAACTCCATTTTGCTGGGGTGTCCGAGGGGCATAAAAGATATGACAATAACCATTTTGTGATAAAATGGATTCAAACTCTTGGTTCTCAAACTCACGGTCATGGTCACTTCTTAGGGTTTTAATTCTAAGACCACTAAGATTTTCTACAGTTCTAGCATACTTGGTGAAATGAGATAAAGATGCACTTTTGTGAGCTAAAAAGAATTCCCAAGTATATCTAGAGTATTCATATACAAGAACATAGACATAGTGCTTCCCACTTAGACTTGAAATTATAGAATGTCCAAACAAGTATATGTGAACCGACTCGAGAGTTTTAGAAGTTGAGACTTATTTATTTGGTTTGAAATAGATTTTGTGTTGTTTACCCTTTTGACAAGTATTACAGACATTGTCATTTGGTAACTCAAGTTTGGGTAGATCCTTGACTAATCCTTTTCTAGTAAGCTTTCTAAGTGATTGCATATTTCAGTGTCCTAATATCCAATTCTAAATCCAATAATCTTTATGAAAGGCACTTAAACAAGAAAAAAATTTGAGAAATTAAATAATCTAAATCAACAACGTAAACATTTTCATCTCTAAGAGTAGAAAATACTAACTTATTTTTAGAATTAAAAACATTTCATTCATCATTTTCAAATTAAAAATTAAAACCATCATCACATAACTGAGAGATACTAAGTAGGTTTTATTTTAAACCATTAAAAAATTACTTTAGAAATTAAAACTTAGTTAGAGTTACCAATCTGGCTAAGGCCAATTATTTTTCCTTTAGCATTGTCACAAAAAGTAACATGCCCACCATAAATATTTATCAAGTTCTTGAAGAATCAGTAATATCATATCATGTGTCTTGAACATCCACTATCCAAGTACCATAATATTTTATAGGATCTCTTCCAGTATTTTTTCTACAGAAACAGATTAGACAAGAAAATATTTTCATACCCAGATTTTTTTGGTTCTAGTAACATTAGTAATAAGAGATTTGGGAACCCACATTTTCTTCATGGGTTTCCTATAAGCAGTATGTAATGTATTTGAAAAATATAATTTATTTGGTACATAAAAACTTGAAACATTAGAAGATTTTTAATAGTTGGAACTTGTAGAAAATTTTCCAGAACTAGGCATAAAACTGGATTTTCCAAATTTTGATACAAAATGTGTTTTCTTCATATTCTAATTTCCTAGTTGGTATCTTATTTTAGTAGTATACTTAGGACCTACTTGTTTACCAATAATTTTCACAAATATTTATTTTACATTGGTAAATCTTTCTAAATCCTTTTTCAACTACTCAGTTGACAATTTAAGTTCATTGTTTTCCTTAAGCGGTTGAGAATTTTTCTCTTTTTCTACAGCAAGTTCAGATTTAACAGTGGTAGAAAAAACATATTATTTCTTTAAAGATTTTTATTTATCTTTTAATTCATTACAAGTGTCTTCAATAATTTTTTCAATATTCAAACATTTCCTCATTTTTCATATTTCCAGACTCACTTTCATATCCAGAATAGTAAGCATTATGTTCAAGAGAGTTTAGTGTTACCTAATATGTGTTTTTAATAAAACAAATATTTTATTTATTAGCCTTTTCATCATGAGAGTATTCTATGTCACTTGAGCTATCCTCATAAGCACTCCAAGTTTCCTTCATAGCCTTTTTATAGTTTTTTCCCTTATCATCATACTTATTCTTGTACTTTATCTTGGGAAAGTCAGCCTTTACATGTCCCTTTCTTTTTCATTCATAAAAAATTATTTCATTTGTGTTATCATTACTTTTCGAGTCCTTTTTCCAATTTCCCTTATAATCAAACATTCTTTTTTAGTTGGGTTTTCTGAAGAATTTATTCTTCCTATAAAATTTCTTAAAAATTCTGGATATTTGATCCATTTCTTCATCACTGTTTATTGATGATTTTCCATCTCTTGAACTTTTATTTTAATATTTTTATTTGTCCTTATGCTTGAAGGCAGTAGATTTGAAAGAAATAGTTTTTTTTTGGTTCTTCATCCCATTATTTATTTACTTTTAGTTCTTCCTCATACATCATCAACCTGCCTATCAGCTCCTTGAATCACAACATTCTGATGTCATGGGATTCTCTAATTGATAGAAAATTCCTTATCCATCTATCTGGTAAGAATCTGAGTATTCTCATGATTTTCTCCTTGGTTGATTTATTTCTTCCCAAAGAGATCATGGTGTTCGAAATTTCATTAAACCTGAGATACATTTCATAAGTAGGCTCATCAGGATTCATCTTATAATTGTCATACTTTATAGTATAAGTGTTAAGTCTCATTTCTTTGAGATTAGAAGTTCCTTCATGTGAGACAGGTAAGGCCTCCCAAATTTCATAGGCATATTTATAAGAAAATATTTTATTAAATTCCATATCCCCTAGTGAAAAAAATAGAGCATTCGTAGCTTTTTAGTTGTTATTATAAGTATATTTTTGTAGCTTCACTCCATGTAGTTCTTAGAGTTTCTGGTATTTCATATTTGTCTTCTATTACTATCCAAATATCAAACCCCATACTTTCTAAGTGAATTTTCATCTTAATCTTACACTAGGAATAGTTTGTTCCATTAAAGTATAGAGGTTTGTCTGTAGTATCACCTTCTAATCTATTATCCATACTAAGGAAAATAGTTTTAAAGATCTAAAAATGTAGAACTAATAGAAATTTTGAGATCTTTAAAACACAACTAAAATCACCATTGAAAATATTTGACAAAGCTTTGTAATATTTTAAAGTAGTAGTTATAAAAAAACCCCTCTCATACTAAATGTTGGTCAGAGTAGGACACTCAAGAGGGGGTGAATTCAATTCCTATAAAAATTTCTGTTAAAAAGTTTATTTAAAATATTCCCCAAATTTAAAACAAAACAGGCCAGTTAATCAAAGTAGTGAATTTATAATACCCTAACTATTCAACTAGTTTCTCATAAGATTGATTACTTATCAATTGTAACAATATGAGATATTGATATAACTTTTGAAACTACTCTAATAATCCAAAACGGTTATAAACACTAGCCAAGACTAACTATCAAAGTGAAATTCAATATTCTAAAATATAGGTAAAAATAGAGAAAACTAAATTTAAAATCAAAACAGATATAAAACAAGAGGTTTGGTCTCAATCAGATACTTAGTCCTCTCTACTTTGTGATCACCTACCACCAAGAAATATATAGAAAAAGGTTTTGATCCACACAGTGGATCAGGGTTTACACAATAGTACACAGACTTTTCAAGTCACAGGACCTCTACCACTTTTTTTTGTGGTAAAAAACTACAACTAGGCCACATAGGACCTCTTCCATAGTTATTCATGGGAAAAATAGGTGTAAAAAGATAATTGTGTGAGAATATCTAGTATCCTTCAGTTCAGTGTAGAAGATAGTCTATGTTTTACATAAAAAACACACAATGCTCAAAAATATAATTAAAATGTACAAAAAAGATAAATAAAGATTAGATAATGTTTAGAAGGCTCTGAGTTTGATGAATTTCAACTCTGGACTCTTTGATATATCAGAGTTAAAGTTGGATTCAACTTCTAGAAGCACACACTGAAAACATAGTGTCGTGGGGCACTGTGTTCTATCTTCTAAGAGGGTGAGATGTTCTTATCTTTAGGTTCATTAGGATGATATAGATATTATGTAACTTTTATGAGCATTAGTCCTATAGTTCACAACAAGCAGGAATGAAAAGTTCCTCATGTGTTCTTCCTTTCTGTATGTTGCTCACACAGGTCTCCTACTGTGTCTATTCATATCTTCTTGTTTATGTGTATGTGTCTTTCATGCACTCTTCTTTGTATATGTTTATTATTTCATCCCAATAATATGCATGTTTTAAGGAAGATGATGTACCTCTTACTTCTAGCATCCTCATTTAAAATGTCTGCAAAATCATTAAATAAATCGAACGTATTAAAACACTAAAAATTTGATCATTATAAGTAATATTAAATAAAGGAAATTTAAGCATTCTATAGATGAGTCCTTTGTTGGTATCTCATTATTTCGGTGTCTTATTCCATCAGTGTATCCTTGTTTTAGTCTATCTATGCATCGGTAAGTCTTGTGTCAGTAGCTCATTACATCGGTAGGTCCTTGCATCGGTAGGTCCTTTGAACTATTGGTGATTCCTTGCATCAGTAGCTCCATGTGTTGATAGCACCATGTGTCGATAGATCAATTGAGTTATTGGTGACTTGTTTGAACTATCGGTGTCTCATATCTTCTGTCGGTGTTTGTCCGTCATACTTATAAAATATTTCTGCTTGGACTGTCATATAACATAAATATTAATAGAATTTGTTAAACTTATATGTGATCATAAATAAAAATAATTGCACATATTAAGACATAAATAATCATGATTTAAATGATTTGAAATAATTAATAATATTTGAAATGATTTTTAATTATTTAAAATCATTAATACTAGAGAGGGTGGCCAACAGTATCCTATGGGCCAACAATATCCCCATTTTTTATAATCAAAAATCATGGAATTATTCAGTAGATTCATTTTATGTGTAATATAATCATTATACTTATTATCTCCCATTATTGATGAATTTTATAAATATATAGATGAGGTTTATAGGTAAAATAAATAGTAATGTTATCAAAGGAAAAATAAAAATACATAAGAGTGATATCAAAGGCAAAGTAAATAAGGATAATTCCAAACTGTTATCCCTATTTTGGGATTATCAAAAAAGTTAAAAGTGTGTCAAATAGTGAAATCATCAATGAAAGGGAAGAAAAGGAATAAGATATAGCAGATAGGAAGAGAGATAACACATTGAGATAAAATCCAAGAGCACAAAATTTCATTAATCAATGAAGTACAATGTATTACACAGCTTCAGGCAAAGACAACAAAAAAACAACCAAACAGCCCTATTTGAAAATTATCCACACTACTGCTCAAGATTAAGAGGTTCCTTCTCTTTATCAGAGGGATCAATAGATTTTCCAGTAGGTGGTGGTTTAGAAACTATAGGGTCTGAAGAAATTTTCAGTAGTGGTAGGATCACTCCTTCGGGAACATTAAGTACAAGGCTGGGTTTGTGTTGTAACAATACAGGAGGATAAGCCTGCTCTGGAATCACTGGTCTGATCTAACTAAAAGCCTAAGAAAATTCATTTAAAGTGGAGTCGTTGATCTAGAATTTCTAATAGGTGCAACAGTAGGCACCACAATCTCTTCACTTTGAAGATGAAGGTATGGCGTCAACATCTTAATCAAATCCTCAATTATTTCACCACCATAAATCATGGCTTTCTCAAAGTCATCTTTATTCTCCATGAATTTTTTCAAAATAGGGGTGAAGTCCTTCAACTTAAATACTTGAACTTTAAAGGCTATGGTCACTAAAGGCAATGATAGGTTCTCTATCAAATACTTAAAAAGATTGGTCAACTGATGTTTGGTAATGATCTTCTTGAAATAGTAATCAAAATTTTATATGATCTGAGCATTTTTAGTCTTAGTACTCTTCTAATTGAGTCAGGCCATATCATGAACATAGTCAATATTATTTTCAATATTTGCAAGGATGCACAAACCAGAAGCATCAAAGAGAGTTTTAAGCTCTTCCTTAACAACATTTCTCACTGCCTCGATGTATAAGGATTGAGAAGTCTAGCCATAGATAGAAGGAACATCAGTAGGAGATGAGGTGTGAGTATTTAAAGCTTTAAGAATAGTCTCCACATAGATTTTATACTTTGAGGACAAATAATTTATTATAGAGGAAAGCCCAATCATTTATTTTCTCAACTTGGCAGTATTTTCAGCAATTGTATCAACAGTCATGATTAAGTTGGGTTTAATATCTTCTATCACTTTCTTTGAAACATTAGCTATATTAGCCTCACTCACACCCACTTTTAGACTTGGAACAGAAACAAATTTCCCAAAATACTTCATTTATGCTATTGAATTATGAGAGAGTGTAATTTATCACTCAGCTCAGTGTTTTCCCTTCTAGCTTGTTGAGTCTCATGCACTATCTGATATTGAACTGATAAACTTATAGCTGAACAAATTTCATCCTTAAATCTTTCAAAATCTACTTTAGTGGCAAAGTCAATAGGAAGGGTCTCAGATACTAATTCTCATCCAACAAGTAGAAATACCTCATCATCTAAGTCTTCATAATCTAAACCCAGTGATACATACCCAGGATTCCTTGCCCATTCAACCATAACATCATCATCCAAAGGAGTGAGAGTGTCAAGTCTTACTCTTTCAGGTTGATGCACCCCATTATCTGGATCTCTCCTTTCCTGAGGCTCCCCCTAAATTTGAGCTCTCCTCACTAGTTGTTGACCTTCATAATGAAGTATCCTTCTTTCATAAACTACCTAATGTGTAGGAATCACTTTAACTTCCACTTCATTATGAACTTCATAATTTGATCTTTCTTTAACAACAACTTCAGGAGGTTCTTCCAACCGTTCCTGAACCACATATTCAACATTTTTTACATATCCACCTTGATCATCCTTGTGATGGTCACCCTCACTTTAATTTCCTTCATCACTATCTTCATTATGTCCAGAGACATGCTCTTCACTTCCATTTCTGTCATCATTTTCTTCACCTTCTTTCTCTTCACTATCACTGCCACTACCATTACCAATTTCATCTTCTTATTCTTCAGAGCCACTAGATCTACTCACATATTCCACAATGCCTGAGACTTATGTCTCCTCATATCCATTGTCTTCAAGTGTGGGGTCATCAAAGGGTAAGTTAGGTGTAGGACTATGATGTCCAAAAGAAAAACCTTTGTGAGCTTCAGTGGTTTTAGGATCACTCCTATCATCGATAGGTGACCCTTGATCTCTGATAAGAGTGGAAGGATATTCTTCTTCTTCTGAAGAGTAAACAACTTCCTCATCTAGTCTGAGACCAGGATCAGTCATATTCTTAGGCCAATTTGGATGATCCACTGGATTGAACTTATCATAAATCTTATCTTCATCTCTAACCCATTCTTTCTTCCATGGGTTCTAGTTGATCTTCATCATTTTATAGATCTCTTTACTTAAGCATATCCCACTACACTCAAAAAAAACTTAATCTCCTTAAATAACACAACCTTTATCTTTTAATGTATCTAAAATTAACCATGGATAAAATAGGGAATTGGTTTTTAAAGAATGATTGATCATTTTATTTATGTGCACAATAAGGTATCTACAAAAATTTACCTTAATCCCTTTTCTCACCCGATAAACCAAGTACACATCTTGATACTTTAGAGATGAAAATTCCCCTTTCTGGGATAGATCTGATGCTCTATAAACTTGAAAAAAATTATACACTCCCCATTTAACTCTGTATAAATGGGTCTTTTGTGCTCACCATTATCAGAAAGCTCTTTCAGAGCTATCTAAAAGTAAAAAATATCACTCTAAAGTGGAGTGGTACCTTGATAATCATCAAACACACCTTCATGATAGACTTTAATACATTCATCCTATTGTATTGGGGTAAAATATATTCTCTTTCCTTTTACTACGGACTTAATCCAAGAAATGTCACTTACTTCTAGTAGGAACTCTATATTCATGTAAAACTCATGAACTAGCTTCAGGTAAAAGGGTATTTCATTGTCTAAGAACCAATCAATCCATCCTTGATCCTATAACACCCTGAACAGTAAGGAATTGATTTACAACATCCATTCTGCAATAAACTATTTTTTTGGAGTCACTACATAGATTTCCAAAGCAAGATTCACAAGTTCATAAGATTTTCTCGATTCCCCTCTCTATTTCTTATTTTCACGAGACTCACCGCCATCAAGATCTTACTTCACACACACCATTCCACCAATTTGTTTTGAAGTTCAGAAGATGAAAGGTCATGGGTAGAGAGATTAATGGCTGATTGAGTGTAAGGGTAAAGGAGTAGAGTGGATTGACTCAAATTTATATCATTTAGGGATTTTGAAATCACAAAATTGTGAAATCGTGAATTGGGTTCAACAAAATAAATAAAACAGTGTAGTTTTGGTGGAAACATAAAATAGATAAAAACAGTGAGTCATCAATGTTGGCATGATAGATTTTTCATAACACTAACGGTGTCGGCTTGAAAAGGCGTCTGTGTCGGCATGAAAGAGTATCGACATGACATAGCATCTGTGTCAGCATGACAACTGTGTAGGCATTCCAACTGTGTCGATAGGACAAAGTTATCGATGTTGATATGACATTGTCAGTTTCATATTATCAGTGTTAGTATCACAAATTCACTTAAAATTATCAAATAAATAACAATATAAGGTCCTATAAATTGATCATTCCTAACTCAATTCTGGTGTAGTTTATTATTTTAGAGTTCAATGGCTTAGTGAAAATGTAAGCAAGATGATGTTCAGTGCTAATGAATTCTAAAGTTATATCACCTTTTTTATAATGGTCTCTCAAAAGGTGATTTCTTACATCAATGTATTTTGTCCTAGAATGTGAAGTCAGATTCTTAGAAATATTAATAGCACTTGTGTTATCACAATTTATAGAGAAATTTCTGAATTGATATCCATAATCTAGTAATGTGTGTTTCATCTAAAAAATTAGTGCATGACAACTACTAAAAGCTATGTATTCAGCTTCAGCAGTAGATAATGCAATAGAATTTTTTTTCTTACTACACCATGAAACTAGATACTTTCCCAAAAAGTGAGATGTTCCAAAGGTGCTCTTTATATCTAAATTATAGCCACCAAAGTTAGAATCTGAGTAACTCACTAAATCAAAATATTGTTCTCTAGGATAGAACAGTCCTAAATTGGTTGTATATTTTAGGTATTTAAAGATCATTTTTATAGAATTTAAATGAGATTCTTTTTGGGTTTTCTTGAAAACGTTCACACATTAACACACTAAGCATAATATCTAGCCTACTAGAAATTAAGTAGAGTAAACTTACAATCATTCCTCTATAAGTGTTTTAATCAATAGATTTACCATATTCATCATGGTTGAACTTATAAATGGTACTCATTGAATTGTCACTACTCTTAGTGATTTCAAATCCAAATATTTTTAAAATATCCTTAATATATTTACTTTTATTCAAAACAATACATTCTTTATTTTTAAATATTTGAAATCCAAGAAAGAATTTGATTTCACCCATTAAACTCATTTCAAATTCACATTGAATCATTTTTAAAAAATCAACACATAAATAATTTTTAGAGGATCCAAAAAATAATATCATCTACATAAATTTTTACTACAAAAACATATTTGAAAATTCATTTTATAAAAAGGTTAGGATCAACAATACCTTTTATAAAACCTTTATAAATAACAAAAGTTTTGATCATATCATACCAAGCTCTTGAAGCTTGATTTAATCCATATAAAGATTTAGATAATTTAAAAACATGATTTGGAAAGTGGGGATTTGTAAAACTATGGGGTTTCAATAAAAACATCCTCAAATATATAACCATTTAGGAATTCAATCTTGACATCCATTTGGTAAAGTTTGAAATATAGATGTGTTTCATAAGCAAGTAGGATTCTAATGGCCTCAAGTCTATCTACTAGTGCAAAGTTTTCCTCATGGTAAATATTTCATTCTTGACTATAACCTTGTGCAATCAATCTAGATTTTTTTTTCTAACTATGTTAAAAGCTTCATTTATTTTATTCCAAAACACCCATTTAGTTCCTATGGTCAAGGTGTCTTTGGGTCTATCTACAAGTTTCCAGACTTTGTTTCTTTCAAACTGATTTAATTCTTCTTGCATTGACATCACCCAAAATTCATCGTTGATTGCATCATTGATGTTATTAGGTTCAAGCTATGATAGAAAATCTTTATGTTCAACCTGATTTCTAATAGAATCTCTAGTCTAAGTTAATTTCTCTAAATCTCTAACTATAGAATCTAAAGGATGGTTCTTAACAGTTCTAATAGGTATAGAAAATGAAGGTATAACCACTTAAGGTTATTTTATAGGTTCGGGTTCATTATGATTGCAGTCTAGATAATTTCTAGAACTAGAAGTTTTAACAGATTTCTTCACAGGATGGTCAGAGGATTTAGTATTGATGTCCAGATTTGACATATCATCCTCATAATTTTCTAGAGAGGTCTTTAGGTCATGTGTAATTGTCTCATCAAACTTGACATGTATAGATTCTTCCACGCATTTGGTTCTATTATTTAAGACTCTATAGGATTTACTAGAAATTGAATAACCTATGAAAATTCCTTCATCACTCTTGGAGGAAAATTTATCCAAATTATCTTTAGTGTTAAGAATATAAACTTTGCAACCAAAAAATGTGAAGTAGTTAACCTTGGGTTTTCTATTGTTCCAAGACTCATAAGGATTTATCTTAAGGATAGGTATAATCAAGACTCTATTTATTATTTATCATGTGGTATTGATAACTTCTTCCTAAAATTATATAGGTAGGTCATACTCACTAAGAATGGTTCTAGAAATTTCTTGAAGGGTTCTATTTCTTCTCTCTACAAATCCTTTTTACTGGGGTGTCCTAGGGGCATAGAAGATGTGAATATAGCCATTTTGTGAGCAAAATGAATCAAACTCTTGGTTCTCAAACTCATGGTCATGGTCACTTCTTAAGGTTTTAATTTTAAGACCACTAAGATTTTCTACAGTTCTAACATACTAGGTGAAATTAGAGAAAGCTTCAATTTTTTTATTCAAGAGGAATATCCAAGTATATCTAGAGTAGTCATCTACAATAACATAGATATATTTCTTCCCACTTAGACTTGAAATTCTGGAAGGTCCAAACAAGCCCATCTGAACCAACTCAATATAATGATAAGTGGAAACTTCTTTCTTTGGTTTGAAAGATATTTTGTGTTGTTTACCCTTTTGACAAGGATTATAGACTTTGTCATTTGGAAACTCAAGTTTCGGTAGATCCTTGACTAAGAATTTTGTAGTAAGCTTTCTAAGTGAGTGTATATTGCAGTGTCCTAATCTCCTATTCCAAATCCAAGACTCTTTATGAAAATCACATAAAAAAGAAACATTTTGAGAAATTAAATAATCTAAATCAACAGTGTAAACATTTTCATATCTAAAAGTAGAAAATTCTAACTAATTTTTATAATTAAATACATTGCATAGATCATTTTCAAATTTAACATTAAAACCATTATCACATAACTGAGAGATACTAAGTAGTTTGTATTTTAATCCATCAACAAAAAGAACTTTAAAATTAAAACTGAGTTAGAGTTACCAATCTGGACAAGGGCAATTATTTTTCCTTTAGCATTGTCACCAAAAGTGACATTCCCACCATCAATCCTTATCAAGTTATAGAAGAATGATTAATCTCCTATCATGTGTCTTGAACATCCACTATCCAAATACCATAAGATTTTATAATATCTCTTCAAGTAGTTTTCCTACATAAGAATATTAGAAAATAAATGATTTTGGTGCCCAGATTTGTTTGGGGACAGTAACATTAGTAATAAGAGATTTAGAAACCCACATTTTCTTCAGGGGTTTCCTATAAGCATTATGTAATGTATTTGAAAAATAAAATTTATTTGGTCCATAAAAACTTGAAATAGTATAATATGTTTCATAGATGAAACTTGCAGAAAATTTTCCAGAACTGGGAATAAAACTAGATTTTCTATATTTTGATACAAATTGAGTTTTTTCCATATTCCTATTTCTTGGTTGGTATCCTATTCCAGTAGTATACTTAAAAGCTACTTATTTACCAAGAATTTTAAAAAAATATTTCTTTTCCATTGGTAAATCATTCTAAATCCTTTTTAAATTTCTCATTTGACAATTTAAGTTCATTTCTTTTCTTAAGCAGTTGATAATTTTTCTCTTTTTCTACAACAATTTAAGATTTAATAGTGGTAGTAAAAACATTTTATTTCTTTAAATATTTTTGTTTATCTTTTAATTCATTACAAGTGGCTTCTATCATTTTTCAATATTCAAACATTTCCTCATTTTTCATATTTTCAAACTCACTTTCATCTCCAGAATAGTAAGCATTATGTTCAAGAGAGTTTAGTGTTACCTTAGATGGTTTTTTCATAAAAAACATATTTTCTTTATAATAATTTTCATCATGAGAGGATTCTGAGTAACTTGAGCTATCCTCATAAGCACTCCAAGTTGACTTCATGGCCTTTTTATACTTTTTTTTCATTATCATCATACTTATTCTTGTACTTTATCTTGGGATAGTCAGCCTTTACAAGTACCTTTATTTTTCATTCATAACAGATGATTTAATTTGAGTTATCATTCGTTTTCTAGTCCTTATTTCAATGGCCCTTATAATCATGCTTTTATCTATAGTTGGGATTTTTGAATAATTTCTGCTTCCTATAAAATTTATTAAACCTTGTGGATATTTGTGCCATCTCTTCATCACTATATATTGATGATTGTCTATTACTTGAACTTTCAGTTTCATCTTGAGAATTTTCCTTATGCTTGAAAACAGTAGATTTGAAAGCAACAGATTTTATTTTGGGTTCATCATCCTATTCTCTATTTACTTTTTGTTATTATTTATACATCATCAACTTTCCTATCATCTCCTTTACTAGAAAATTTTTGATGTCACGGGATTCTCTAATTGATACATAAGTCCCTATATATCTATCTCGTAAGCATCTGAGTATTATCATGTTTTTCTCCTTGGCTATAGAAGCTCTTCCCAAAGAGATCATGGTGTTCACAATTTCATTAAACCTGAGATACATGTCATAAATAGGCTCATCAAGCTTCATCTTAAAATTTTCATACTTAATAGTATAAGTGTTAAGTCTCATTTATTTGACATTAGAAGTTCCTTCATGTGATATAGTTAAGGTGTCTCAAATTTCATAGGCATATTTACAAGCAGATATTCTATTAAATTCCTCATCCCCTAGTGCACAAAACAGAGCATTCATAGATTTGAAATTGTAATTATAAGTAGATTTTGAATATTCACCCAATTTAGTTCTTGGAGTTTCTAGTATTTCATATTTTTCTTCTATTACTGTCCAAATATCAAAACCTATGCTTTGTAAGTGAATTTTCATCTTAATATTCCATTGGACATAGTTTGTTCCATTAAAGTAGGTAGGTATGTTTCTAGCAGAACCTTCCAATATATTATCCATACTAAAGAAAATATTTTTAAAATATTAAAAATTTATAACTTACATAAATTTTGAGATCTTTAAAACACAAATAAAATCACAGTTGAAAATATTTTACAAAGCTTTGAAATATTTCAAAATAGTAGTTATAAAAAAACCCTATGATACCAAATTTTGGTTGAAATAGGATGCTCAATAGGGGGTTAATTGAGTTCCAATAAAAAAATTATTAAAAAAATTATTTAGAAGATTCCACCAATTTAAAACAAAACAGGCCAGTTAATCAAAGTAGTGAATTTATAATAGTCTAAATATTCAACTAGTTTCTCAAAAGATTGATTATTTCTTTATTGTAATAATATGATATATTTATATAACTTTTGAAACTACTCTAATAATCCAGAATAGTTGTAAACACTATTCAAGACTAACTATCAAAGTGAAATTTAGTTTTCTGAAATACAGGTAAAAAAAGAGAAAACTAAATTTGAAAACACAACATATATAAAACAATAGGTTTGGTCTCAATCAGAGACTTAGTCCTCTCCCCTTGGTGATCTCCTACCACCAAGAAATCTATAGAAAATGGTTTTGATCCATACCCTAGATTGGGGTTTACATAATAGTACACAGACTGTTCAGGTCACAAAATCTCTACCACTATTATTTGTGGGAATAAATTACAACAAGGTCACATAGGTCCTCTTCCATATTTCTTTGTGGGATAAACATGTGTAAAAAGATAATTGTATGAGGATATCTAGTATTCTCCAGTTCATTGCAGTATACAGTGTGTGTTTTATAGAATATGAACACACTGCTCGAAAATGTAATTAAGAGGTACACAAAAGAGAAATAAAAATTATATAAGGTTTAGAATTCTTTGAGTTTTATGCATTTTAGATCTGGACTATTTGATGTATCAGAGTTGAAGCTGGAGTCCTCTTCTAGGAGAAAACACTGATAACAGGGTGTCATGGATAATTGTGTTCTATCTTCCCAGAGGGTGAGATGTTCTTCTCCTTAGGTTTGGTAGGGTGCTACAGATATTATGTAACTTTGATGAATAGTGGTCCTCTAGTTCACAACAGGCATGAATGAAAAGTTCCTCATGTGTTCTTACTTTCTCTATATTGCTCGCGTAGGTATTCTACTGTGTCTATTCATATCTTCTTGTTTATGCATATGTGTCTTTCATGTGCTCTTCTTTGTATATGAATATTTTTGTATCCCAAAAATTTGCATGTTTTAAGGTTGATGATGTACCTCGTACTTCTAACATCATCATTTAAAATGTCTACAAAAAGCATCAAATTAATCAGTCGCATTAAAACCCTAAAAATATGACCTTTAGAATTAATATTAAATAAAGAAAATCTAAGCAGTCTATTGGTGATTCTTCTATCAGTATATCCTTCTGTACGTGACTTATTACATCGGTGTCTCCTTCTATTAGTCTGTCTATGCATCAGTAAGTCTTGTGTCAGTAGGTCCTTTCATCGGTAGGTCCTTACGTTGGTAGGTCCTTTGAACTATCTGTGAGACAGTCGGTATGCTGATGTATCGATTTCACTGTCGATGAGTCCTTTCATTGGTAGCTCCATGCGTCGATAGCATCATGCGTCGATAGGTCAATTGAGCTATCGGTGACTCTTTTAAACTATCAGTGTCTCATCTCTTCTTTCTTTGTTAGTCTGGCATACTTAGAAAATATTTCTGCTTAGACTATCTTATAACATAAATATTAACAGAATGTGTTAAACTTATATGTGATCATAGATAATCATAATTACACATATTGAAACTTAAATAATCATGATTGAAATTATTTGACATAATTAATAATATTTGACATGATTTGTGATTATTAAAACCATTAACACTATATTGGGTGTCCAATAGTCTCCTATGGGCCAATACTTAGTTATTTATATAATGGATGTTTATTCTTTAGTTATTCAGTTCTTTGATATGCTTTCATATTGATTGATTTGATTATAATGATGTGATGAACTCTTGTGATGGGGTATAGTCTCCCCATTATTCCACTATAGAACCTTGCTACTAGTTGGAAGCTTCTAGCATATGGGGAGGCACGCTTGAGGCCATGTGGCCAATCGGGTTCAGTTACTATTGAGCGAACCAGGTCCAAGATGTCACAAAGTGGTATCAAATGATGTTTTATTTTGTCTTATCATTTGTTAATATTAGACAGGTGACTAGGAATATTTCAGAATATGGTAATTAGTTATGTGTGGGATTATCTAACCCACGTACAATTAAAGGAAAAATTACTAAATATTGGACATTTTGTTTTGGATTGTGCTTATTAAAGTTGCCTTGATTTTACTACTAGGTTATGCACTTGATGTTTGATGTTTCTTATGATTACATATCATTACACATGGCATGATATGGTAAGTAAGTGTTGCATCATGCATCGTTATAGGCCCTTTGGGATTTATATATCATGAATTATGGTGTTTCATGTTTATATTACCACATGCATTGTTTACTATATGTTTTGGTACCTTTGTTGTTATTTCAATGAAATTATGATAAAATTTCATGCAAGGACTCGATTAGTCATTTTTTGGAATTAAATAGATTCTAAAATTCAATTTATAATGTGTATGTTCCCTTATAAATTGGAACTTTTGATCCATGTAGTTCAAAATTTTAAATATAATTGATATATAAATGAGAATTAATTTAAATGAAATTAAATTATAAAATGAATGGTTACTATTAAATATGGATTTTTATTTCAATTTTAAGGGTGTTTTCCTCTATAACTTGCAATTGAAACCCTGTATACTGGAACCCCAGACTTATATCAGAGAACTTGACCCTGACCTGACCTCAGTAATGGGTAATGGATAATGTCTCTTACTTTTATCTATGATCTATTTTCCACCCAAACCTAGATTTAGGAGAAGGAAGAGGGGTATGACTTGTAAATAGGATGGATTATACCTATCCTATTCATATATCTATAATATTGTAGTTATGAAACCTTGAATAAGGTGTGTTCTTATCATCTTTAGATACATTCCACTATGAAGGCCTCCAATTGTGTTCTAGGAGGGTGGCGATGACCATGCTCCAAAGGTGGTGGGCCCTGGGTCACCTATAGAACCTCTAGTAGTGCATCTTGTGGAATTGCCTATTATATCTAATATGGGTGATGAGCCCCAATTTTGAGATGTCATCCTATGTTTCATGTGTAACATTAAGGGATAATTGTGACCTACCCCAACCATGGAAGAGTTAACGTATGAGTTCCAATAGTAGCATTCACCCACATTTTTAGGGGATAGAAGAGCACGGGCTATAGAGTCATGGATAAAGGCCATGATATCAACTTTTAAGGATATTGAGACACCTCCTATGAGGAGAGTGAATTTTTATATTTATATTCTTTGGGATTTGTCTAAGAGATGGTGGGATGTGATTGCTCAGATGGATCCTCATCGAGATATGGACTGGAGGGATTTCTAGACATCCTTCTATGACTATTTCTATCTTGATATGTTTATGGACGATAGATATAGATAGTTTATTCACCTAAATTAGGGAACATTATCAGTCATAGACTATTCTGTTAGTTTTACAAAGCTCTATCATTTTTCAATTATTCTATTAGGTGATGAATTATCAAAATCTATGTGATTTTAGGATGGTATCAGGTATGAAATATGATCACAGGTGAACATATTTTAACTTTATACCATATCTAAAATAGTGAATCATCCGCTTATTACTAAAAGTAACCTAAGGGAAGCAAGGGCGCAAAGTAGGGTAGATCAGTTTCTTGACCTAGTGGCTTCATTTCAGGTGGTGGGAAGATAATATTTTTGGAATCTTGTGAGGGTAATACCAACCATATCATGAGTTCTCATAGTTCTATTCTTTGTCACCAGTGTGGGATGCAGGGACACATGAGGGGCCAATATGATCGAGACCCAGTTGAATTCTGAGCTTGCGGTGGGATGGTCCATCTGAAGTGGTTTTGTAGGACCTTTTCTCTAGCATCTAGTGAGTGAGGGTTAGCAATGATTCCATGTTTAAGAGTGGGGTCAGTAATTTCTCATCAAAAAGAGATCTATAGTGGGACTGGATGATCACGTCAAGATGGTGGTTGTGGATGAGGTAGCTAGAAACTATATTTTTATCCATAGCCTAGTGGACATGCTCAGGGTAGTCAATTTATATCTCAGGGCCACGAATTAGGCCATATGTATACATTACATTCAATACCTAAGGAGCAGAGTGTTAGACCTTCTATAGTGAGAGGTACTATTATAGTAGCCTCTATTATGATATCAGAAATTTTTTATACAAGTGATTCTCATTCTTTTACATATGTGCCTATTGTGGAGAGCCTTGGGCTCAATTTATAATTATCCTATGGTGTGATGAAATTTTATAATCCATTGGGGATATGATTGGAGAGTGTATTCTAGTTCAGGGATCGACCCTTTGAGGTAGGTGGGAGTCACATTGTGTGGGGCCTCTTTTTCCTCAAGATGATAGGGTTTGACATCATTATCGGGATGGAATAGTTGGTTCCATATCAATATTACATTGACTACTATCACTGATGGGTAACATTCACATCACCATAGGGTGAATTTTTTATTCACATGGTTAAATGGTGTGTCCATAAAATTCGAGATGGACTCAAGCATCATGGACTATGAAGAATGATACCCAGTTTTCTAGTTTATATTAGGATGATCAAGGAATTCATCTAGAGGATTTACCTTCAGTGTTTGATTGTTTCAAGGAAATTTTCCCAAAATTTATTTTAGGACTACCTCTTGAGAGAGTGAGAGTTAGATTTTTCCATTAATATAGTGCTAAGAGTTTCATTAGTATCCATTCCTCCTTAGAGGATAGCTAATACTGAGTTGTAGGAGCTCAAGAGGTAGCTAAAGGACTTGAAACCAGAATGGTTTACACAACCCAGTACTTATATATGTGGTTTTCCTATCCTTTTCACCAAAAATTTGGATGTAACCCTTTGTTTATATGTGTATTACCATAAATTTAACCAGTTTATAGTTAAGAACTGGTATCCTTTACCTAAAATTGATGATCTCTTCAACCAACTCTGATGATATTAAGTTTTCTCAAAGATTGATCTGAGATCGGGTTATCATCAAGTGAATGTTAGACCATATGATATACCACATACAAAATTACATAGTAGATATGGATTATACATGTATTTATTCATGTCGTTTAGTCTCACAAATGCGCCACTAATTTTCATGGAACTGATGAACTGAGTTTTCCATAGATATCTGGATTTTTTTATGGTGGTATTCATGGATGACATATTGGTGTATTATCACACTCAACATGACCAAGAAAAACATCTTGAGGTTATTTTGGATACACTAAGATAGAATCAGTTATATGATAAGCTCACAAAGTGACACTTCTAAATGGATAAGCTTTACATCCTAGGTCACACTGTCTTAGAGATAGGAGTGTTAGTTTAACCAGAAAATCTGAGAGTTGTATTTTCCTAGGATCATCCCAAGAATGTCTTTAATATATGAAATTTCTTGGGGATATCTAGTTATTATAGGTGATTTATTTAGGACTTATCACACTAAGAACCACCTCTTATGAGCTTGACTAATAATGTTGTGAAGTTTGTATGGTCTGAAGCTTGTGATAAAGGCTTTTAGGAGCTGAAATAAATACTAACTTCATCATTGATCCTGATTCTACTAGAGCTGAGAAGAAGTTGTATAGTATATTTTTATGCATATAGTATCATTCTTGGATAATTTATGATGTAGGAGGAGTGATTCAAGGCATATGGTTCTCATCAGTTGAGGATACGGGAGAGGAACTACCTGACACATGATCTTGAGTTAGTTGTTTTTGTTCATGTCTTGCGTTGTTGGAGGAATTATTTACTAGGAGAGAGATTTGTGGAGTATACAGACCAAAAAATCCTCAATTACATCTTTACACAATGTTACTTTAATATTAGGAAATTAAGGTGGGTTGAACACCTATATTATTTTTGACTTTGAGCTTGCCTATATGCCCAGAAAGGGAAATGCAGTTAACAATGCACTAAGTAGGAGGACTCAAACACATGTGGTTCAAGATTCCAGTAGTGATTGGCAGCTTATGGATTTATTTTTAAATAATCATATATAGGTTAAAGACCATCATGGATAGACTATAATTTCATCTTTATTAGTGACCTCTTCACTACTGGAGAGAGTGAAGATGAGGCAACTATCAGATTCTAAGGGCTTGGTTCTATGGGAGAGAATTGCAGGTGATGACTCACCACCTAGTTGGATCATTGATGAAGATGAGATCTTTCACATCCATGGACATGTCTAGGTTCTTATATAAGTCCAAGAGGAGTTGTTGTGGGATTCCCATGCCTCTATATTGGAAGTACATCTTGGTCTTACCAAGATGTATCAAGACTTACTCTATAAATTTTGGTGGTCAGGGATGAAGCTAGATATAGGTGGGTTCATTACTCAGTGTTCCACATATCAGTAAGTGAAGGAAAAACACCAGTGACTATAGGACGTTTTATATATATTATCTATTATTAAGTGGAAATGGGACACCATCTCCATGGATTTCATGACAGGAATTCCTAGATCACCTCGGGGTAGTGACGTTGTATGGGTGATCATAGACTAGTTCAAAAAGGTTTCCCATTTTCTACCTATTTGGGAGAAACTTTGAGAGGATGGCCTCAGGAGGCTCTACATTCATGAGATCATGCACCTCCATATGGTTCCATGTTTTATCATATTAGACAAAGACACTCATTTCAAATCATTTTTTGGGAAGGGGTAGTATAGGACACTGGTTTCACAGGTACTTATAGATATAGCCTATCACCAACAAACCGATGGTAAGTTTGGAAGTACGATATAGGTTTTGGAAGACATTATCCGAGCATTTTTCCTTGATTTTGTAGGTTCTTGGGAGAAATAATTATCTCTCACTAAGTTCTCCTATAATAACATATTTTAAAAGACCATATAGATAGATCCTTATGAGGCCCTATAAAATAGGTTTTGTTTTCACCCCTATTCTAGTTAGCGGTAGGAGATGCAGTGCTACTAGGTCCTCATCTCATTCAAGAGACTTCAAAGAGGGTTTAGCTTATTTGGAAGCAGATGTCTATAAAACTGTCTAGAAATAAGTCATATGTCAATCATCATTGTCGAACACTAGAGTTCAAGGTGGGGAGTTATGTTTTCCTGATAGTTTTTTCTATCTGTGGAATAGATAGATTTTTAATCAAGTTAAGTTATTGCCTCATTACATTGGTCCCTTTGAGATTCTGGAGAGATTCAATCTGGTAGCCTATCGGTTGAAGTTACCTCAGAGGTACTAGTCCAATCATGACATCTTCCATGTATCTCAAATTTTCTGATATCATTCTAATCCATCAGATATTCTTCATCCCAAGGAGTTTTAATTAGAGGTAGATGTATCCTTTGAGAATCATATTATCTGTATTTTTTATCAAGGGATGAAGGTTCTATGAGGTTGGTCAGTTTCTTTGGTACGGGTTATATGGTAGCACAACCATGTAAAGGATGAGACTTGGGAGTAAGAGGCTGACATATGTTCCCAGTGGCTAGATTTATTCTCAAAGGATGTTTTTTCACCCTTAGAAAGTCAATTCAAGAATGAATTAATTTAACATGGGAGATTGTAAGAACCAGTATTTTCTTTGAGGTAAGGAACCATTTAGTTTCGGTTTTAACTAGGTTTTGATCTAATATGAATGCCTAGTGAGGCTATAAAGGAAATAAGGGTGTAAAAATCTTGTATAAATCCCAGATCCCAAGTTTTAGGAGGAGGTATTAGGGACACACACTTTCAGAAACCATGAAGCTCAGTCCACACGGTTAGATTAAACTGTGTGGGGGTGTTTTAGTGCATGGTAGAGGATGTATATATTTCCCTAACCATGTGACTCAGGTCACACACCCATGCAATTTCTTTAAAGTTTTTAATATATGGAAAATGAATGGTTAGTGCATGTTTTTTATAACCATGCACCCTGACTATATAGGGGGTCTGGAGGCCGTGAAGGGCACACAGTTGGCCCACAGTTTATCCAACCATGAATCCAAGCCATGCAAACCAATTTTTAAAGGGGGTTATCATTTTTCCTTCATTGATTTAAATATTTGAACACTTTTTCCTTTTTATTTCTCTCCAGTTATGGCTACCCATTATTCTCCCATTTGAGATCCCAAGGAATACAAGCCTAGTATTTTCCATTTCTATTTGATTTAGACTTTGATCCTTTTATCGTCAGTCTTGGTGGATGTGCACTGATGAGTTATCTATTTATATTGTGCCTTTTTTTCTTTTTCTTCTTCTTAAAGAAGCTATTTTGGTGCAGGATATTATGCCTTATTCTAAAGTTATTCAAATTTGCTTAAATTTTCTCTAGTTCTAGACTGAATCAATGGCTGAGACTAAATGCCTTTTCTTCTACCAATCTAAGATAGGTGTTCTATACCTTTTCCCTCAAGTCTATTTGTTTTATACCTTGTTTCCATTGTTCCACATGTCGTACATTTTGGGCAATGCTTCCTAAATAAATTTAACATTGTTTTAAATGATAAATTCATGTCTAGTATATGTCATGACACTCATAAATGAGGTTATATGTTTTCAAACTCAACCTGAACTACCCATGGGGTGGTTTATTCCCTTTAATCATGAGTATTCCACCCTTAGGGTGTGTTGATCTAACTTTTTAATAATGGGAATTGAATATGGAAATTAAGATAATTGTTAAAGTTTATAAGAACCTTGTATGACATTTTCATTTGTATATGAGAGGTATGTTTTGGTTTTTTTATAACGTAGGATCCGTAGTATGGCACCGATGATCTATTAGGATGCCTTGAACATTTATACTCCTTGTATCCTATTTAATTAGCATACTTGGATTCCATGGACATTCCTACTCCTTGAATCTGATTACTTGATTTACTGGATATTCTTGGATTCCTTATACATTTCTACTCCTTGTATCCAATGAATTAATAGGATTCCTTAGGAATTTCTACTCCTTGGGTCCTAGTTAAATGTCTTATTTCGATGAATTGGACATTAATACTCCTTGGATCATATCTATATAGATTACAAGGATGACATGGACATTTCTACTCCAAAAATACAGTTAAACTATTTTACTTGATGTTATAGGATTCCTTGGATATTTCTACTCCTTGGATCTAAAAACCCTTTAGGATTACTTGGTTATTTCTACTCCTTGTATCTCGTTTACTTTTTTTACTTAGCTTACTTGGTTTCCTTGGAAACTTATACTCCTTGGACCCTGGCCCTTGTAGTCTTAATACATGATTACATAGTGTAGGTTGTTGATTAAATATGACATGATTTACCAATAGACCTCGTGATTTAGTTTTTTTATCACAATGATACTTTATAGGCTAGAACGTATCACTTTTATTATTACTTGTACTCTTGTTATATATGCACACTGATTCAACTTATATGCACGTACTAGACTTGTTATAGAAAAAATTGTTGGTGGCATACTGATTGTTATCTCATGCCCTATTCGAGCCTCTATTAGGTACCCAGACAGACTTCATGGATGTATGTAAAGATAGGAAAAATCACTCGGTTGGTGATGATGGATACATTGTTTCTTAGAAGTAGGGGAGCACGGGATCTAGCTATGGCTCATGATGATATCTAGGGATAGTTTATTTTTGGTATTTTTGTAATTTTGATACATATATTGTACTCGATTCCTATTTCCATGTATTTTCTATATTTTTTAGAGCATGACATGATCATCATTTCTACATGAAACTATCGGATGATATTACTTGTTTATTTATATAATGGATTCTTATTCTTCAATATTTCAGTTCTTTGATATGATTCTGCTACTGATTGATATGATTATAATGATTTTATACACTTAGATTATGGGGGTATAGTCTCCACATTATTTCATCATGGTCCATCACTGCTATTCAGCATCCTCTCACATATGGTAAGATTCTCTTGAGGCCATGTGGCCAGCTAGGTTCAGTTACTATTGACTGAACTGGGTCCAGGATGTCACAATTCTATACAATTGTAAGGAGGAGGAAAGATATACTTTTAAATATTCATATAAAGCATGGATATTATAACCTTATTAGAAATTTTATCTAGCTCAAATGATTGATACTAAGGAAAATATCATCCTTGATGACATGGCCATTATAATAAAATATTCTGATGTTTTTCCTAAAGAATTGTCTAGTTATCCTTCTATCTGAGAGGTTGAGTTCTCAATCAAACATATACTAGAATATTTTCAAATATACAAGAAACCATATATATTGACCACTATTAAACTTCAATAGCTAAATAATAAACTATTAGATATATGTATAAAGGGTTTATGCACCCAAGTACTTCACTGTGGGGTGAATCAATTATTTTCATTAAAAAGAAGGATTGGTCAATGTGCCTCTGTATTAATTATTATAAGCTTAACAAGATCAATATAAAAAATAATTATCCTATACTAGTGATTCATGACTTGTTCAATCATCTATGTGAAGCTCATTAATTCTATAAGGTGGATATTTGGTTGGGATATTATCAAGTAAAGGTGAAGATGGGGGATATCCCCAAGACTGCTTTTTATACAAATTACAAGAACTATGAGTTCATAATGATTGCATTTAGACTCACTACTACTCCAGAATCTTCAAGGACATAATGAATCAATTATTTAGGGATTACCTTGACAAATTTTTGGTAGTATTTATAAATGATATTCTTATCTACTCAAAAATTAATGAGTATCATGAGGATAATTTTTATGTTATACTGAAGACCTTACAGAATTAAAAGTTGTATACATAGTGTAGAAAATACGAGTTTTGTATGGATAAAGTAAAATTATTGGATCATGTTATCACCAAAAAAGAGATATATATAGATCCTTTGAAAAAAGTGGCAATTAAAGTATGGACCAGACCGATATCTATGATGGAGATTCATAGTTTCCTTATATTTTCTGGGTACTATCATTAATTTTTGAGAAATTTATCATGATTTTCAAGACCACTAAAAAATATAAATTATATGGGAGTGAATATTTTATATATTGATGAATAAGAGGAGATATTTAAAGAGGTATAAAACAAGTATAATCACTGCACATGTACTAACAATACCCACCAATGAGGAATTATTTATAATCTACAACAATGCATCCAAAAAAGGATTGGGTTTTGTATTCATGAAAAATAAGAAAATGATAACCCATGCCTCCCAAAAATTAAATATTCATGAGTATAACTACCCAACATGTGATCTATAATTGAATATAGTGATATTTTTATTGAATATTTGGTGACATTATCATTATAGAGAGAAATGTGACATATATACGGATCATAAAAGCCTCAAGTATACATTCACCCAAAAGGATATTAATATGCACCAATAAAGGTGGTTAGTGATAATCAGGGATTATGATTTTTTAATCCATTACCATCCTGGTAAGGTGAAAAAATTGGATGATTATATAATTATAAAGGATCTTGTATCCCTATCCACGATGAGGATTAAAATATATATAATATTCTTGTGCATGCAAAGGATGGGCATGGGAATGATAAAAGAGAATTTATATTACCTTACTCAAATAACTAGTCAACTATCTATTTTTGAGAGGATCAAGGATCCTAAAAATATGGTTAGGATAAATAGAAAAGTTATTGAATATTCTTGTGTTCAACTTTTCTAAAGATGGAGTTATAAGGTTTGGAACTCAGATATGTGTCCCATAAAAGCCATAGATGAAGAAGGAATTTTTATATGATACACATACCTCATCTTTATCTATTAATCTTGGAAGCATTGATATGTATAGAAATATAAATAAATCCTTTTGGTGGGTTAACATGAATAGAGAGATTGAAAATTTTGTATCTTGATACTTGGTGTGCAAAAAAATCAAGGATGAAAGAAAAAGGTCTAAGGGTATGATGAAACCATTTCCCATGCCAGCATAGAAATGGGAAAAGATAAATATTTATTTATCATAGGAATAAAAAATACATGTAAAGGTAATAAAATTATCTGGGTGGTAGTTATTCACCTTAAAATTTTATAACATTTCATTTCTATCAGGAATATTTATCTCCTGACCAACTCGCTGAGATATACATAAGGTGAGTGATAAGATTGCATGGAGTTCCATTCTCCATTGTATCAAATTGATATCTAAGGTTTACCTTGAGGTTATAGAGAACCCTTAAGTAAGATTTAGATAAATATATGAGTTTTAGAACTTCTTATCACCCTCATATAAATGGTTAGTCTAAAAGAACTATTAAATCTCTAGAGGATATGCTGAGATTATGTTCAATAAATTTCCAAGGATATTGGTCCCATCACCTTCCTCTATTAGAGTTCTTATATAATAACAGTTTCTATTCTATAATTTAAATGGAACCTTATGAGGATTTTTATGGTAAGAGATGTTAGACTCTGAAATTTTGGGATGAATTTAGAGAGCTGAAGCTTATGGGACCTAATTTTATCTTGGAGATGATAGAGAAGGTTCAAACCATTCAACGTCATGTGAAATATTCACAAAGTCGACAAAAAATCTGTATAAATAATCATATATGAGACCTAGAGTTTGAGGTTATATATAATGTATTCCTTCATATATCTTTATGTTAGAAATTCATAAGGTTTGGGTAGAAGGTAAAGTTTCATCCTAGATACATTGGACCATTTGAGAACCTTGATCATATCGGAGCTGTGGCCTATCGACTAGCACTCACACCTAACCTATCTCAACTACATAATGTGTTCCATGTATCCCTCTTAAATAAGTACATACCGTACCCTTAACATGTATTTAATTCGTAGGTGGTACCTTTGGATAATGATCTTTCATACAGGGAGTAGTTGGTAAAGTTATTATATTATATTGAAAACTTTCTACAAAACTAGACAACTCACCTAGTCAAAGTGTTATGGTGGAAGCAAAAGTTTGAGGAGGTAACATGGTAACCTGAATAGGTGATGAAATAGAAGTAACCTCGTCTATTTTAGTGTATGGAATGAAATTTTATGGGGGTAATTTTTGAAGGGGGAATAATTTAATGACCCAAAAATTTATAGATAAAATTCTACTTTGAATGAATGAATGACTCGTTAAGAAATGTAGCTATAAAAAACACATGCACCACTTTGGTTATTTTGGACTATTATAAAATATATCACGTAGTATTTAAAAGAGTATTTAGAATCAAACCCATTGATAATATAACTATTATATAGAAGAAACAATGTCCTCAACAAGTAGGATTATACCCTATGAATCCCATTTATTAGATCTTTTGAGGTAGATGGAATCACTAGGATTTACCTTGACTATGACCACACTAATATTAAACAACTAAAACATGAGAAAAATTGTTTTTATGGGAGAATTTCAAGCATATTAATATCACAACTCAAACCTAGTTTTCTGAACCATCCCAGGAAAGTGACACCATCATTATAGTGACCCTGCTTTTATTACATTACTATTAAATCATTTTAAAATAAAACAACATAAAATCATAACACAATGAGGATCCAAAGGTTTAGTTTATTGGGAAAATTAGGACCATACATAACATTTACAAAAAAACATAAAAATTTATTTAATTACTTCTTCTCTAGCTTCTTACTGGCCCTTGAATTCTCCTTAGTACGTGTAATCACCTGAGGATATACATAAAAAATGGGTGAGATAAAATCCAAGTAAGAGGATATATAATAACATGAAACAATATAACATGGGGTGATCATAATCATAACATATACATAGGATCATAATCATGAGAGGAAGCATTAAGAAAAGGCAAGGAATGTGGTAATGCATAAAAATGAAACATCATATCTTAGTGGTCAAATACCACACATCATTTTGAAAAAATCTATAATCATGTTCATATATATTTCACTTTATATCATGTGGTTATTAACATTACCCAATGCATGGTAGCGTTATATAATTCTTAGCACACTCGTCACATCATAACATTTATATTATCAAGCATGCCACATAGAACATATATCAATCTTGGACATAAAATAACCCATGGAAAAGAATGGGTTTCATTTCATAAATAATAAATTAATAAAATTTAGGTTCCCAAATTAAATAGGGAATAACATACTTGATATAATAATCATCAACCTTGAGTGAAGAAGAAACAATTTCAAGAAGTAAATGGTGTATTTTTTGAAAGAAGAGTTCATTTGGAAAACATTGTGTTTGTCATAAACTTAATTATAAAACATTTATATCCAAGAAAAATTAAGATAATTATGAACAAATTATATTTTAAGTAATATCCATATTGAAAATGGGGTAAAATAGGTAAACCCAAAAGAAGGAGAGGTGCGTTCGAGAATTCCCATTACCTTGTGTCTGAAAGCTCCCTTCACATTAATATCTTGTATAATCACATTATATTAATTAATTAATAGATAAATAACATTTTATATGTGAATTTTATTCATTATGTTTTTATTGTGTTTATTTATGTCCTTTTATATGATTTATATAGTTTAATTTCATCGTTCGGGAGCATTATTTTTCATGGTTTTCATGATCGGTTCACTTGTATACAGGAATGGAAGTTCGTGTAAAATGAGGATAAATATCCATAATTGTTATTATATGTTTGTAATTATATTCCAAAATATTAAATGATCTTATCAATAATTTTTTTATATGTAATTTGGATGAATCATTAGATGAAATTTAATGATGATCGTTTTAAAATAATTTTGGCGGTTTTTCGATCACAACGAATTTGTTTTATTTTATCATTTAATATTACGTATAAATGTTAGTTATAGAACATAAATATGGTTATAAAATAATATTTAAAATATTTTTTCAACCATTTAATGGTTTTATTAACATACTTGAAGGTTTTAATGGAAAATGAAGGCATATCGCCCATGATGTTAGTAAATTGACACGTCACAGGCGACGATTTCATTTTTTTAAATAAAATAGAGAGAGAGGGTAGAGTTTAATGATTAATATTCTAATTACATGATATAATTCTATTATATCAAAAATAATGGATTTATAATTCCATTTAGATGAAGTTAGGTGAGGAAAGAATAAAAAAAGAAATGAAATTGAAAGGAAATTAAAAGAAAGAGAGAGAATTTTCCTCTTGAATTTATCCTCCTTGAGAACCTCCTTTGGGAAAGGTTTTGGTATTTTGATGAGACCAAGAGATATTGTACATGGGGGAGTTTTTATAGAATGGTATTGGTCATAATTTATTCAATTCTCAAATCTTTAGAAGCGTGAGGAGAAGAGGGGGTGAGGGTGGTATTTATAGTAGAGGAGAGGGGTGTTTTCTCAATATTATATTCATTAGTTTATTATTTTGGCTTAAGAGTATTAATTGTTTGATAATTATCTATAAAATCATTAAACTAAGGAATTAAAGTTCTATATTTTGGTATTACATTATCCTTACATCATATATGACTCCATAATTCATGTATTTAGCTTTTATTGTAAATTATCGTACGTTACTATTCATCAAAAATTCAAGTATTTTAGAAAAAGCCCAAAAATTCACCCTAACAATTTTTTTATGTATATAATTATAAAAAGGAACTCCATTTTATGAAAATAATTTTCTAAATATGAGTAATTTATTTTTTAATCAAAATCATCATTTACATAGAAAATATAGATTTTAAAATTATAACTGAATTTATAACACTTTGAAAAATTAATTAAGGTATCATAAAATTATATTAAAATCATAAGAAATAATATTATTATTTTATGAATACATTTTATGAAAATAAAATTTCTTTTAAATTAATAAATTAATCATAAAATTGTAGTTAAATATTTATTACTTGTAAAAATACCAACACCTAATTAATAATTTTTAAAATATTTACTTACTTATACTATGATATAATTATGCCATATTTTCACTTATAATATGACTAAATTTATTTATACTTTCATGGGTAAGGATACTATTCATTTGGATGATTTATTATTCATAAGTTTCATATAACTATTCCTAAGTTCAAGTTACTATTTCATCGGTATTGCTTCCTTAACTTCCAAAAATACTTATTATTTCATTAATTATTCATTTATAAAGTTTTTCATGGTTTATAAGTAATTTTATGATATTTATACTATATTAAATTACTATAATAAGGAATAAATTCCTTTGATAAAAGTTTAGGTCCTTACATTCTTCCCCCTTTTTAAATTTCACCCTCGAAATTTCATTTTACATAAACAGGTGAGGGTACTTCTCTTTCATCACTTACTTTGGTTACCAAGTTAATTTTTTATACTTATGGTTCCTCTACAACAATTTTACAAGGTAGGTTTTCTTGTTGTGTATAACCTTATCTCTCTAGTCCAGAATCTTTACTGGCTACTCCTCATGAGAGAGATCATCTTCCAGCTATACCACCTTTGAGTTCAGTACATGTGATGGATCTTGTGTGTATTACCTTAGGAGTGATACATGGAACACATCATGAAATTCATCCATATTTTGTGTAAGTAAAATATGATAATCCACGGCTTCTATGTGATCAAAGATCTCAAAGGGGTCAATGTGCCTTGGGCTTATCTTCCCTTTCTTTCCAAACCGCATGGCTCTCTTCTATGGTGATATTCTAAGGAAGAATTTATCTCTAACATCGAAATCCAAGTCCCCTAAATGGTTTTCAGCATAGCTCTTTTTCCAACTCTGAGCAGCTTTGATATGTTTCTGTATAGATTGAACCTTATCTGTCATTTCCTAAATAAGATTAGGTCCAAGTAACTTCCTTTCACCAACTTTATCCCAACAGGTTAGAGTTCTATATCAATTTCCATATAGAACTTCATATGGAGCCATATGAATACTCCACCTTTGATTTATAAAGAGTATGCTCTTATCATATCTTCAGGTGTTTGAATAGTCTTTTTAGACTAGCCATCAGTTTGGGGTTGATAGGCCAATCTGAAATTTTATTCAGTACTCAAAGCACGTTGCAGACTCCTCCAAAATTTAGATGTGAACTTGGGATCATGATCAGAGACAATCGAGAGTGGAAACCCATGCAGCCTCACCACTTCCTTCTAATATATCTTTTCTAGTAATTCAAGTGATATATCTTCTTGAATATAAATAAATTGGGAATAATTTTTGAGTTGGTCCACCATAACCCATATCGCATTATTTAGTTTGGATGTCTCCGGGGGACCGATGAAAAATTCCATAGTGACATTATCCCATTTCAACATTTGTATATTCAATGTTTGAATCATATATTTGGACTTTTTTCACTCAGCTTTAACTTTCCAACATATCTAACACCTTGAGATATACTCTACAATCTCCTTCTTCATGTTGTCCCACCAAAAGTGTTCTCAGATGTCACAGTACATCTTGGTACTCCTGGGATGGATAGAAAAATTTGAGCTATGTGAATTTTCCAATAGATACTTCTTTATCCCGAGTGAATAAGCCACATAGAGCCTCATTCCAAACCAAATCACACCATCATAATCGATATATAACTCTTGAATCTTCCCTTCCTTTACTGCATTCACCTTCTTTTGTAACTCTAGGTCATCCCTTTATACTTCCTTAATATTATATGTGATAAATGGTTGGGAAATAATTTAGTAAAGGTAGGATGTATTCCCTTCTATTATGATTTCCAAATCTATCCTTTTCAAGTCCAAGAAGATAGGGTATCTCTCAATCTACAACATGTATAGAGTAGTATGTTCTTTTCCTCTAAGAGCAGCAGCTACCTTGTTTGCCTTTACAATATGATATTGAATAGAGAAATCATAGTATTTGATTAGCTCTAACCATCTCCTTTGATGCATGTTGACCTCATTTTGTGTGAATATATACTTTATGCTCTTGTGATTGGTATATATGTCATACTTCTCACCATAGAGGTAGTGCTTCCATATTTTCAAGGAAAAAATCATAGCTGCTAGCTCCAGATCATGCGTTGGGTAGTTATGCTCATGGATATTCAACTATCGTGAGGAATAGGCTATTACATTATCATTTTTCATTAGTACACAACCTAATCCTTTCTTTGAATCATCACTGTATATCATAAAACTTTATCCATTTTTTGGTAATGTGAGTATTGGTGTAGTAATAATCCTTCTCTTTATATCCTTGAATCTTTCCTTACATTCTTCCATCTAGACATAATTTATCTTTTTCCTTGTTAACTTGGTTAGTAGGCTTGAAAATCATGAGAAATTTCTCACAAAATGTAGTAGTACCCTTATAATTCAAGAAAACAACAGATTTCTTTGACACTAGAGGGTCTGAGAAATCCTCAATTGTCTTTGTTTTTTAAGGGTCCACATAAATTCCTCCACTTGTGATCACATTTCCTAATAATGTGACTTTCTGCATCCGAAATTTACACTTTATGAACTTGTCATACAACTTCTCCATCCTTAATGTCACCAACATAGGACTTAGATGTTCTTCATGTTCCTTATTTCTCTTGAAGTAGATAAGAATATCATCGATAAATGCTACCATAAATTTGTTAAGGTAATTTCTAAAGACTCTATTCATCAAATCCATGAAGATTTTAGGGAAATTAGTAAGTCCAAAGGGCATCACCAAAAACTCGTAGTGCACATACCTTGTATGTAAGGTAGTCTTCTGAATATATTTCTTCTTCGCCTTTAAATAATGATATCCAGAATGGATATCCACATTTAAGAAGTATTGAGCTCCTCATAACTGATTGAACAATCCATAAATCCTTGTAATAGGATACTTGTTCTTTATGGTATCTTTTTGAGTTCCTGATAATTGATACATAGCCGCATTGATCCATCCTTCTTCTTAACAAAGAGCACTAGCACACCCCAAGGTAATACACTAGGGTGTATGAAGCCTTTGTCTAAATTATCTTGTATCTACTTCTTTAACTCCCCCAGTTCGATGGGATCCATATTATAGGGACACTTTGAGATATTAGTATCTCTAGGTATGAGTTCTATTGAGAAATCTACCTCACGATCCATGGGGAGTCTAGGTAACTCTTCAGGAAATACATCACTGTATTCCCTCATGATTGGAATTTCCCCTAGGTTGATAACTTCCATTGACTCAACCATTTGAGCAAGGTATGATTATTCATAGGGAATCACCACCCACATTATTGAAAGATTTTAAAAATGATATTCATGATCTTCCATTCATTTTTAGAGGATCATGGGATGGTTTTGAGTATGAAAAGTTATTTCCTTTTACCGATAGTTGATATGTTCTCTATATAATGCGAGTCAATCTATCCCGAGTATAGTATCGAATTCCACCAAGGTAAGTATTATGGTATTTGATGGAAGAATATTTCCACATCCTCCAATAGGAGAAGAGTTAAACACTTGGGTTGTAATGATTGAACCACTAGGTGTTTTTATGGATATATCTACTTTAAGGTTTTGGGGACTTGATTCAATTGTTCTACCAAACTTTCAATATATAAAGGAATGTGTAGAACCATAATAAAATAAGAATTTTTTTATTATTGAGTGAATAGGAAGTGTACCTTGTATGACTTAATTTTCTTAATCCACTTCAGTATTAGTGATGAAATAATATTTGCCTTGCTCCTTTGGTTTTGGTGGCTACTAACACTGATTACCTTTGAGAACTCAAGGTTTAGTGCATTGTCTTTCATAGTTCTCTTTCTCCCTGTAGTTGTAGCATTTGACCAAGGGTGGTGCTCTCCTTTCCTCTACCATATTGTCCTGATTCCTCATGTCTTTTTGATATTCATGAGATTTGTGGCCTTCTCTCCCACACTTGAATCATTTCCCCATCCCTTTGAGGCAGTTCCCATGATTCTTATTCCCACATTTTTTATCAGTGTGTGGTTGAGTTTTATTTCAACCTTTCTCATTAGATCCTCCATCTTGAAAATCCATCTTTCATTTCTTATCACCATAGCCATGGGACCATTCTCTAAACCCCATATTCACTTTGAGAGAAGATCAAACAAATTCTTCATAACTCCTTAAGTCTCAAATTTATATATCCTTTAGAAGGTGTGGTTTTAAACCACTAAAGAATATATCAATTATGCTATCATTATTGATAAAAAAACCCAAAGTGTACCTTGAAAGCCTTGTGAAATTTTCTTTGTAGGACATGATAGATTATCCTTCCTTTTGATTCAGCTCTATGAATTCTCTCTCCATATTTATACAAATATGTTTATGGAAATACTTGTTAAGAAACAATATCTTAAAGTCTTCCCACTCCATATATTCGATTTTGTCCCTTGGCTTGGTGTTCTTAATCAAAGCCCACCATTGATCTGCCTCTCCATATAGATGATTAATGGTTAGAGTCACCTTCTCTATCTCAGAATAGTAAAGCACCAAAAATATATTTTCCATTGAGTTGAACCATTATTCTATAACTATTGAATTATAATATCCACTAAACATCGATGGTCGTTGTCGCATAAAACACTCGATAGCTAGTTACTCTCTATTAGATGAAGGTGGATGTTTCACATTATTCAAGTTATTGTTAATAACCTGAGATAACTAGGTAAGAATCAATATGAAATTTTTAACTCCACCTCCCAATGCATTGGGGATATCATTCGGGTAATCGTTGCATTGTCCCTTGCATGGGTTATTGGTTTGGTTTCTCCTGGTTCCCACCATTTTCTAAAATAGAAAGGGTTAGAACAAAACATAAGTTAATGAGTCATGAATAAATAATTTATTCCTTTATGAAATTAAGTATAAAGGAATATCTTGTGGGATCCCTATATTTATCAAAGCTTCTTGTGTGCTTACATATACATAGTCTCATACTTTGGGTTTTTACTAAGGTTCTCTAATCCTAATTCCCAAATCAACTAAATCATCATATGATACCAACTATAGTGACCCTAATTTTATTACATTATTATTACATGATTTTAAAATAAAACAACATAAAATAATTACAAAATGAGTATCCAAAGGTTTAGTGTCTTGGGAAAATTATGACCATACATAACATTTACAAAATAAAACATAAACATTTTTTTAATTCCTTTTTCTCTAGATTATTATTGGCCCCTGAATTCTCCTTAGTACATGGAATAACCTCAGGATATACATCAAAAATGGGTTATCTAAAAGTTTAGTAAAAGGATAGATAATAACATGAAACAATATAACATGGTGTGAGAATAATCATAACATATACATAGGATCATAATCATGAGAAGAAGCATTAAGAAAAGGCATAGAATGTAGAAATGCATAAAAATAAAACATCATGTCTTAGTGGTCAACTAACACACATAGTTTTGAACAAATATATAATAATTTTCACTGATATTTCACTTTATCTCATTAGGTTCTTCACATTACCCAATCCATTGGAGTGTTATATAATTTTAGATTCACCTGTCACATCATAACATTTACATTATCATGCATGCCACATGGAACATATATCAATATTGGAAATAAAATAACCCATAGAAAGAAACGGGTTTAATTTCATAAAGTATAAATTAATAATTTCTAGGTTCCAAAATGAAATGGGGAATAGCATACTTGATATAAGAATCTTCAACCTTGAGTGAAGAAGAAACAATCTCGAGAAGTAAAAGGTGTGTTTTTTTGAAAGAAGAGTTCTTTTGGAAAACATTGTGTTTGTCATAAACTCAATTAGAAAACATTTATATCTAAGAAAAATTAATATAATGATGAATAAATTATATTTAAGGAATATCCATACTAAAAATGGGTTGAAATAGGTAAAACCCAATTAAAGAGAGTTGGGTTCTAGAATTCCCCTTACTTTATGTCCAAAAGCTTCCTTCATGTTAATATCCAATATAATCACATTATATTCATTAATTAACAAATAAATAACATTTTATAAATTAATTTGATTCATTATGGTTTTATTATATTCATTTATGTCCTTTTATATGAGTTATATAGTTTAATTTCATCATTTGGGAGCATTCGTTTTCATGGTTTTTATGATCGGTTCACTTGTATTCATGAATGGAAGTTCATGTAAAATGTGGATAAATATCTAGAATTGTTATTATATATTTGTAACTATATTATATAATGTTAAATGATCTCATAAATAATTTTTTTATATGGTATCAGGATTAATCTTTAGATAAAATGTAATGATGATCTTTTAGGTTAATTTTGGCGGTTTTTCGATCACAACGAATTTGTTTTGGTTTATCATTTAGTATTATGTATAAACATTTGTTACAAAACATAAAAATGGTTATACCATACACTTTAAAAAAATTAAACAATTTAATGGTTTTATTAACATCCTTGAAGGTTATAATGGAAAATGAAGGTGCATCGTCCATGATGTCGGTAAATTAACATATCATGGGTGACGATTTCATTTTTTTAAATAAAAGAGAGCGGGGGTGGATTTTAATGATGAATATTACAATGAAATGATATTATTAAATTATATCAAACATAATAGATTTATTATTCCATTTGGATGAAGGGAGGTGAGTAAAGAATAATAAAAGAAATGAGATTAAAATGAAATTAAAAGAAAGAGAGAGAAATTACCACTTTAATTTATCCTCCTTGAGAACCTCCTTTGGGAAAGCTTTTGGTCTTTTGATGAGACCAAGAACTCATAGACGTGGGGGAGGGAATATGGAATAGTATTGGGTAGAATTTATACAAGGATAAAATCTTGAGAAGTGTGAGGAGAAGAGGGGTGAGGGGTGGTATTTATAGTGGAGGAGAGAGGTGGTTTCTCAATATTATATTCATTAATTTATTATTTTGGATCAAGACTATGAATTGTTTGAGAATTATTTCTAAAATCAATAAAATAATGAATTATAGTTCTAGATTTTGACCTTATGTCATCCTTATATCATCTATGACTCTGTAATTCATGTATTTAGCTTTTATTGTAAATTATCGTATTTTACTATTCATAAAAAATTCAAGTATTTTAGAAAAATCCCAAAAATTCACCCTAAAATTTTTTTTAAATGTAGAATTAAAAAATGAACTCCATTTTATGGAAATAATTTTCTAAATATGAGTAATTTAATTTTTAATCAAAATCATCATTTACTTGGAAAATACAGATTTTAAAATTATAACTAATTTTATAACACTTTGAAAAATTACTTAAGGTCACATAAAATTATCTTAAAATCATAATACATCATAATATTAATTTATGAATTCATTTTATGCAAATAAAATTTCTTTTAAATTATTAAATTAATCATTAAATTATAATTAAATATTTATGACTTGTAAAAATACCAACACTTAATTAATAATTATTAAAATATTTACTTATACTATGATATAATTATACCATATTTTCACTTATAAGATGCCTAAATTTATTTATACTTTCATGGGTGAGGATACAGTTCATTTTTCTGGTTTACTATTCATAAGGGTCATATTACTATTCCTAAGTTCAAATTATTATTTCATCATTATTAGTTCCTTTACTTCCAAAAATACTTCTTATTTCATTAAATCTTCATTCATAAAGTATTTTTATGGTCTCTAAGTGATTTTATGATATTTATACTATATTAAATTACTATAATAAGGGAGAAATTTCTTTGATAAAAGTTTGGTCATTACAATCATACGCCCTACCCTTAGGGTGTACGCTAGTATAATGAGGGTTTATGTATCTAGATGCTAGTTGTATGAATATTTATATTTTAATTTTAATAAAATAAGTATTATATTTATGTCATTTTATTATTACTGTACAAATGACTATATATTGACTTTAATAAAAAATTTATTTTTATATGAATAAATAAAAATTGTATTTTTAGGAAATATATTATTTCACTCTTTTGAAAAATTAATTAATTTTTTAAATAAATGTTATTTTAATTATATTTTATTATTTAATAATGTTTATTTAAATATAAATGATAATTTAATTTAATTAAGACTAATGAAATTTTTTTATGGGTCGAAAAGTTGTTAGTGTTGTAAAAACTAGTATTTCCCATTAAATAAGTATTTTTATTTAAAAGTAAAAATTATAATATTTATAAAATTATTTTGTTAAAATTAATTTTTTTTGAAATCACCACATTGAAATTATCTAATGGTGAATTTTTCATAATTTTTTGAGATAGTCAAATTTTGGTGTAAAAATTAAATATTGTATAAATATATCGTTTGTATTATGACATCATAATATTATAAAAGTAATGTGATAAATTCTATAAAAGTTATAAATGACCAAATATAGATTTCCCATTTAATATAATGTGTTTTTTAAGTTATTTTGATTAATTTTATAAACCTTTAATGAATCCTCCAAACCCAATATTGTATTTTAAATTTATAAAATCATCTTTTTATAAACATGACTCACTTACACATAACCAATGGTATTATTTTAATATTTTAGTTTCTTGGACTTATAAAATATTTAAAACCACTCCTCTTTGGTAGAACCCATGGGAAAAACCATGGTAAGGTTTTTGGTTTTGATTATTTTATTATATAGTGTCTCAAACCTAAGTTCAGAAATTAATAAATAATTCCCCTCACTTTTTCTATAAATACCCACCCAAAAACCTATTTTTCCCACTCAAAAATATATTTAGTATGAATTTATTCTCCCTATACCTCTCTAAATCCCTCATAAAGTGTTCTCAAGCTCATAATAATTTCCTCACAATATTTTAGAAGTGACCTCTCAAGGTAAGGGATTCTTCCTACTTCCTTTTTACTTTCATTACACTAAGCCTTTTGATTTCCAATTATTCATATTGTAATGTGTTTTTACACACCCCTTTACTGAATTTATGATTAAAATGTAATTATAGGCCACCTTTCCCTCTCAATAAACTCTTTCATGAACCTTTATGTACACCCATTATGTTGCCAAACTTTTACCATGATTTTCCATGCCTAACTTTTAAATTGTGAATTCCCAGCCCCATTTCCATTCAAGGGTATTCAATAGGATGTACCTATCCTTAATTTATTGGTGACTTCCATTTATTTAACCACACTCATTAATAATGGTATTAAATTTGATCAAATTATTTCTTGTGATTTATGATCTATGTTGCACACAAATGCATGTACATGATATGAATATGACGGGTAGGCCTAAAATTATATATCCCTCCAATGCATTGGGTAATATTTTTATATCATGAGATACCATGTATGGTGTATGGTAGGTTATCCTAAGAACATTATTTTATAATTTATTTATGGTTATCCTTGATTTATGTTTATGATTTTATATTTTATGTTATTGCCACATTTCTATGCTTCCTTGATATTATCATATTATATCATGATTTGATGTTCATGTTTATGATTCTCACCTTTTTAATTCACCTTTATATTCCTATTGAATCACATGTTTTACTTTTATCATTTAATTATTTTATTATTCCCTTACTAGGATTTATAACTCACCCCTTTCTTATGTACATCCCCAGGTTATCCCATGAAGTTTTAGAAGATCAATGGAATTTTAAGGGCTTTTTATAGAGTTTTAAGATAATTTCATTATATCCCTAATTAAATTTATTATGATATGTATCTAATTATCCAAATATACTAGGACTTTTGATTTTTTATGATTTTTTATGTGTATCTTAATGCAATAGATCATGAAATAAAGTATATAAAAGATATGGGTTTTTGTAGTCAGTGTCAAATCAAGGTCTAGTTATTTGGGGGGGGTAGGATTATAAAATCTTATTGAAAGCCTTGGGGATAATACTAAACACATGAAAACACCCCTAAATTTTGGTAAAGTATAGATTGAGTAGTTTCCAAGCAACAAAATCCCTATCTGGGTACTACAAGTGGATGTGGATCTAACACAGTTGTACCTAGGGGTAATAACCCAAAAAAGGGTGCATTGGGAATTAACTCAATTGTATCCTATTGCATGACAAAGAATAATTATTTCACACCTGGTTTGAAACTCCTGGGGGGTATGATTTTATTGATTAAAAATTTCTTTATAAACCATTATGAAGGAAAAATTTCCTATGAAATTTTATGTTAGTAAATAGACCTTGGATTACTTATATTGAAACCTATAAATTCATAGTTTAAGAAATGTATTTGTTGGGACCACTTTGTGTATAAGTTGTATTTATTTTCAACAAGTGTCAATAATGGTCAAAATGATTAAGGAACTCGAAATTGAATAGAGATTGATTAAAGTGGATATATCTGGAGAATTGTTATGGATTCATAGTATTGGATACCATGCTTGGGAAATTCTCCATGTTGTTATAATTCAGATGATTGAGGAATTGTTCTTAAATTTCAAAGAACTTGTATCAAAATGTGATACATGGTTTACAACATTTTGAGGTTGATTGAAGATTGAAATTGTGATCATGAAAAAAGTAGAAGAATTATGTGCTTTGCATGAAGTGAAGAAGATGATAGAATAAAGAGTAAAAGGTTGAAAATAGGCTTGGACTTTGAGGTGGTCATGAACATATCTTAATATGGCCATTCATTTCACTTATAAAGTTTATTTTTAGCTTACAAAAATTTGGGCCAACTCTTGAGCTAGCCAGCCAACATTCAACCCAAGGAATGTGTGGGACTACTAGGGGTCAACTGCACCCACGGGGAAGCTAGAATGAGGCTGGGCCTGAGAGTAGTAGTGGGTGCACAGGGAATGCCACCATGCAGGGTGGAATGAATGCATGAGGTCATAGTGGGTTCTAGGTGCGCGTCCGAGGAGGAAGAGTGGGCGCTAAGAGCGCGCCCATAGAGAACTGGTGCGGGGAAGCACCAGAGGGGGGAGAGGAGAATTCTGAGTGGTTGGTTAGGGGAGTTGATTAATAAAACATGGGAAACCTGCATCTCTGTTTCGATGTGGGACAACATTTTAAAAACGAGGATGTAATCTCCATCATCCATCCAATCTCGCATCTCGCCCCACTATTCGATCAACCCATAGTAAAGGGATCTAATATCCACAGTCCATCAATCTCATGTCGCGTGAGTATTAACCTAAGCCGTCTGATCCTCCCGTGGTATTTGAAGAACCATGTCATCATTTTATTCCCACCACTACATGTCACCACCACTGCGTCTCACTAGAGATGAATACCGACCACCATGGTCGATCCCTTACCATTGAAGAAGAGTCTCGTGGTTGAACTGAGACCATGCATGCAATCTGTGTCTTGCATTCATGTGAATATCTCAAAGGAGGCTAAATAAAACGAAGTTGTGAGGCCTTAAATTTAATCCGAGATTCATTGAGGATCCGTGAAAGATTCATGCATGATAATCGTGCATACAATCTTGACTCCATGCACGAATATATGATCCCACATTTTGAAAAAGGAAACACGCCACAAGACTTAGCATATCTTCACCCACGGGTTTGAAGATTTCAAAACACCAAAAATACCAAGCATTCAAAACCACGATCTCCACGGTGTATCATGAAGATTTTAAATGTGGAAAATATCCACTCCTCACCTATAAAAGGAGTTTCACCCAAGCTGAGAGAGGTTGTTTCTCCCTCATTCCTAAGAGCTCGTATTTTCGAAAAACAGAACATCTCCCTACACATCACTTCGCAAAGAGAAATAAGAGCACTGTGAGTCTTCAAGTCTCCATGAAGAAGAGATTCTGCAAGCCTTCGATAGGTGATATGAACCCTCTAATAGCTTCGCGAGGAAATGGTTCCCGCAACACACAATCGGTTCCTCAAACCTTCTTTGTGCTTTGCGAAGGCCGAATAACCATGAACCAGTGGTTGAGTCTTTAACCTCCCACTGTGCTTTGCGAAGTCCAGCACACTCTGTGCAAATATGAACTACACATTCTCTACGTGAAGGAGAAGACCCATGTCCATTCTGGTTTCACGAAGAAAGGTGAGTACACCCTCCTGTTTTAATGCTTGTATTCTACTGTTTACAAGGGTTTTTACACAAGATAAGGGAAGTGCATGTTTCATGCACTCATCTACATGGATTGAAGAAATCCTGAGTCCTTGAGTAGTTGATTGAATAAGAATCTCACATGAATAAAGGGTTTCACCCATTTAGGTTTTAAGAAACATACACATATAAACCTAAACAAACACCCTAATCGAGTGCAAGAGGAAGAAATAATAGAAATAAGAGGAAGAGTAGAAGAGGTTGAGTGTGTGTGTGCTTAAATGAACTACACCTATTAGGGTTTCACACAAGAAGAATAAGAAAGTTCATGAATTCATGAATTCACATGCACACGTGAATTCACTTAAATAAATAATCAAAACAAGTGTGTGCACATGTGTAAAGAATAAGAAATAAAGGGAATAAAAGGTTCAATCTAAATACCACATTTATGATCACATGCATACATGAAAAAGAAGAAAAGAATTGATTCAGATAATTCCAAATGAACCGATATTCATTACCTGAATAATCACATTAGTTTATGTGATTCTAGCTAAAGAAATGAGAAGGTTAGTATAGTCAGTTGTATCACTAAGTAGAAGAAAGAAGAAGATCTAGTGTAGTTGGTTTTGCACTAGGGAAGAAAATAAAGAAGGGATAATTTCTTGCCTACTTCTTTGCAAGTAATTAAGTGAATATCACTAAATAAGACCAAGAGAAGAACATACCTTTTGAAGAAGGAAGAATATTGTCTCTATAGGTAGTATAAAGAACCATAGAGAGGCTGAAAGTTGGACTAGGATATCACCAGTACATAAAAGAGGATTGTTTCCCACCCCCCTCCAAAGTGTAGGGACTCACATTGACTAGAGGATTGTTTTCCTAATCACTCCACTATAACATAATATCACATTATAGTGGATAATCCATGCACTGGTCATACCCATGCATGTAAAGGATGTAGCTGCTCTTATTGAGTGGTGAACCCTGTAAAAATATCATGTTCATATTTTTATGTCTTCCTATTATTTTATGCAATAGGGAAAAGAGAATAAGAGAATCAAGATCCTAATAGGTCAAGAGGTACAGGGATAAAAAGTTGGAATTTGTTTCAAAAGTCCCCAAAACTAATTCACCCCCCCTATCAGTTTTAGGTATATCTCAAACTAGTCCTCTCAATTGGTATCAGAGGGAGGTTCACATCTTTTGGATTCTCTATAGTGAAGGTATTAACTTTTTATGATTTGGGTTTCTTTCCTTGGTTATCAATGAAGTGAACTTTCAGTGAAGATTCAGTTATCTCTAAACAGAAGGCCATATCTTCCATGACTATGATGAATAGGAAAAATAAGGAGAATAGAAAGTTGAAGAATAAGTACCTATTATCTAAAAAAGAGGAAGCATCTAGTTCTCCATATCTAGATGAAATTTAAGACACACCAGACTTGGAAAGTATTGAGAATGTGGATCAAGTCCCCATCAAGAAGATAGATAACCTTCCTACCTCAACTGATCAAGAGGAATGTGTTCGTATATTTGTAAATTATTCTCATGATGAAAATTCTATCACAAGTGGTGATGATCAATCTAAAACACCTCAAGAAATATTAGTCGAAAGATTAATAATTATTCTGCATGGTATTCCTGAAGAAAGTACATCCCTGGTTTGTAAAGTATTTTAATGTTTGCAGGAAAATATCACTCAGCTGAAAGAAGAAACTGATGTTTTGGATTGTTGAATGTTTAAAGCTCTCCAGACAGGTTGGATCCTTTGAAGCAAAAAATAGGATATTTGAATTAAGTTCTTCAAAGTGGCTCAAATATATTGAAGAAAAGGGGGGAGTCAACAAGACTCTGGAAGAGAAGATCTGTGCACTTGAAGATGATCTGAAAAATATTAATGAAGTCAAGGAGTTATATTTAGAAGAAGACTCCAAGAAGGTCAAAGAACTTGACTCTGTTAAAAAAACAAAGGAAAGATGCATGAAGATAAAGTTGAAATATTAAAGAAGACTTGTGAAGAGAAGATGATTATGATTAAAGGCCAAGAAGTCATACTCAATATGAGATGTCTAGAATTGGAAGTTGAGTTGACTAATCTTGAGAAGACACATATTGAGTCTCCACAAAAGAATAAAACAGTTGCTGCTAGTACTCAATGCTCACTGGAGGATTCTACTATCAAAATACCTCCAACATGTGATAAGAAGATCATGGCTCCACTCATTGATCTATCACAAGCAGCTAAGAAAGTAAAGGTTCCATCCATACCAATTTGTACTAATTTTTCAAAAATTTCTTCTACAAAAAGTGCATGTTGGAAGAAAATTTCTAAACAAGTATGGATGAAGAATAATGAGAAGAAACCTACCAACATGTCTATAGTGGATAGGGGAAAGAGTTTGGAAGATATATACCAATAGAAATCACAACAATTCAAGAAGAAAACTTAGCAAACTTATAAAGAAGCACTCAAGAAGTCAAGGTTTGTTGGTAAATGTTGGTGCTATAATAGATTTGGTAATTGTGAACTGGATTTTTGGTACAATTACTTAAATGTAAAAGCACAAAGAAATCCCATCTCAAGGGGGGGGAATCCAGAGAATAAGAAGAAGAAACATCCATAGATATAGAAGCATCTGTATACTGCAAATAGATTTGGAATGTTAGATAACATTTGTGATGTATATAATAGGAGTGGTCACATGAATGGTGCATGTTCATTTCAATAGGTACCCAAATCTAATAAGAAAATAAGATCACAGAAGTTGGCCAAAATAGAAAATCTGAGAAGTCCTTGGATTCTATGTCCAAGAAGGTGAAGGGTGGTCCATCCAAAAGAACTACTATGAAGGATGCCACTTAGAAGAAGCCATGTAGAAGATCCAATCCTGATGCCTTAGTTCCTAATGACATATTGGTGGTTTTTCCAAAATATTTGAAAAGAATGAGTAAAATGGAAGATTCATAGTCTAAGGTTAGTGCTAAAAACAAGAAGAATACTCTATATGAGGGAAAAGAAATTTTATGTGTGAGGTGCAACAAGGTTGGTCACACTATTAGAAGATTCTTTGAATTTACTCCATCCCAATAAGAAATCCTCAAGAAGATGAATGTTTCACTAGGATATTATAGTGATTTTAATTCCCTTCAAGAGAGAAGACTCACACACAAAGAGATGGAAGAAATAGTGAGGTCTACACAATCACAGTCAGTATTAAAGATCAGTTGTGAAAGTGTGAACAATGGAGCATCTGGGTTGAGAAGATCATCTCAACCTTATTGTTCACATTGATGAAGCAAGGAGTATCCACCTTATTCCATTAAATCTTTTTGTATTTTATTTGTTCTTATCATATAGGTAATTGAAGACAAAGCAAGACCTCAGGGGGAGAACCTGAGATTCAGTGATGAGAAATGTTACCTTGAGGGGGAGACACATGAAGAAGTTGCCATAGTCATTATCTCAATCAGTATCAACATTAGTTGGTATAAAATTACAATACTTTGAAGATTGTCTTAAGATAATGTCATTGACAAAGGTATGTTATTTCTAAATCTCTCATCCTTGGTTACTCAAAATAATGATCATTCTACAAATGGGTAGTAACAAAGTTAATCAGTGAAATAAGAAGAGTGAAAGTGCCCCAAGGCCACTTATTTTTTCAATTGCACTTGAATTGGAGAAATTACAGTAGTTGTAGGATGATTACTTCACATAAAACTTATTATCCTAAGCTTGGAATGAAATTGGAAATCCCTTGAAGGCAAGTACATGAGTTCTCATCTCATGAGGTGTCGTATTCATTGGGTAATGGATAGCTTTGTTGTCTAAATAAAATATTCTTGTTTTCTACACCGAGTATTTGTCAATTAGAATTAGAGTGAAATGATTGATGGTACATTTCTTAAGTATATAATGATACCCTCTCTACCATAAAATTTTTATTTCTTGTCAATAAGGGGGAGATAAGTGAAATGAAATTAAAGGGAGAGAGAGTAAATGGAGAGATAATATTCTCATTTTTACATTGACATATTCATTTTGGGAGGAGTCTTAAGGTATTTACAACAAAATACAAAGGGGGATATTGTTGGGACCACTTTGTGTATAAGTTGTATTTGTTTTCAACAAGTGTCAATAATGGTAAAAATGAAGAAGGAACTCCAAAGTGAATGGAGATTGATTGGATTGGATCTATTTGGAGAATTGTTATGGATTCATAGTATTGGATGTCACACTTGGGAAATTCTCCATGTTGTTATAATTCAGATGATTTAGGTATTGTTCTTAAAGTTCAAAAAACTTGTATAAAAATGTGATACAAGGTTTACAACATTTTGAGGCAGATTGAAGATTGAAACTGTGATCATGCAAAATGTAGAAGAATTATATGCTTTACATGAAGTGTAGAAGATGAGAGAATGAAGAGGAGAAGGTTGAAAAGAGGCCTGTACTTTGAGGTGGTCATGCACATATTTTAATATGGCCATGAATTCCACTTAGAAATTTTATTTTTGGCTTAAAAAAATTTGTTCTAACTCTTGATCTAGTCAGCTAGAATTCAACCCAAGGCATGTGCGGGACCACTAGGGGTCAATTGCACCCATGGGGAAGCCAGGTCGAGGCTAGGCCTAAGAGAGGAAGTGGTTGCACATGTCACACCACCGTGCAGGGTGGCATGAAGGAAAGAGGGCATAGTGGGTCCTAGGTGCGTGCCCGAGGGGGTAGAGTGGACGCTAAGAGTGCACCCTCAGAGAACCGGTGCGGGGCATCACCAAAGGGGGGAGAGGATAATTCTGAGCAGTTGTCAGGGGAGTTAATTGATAAACCATAGGACACCTACATCTCTATTTCGATGTGGGATAACATTTTAAAAACACGAATGTAATCTCCTCCATCCATCCAATCTCGCGTCTTACCCTAATGTTCTATCAATCCATAGCAGATGGATCTAATCTCTATCATCCATCGATCCCACACATCGTGAGTATGAACCTGAGTCGTCTGATCCTCCCACGGTATTTGAAGAATCATGTCATCTTCTTATTCCCACCACTACATTTAACCACCGCTGCATCTCACTAGAGATGAAGACCAACCACCATGGATGATCCCTTTCCATCGAAGAAGTGTCTTGTGATTGACCTGATACCATGCATGCGATCTACGTATTTCATTTGTGTAAATATATCGAAGGAGGATGAAGAAAATGGAGCTGTGAGGCCTTAACTTTCATCCAATATTCATGGAGTATCTGTGCAAGATTCATTCATGATAATTGTTCATAGGATCTTGACTCTATGCACGAAGATAGAAGTCCGCGTTTGGAAAAAGGAAACATGCTACAAGACTCGGCATATATTCACTCGCGGGTTTGAAGATTTCAAAACACCGAAAATCCCAAGAATTCAAATTCACAATCTCTACGGCATATCATGAAGATTTTGAATTCAAAAAAGATCATATCCTCTCCTATAAAAGGAGTTTCACCCAAGATAAGAGAGGCTACTTCTCCCTCATTCCAAAGATCTTGTGTTTTTGAAAAATAGAGCATCTCTCTACTCATCACTTCATGAAGAGCAAGCAGAGCACCGCGAGTCTTCAAGGCTCCACGAATAAGAGATTCCGCAAGCCTTTTATAGGTGATATGCACCCCCAAATAGATTCGCAAAGAACCAGTTACCACAACACATGATTGGTTCCTAAAACCTTTGATGTGCTTTGCGATGTCCGAATAACCATGAACCAGTGGTTGAGTCTTTAACCACCCACTATGCTTCCAAATTCCAGCGTACTCTATGTAAAGATGAACCACACATTTTATTCATGAAGTAGAAGACCCATGGCCATTATGGTTTCATAAAGAAAGGTGATAACACCCTTCTATTTTCATTCTTGTATTCTACTATTTTATAGGGTTTTGTGTACAAGAGAAGGGCAATACATGTTGCATGCACTCATGTGCATGGATTGAAGAAGTCCTGAGGCCTTGAGTAGTTGGTTGAAGAAGAATCTCACATGAAGAAAGGGTTTCACCCATTCAATTTTGAAGAAACATACACATATAAACCTAAAAAAACATCTTAATCTAGTGCAAGAGGAAGGAAGAAAAGAAAGAAGAGGAAGAGTAGAAGAGGTAGAGTGTGTGTGTGATTAAATGAACTACACCTATTAGGGTTTCACACAAGAGGAAGAAGAAAGTACATGCATTCATTCATGCACATGAACACATGAAGTCACTTAAATAAAGAATCAAAATAAGTGTGAGCACGTGTGTAAATAAGAATAAATAAAGGGAAGAACATGTTTAACCTAAATACCACATGCATGATCATATGCATACATGAACAAGAAGAAAATAATTGATTCAGATGATTCTAAGTGAATTGATCTTCATTTCCTGAATAACCACATTAGTGTATGTGATTCTAGCTAAATAAATGATAAGTTTAGTACAGTCAGTTGTTTCACTAAGAATAAGAAATAATAAGATCTAGTGCAGTTGGTTTTTCACTAGGGAAGAAAAGAAAGAAGGGAGAATTGCTTGCCTGCTTATTTTCAAGTAATCAAGTGAAGATTAATAAAGAAGACCAAGAGCAGAACCTACCTTTTGAAGAAGGAATAATATTGTCTCTATAGGAAGTATAAAGAACCATCTAGAGGCTAAAATTTGGACTAGGATATCACCATTCCAAGGAAGAGTATTGTTTCCCACCCCCCCCCCCCCCTCCAAAGTGTAGGGACTCACACTGACTAGAGGATTGTTTTCCTAGTCACTCCAATGTAACAGATTATCACATTATAGTAGAGAATCCATTCACTAGTCATACCCATGCATGGAAAGGACGTAGATGCTATTATTGAGTGCTGAACCTTGTAAAAATATTGTGTGCATATTTTTACTGCTTTCTATTATTTCATATAATAGGGAAAAGAGAATAAGAGAATCAAGATCCTAACAGGTCAAGAGGTACATGGATAAAAAGTTGGAATTGGTTTCAAAAGTCTCCAACACTGATTCACCCCCTCTTAGTGTTAGATATATCCAAAAATGGTCCTCTAGGTGTTTCATTTATGATTTATCCATTAAATTTTCATAGTTTTCATTTAATATGTTTAATATTTTTAAAATTATCATCCATAAGTTTATTTTAGATAAAGTAAATGATTAAACCAGAATAAAATAGTGAATGATAGGCTTACCATCCATTTTTGAAATTCATATGTCTTTTATGATTATGATTCCTTATATTCATTCATATCATATGAGTTTAGAATAATTATTCAAACAACGCCACAAAACATAGAAGTCAAACTATTGGAGAAAATGGAAAATGGGAAAATTATTTCATCCCAAGTATATAACTTCTCCCTTGTCCATATGTTTGGGTTTAATTTCATAGTAAACCTTATGATACTCCTTTTAGTGGAATTCAATACAATTTTGGGTATGGATTGGCTTTCCTTGTATGGGGGAGACATAAATTTCTAGGAGAAGGAAATTAACATATGTATCAAGAATATCCCTTCGCTTCTATATAAGTGTAAGGGGTGGATCTCATTTGGAATCATCATCTCAGGTATTGATATTTTTTCCTTATGAGTAAGTGTATCTATCTAAAATTATTGATCCTAAGTAAAAGATATTCCTTGATGAAATGCCCATTGCACTAGAATATGCTGATGTGATTCTCAAATAATTGTTTGGTCTTCCTCCTAACTGAGAGGTTGATTTATCAATAAAACTTATACCCAAATCATTTCCAATATCCAAGGCTCCATATAGAATTTCCACTCTTGAACTTGAAGATATGAAGAAAAAACTATGGGTGAATCTAGATAAAGGATTTTTATGCCCAAGTGATTCCACATAGGGTGAAATGATCTTTTTCATCAAAAATTATGATGGGTCAATGCACCTATTAATTAGTTATCATGATCTTAACAAGATCACAATAAATAACAAGTATCATATACCATGGTATAATGATTTTTTTATGAGTTATGTGGAGATTAGTACTTCTCAAAGGTGGATCATCGGTCGGGATATTATCAATTGAAGGTAAAAATATATGATATCCCAGAGACTTCTTTTTATACAAGGTACGAGCACTGCATGTTCATAGTGATTACATTTGGACGCACTAATGATCATATTATATTCATAGACTTAATGAATAGAGTTTTTAGGGATTACCTAAAAATAATTATAGGTGTCTTTATAGATGATATTATTATCTTCTCTAAAGGTAAGGAGGAACATGGGGAGAATTTGGATGTGGTGCTGAAGACCTTGTGAAAGTAAAATTTATAATAAAATTATAGAAAATGTGGTTTTAGGATGAAGTAACATTATTGTGGAATGTTATCACAAACAAATTGATATTTATAGATCCATTGAAAATAGAGGTAATCAAAGGATGGACTAGACTGAAAATAGTGAAATATATCCATAGATTCCCTGGATTATATGGGTACTATCAATGATTTTTCAGAAACATCTCATGATAATCAATCCCGCTAACCAAGATAACTCATAAGAGAGTGAAGTTTCTCAAGATTGGTGAATATGAGGAGAGATTTTAAGAGTTAAAAAAGAGGTTAATCATTATACATCTACTCACATTAACCACTAGTGGGGAAGGATTTTGATCTACAATGATGCATCCAAAAAATTCTTGGATTTCATACTCATGAAAGATGAAAAATTGATAGCATATACCTCCTTCCAATTAAATATCCATGAGTATAACTACCCAACGCATGATCTAGAATTGGTTTCATTGGTCTTAACATTGAATATTTGGAAACATTATCCCTATGGGGGAAGCATGACATATATATATGGATCATAAAATCATGAATTATATATTCACACAAAATTATCTCAATATGTACCAATGAAGTTGGTTAGATCTGATCAAGTATTGTGATTTTTCAATCCATTATCATCCTAGGAAGAAGAATAAAGTGGAAGTTTCTCTGAGTAGAAAGGATCCCATAGCCCTATATATGATGAGTATTGAAAGGGATCCAATCCTATTTAACATAAAAAGGATGTACATGATAACTATAAAAAGGTTTTTATCCTCCATTCTTAAATAACTTCTCAACCATCCATTATTGATAAGATCTAGGAGACCTAAATGGATGATGAGGAGCTATATAAAAAGGTTGAAAATATTCCAAAGTTCTACTTTTCTAAAGATAGATTTATAAGGTTTGGAACTTGTATATGTATCCCATCAAAACCAGAGCTGAAGAGGGAACTTCTGGATGATTTTCATAGATCATATTTCTCTATTCATATAGTAATAACTAAGATGTATAAAGATATAAAGTAAAACTTTTGGTGTGATAACATAAAGTGTGATATTGTGGAATTTTTATCTCGATGGTTGTTATTGCAAAAATTCAAGGATAATAGAAAAATTATAAGGTTATGATGAAATCATTACCCATTTAAATATGTAAATTGTAAAACATAACCATGGATTTCATCATAGGGATCCCCAAGACATCTAAATACAATAATTCTATCAGGGTGGTATTCAAGAACCTTATAAATTTAGTACATTTAATTACAATCATAGAATATTTCTCTCTTGAATAACTCACCAAGATATACATAAGGGAAGTGATAAGACTATATGGATTTCCACTCTCTATTATATCTAATTGAGATTTGAGGTTTACCTTGTGCTTCTATAATAGCCTTCAAAAAATTTTGGATAAATAGTTGAGTTTTAGTAATGTTTATCACTCTCATATGGATAGTTGTTATAAATAAACCATTAAGACTCTAGAGGATATGTTTAAATCATGTTCAGTGGATTTTTTAGTATATTGGTACCAACGATTTCCCCAAGTAGAGTTTTTATATAACAACAGTTTCCATTCTAGCATTCAAATGGTACCTTATGAGGATCTGTATGGGAGGAGATTTCATACTCCAATTTGTTGGGATAAAATTGGAGAGTGGAAGCTTATGGTATCTAATTTTATCCAATAGATGACAGGGAATTTTTAAACCATTCAATGTTATATTAAATATGCACAAATATGATATAAAAACTGTGCAAACAATCATCAATGAGGCCTATATTTTGAGGTTAGAGATAAGGAATTCCTTCATATATCACCATGGAATAATTTCATGAGGTTTAGAAATAAGGGAAAGCTTATTACAAGATACATTGGCCCCTCTGATATCCTTGATCACATTGGAGATGTGTCCTATCCACTAGCACTCCCACCCAAATTATCTCAAGTACATGATGTATTCCATGTATCCTTATTGAGGGGGTACATACCATACCCCTCACAGATACTGAATCCAAAGTTGTACCTTTATAGAATGATATTTCATATGAGGAGTATCTGGTAAAGATCGTATATCATATAGACAAAGTTCTATGAAATAAGACAACTCCCCTGGTCAAAGTGTTGTGGTGGAGCCACTTTTTTTAATAAGAGATGTGGGGACTAGAATTGGAAATGAAATAGAAGTTACCTCATCTATTTTAGTGTAAAAATTTAAATTTTAAGGGTGACATTTATCATGGGAGAATAATGTAATGACTCAAACTTTTATAAATGAAATTACCTTATGAATGAATAAATGTCTCAATAAGTAATCTAGTTATAGAAAAAACATATACTACATTGGTTATTTTGGATCATTATAAAATATATCATGTCAGATTTAAAAGACCAATAAGAATCATAATTGTAGATAATATATTTATTGTATAGTTAACATTAATATTAGTATATATTAAGGGTTATGATAAATTCTAATTTACATGGATGGAAAAAATAAATAGTATCAACCAGTAGTATCATACCCTATGAATCCTGTTTATCTAAGATTCCAAGGGAGATAGAGTCATTAGAATTTTTCCTTTACCAAGCCCATACCAAGATTCAATAACTAAAATTTGATCAAAATCATTTACAGGAGAACTTAAATCTTATCAAGATCATGACCCAAACCATATTCACCAAACCACCCCAAGAAAGTGCCACCATTACACACCTTACATTTAGGGTGTATGCTGGTGTAATAAGGGGTTATGTATCTTATTCCTATTAGTATGAATTTTATATTTTCTCTTTAAAAAATAATTATTATATTTGTACCTTTTTATTATTACTTTATAAATTACTATATAATGAGTTTAATCAAAATAATATTTTTATACAAAGAAATCAAAATTGTATTTTTGATAAATATATAGTATAAATTAAGAAACTCTTTTGATAAATTCAAGAATTTTTTAAAAAGGTTTTTTTTAATAAAATTTTCTTATTAAATAATATTTATTTAAATAAACAATCTAATATAATTTAATTAAGTTTAATTTATTTTTTATAAGGGTTATAAAGTTGCTACTATTGTAAAAAGTTGTATTTTCAATTAAATACAAATTTTTATTTAAGAGTTAAAATTATAATATTTAGAAAATTCTTTTTGGTAAAATAAAAATTATTTTTGAAATTAGGACATCAAAATTATCCAACGGAGAATTTTTCATAATTTTCTGTGATACTTTAATTTTTGGTTAAAAATTGTATATAGTATGAATATATGGTCTATATTATGACATCATAATAGCCAAAAATTGATGTAATAAATGATATAAAATGAATCCATGACCAAATATAGATTTTCCATTTAAAATAATGTGCTTTTGAGGTTATTTTATTAATTTTATAAACCTTTAATGAATCATCCAAAACCTATATTATATTTTAAGGTTTCCAAATCAATTATTTTTTAACATGAATCACTTCCACACCACCAATGGTATTATTTTAATATTTAGGTTATTTTCCTTATAAAATATATAAAACCACTTCTCCTTGGAAGAAACTATGGTAAAACCCATAGTAAGGTTTTTGGTTTTGATTATTTTATTATATAGAGTCTAAAACTGAAGTTTATAAATAAATAAATAATTCCCTTATATTTTTATATAAATACCCACCCAACATTCCACTCCTTCTCACTCAAAACACATTGATAATAGATTTCTTATCTCATTCCCTCTCTAAATCCTTCCCAAGGTGTTCACAATATCTTAATAATCACCTCTAAATCTTTTAGAAGTTTCCTCTTAAGGTAATGGATTATCACCTCTTCATTTTTATTTACACACCCCTTTAATTCCATTATGATTTCCATGTAATTATACTATACCCTTTCACTCTCAATAAACCCTTCCATTAACCTTTATATACACATTTTATATTATCGAAATTTTACAATTATTTTTCATTCCCAACTTTTATATTGTGAATAATCATCCCCATTTCCACTCAAGGGTGTTCAAAAAGATGAATATATCCTTCATTGATTTGGTAATTCCATGCATTTGACTCACACTCCATTAAACATGGGATTTAATTTTATGAAGGGCATTCTTATGTTGTATGGTCTTTGTGGAACACAAATTAATGTACATTATATGAATTTAATGGATGGGACTAGAATTATATAGTCCTCCAATGCATTGGGTAGTGTTTTAATCTCATTAGATACCATGTATAGTGCTTGGGAGGTTATCCTAAGAACACTATGTTGTGATGTATCAATGGTTAGCCTTGATTTATGCTTATGATATCATGTATTATTTTTTTCACACATTCTTACGTTTCCTTGATGTTAACATATTATATCAATATTAGATTCTCATGTTTAGGATTATCACTCTTTTATGTCGCCTTAATATGAATCTTGACTCACATGTATTACTTTCACCATGGTATTCTTTGATTATTCCCTTAATATGATTTATAGATCAAGCCTTTATTATATACATCCCTGGGTTATCTCATTCCATTTTAGATGATCAATGGAATTTTAAGGGTGTGTTATGGAGTTATTAAATAATTTCATTGTATCCATGTTTCGATTTATTGTGATATAATTACCCAAATACATTAGGACTCTCAAACGTTTGGGATTGTGTTCTATGCATCTTAATGTAATAGATAATTAAATATAGTGTATAAATGATATGTTTTATCATAGTCAGTATTAGAGAAATGTCTAGTTATTTTTTGGGATTAGGATTATAAAACCTTAGTGAAAAAATTAAGGATAATACAAAACATAGGAAAATACAACTAAATTTTGGAAAAGTATATAGTGGGTGGTTTAAAAGAAACAAAATCTCTATATTGGTACTTCAAGTGGATATATCTATGTCACAGTTATACCTAGGGGTAATAACCTAGAAAAGGGAACATTGGGTGTTAACTCAATCATCGCCTGGTGCATGATAAAGATGCCTTGTTATTCACTTGATTTGACACTCTTGGGTGATATTCTTTAGTAAATTAACAAGATGTTTATAAATCATTATTAATGGGAAAAAAATACCTATTAAATTTTATGTTAGGAAATAGATGATGGATAACTTAGATTGAAGCCTATAAATTCATAGGATAAGGAATGTATGTAATTTATGAGTTATCCATTAAATGTTCATAGTTTCCCTTTTATATGTTTAATATTTTGAAAATTATCATCCCTAATTTGATTTTGGATGATGTAAATTATTAGAACTAGAATCAAATATGGAAAGTCTGTATTATTTTCCATTCATGAACTTCAAATGTCCTATATGATTATGGATCTAAATATTCTTTCATATCACCATAGTTTAATAGAACTATTCAAACACCACCTCAAAACATGGATGTGGAGTTATTGGTAAAAATAGAAAATGGTTAAATTATTTCATCCAAAGTATATAACTTATCCCTTTTCTATATTTTCAGGCTGAATTTCCAAGAAAACTTTATGATACTCCCTTTAGAATAATTCGGTAGAATTTTGGGTATATATTATATTTCCTTGTATAGGGCCAACATAAATTTCCAGGAGAATAAAATTAACCATTTTATCAAGAATTACCATCCAATTAAATAAAAGTGTAAGGAGGAGTATGGATCTCCTTTGGAATCATCATCTCAAGCATGGATATTATTTCCTTGTGAGCAAGATTATCTAGCTCAAATGATTTTGACTAAGGAAAATATCATCCTTGATGGAATTCCCATTATAATAGAATATAAATATGTGTTTCCTAAATAATTTTTTATTCATTTTATTAACAAAGATGTTTAGTTATCATTTTAACTTATACTCAGATATTTTTCAATATACAATACTCTATATGGAATGGAAACTATTTAATTTTAATAGATAAATAATCAACTACAGGAGAATCTAGATAAAGGGTTTATATACCCAAGTGCTTCATAATTGGGTTCAATGGTCCTTTTTTCAAAAATAAGGATGGTTAAATGTGCTAATGAATTGATTGTCATGATCTTATAATGATTGGGGTAAAGAACAGTAATCTTATACCACAGATTGATTACTGGTTTGATTAGCTATGTGGAGATCAGTACATCTCTAAGGTGGATCTTCAGTCAGGATATTATCAAGTAAAGGTGAAAATTTAATATATCCCCAAGACTAATTTTCATACAATGTACAAGCACTATGAGTTCATAGTGATTCCATTTAGACTCATTAATTCTCCAACTATCTTCATGTACTTAACAAATAGGTTCTTTTGGGATTACCTCAAAAAATATGTTGAAGTCTTCATATATAATATTCATATCTACTCTAAAAGGAATTAAGAACATGAGGATCATTTAAATATTATACTAAAGACCTTGATAAAGGAAAATTTATATGAAAAGAATAGAAAATATGACTTTTGGATAGAAAAACTAGCATTTTGGGGAATGTTATCACAAAAAAATGGATATATATATATATATATATCCTTCAAATATATAGGAAATTTAAGTATATACCAAACTAAAATATATTATAGATATCTATAGGTTCCTTAAATTAGCTACGTACTATCATTTATTTTTTATAAACTTCTCACAATTTTCCAGACAACTAAACAAGTTAACTCAGAAGGGAGTGAATTTTTTCTAGATTGATGAAAGATAGGAGAACCTTAAAGAATTAAAAAGAGGATAATTACTTCACTTATTATCACATTACCCACTCATGGAGAATTAATTTTTTCTATAGTGATGTGTCCAAAAAAGTCTTAGGTCATGTACTCATGCAATATGACAAAGTGATATCCAATTCCTCCAAAAAAATTAATGATCCATGAGAAGAACTATCCGACACATGATCTATAATTGGATATAGTGATATTTTAATTGAAGATTTGGTGAAATTATCTCTATGAAGAGATGTTCGATATATGTGTGTGTGTGTGTGTGTGCAGATAATAAAAACCTCAATTATATGTTAACACAAAATAATATCAATAAGTTCCAATGAAGGTTGTTAGAGATGATGAAGGATTATGATTATTCAATCCATTACCATCCAGGGAATTTGCACAAAGTGGAAAATGATCGAAGTAGAAAGGACCCCACAACCCTATACATCATTAGGATTGAAATGGATCTAATATTCTTAGACATAAAAAGGATGGACATGGGAATTAGAAAAGGACTTCATCTTTCCTTTCTAAAATAATGTCTCATCCATCCATTCTTGAGAGGATTAAGGTGGATTAAAAATGATGAGGAGATATAAAAAATATAGCAAGTATCCTGGAGTTCAACTTTGATAAATATGTAGTTATAAGGTTTGGAACTCAGATATGTGTCCCATCAAAATCAGAGCTTAAGAGGGGACTTTGGGATAATTAGTATAGTTTATCCTTATTTATTCATCCATAAATCACTAAGATGTATAGATATCTGAAGAAAAATTTCTAGTGGGATAACATAAAGAGGTATATTGTAGAATTTTTATCTCGATACTTGGTATACTAACAATTTAAGTCTGAATGGAAAAAATTTAGGGGTATTATGTAACCATTTCTCATACCAATATGGAAATGGGAAAACATAACCATGGATTTCATCGCAGAACTCCCCAGGACATGTAATTGAAATAAAACCATCTGGATGGTATTTGATCATCTTACAAATTCAATGCATTTCATTTCTATCATAGAATATTTCTCTTTTGATGAACTTGCCAATATATACATAAGATAAGTGGTAAGACTATATAGAATGCCACTTTATATTGTATTTGATTGAGATGTGAGGGTTACCTTGAGGTTTTAGAGAATACTTCAGCATGTGTTGGATTCTGAGATGAGTTTTTGTGTTTTTTATCACCCTCATATGGATTTTCAGTATGAAGTAACTATTAAAACTCTAAAGGATATTCTAAGATCATGTTCAATGGATTTTCAATGATTTTGGGACTATCACATTCCCCTAGAAGATTTATCATATAACTACACTTTCCATTATAACATTCAAATGGAACCTTATGAGGATATTTATATAAATAGATGGTGGAATACAACATGCTAATATGATGTTGGAAATCAAAATCTTATGGGAACTATTGTTATCAAATATATGGTAGACAATGTTCAAACCATTCAATGTATTATGAAATTTTCACAAAGTCGATAGAAAATCTTTGCAGGAAATCATTGATGTAAGGACCCCAACCCCAGTTGACTGGAGTCGGTGCCTTATATTAATACATTGGTATGTTTACAATGAAGTCTCATCCCAAAGGATCAAATAGTTTAGTAGTTTTTGAAAACCAGATACAAACATAAGATTTACATTACAATTTGAAAGAAAAAACAACATTGCAACTCCATTGGAAACACCCATAAGCTTTAGATTATACCTGCAAGTCATTCATAATAATATTCATCCTCTAATACTAGGTAAAAATAAAACATAATAAAGGGGTGAGATCAGATTATCATTAAGGGTAAGTAATACAGTGGAAGTTATCATAAACATTAGGCATAGTGAATAACTAAAAACACATGCCTTTAAAAAGAAACTTGAGCATAATATGGAAGGAATGAAAGCTGATTACATAAATCGATATAATTGATCTTAAGATAATGAAACTTAACCATGGAAATTATACTAGTTTAATAATCACATGTTTTATCAATTAATATTATCGTAATTAGGGAATTCATAATGTCAGACATCTGAAACATATTGTCAAAGCCTTGACCAAGATGTGTGAAAATATTAGGGTAATACCTCGGCCAAAAAAACATTTTTTTGTCCCATGAGACCTACTAATTCATAGAGGGTATATAGAGGGCCCCACCAATCACTTTATAAGTCTAATGTATTCCTAATATAAATTGGGATAAACATAAATAACATGAACATATTAAATAACTTTCCCCAATCTGTATACATAATCAATAACCATTCTGAGTAGTATGGTGAATGGTATTAAGATAGCACATCCATATTTAAACTAATCATAAAACATTTAAGAAGGTATTTTAGAAAATAATCATAAGATTTTAATCCCAATAAAACATAATATTCAATAGGGGTGTTGAAATATATGAAAATTTTCTAATAAAATCATTGAAGTATTCTTGAGAGTAATACTCTTTTACTTTGAAAAGAAGAGTTCTTTCAGAAATTTTTTTGAATAGAATAAGAAATGAACTAAGATATTTTTTCCATTATAAAATTATTGGTTTTATAAAAATAATTGTGGCTTAAAAAATATTATAGAGTTCACTTGAAAATAGATAAGAAATCAGGAAGTTCCCTTTAATCGGGCTTGCTCATCTTGAAGAATTGAGAAAAGGACCCTTTTAAAACAAGTATTTCCCACAAATGAAAGATGAAATGATAAGAATACATGATTTTTGAACATATTCATAGAATTTAGAATAATTATATAAAATAAATTAATAATTACATTGGTTTATGGAGAAATAAATCACAACTCGAATGAAAATGGAAGTTCGGGAGGAAAACCCTTACCTTATGTCTGAATGAGTTATGCACTTAACCTTAACATCCTGGATAATCAAATTAAATCCATTAATTAATTAATTAATTAATTAATTAACTTTTATATAAGTATTTTATTCATTATATTTTTATTAAATTCATTTATGTACTTTTTGATAAGTTATAATATTGAATTTCGTCAATCCAGAGTATTTGTTTCCTTGATTTCATGATCGATTTTCTTGATTATATGTAATGGAGTTCACGTAAAATGGTTATAATTCTCCAGAATTGGAATTAAATGTCATTAATGAATAACCATAATTTTAATTGGTATTTTGTGTTTTTTTGTTTCCATATATGAGGATGAATCATTAGATAACATGTTAATGATAATCGTTTAGCCTAATTTTAGCAGTTTTTCGATCATAATGAACTGGTTTTGTTCTATTATCTAATATCATGTATATACAATGGTTACAGAACCTTAAATAAGATATAATACATATTTTATAATCTGGTTCAACCATAAAAATGGCTTCATGACCAGCCTTGAAGTAAAATTTAAAGAACGAAAGTTCGTCGTCTATGAAGGTTGTAAATTGGCACCTCGTGAAAGATGATTTCATTTTTAAAATAAAAGAGAGATAGAAAGAAGTTTGATGAAGGATATTCCATTAAAATTATATCATTAAATTATATATATGATACTAGAGTTATCATGATCATTTGGATAAATGATTTGAGGAGAGTATAATAAAATAAAGAACTTGAAAAGAAAATTAAAGGAAAAGGAAGAGGATTTTACCTCTTGAATACTCCTCCTTGAGAACATCATTAAGGAAAGGGGTTTTGATCTTTTGGTAAGACCAAGAGCTCCTGTACATGGGGAGATAATAGTGAAGGGAATTTTGGTAGAAATTTGGCAAGCTTCAAGTCTTAGAGGAGTAAGGTGGAGAGGGGTGAGGAGTGGTTTTTATAGTGGAGGAGGGGTGATTTCTCATTATTCTATTCATTATTTTATTATTTTGCTCAAGATAACCAATAGTATTGATTATTTTGACTAAATATAGTAATAAATTCATTTTATTTCAAACCAAGGGTGCTTACATCATCCATTAATCAATAAATAGTGTATTTATCTTATAATTTATTTATACTGTAAGTTATTGTATCTTACTATTCACTAAAAATTCGAGTATTTCAAAAAAAACCCTAAAAATTACCCTAAAAATTTTTATATGTCAACTCCATTTTATGAAAATAATTTTCAAAATATGAGAAATTTAATTTTTAATTAAAATCATCAAATGAAATTTTTAAAATTAAAACTGATTTTATAACACTGTGAAAATTTAACTAAGGTATTATTAAATTATGCTAAAATCAGAGGATAAAAAAATGTTTATTTATGGATACATTTTATGAAAATGAATTTTCTTTTAAATAAATTTATTAATTAAATATTTATTACTCACAAAAAATACCAACAATTAATTTTTAAAATATTCACTTACTTGTACAATGATATAATTATATCATACTTTCATTTATAAGGTTTTTAAATTTTATGTATACTTTCATGGGTGAGGTTGTTATTCATTAGGTTGATTTACTATTCATAAGGGTCTTATTACTATTCCTAAGATCAAGTTACTATTTACAAAAAATTAAGTTGATTCTATGAGACTCTAAATATTATAATGATCATAACCATATATGTCTGTTTTTTGAAATTCAAAACACATAAGCAGAAAAATTATGATTAATTATAACTATCATGTTGAAATAATTATAATAAAAAAGTGTTGATTCACAGAGACTCATTATTGTGTGCATTACATTCTATATTAAATTTATTTGTAAATGCTTGGGGTGTTACATTCTCCCCTCCTTCAAAAAATTTCTTCCTCAAAATTACCAAAATGTTATGTCATAAAAAGATTTGGGTTGATCTTCATCATAAGTTTCTTGGGATCCCACATCACCTCTTCAATTTTATGATTTTTCCAAATTACATTTACCATTTGAGTCATTTGATTCCTTAACACCTGTTCTTTAGTGTCCAAAATCTAAATAGGCTCTTCATAGTAAGATAATTCAGGCTCCAATTCTATTCCTTCAAAAGTGGGTATATGTGTTGGGTCTAGCATGTAATTCCTTAATAAAGAGATGTGGAACACATTTTGTATCTTATAAAGGCTATGTGGTACTACCAAATGATAAGCCATAGCTCCAATTCTCTCTATAATTTCAAAAGGTCCAATATACATGGGGCTCAGTTTCCTTTTCCTCCCAAATCTTATAACACCCTTCTATGGAGATACTTTCAAGAAAACCTGATCTCCCACTTGAAATCCCAAATCCTTCCTTCGATTAGAGGCATAGCTCTTTTTCCTACTTTGAGATTCTTTGATATGGACTTGGATAGTCTTTACCTTCATTGTTGTTTCCTCTACAAGTTATATACCCTCAAGCTTCCTTTCACCAACTTCACCCCAACAAGTTGGTGTACGACATATCTTTTAATAAAATACTTCATATGGTGTCATTTGAATACTTGAATGAAACTATTATTGTAGGAAAACTATACCAAAGGTAAATAATGATCCCACATACCTTTAAAATAAAGTGATCATGATCTCAACATGTCTTCTAAAGTTTGGATCATCCTTTATGACTGCCTGTCAGTTTGAGGATGATAATCAGTACTCAAATGAAGATCAATATCCAAAGATTTTTAAAGACATTTCTAGAATTTTGATGTTAATTGTGGATCATGATCAGAAACAATTGAAAGAGTTACTCTATGAATTCGTACAAATTCATTAACATGGAGTCATCCAAGGCACTCCAGTGGAAAATCCTCCCTTATAGCGAGGAAATGTGCAGATTTGGTAAGTATATCAACAATTACCCATATTGTATCATTATTTCTTGAATTTTTGGGTAACCCAGTGACAAAATCCATAGTAATTTCATCTCATTTCCATATAGTTATAGTAAGAGGTTGCATGAATCCCCTAGTATGTTGTCTTTCATCCTTGAACTATTGACATACTAAACATCTTGATACATAATCAGCAATTTCCTGCTTCATATTATCCCACCAAAAATGTTCCTTTAAATCTATATACATCTTAGTGCTACCAGGGTGTATAGATAAATTCAATCTATGGGCATCATCCAACAACTTCCTTTTTAACTCGGGTATAGAGGGAACACATATCCTTAACCCAAATTTCATAATTCTGTCTTCGCACTCAAAGTCTGGAAACTTTCCATCATTCACAGCTTTAATTATCTTTTTAAGATTCTCATCATCACACTGAGAAATTTTAATTATTTCCAATAAATATGGTTGGGAAACTAGTTGTAAAAGTAATGATGTTTCTTCTTCCTTAGTAATTTCCATATCCATATTTTCTAGATCCATGTACTCAGGATCCTTGTCAAACGTCATTTTGTTCATAACTTCATGATCATTCCTTCTCAATGCATCTTCTACTTTATTTTCCTTCCCTGGGTGGTAGTGTATTGAACAATAATAATATTTTAGTAGTTCGAGCCATCTAATTTTCCTCATGTTGTGTTCTTTCTATGAGAATATATATTTCAAACTCTTGTGATCTGTATATATCTCAAATCTTTCACCATAGAGATAGTGTCTCCATATCTTTAGAGAAAAGATTATAACTGATAACTAAAGATCATGAGTTAGATAGTTCTGTTCATGAGTTTTTAACTACCTTGATGCATAGGCAATAACTTTATCATTCTACATGAGGACACAGCCAATTCCTTTCTTTGATGCATCACTATAAATCACAAATCCACCATTTCCCAATGGTAGATTCAATATCATAGCATTCAATAATCTCATATTCAATTCTTAAAAAAATTATTCAGGTCTTTAGTCCATACAAACTTAACCCCTTTATGAGTAATCTTTGTTAACGGGTTGGCTAATCGGATGAAGTTCTGAACGAAACCCCGATAATAACCTGTTAAACCAATAAAACTACAAACCTCAGTTATATTCATTAGAGTGGGAAATTCCTGAACTCCCTTTTTATTTACAAGATCAACTAAGATTCCATCCTTAGAGACAATATGGCCATGAAAAGAAACTTTTTGAATCTAGAATTCACACTTGCTAAACTTCCCATATAACTCACTTCTTCTAAGATTATTCATAATAATGCACAATTGATTTTCATGATCTTCATAGATTTTGGATAATGTCAAGATATCATCAATAAATACCACAATAAATTCATCAATATATTCCTTGAAAACTCTATTCCTTAGATCCATGAAGATAGAGGGTGCATTAGTCAATCCAAAATGCATTACTGTAAACTCATAATGCCCATACCTAGTTTGAAATGTTGTCTTTGGAATATCTTCCTTCATCAAACACAACTAATGATATCCACATTAAAGGTCAATATTTAAAAAATATTCGTCTCTATGAATTTGATTAAATAAATCATCAATACGAGGTTGGGGATACTTTTTCTTTATTGTAATAGCATTGATTTCTCTATAGTCAATGCACAACCTCATGGATCCATCTTTCTTATTGACAAAGAGAGCAGGGGATCCCTGTAGAGAAACACTAGGGAGGATAAATCTGTTATCACTCAATTCCTCTAGTTACTTATTCAGCTCCACTAATTCCTCTATGGCCATTCTATAAGGATTCTTTGATATGGGCCTTTCACCAGGAATTAAATCAATAAAAAACTCAATTTCCCACTCTTGAGGATGTCCAAGTAAATCCTCTAGAAATACATCAATGTATTGTTTCATAATAGGTACATTCTCAATTTGAAGATTTCTTTCCTCACCCATAGATATTGTGTTCCCTTCCTCCCCAAGAACTAAATTCAATAGAGCTAATGGGAGTGGATCTAGATATGAATCAGATGGTGATGTTTCTGATCTAAAGATAAGGGATTCTATACTTTCCTCACAAATCATAATTTCATTCTTATTATAATATATTTTTGCATCATATTTTGAAATCCAATCTATATTAAGGATTATGTGAAAGTCAACCACAGTTATGATGATAAAATTGGAAGATAAATCACATTTATATACCATAATGGGAACTACCTGACACATATTTGTTGCAATGAGACTTCCCTTAGGGTTTTTTATGACAACTCCCTTATTAAGGAGAATTGGAAATGTCTAATTTTTAATAAAAACTGAGAAGATATAAAGGAATGCGATGATCCAAAATCAAATAAATCTTTATCTAAATTTGAGGAGATAATTAATGTACCTACAACCACATTATCTGGGACTTCAACCTTAGCTATTGTGATCACATAAGATTATAATTACTCCCATGGAATTTTCTGAGAAAAGTTTCCTTGACGCTTTTGAAAATTATTTGCATAGTATCCCATATACCTAAAATTGTATAATTATACATCTGTAGCTTCTTTATTTCCCTTGCAATCCCAAGCTTGGTGGCCTTTTTCTCCACATTTATAATAGACTCCTTTTTTTTAAGTAAGATCTGGGGTGTTTTCTTCCACAAGTATAATATGTTGGAAAACTCCCTTTTTTATTCTTCCCTTTATCCATTCTTTCCTCTACCACCTTATTCTTTTCTTACTTTACTTTAAATCCATAAGACTTAGAGAATTTTTTCTCTGTCTTGATTTCACATGAGACTATATCTTCGTATGATGAGGAATTTTGGGAAACTAGTTCCCTTCGGAGGAATGGTTTTAAACCATCAAAGAATTGATAAATATTCAGATTGTGTATATAGTCCATGAAATTCTTTTCTATCCTTGTAAAGTTGGATTAATACTTAGAAACACTCTCATCCTCCTTCTTCCTCAGATTTAAGAATTATATTTTCATAACTACAAGTTTTTCAAGGAAAATATTTTTCTAGGAAAATTTCTTTAAAATACATCCATTACATATTTTCAATTTCTTCCTCCTTTATGTTTTGAATCAATAACCACCATTCATCAGTATATTCTAATAGATTATAAATTTTTATGACAACCTTCTCCCTTTCATTACTTCCCAAAGTAAGAAATATCTTCTCTAAGGAACTTATTCATTGATCTACTATGAATGGGTTTGTAGCCCCATTAAATGATGGAGTCTGTTTTTTCATAAAGTGGTCTAAAATTTATTCTCCAATTATAGATTATGATGATCCATACAGGTAAGGTTATTGTTCATAACCTAAGTCGATCATCCTAGTATAGTTATAATTTTCTCAGCACTAGTAGCAGCTCCATAACCAATATCATTATCTTGCATAGGAGGGAAATCTTTACATGGGATACACGCATTCATGAAGTTTCCATTCCTTTTACTAGTCATCATTTCTAAATAATAGAATACACTAAATTAGGCTATAAATCATAATGTATAATGTCGAACTAGCAAAACACGTAACATAAATTGTAATTTTATGCATGTCAAATCTCATAATCATAAGAATGGTTTCTTTGGGCACATGTTTATAATTAAACCCTTCATAATGGTTTTTAAAGAAAATGTGAATTATCCTAAGCATATCCCCCAAGAGTGTCAAACCAAGTGCGTAGTAAGGCCCATTTTCATGTACCAGGTTACCCTGAGTCAGGCTCGAAACACCTTATTGGGGTTGTTACTCCTAGGTACATATTTGCTAGAACCACATCCATTTTTAGTATCTAGAAAGGGATATATTTTCTAGAAATATACACATAATATATACCTCACCAAAATTATAGGGTGTTCTTGTATGCTTATCCTCAAAGTCTATCTTAGGGTTTTGTTCCATAATTTATGTTTTCTAAATCTAGTTTCCAAGATTTCTACTAAAATTTCTATGACACCAACTGTAAGGACCTCAACCCCGATTTTATGAAGCTAGTGTCTTGTATTAATACATTGGTATCTTTAGAAGGACATCACATACCGAAGAATTGAATAGTTTAGTTGTTTTTTAAAATGAGATACAAACATAATATTTACATTATAACTTGAAAGAAAAAAACATTGCAACTCCATTGAAAACACCCATAAACTCTTATATTATTCCTGCAATTCATTAATAATAACAATTATCCTCAAATCCTGGGGAAAAATAAAAAATAATAAAGGGGTTATCTCATATGATCATTAAGTTTAATTAATACAGTGGAAGTTATTATAAACATTAGGCATTGTAAATAACTAAAAACACATTCCTTTAAAAATAAACTTGAGCATAATATGGAAAGAATAAAATATGATTACATAAAGCCATATAATTGGTTATAAGAGAATGAAACTAAAACGTGGATATTATACTGGTAAAATAATAAAATGATTTATCAATTAATATTATCATAATTAGGAAATGCATAATTTTAACATCTAAAACATATTTTTAAGGTTGCGGCCAAGACATCTGAAAATAATAGTGTAAGGCCTCGGCCAAAACCCAATTCTGTTTTGTCTCATGAGACCTACCAATACATCAAGGGTATATAGAGGTTCCCACATATCACTTTCTAAGTCAAATTCATTCCTTGGATGAATGGGGCTAAACATAAATAACATGAACATATGAAATAACTTTCCCCAATCTATATACATAATCACTAACCATTCTAAGTAGTATGGTGAATGGTATCAAGATAGCATATCCATAGTCAAAATAATAATAAACCATTTATTAATATATTTTATATTATAATCATAAGATCTCAATACTAATAAAACATAATATTCAATAGGGGTGTTGAAATAGATAAAAATTATCTAATAAAATCATCGAAGTATTCTTGAGAACAATACTCTTTTACTTTAAAAAGAAGAGTTCTTTTGGAAAAATATTTGCATAGAACTAGAAATGAACTAAGATATTTTTTCTATGATAAAATGAGTGGTTTTAGAAAAATAATGGTTGATTAAAATAGATTATAGAGTGCACTTTAAAATATGTAAGAAATTGGGAAGTTCCCTTTAATTAGGCTTTCTTATTGTGAAGAATTGAGAAGGGGACCCTTTTAAAACATGTATTTCCCAAAAAATGAAAGGTGAAATGATCAGAATACATGATTTAAAACATATACCCAGAATTTATAAGAATTATATAAAATAAATTAATAATTACACTAGTTTTTAGAGGAAGAAATCACAACTTGAATGAAAATGGAGGCTCGGGAGGAAAATCCTTACCTTATGTATGAATGAGTTCTGCACTTGACCTTAACATCCTGGATGATCAAATTAAATCCATTAATTAATTAATTAATTAATTTTTTTATAATTATTTTATTCATTAAAGTTTTATTAAGTTCATTTATGGCCTTTTTGATAAGTTATAAGATTGAATTCTTTCGATATGGAGTGTTCATTTCTTTGATTTCGTGATCGGTTCCTTTGATTATATGTAATGGAGTTTATTTAAAATGGTTATAATTATATATAATTATAATTAAATGTTATTAATGAATAAATATAAGTTTAATTGGTATTATTTACTATTTTTTACCATATATGAGGATGAATCAATAGATAACATGTTAATGATAATCATTTAGCTTAATTTTAACGGTTTTTCAATCACAGTGAACTAGTTTTGTTCTTTTATTTACTATCATGTATATAAAATGGTTTTAAAAAATTAAAATAATATATAATAAATATTTTATAATTTTTTTCAACCATAAAAATGGTTTCATGACCATCCATTAAGTAAAAATTAAATAATGAAAGTTCGTTGTCCATGAAGGTTGTAAATTGTCACCTCCCAGACAATGATTTCATTTTTTAAATAAAAGATAGTGATGGAAAGGATTTTGATGAAGGATATTCCATTAACATGATATAATTACATTATATAGATGATACTATATTTATCATGATAATTTTTATAGTTAAGTTGAGGAGATTATAATAAAAGAAAGAACTTAAAAGGAAAATAAAAGGAAAAAAGAAGAGGATTTTACCTCTTGAATACTCCTCCTTGAGAACCTCTTTAAGGAAATGGGTTTTAGTATTTTGGTAATACCAAGTGCTCCTGGACATAGTGAGAGGCTAGGTAAGAGTATTTGGGCAGAACTTTGACAGGCTTCAAGGTTTAGAGGAGTAAGGAGGAAAGGGGGTGAGGGTGGTTTTTATAGTGGAAGAGGGGGGTGATTTCTCGTTATTCTATTCATTGTTTTATTATTTTTCTCAATACAACCAATATTGTTGATTCTTGTGAATAAATACATTAATAAGATCATATGAGTTTGAACCAAGGTTTCTTTCATCAGTCAAGACTCAAGAAATAGTGTATTTAGATTATAATGTATTTATACTATAAATTATTGTATCTTACTATTCACTAAAAAATCATGTATTTCAAAAAAATCCAAAAAATTCACCCTAACTATTTTTTAATGTGCATAATTCAAAAATTAACTCCACTTTATGAAAATAATTTTCTAAATTTTAGAAATTTAATTTTTAATTAAAATCATCAAATACAGTTTTAAAATTAAAACTGATTTTATAACACTATAAAAATTTAACTAGGGTCTTATTAAATTATCATAAAATAATAGGATAAAAAAATATTGATTTATGGATAAATTTTATGAAAATGAATTTTTTTAAAATCAATTTATTAATTGAATATTTATTACTCACAAAAATACCAACACTTAATTTTTAAAATATTCACTTACTTATACCATGATATAATTATATCATACTTTCATTTATAAGGTGCCTAAATTTTATTTATACTTTCATGTGTGAGGTCACTATTTAATAAGATGATTTACTATTCATAAGGGTTATATTACTATTCCTAAGTTCAAGTTACTATTCACCAAAAATTAAGTTGATTCTATCAGACTCTAAATATCATATTGATCGTAATAGTGTGTGTTCATTTTTTAAAATTCAAACACTACTCAAAATTGAAGTATTTAAAAAGGGTTACTTACGACGGGATCTCTTATCAATGCAAATAATTTAGTCGGGTTCCTTAAAAAAATTATGACGGGCCCATCACAGAAAAATTAAAAATAAAATAAAATAAATATTAATATTAATATTAATAAAATTTAATAAAATAATAATAATAATAATAATCAAATAATCAAAAACAAAATATTCACAACAAGATTAAAAAATAATATAATAATAAAATAGTAAAAAAATAATAAAAAACACAAAATTCATAACAATATAAAAAAAATGCACTATATAGAAACATAAATATATTTAATAATCAAAATACTACAAAAAAATTTACATTCAAATATTTATCAAAAAAATATATAAATCACTTAGGGGGGTCATTTGGAGGAGCTGGAGGAGCTAGTGGAGGGAACTTCATCCCTAAACCATGAGTCAAACTTCACATGTACTCCATTGTCTGTTCGTGTTGTTGCTGCTGCCATCGATGCATCTCTTCCTACGACTCCTGAAAGATCTCTTCCTCCTCCATGTCCAACTTCTATATGTGAAAATCTGTGAAAAAAGATTACAAATAATCAAACAATTAGTATATAAATAAATTAATGAAAATTAATGAAAACTAACTATAATATGCAATTGAAGATACCTCTGCATGCGTAGATCGAAGTTAATATGTGGACATCACTCGGGGATAGAGTTAGGAATCATCAATCTCGTAAGACCATGACCCCTTTGAGTCATTGTTGAACCACGAGTAGTCTGAGGGTCAGATGATGCAATATCATGCTCATCACTAGGTAGATCAGCCTTCTCCATCTCACAAAATAGATCAAAGTCCATCTAAAACATAAAATTACTGTTATGAAATAGTTGAAAACAACTATTATATATAGATATATATATATTATATGTTATTATAACTATCATTTAACTGTGTCAATATTCATCTCCTCCTCCTCTTCCAACTACTGCTTTCATTGATGTGTGACATCCAACCTGCCTCAATTCTGGAAACCAAATGAAAAATTTGGACATGGGTGACACAAATTTTTCATTTCTAATCACCCAAAGATTAAAAATTCTATGATTTACTAAAAAAATTTAAATCGTAGATTTTAAAATATTCAGGTGATGAAACAAATTTATGTCAATGATGTCCAAATTTGTCATTACACCAATTTATGTCAACCATGTCCTATCATCGACTTATCTCCTCCTATTGTTGTTGTTTTCATTAACGCATCACATCATGTTTGTCCCGGTTCTGGCGACCAAATAAAAAATTTGGACATGGTTAGCATAGATTAGTCATTTCTAATCACCTGAGGATTGGAAACTATATGATAACTAAAAAGTATAAATCATAGATTTTACAATCACCAAGTGATGAAACTAATCTATGCCAACCATGTCCAAATTTATCATTACACCAATTTATGTCAATTATTTTATGTCAGCAACGTATCTCCTCCTGTTGTTGTTGCTTCTATCAACGCGTCACATCATACCTATCCTGAATCTGGTGTCATAATGACAGATTTGGCGATGGTTGGCGTAAATTGTTCAATACTAATTTTTATCAACCATGTATATACAAATCTATGGTTGGAATAAATTGATCATTACTATTTTTTTCTATTTATTGTTATTTATTACAATTTATTACTATTTCTTACTATTTATTACTATTTATTACTATTTATTATTAATTATTACTAATTAATTTTTTTATGATTAATTTTATATAAGAAAAAGATGATCCAAAAAAAAGAAAAAAAATTAAAAAATTAGAATTGACTTATAAATATTATAAATTTTATATATTTACCATTTTTTCTTACTAATTACCACTAATATTAACATATTTTTGTATAAATTAATAAAAATTACTATAAATTACTATAAAGTAATAAAAAATATTATAAATTACTAAAAATGTGTAAATCGTAGAATTTAAAATCTTTAGGCCATGAGAAATGACTAATTTGTGTCAACCATGTATGTACAAATTTATTATTGCTCATGGCCTAAAAATTGAAAACCTATTTCATTTTCACCCTTCTACTAATTTATAATAATTTCTATTATTTCATAGTGATTTATAGTAAATTGTTTCAAATTAATACTAATTTACACTAATTTGTAATAATTTATACTAATTACCACAAATTATTACTGAATACCACTAATCGGTACTAATTTTTATAATTTTATAATGATTAATACTAATTAATACTAATTATTACTAATTATTACTAATTATTACTAACTATTACTAATTTTTATTAGTTTATAACAATTTTTTACTAATTATCACTAATTATAACTAATTACTGATAATTATTACTAATTACTGATACGTATTACTAATTATTGCTAATTATAACTAATTACTACTAATTACCACTTATTATTAATAATTTTTATTAGTTTATAACAATTTTTATTAATTACCACTAATTTTTAATAATTATATTAGTTTATCACTAATTTTTTCTAATTACCGCTAATTTTTACTAATTACCGCTAATTTTTACTAATTACCGCTAATTAATTCTAACTACCACTCATTTTTACTAATTACTTTTAATTATTACTAATTACTGTCAATTATTACTAATTATTGTTAATTATTACTAATTACTACTAATTAGCACTTATTAAAACTAATTTTTATTTATTTACAACAATTTTTTACTAATTACGACTAATTTTAATAATTATATTGATTTATCGCTAATTTTTCTAATTACCGCTAATTTTGACTAATTACCACTAATTAATGCTAATTACTGCTAATTAATGCTAATTGCCGCTAATTAATGCCAATTACTGCTAATTAATGAAAATTGTTGTTAATTACTACTAATTACCGCTAATTATTGCAAATTACCGGTAATTATTGCTTATTACGGCTAATTATTGCTAATTACCACTAATTATTGCTAATTACCGCTAATTGATGCTAATTACCGCTAATTACCGCTAATTATTGCTAATTATTTTTATTTATTTCTATTTATTGCTATTTATTAATATTTATTGTTATTTATTACTAATTATTTCTAATTATTACTATTTATTACTATTTATTACTAATTATTTATATTTATTGCTAATTATTTCTATTTATTTCTATTTATTACTAATTATTACTAGTTGTTACTAGTTGTTATTAATTGTTACTATTTATTACTAATTATTACTAATTATTTCTATTTATTACTAATTATTACTAATTATTTCTATTTAATACTATTTATTATTAATTAATACTAATTATGACTAATTATTTCTATTTATTACTAATTATTACTAATTATTACTATTTATTACTATTTATTACTATTTATTACTATTTATTTCTCTTTATTACTAATTATTACTAATTATTACTAATTATTATTATTTATTACTATTTACTACTATTTATTATTATTTATTGCTATTTATTACTATTTATTACTATTTATTACTAATTATTACTAATTATTACTAATTATTACTATTTAATACTAAGTATTACTAATTATTACTAACTATTACTATGTATTACTATTTATTACTATTTAGTACTATTTATTACTATTTATTACTAATTATTACTAATTATTTGCAATTATTAGTTACTATTGCTAACTATTACTAACTATTACTAATTATTACTATTTGTTACTATTTATTACTATTTATTACTTTTTATTACTTTTTATTACTAATTATTAATAATTGCCACTATTTATTCCTAATTATTACTATATAAACTATTTATTACTATTTATTACTAATTATTATTAATTAGTGGTAATTACAGTTAATTACTGCTATTTATTACTATTTATTACTAAATAATACTAATCAATATTAATTTATACTAATTTATAATAATTAATACTAAGTAATACTAAGTAATACTAATTACACATAATTATTATTAATTAATGATAATTGAACCAAATTATTACGAATTAATACTATTTACTTTTAAATAAAATCATTAAATCTTAATGAGATGACATATTTGTACAAATAAATAATGCAAAATAAAACTATCTAATTCAAATTTAATTTAATTATGGCCAATTAATAATAATTATTACTAATATAAATTAAAATGAACTAACTAAAAAATAAAAGTAACAAATAAATACCTTAAAACTGAATCTTTTTTTGGATGCAAGTCCTGAAAATTGATCCGGTGTAAAATTTAAAAGTTTGAAAATTTGAAGAGAGAAATATGAGAGCAGAGAAGGAGAGAGGACTTGAGAGGATTGTGAAATGAGAAAAATCGGATAGGGGTATATATAGGTTAAACCATCTGCCACAGGGGTATCTACGACGGATCCTGTCGCAAATACTTTCCTGTCAACTTATTATTTGCGACGAACAGTCGCAAATATTATTTTTTATGATGGGACCCGTCATAAATAGTTCACCGGCTATTAACTAAGGTGGCGGTAAAATATAGTATTTGCAACAGGTCTCGTCGCAAATGCTACTATCACGACAATTTATTTGCGACAGGGATCCTCCCTCGTCACAAATAATAGAAACCTGGGAAAAGTATTTGTGATGGTCCATCACCAATATCTTTGGCACGCCTTGCGCGGGTTAGCGTGCCAAAGGTATTTGCAACGGACCGTCGCAAATGACTCTTTTTTATGGACTATTTGCAATGGGCCCTAGACCCATTGCAAATAACTCGTCTCAATAAGTCATTTTGTTGTAGTGAAAACAAAGAAGCGGAAAATTTATGATTAATGACTAGGTTATAACTATCTTGTTGAAATAACTATAATAACAAAGTTTTGTTTCATAGAGAGTCAATGTTCTGTGCATTGCATTCTATATTAAATTTATTTGTAAATCTTTGTGGTGTTACAATTGATGAGACCTAGAGTCTGAGGTGGGAGATAAGGTGTTCCTTCATATATTTTCATGGAAGAAAGTCACGTGGTTTAGGAAGACGGGAAAGCTTAGTCCTAGATAGATCACCCCCTTTCAAATCCTTGATTGCATTGGAGTTGTGGCCTATCAACTAGAACTTCCACCTAACCTATCTCAAGTACATAATGTGTTCCATATATCCTTCTTGAGGAAGTACATAACAAACCCCTCACATGTACTAAATCTAGTGGTGGTACATTTGGAGAATGATCTTTCATACAAGGATAAGTCGGTGAAGATTATAGATCGTATAGAAAAATATCTATGAAACAAGACAACTCCCCTGGTCAAAGTGATGTGATAGAACCACAAGTTTGAGGAGGTAACATGGGAACCAGAAGAGGTGATGAAACAGAAGTATCGTAATCTATTTTGGTGCATGAAATGTAATTTCAAGGGCATAATTTTTAAACGGGGGAAGAATGTAACAACCCAAACTTTTATAAATGAAATTCCCTTTTGAATGAATAAATCTCTCATTAAGTAATGTAGTTATAGAAAACACATGCACTACTTATGTTATTTAAAACTATTATAAAATATAGCCTGTTAAATTTAAAATACCACTAAGAATCATAATTGTTGATAATATATTCATTGTACAGTGACTATTAACATTAGTATAAATTAAGGGTTATCATAAATTTTAATTGACACGGTTGGAAGAAGTTTGTCCTCAACCAATATGATTGGACCCTATAAATCCCATTTATCAAAACTTTTGAGGGAGATGGCATCACTAATCTTTTCACTTGACCAAGACCAAGATGTAATTCAACAACTGAAACATGATTGAATCCATTTACGGGAGAAGTTCAAGCTTATCAAGATCCCATCCACAACCATGTTCGTCGAACGACCTCAAGAAAGTTCCATCATCGCACACTTTACCCTTAGGGAATATGCTGCTGTAATAAGGGATTATTTATCTGGACCATGGTAGTATGAATTTTTATATTTTCTTTTTAATAAAATAATGATTATATTAATCATTTTTTTATTACTTTATAGATAACTATTTAATGAGTTTGATAAAAAATAAATTTTGATATAGAGAAATAAAAAAAGTATTTTTGGGAAATATATAGTTTTAATTAAGAAAATATTTTGATAAATTCAATAATTTTTTAAATAAATATTATTTTAATAAAAATTTCTTATTAAATAATATTTATTTAAATATAAATGATAATATAATTTAATAAAGTTCAATATAATTTTTATTAGGGTTAGTAATTTGTTAGTGTTTTCCAGAAAATAAGAATTTTTATTTAAAAGTGAAAATTGTCATATTTAGAAAAATATTTTAGAAAAATAAATATTATTTTTGAAATCAGGATGTTGAATTTATCTAATGGTGATGATTTTATAATTTTCTAAGACAGTCAATTTTTTGGGTAAAAATTAAATATGATATAAATATACGGTCTATATTATGACATCTTAATAGCTGAAAAATGACTTAATAATTTCTATAAAATACATCCATGAACAAATATAGATTTACCCTTTAAAAAATATTTGGAATTATTTGATTACTTTTTTAAACCATTAATAAATCCCCCAAAACCTATATTATATTTTAAGGTTTTAAAATCAATTATTTATGAACGTTACTCACTTATAAATGACCAATGATATTATTTTAATATGTTCTATTCTTGGCCTTATAAAATATTTATAACTGGTCCTCTTTAGTAGAAACCGTGGGAAAAACCCATGGGAATGTTTTTTGGTTTTTGATTATTTTATTATACAGAGTCAAAAACCTAAGTTTAGACATTAATAAAGAATTCCCCTCTCTTTTTCTATAAATAATCACTCAACTTATCACTCTTATTCACTAAAAATCCATTTAGGACTAATTTCCTCTCCCTATCCCACTATAAATCCCTCCCATAGTGTTACCACACTCTTAAGAAGCTCCTCTCATTCTTTTAGAAGTGTCTTCTCAAGGTAAGGGATTCTCTCCACTTCCTTTTTATTTAAGTACTTTATTTGTACTAATCCTTTATATTTATAATTTTTTAATGTTATAATATGTTTTTACACACCCCTTTACTACCCTAATGATGACCATGTAATGAGATACCACCTTTCACTCTCAATAAACCCTTGTATAAACCTTTATGTACACCTGTTATGCTGCCAAAATTTTCCCATGATTTTCCATGCCCAACTTTTATATTGTGAATACCCATCCCTATTTACACTCATGTGTATTAACCTAGATGTACATATCCCTCTTTGATTGGGGAATTCCATGTATGTGAACCACACTCTTTAATCATTGTATTAAATGTGATGAAACACATTATTATGTTGTAGGATCTAAGTGGAACACAAATGTATGTACATGATATGAATGTGATGGATGGGCCTAGAATTATATATCCCTCTAATGAATTGGGTAATGTGTTTATATCATGAGATACCATGTATGGTGCACATGATATTTTTCTAAGCACGCTATGTTATGACGTCTCAATGATTAGCCTTGATTTATGCTTCTGATGTCATGTTTTATATTGTTTCTACATTCTAAGTTACCTTGATGTTATCATATTATATCATGATTTTATGTTCATGTTTATGATTCCCACCCTTTGATGTCCCCATGATATGTCTCTTCACTCACATGTATTATTTTCATCATGTTATTCTTTGATTATTCCCTTACTGGGATTTATAGTTCAACATTTTCTTATGTATGTCCTCAGGTTATCTCCTGTAGTTTTAGAAGATCAATGTAATTTTAAGGGAATGTTATAGATTTTTTAAATAATTTTGTTTTATCCTTTTTCGATTTTATTGTGATGTGTATCTAATTACCTAATGAAGTTAGACCTATCAATCTTTTGGGATTGTGTTATGTGTATCTTAATGTAATAGATCATGAAATGAAGTGTATAAAAGATATGGTTTGTCATAGTACTAACCACCTAGACCTATCCCCACAACTTAAGGAACACCTCTACATCCTCCTAGCCACTCTGAAAAACTCTCAAGACCATCTAAGACACATAAGCACATCATTTTAAACCCATCAGCACTATTATTTTTCCCACTAGGGAATCCACCAAGGCCCTCTAAGCCTGTCTTAGTCTCTACTCAGTGACACCAATCCATAACCAATTCCCATCAGTGCTCCCATAGCTCATGGTCTCTATCCAATTAGAGCATAATGAGGCTGGTACAAAACCTAATCCTTCTCCCAAATTATACCTGATCTGCAAACCCAGGGACCATCCCAGCTATATCACACTAAACCACTTGGAAATACCATTCCATGATTCCCAAACAAACCTATCAACCAATGAATGGGACTCATCTCTTATTTAATATAGGAAATCCTTAACCCATTTTGAATAGAGAACCCTCCTATCACATCTCAATGAGCCTTATAGTACTTATCCTGCTCATGGAACTTTCTATAGCACCGGTTTTAACCCCGTCATGCATACCCAAGTAGCCCAAATGAACACACCGAGGCTATACATGTCATGTCTCATGTCTTAAGGGATTACCCAATTCCTCTCATAAATATATAAGTACATAATGTTTATCCCTTTCATTTAATTAACCCCTTAGGGTCCATGAGTCACTAAGCGCACTTTTTTAATCAATCCCTCATCCATCAGTGGTCAGGGTATCAAGTTAGTTCTCAAGGGTCCATCGTGGCCCTTGAAACTTTGTCCATTTCATGAAATTTAAAATAAAGGATTCATTTTAAAATTCAAGTTTGATCACGCACAATGGTGATACCACATATATGATTCATATGAAAACATGAATTAACCATTTTTAATGTTTAGGGAACACTTTATTCAAATCCATTTCCTTTAAAACAAAGATCGATCATTCTCTCCCAAGCTCATACATGTTCAACTAATCATCATCCATCAACATGAGGCCCTATCTCATGCAGAACATTTAATTCAATTAATTATAAAAAATTATAATTAATTGTTCAATTTAATTAAAATATGTATAATTACTAAAATATAATCTAAAAACATATTCTCACCAAAACCTTGATCAATATGGTACAGTTCACTCTCAACACACACCCAGACATAATACACTCAAAGGCCCCAACAATCGTCATCAATTCAATATCCAATTTTATCTAATTAAATTACAAATACAATATAAATTTTTAAGATGACATACCTTCATAAAAATGGTGAGATATGATGTGAATTCATCCTCATGAAATGTACTCTAGCCACACTGATAAAATTCCTCATCATATTGGGATGATTCCACCATGCTCTTGTGGAATCATTAGTGAAACTCCAATCGAAGACAATGAGATCATCCACCAAGAATGGAAAAGAATATAAGAGGGATATAGAATGGATTACTCACCTTAATTTCCACCAAATTACAATCAAAATGCCCCATTTTTTATGGGAATCAAGAGGAGAATGAGGGAGAGGGACCGCCTAGTTCGGTCGCGTGTGAGGGAGGAAGAGAGAAGGGTGAGGGTTTTAACATTCGTAGGGGAAGGGTAGGAATTTTCCATTTAAAAAGAAATCATGAAGGTCTCATGGTTTTTCCATATGGTTTTCCAAACCATGTTTTAACCATGTGGCCCACACTATCTAAGGCTACACACCTTTCATGGTCTGGTCATGCGGTTTACCAAACCCAATGTTAGTTGTGTGGTTGACATTGTCCAATATACACCCCCTTCACACAGTTTGGATGCATGGTTTTCTAAATCATGCACTAATAATCCAGATCCCTATGAAATAAAAAATATTTTAGTTTTCTCATTATTTGTCTAAAACTATGTGCCAATAATTCACCAACACCCCATGAAAAACTAACATGCATAGTTTGCTCATATGATTTTCCCTAATCTTTTGGTAACTGTGTGGTAGGGTAAAACCTTTTTCAAAAAATCAAAATTAAAACGGAAGCTCCTGAAATTTACCTAACCACCTAAAAAACCTCTCAAACCATGATTTTTATTTAAAAAATCTCCTTAAGATTCCACACCTACTTAAATTCCTATATGAATATCAATTCTCAAAATAATCATTGCTCCGAAGTTGAAAATTCAAATTCCTTTTGAAATTTACAACCTATAAAGACATGGGGTTGTGCATATTTCAACTTACAAACTTCATTATGTGCAACTTCCACTTCTAGTTTAATTTTTAAATATCTTAATCTCTTTTTATAAGATAATTTTTGAATCCCAAATCACTTATATCTTTTTAAATTCTAACATCCAATCTTCCAACTTCTGAACCTCTAAAATTTTATCTTTTGAGTGAAAACAAATCCAATCATTATGAACTATAATTCTAACACAATTGTTTCATGGAATTTAGTGGGGTTAGCAACTACAAAATTATTTATAACTATGGACCCTAATTTTTTCCACCACTATTTAATAAACAACTAAAAACATTAAATTCCCTTTTGAATACATTTTTTAAAGAGGAGAATTTTGAACAATTTAATTTTGAAGAAAACATGTATGAAAAATAGATTATTGACTTTATCACTCTTCCCAATGTAAGTGAAATTCTGTACTATGAATAGTTAGGAGCATCCTGTGTACATGTATATATGAGGCATGTTGCCAAAATTTATTTTTTATTTATTGATTTATGTATTCAATTACAATTTTAATAGTGTGTGTTTTATTTTATATTTTTATTAGAAAAATTTTAATTCAACCCTGAATTGGAAATTAAATTCAAAAATATAATCCCCAATATTTATTCATCGAAATAAATATTTATGGGTGAATATGAAATTTTAGAAAACGCATAACAAATTACCAAAGTGTTTGAATAAATTTTAATATATGATAAGTTATTCTTAATATATGTCATGAAAGGGTAAAAATATATTCATCGGTTATTGTTATGATAATTTTACGTTCTTAGTATATAGTATTCGGTAATATTTAATTTCTTTTTAGATGTAATAGATACTAATTATGATAAATCCAGTTAATCCAGAAATATTTTTTTTGGATTCACTACTTTGATGTATGAAAAATTAGTCACACATGATATTCATTTTTAACTAGTAATCATTATACTTTCAACATGTTATCATATCTCAGTTATATATTATAGAATATGTATTTAATTTCATGTTTTCATTGATAATGTGGTGATAGTGTATCGATCGATAATGGTTTTAAGGATAATGAAAAACTAAAATAAAGTGATGGACTACTATGGATGGAAGAAAGTTTTGGTACATATACTAATAGTTTAATTATAATATGAATTAAAACTCATGTTTTATTTGATAATGTGGTGCTAGTGTATTAATCGATAGGGGTTTTAAAGTTAATGAACAAGAAGAATAAATTAAAGGACTACTATATATGGAAAAATGTTGGGGTATATATACTAATAGTTTAATATTGTGTCATATGTCCTAAAAAATTATTATAATTTTCAATGTTCCTATAGTTCCCAATATAACTAAATAGAAATGATTGTGGTTACTACATCTGTAAATTTATGAAATATTTCATAGTCCATCGAACAAATCAGATCCCATTAAAGGTATCAATTAAAAATGTCTAATTTTTAATATATACACTTTTAGTTGACATGTTTATTAACCATTATTAATATTTTATCGGTTATATATGGACTCTAATCAGCATACATATTCAAATGAACAAATAGATTAATATATATATGAATTAGAAGGTTATGTTATGTCATAATATTCATAAAATTCTTGAAGATTTATTAATCTATATATTATTTAATTTTATTATACAAAAATGTGCATCATAGTTGATTATCAAATCAATATTACCAAGCATGCATCTGAGAAAACACACTCAGATTGTCATGAAACTATAGGAAATCAATCATTGAAAAATTTATGGAATGTAGAAATAAATTTCATGTCATTCTGAAATGTTGTGTGGTCAGAATGACTGAAAACACATGATTTCAATTTAAAGGTGACATTTTAGTTCAAAACATGCTTCACGTGCTAATTTATTTTTTTCATATTTTTCCAAAGACCTCATATAAACTTGATTGAGGGGTGACCAACATGAGAACCCAATTTTTCCATGGTATTATAGAAACCCTTACAAGCATGAACTCCCTCATTTTTACATGGGATAGGGGGAAACCCAAAAAAAACATGCACATGGGATGTAATGGGTGTCCCGCTCCATCCAACCAAATCAAACCATGGATCTCACGTTGCATGCAGACCAAGGCAACCACCTGTCCCATCACACTATTTCACTTTTCCCATGATTTCCATCCCATCGCCACACCTCAAAACCACACTTCATATCCTTTGAATTTTGTCATGTTTTAGGTTAATAGGGGAAGCATTTGTAGAATCCATTAGTGCCAAAACAATGTAGTAATGAGGGAGAATCATTCCCAAGCATACACCATCCAAAAAAATAGCCCCACCATTAGGATTTTTCACCGCATGAGCCACTAGCACAATCCCATCCACCATAAAATTCGATAAGCCTGAAGAGAGTGGGGTTGTACATGAAAGTGTATGATAGAAGGGAATAGGAGGACTGAGGAAAAACATGACTTGTCCAAGGAAAAGAAGATAGGGATATAGTGAAGTTCGGAAGCCAAGGAACGTGCCAGGAACACTAATAAAAAACCTATATGAGAGCAAGAACTGACATACTCAAACCCACCAACACTATCCCAAGCGACCATAGAAGTAAATGCACCTAACAAACATGGGTCCTTAAATGGAGGAATTTTTCAAATGGGTAGAGGAGGCCCAGAGACCAATAGAATCAAGCTAAAGAGACTCAAAAACTAAAAAACCACATGGGTAGACAACATCATCAGATCTAGGTTGAAAGTGGGCGCAACCGCTAGGGAGAATAAAATATTAGGAAAATGAATTTTAATTAATTTGTGGAATGTAGGAATGAAATGCCCTTAATTTTTATGTTTCACATGATTAGAATGATTGAAAACATGTGTTTTTAATTTAATGGTAAAATTTTAGTTAAAAACATCTTTTACATTGAAAATTATAAGAAAAAATGATTAGATTTTCATGAAATTGTAGTAAAATTATAGTAGATGAATTCATGGAATACAAGGATGAACTACATGTCATTATAATATATGATGTGGCCTAAATGAGTGAAAATTCATTATTTCAATTTATAGGTGTCATTTTAGTTAAAAAAATGCGTCTTATATTCAATTCTAAGAAAATGTGCATTGAATGTCATAAAAATCTAAGAAAAATATTGTTGATACATTTTTTAATATAGTAATGAGCAGTATATAATTTTAAATCATAGTGTGGTCAGAATGTTTGAAATTGTGTGTTTTTAGTTTAAAGGTGCCATTTTAGTTAAAAACATGCATCACATGATCAATTCCAAGAAAATTTGATTATCATAAAACTATATAAAAATAATCATTAGTTCATTTTTGGAATTTAGGAATGAACTAAAAATTATTCTGACATGAGGTGTGGTCAAAATGACTTTAAATATATATATATATATATATATATATTCATTTTAAGTGTTTATGTGGTACAAAATGCATGTCGCATACTCAAAAATTAGAAAATGTTCTTGTAATATCATTAAAATTGATTTCAACATTCTATAATTCATTTGTAACATGTATGAATGAACTAAAAAACATTTAGAATCACGATGTGGTTACAATGACTAAAAATGAGTGTTTTTAATTTAAAGGTGGTATTTTAGTTCAAAATATGAGTTAAATGCTAAATTTCAATCAAATCCCTTGGATTGTCATGAAAAAATAGGAAAATGATTATTGATACATTTGAGGAATGTATGAATAAATCACACATCATTTTGATGCATGGGGTGGCCAGAATGATTGAAAACGTGTGTTCACAAAGTAAAGGTGGCATTTTAGTTAAAATTATTTGTTACATGCTTAGTTCTGAGAAAATGTTCTTGTATTGTCATAAAACATTATAAAAATGACTTTTTATGCATTTGTGACATATAGAAATGAACCGCATGTCATTACAATGCATGGTTTGTTCAGAATGAATGAAAACATGTGTTTTCAATTTAAAGGTGGCATTTTAGTTCAAAATAGGTGTCACATGCTCAATTATGATAAAACAAGCTCATATTGACATAAAACTCTAGTGAAATGACCATTAATGCATTTTTGGTATGTAGGAATGAACTAAACATCATTCCAACATGCAATGTGGTTGGAAGGATTGAAAATGAAAGTTTTTAATTTAGTTCAAAACATGTGTCACAAGATCAATTATGATAAAACATTCTCATATTATCATTAAACTATTGGAAAATGATCTTTGACGCATTTTTGGAATATAGGAATGAACCACACATCATTCTAACATGTGGTGTAGTATAAATGACATTAAATATATTTTTCCATTTTAAGCGTTTATGAGGTACAAAACGTGTGTCACATACTCAAAACTGAGTAAACATACACATATCTTCATGAAACTTTATGTCAACATTCTATTATTTATCTGTATCATGTACGAATTAATGACATGTCATAATGACACGTGGTGTGTTCGGAATGACTGAATACACATGTTTTAATTAAAGGTAGAATTTTAACTTAAAACGCATGTCACGTACTGAATTCCAAGAAAACATGCTCTGATTGTCATAAAATTCTAGAAAACTGATTGATGAACCATTTTTTCATGTAGGATTTAATCACATATTATTTTTACATGTGGTGTGGTTGTAATGACCTTAAATATATTTTTTCATTCATGATTAGTTTTAAATTTATTAAGTGTTATTAAGAAAGTACGTATTGTATACTATTACTCATATATTATTAATTTAAATTACATGTATAATTCTTATGTTGATTATAAGTTTATGGATTGTTCCTTCATCGACCCTCCATTCAGAACATGTTCTTACGTAAATGTTTTTTTTATTTATTTATAATGTAACAATACTGAATGTACAAATATGTTATCAAAGTAATGATTTTATTTATTTATTGTATTACGCCGACACTGATATTAATTATATTTATTATGTTTATTATTGCATTGTATATTTCATTTTCTTATTGTGGGGTGTTGCAGTATTAATTAGTAGTTGCAATGGTTTGACGGGGTCCTTCTAAGCACATAAAAAGCACTGAGTAAAGATACCTTTCTCTGTGCTTTTTTTAGAGCTTAGAAAGGGTCCCATTTCTCCACATTGGATTTCTCAGTGTTAAGAAAGCTCTTAGAAGTCCCTTTTTGAGCACTAATAAAGGGTATTTCTGTTATAATATTTTATTTCATACATGTAATAAATTTCACTCACTAATATACAATTTTGTATATATGTCAGCTTACATGTAGTAATTTTACTAGAAGTTATCATATATATAGATCCAAAAAGATTTAAAATATAAAAAACATCATTTGTGTATATATATATTCAAGTATAATTGTTGTATATTATAATAGATATACCATGATATTTTAAGAAACATTCATATATTGACAGCTATAATATATGACTTTTTTAAAAATCCCCAATATTATATATATATATAATAGATTTTAAATCACCGTAGGTTGTTAATTTATTTTTGTTTTTATATTGGTCTCTCATCATTCATCTCACATAACATTAACAATCTCTCCTTAACAATTCAACTTCTTAAATCAATAAAAACTTAAAGAGATATTCCAAATAACAATGAGCATGTGCACCATTTATACATGATTATCCATTCCTAGAGTTCATTATCCTTTAAATTATTCAGTCAATTTCTCCCAACACCAATTTTTCTAGGAATAGCCGATGCGTCTTGCTCCTCTTCGAGCCCCCCACCCCACCCCCACCCCCCTGGTTATGAAACTTATACTCTAAAATATATTTTCTTATTTTCTATTTCTTAAAAAATATTTCGTTTCTGAGTTGTAGTGACTCATGACTTGTGATTATCCAACTCGATGGTGAAACCGATTGCAATAAAGAGATTCCATGGACAAAATATGAAAACAAATTATAGAATCCTTTCTTTTTTGTTGTCATTTACTTGGATGGATTTATTTTAAAATTTAAGTTATGTTTTTATATGGTTTTGGTTATCAAATTTTTTTGTTCTCTTAATATTTTCACTATAGGAGGATTTAGATCATGTAATATTTTCCTATATTTTTTTATGGTTATTTAAATAATCATTATATATGTATACAATATGATTATTTCATTTTATTTTTCATATTTGATAATTTTGTGCCATTTTATATGATAATTATTTAAAATAATCATCATATATATGTATGTATGTATATATATATATATATCCTTCTATAAGACAATATATGATTAAAATCCATAATATATAAAATCTAAAATACATTTACAAATGGTCAGGGGATTACAAATTACTGAGAAAATCTACCGGTGTCTACAACATACTAAGGACTTTGAAACCACTCTGAGTCCCCGAAAAGGCGCACCCATTAGGGTAGGACCCTGGGTGAAATGCCATGTATTAAAAAAATAAGAATTGATCATTCAATTCATAGTAGTGATTTTTTAAAAGGTATATCATTGTATACGAAATTTATTTCATATTGTACCTTAAATAAATTTATTTCATTGTTCATAGAATTCAGCTAATATAACATATCTCATCTTTTATGTTATTATCTCCATTTCCAGGTTTTTTATTATCTGATATTCTATATTTTTAACTGGGTTGAAAGAAAACACATGATCTGAAATCCCAGAGACACAATATCTAAAGTACACGGCCTAGAAGTTTAGGGGCACAAACCTCTTACATCTTTATGACTCTACTACACTTGAACATCCCCTGTCAACCACCTCTTCAAGTGTGCATTAGGTCATCACCAAATGTTGCTAACGGCTTGTAGTGCCCTTGTGTAGAGGTGCACAGGTCGATGATTGGCACCATATCCCTCATTTAGTCCTAGGGATGGTTTGCTTTTCTTGGTGATTTCTTGTCACGACCCGTCCCCCTGGGCCTGTGTCGTGACTACCCCAAGCCCACCTTCCATAGGCCAGGGGCTGGCGACTAGCACCGAAGGCGTATTCCCTAAAACTGGGAAGGAATTACCTTTATAACCTTCAAACTCATGTAACCAAGTACACAGCAATATACGAACACAAGAAAACTGTATAACCAAAAGAGTGCTGAAATTAAAGGGGCTAGAATACAAGCCCAACAATAAAGGTACAAGTACAACTGAAAAACAAAACTACTGAAGAAAAAGGCAGCTACTGGGTCGTCCTCCAAGGTTCCTACCTGAAGGGTAGGTACAGATCGCCTCCTCAGCACTCCACATCCACTCATCTTCTCTGCGTACTAACACACCATATGGTCGACCTCCTGGTACCGTCCAGTCCTGGTACTCTCAGCCTTAGTCAGCGTTGTCTGTCATCTGTATCTAACACAACAAGGTTCGGGCATAGCCTGTGTAAGGGTGAGTATAACGATACTCAGTAGGGACCCTGAGACCCTCAAGGTCTCACAAAATCCACCAAGGATAAACCACAAAGTAAGAAAATCAACAGATAACCCTACTTAGGTATATGCCCATACATATACCTAAGTTATCAAGTAATATATCTCAATCATGAAGAAAACACAGAGGTACTGACTCAGCTCACACCAGGATTTATTCTAGGGGTAGTATCAAGTAACATTCTCAGTCACAACATCGAACACCTCGGCTGCTGGAGAACTCCTCCTCTATCGAGTACAGTGTGCCTACCGCGTCACACGGAGGCACTTCCCACTAACCTTGGACTGCTGAGGTACTCCTCCTATCGAGTACCGTGGGTCTGCCGCGTCACCAAGGTGCTCCCCACCGTGGGTCTGTCGCTTCACCAAGGCGCTCCCCCTCGAGGCCTGCTAAGGTACTCCTCCTGTTGAGTATCGTGGGTCTGCCACATCACCAAGGCGCTCCCCACCATGGGTCTGCCGCATCACCAAGGCGCTCCCCACTAGGCCAGTCAAGTCACTCTAAGTCAAAATGGTCAGTAGTCATCAAGTCTCAGCTAGCCACTGGGTTCCCTCACTATGCTCGCTCGTCTCCAGGAGGATCCGTTCGACAAGCTACTAGTCGATACTTTAACTGCCACAAAGTCCAACAAAGAAGTATCTCAAAGTTCTGCCACGTCATAGGGGTCTTAACGTAACAGACGGTACATCAATCGGACGCTCGGTCTGTGAGTTATTAGCCTTTTAGTCCCGAGGGCCCAGTTGGATTCGTGCTCGGTCCAACCTGACCATTCCCCATCTTAATCCAAAATTCTAGTAGGGTATACTCAAAGGGACCAACTCGTTCCAAGATTTTCAGCATCACTAATAGTTCGTTAAACGAATGTTTGGTTCCAAAGTTATGGCCAAAAGAAAGTAAATGGATCATAGTGGGCCCAGGTCTGGTCCAACCCGATCGGACTGACCCGGCCTGGGCCAACCCAGTTCGGGGTGACCCAGCCAGACCCGCTGAGTCCAACCCGGCCTCCTGGGCAACCCGGCCCGACCCTCTGGATCCAGTCCGGCCCGCACTGGGCGGCCCAGCCTGCGGGGTCCGACCTGGCCTGCGAGGGCCACGAGGGTGGCTCGGCTGAGGGGTATCGCGAGGGTGCGGAGTGGCTCAGCCTGGCCTAAGGTGGCTCGGCCGAGGGCGGCATGAGACCGCGGGGCGGCTCAGCCCAGGGCGGCGCAAGACTACGGGGCGGCGGTCTGGTCACGAGGTGGCGGTCCGGCCACGGGGCGGTGGTCCAGCCACGGGGCGGCAGTCCGAGCGGCGGTAGCAGAGGCTCAAGTGGTAAGGCACGGAGGTTGCGAACAGCGGAACCGCGGGGCGGCGGGGCGTCATGCCTTCACCGGAATCCGGTTCAGCCGGCCTCTCTCTTCGTTCGTCATTGTCGCCTTCGTCCATTGCAAAGAACACAAAAAAGAAGTAGAACGGCGGAGGGGGGCGGGCTATGTTTGTTTGGCCCACACCCTCCATGTTAGGGCGGTAGAAAACGACTCAACATAAACAAGAATGAAGAACGTCAAACCCTACCACAATGATTATTCCCTAAACCCGCAAAAGAAAACATAGGCGGATCAACTAATTAGAAAGTTGATATGTGTTCCTTGTTTTAGATGGGAAGAACATGGGTATAAATATAATCATTCACAATAAACCCCTACCTTGGGTTGTTCGTTGATGTTAGTGTGAGAAATATGACAAAGTTGTCGACGTTTGTCTCATCCACCACACACCTCCAATCCCGAGCTCGTGCGTCGGTTCATCGTAGTCGAAGACGTTCCTCCTTGGAGGGTTTCCCAAGGAAGTAGTTGAAGTCAACGTTCTTCATCGGTGGAGCATTCTTCATTGGAGAGATTTTCTCCCAAGGATCCTCCCTTTTCCAACTATTAATTTCTCCCAACCCATCAAAAATAATAGACAGACAATATAATAAAATATGTTAGCATAATTTTGAATTGGAACATTTAATTAATTAAGATGGATTAATTAATTAAAGGGGGAGGGTTGGCATAATTAATGTGGTGTGTTGGCTTAATTTAAAGTGGAGGAGGGTTGGCACAATAAATATTGGAGGAGTTGAAGAGGCTCTCCCTCATTTAATGAGGGAGTTGAGAGGTTTAGGCCTTGGGTGGTCCCCACCACCATAATCTCACATGGGAGGTTAGGCTCGGGTGGTCCCCACCACCATAACCTCTCATGGGAGGTTAAGGTCTGGTGGTCCCCACTTCTCAACTTCCACATGGAGGTTTTTAACAAATAAAATAAAAATATAAGCTACACAACTTTATTTTTATTTTATTCATTCATGCAAAACCCAAAAACTAACTTCCACCCTCGACCAACTGTCATCGAGGTGAAAGTTTCTTTAAGCGAATATCGGCACTACGCATTCAACAGTGCCCTCGGATTTCAATTCCAAACACTGGTTCAAAAGCTAGAAAAACTCGCGCGCATGTTTACTGAATGTACCCAAACAAAAGTTCAGAAATTCATTTCGGGCACTCCGGGCCTCGGAATCACGCGCCGTCAATTTTCGTGGACTTGTAAAATTCTCATATATTAAAAAAATACATGGAAATTCTAGGTCTTTACATTCTTCCCACCTTAGATCTTTACATCCCCATAATCCACAACTCAAACTAAGGAAACAAGTGGGGGTACTGAGCACGCGTCTGAGCCTCCCGCTCACATATGCTCTCCTGGAGGTTCTCGTGCTTCCAGCGAACGGACACCGGAGGTATCGACTATCCACGAAGGACCCACTCCTTTCGATCCTCAATCTCTACTGGAACCTCCGTAAAATTTACCCCATCATCGACATCCAGCTCACCATGATCAATGATGTGAGAAGGGTCATGCACATATCTTCTCAGCTGGGATACGTAGAAGACGCCATGCACCCAGTGCAACTGAGGTGGAAGATCTAAGAGGTATGTCACCTCACCAACTCTGTTGAGGACCTTAAAAGGTCCGATGAACCTCAGAGATAACTTGTCGCCTTGGCCAAATCTCCACAAACCTCATCGAGGTGAGACCCGTAGAAAGACATGGTCGCCATCGTCAAACTCCATAGGTCTCCATCTTCTGTTGGAATATGACTTCTGCCTACTCTATACAGTCTCCATCCACTCCTAGATGATCTGAACCTTCTTTGTGGTAGCCCGAACCATCTCTGGTCCCACAAGTTCTGACTCCCCTGGGTCAGTCTAGCACAAAGGTGATCTGCAAGGTCGCTCGTACAACGCCTCTAAAGGTGTCATCCCAATGGTAGAGTGATAGTTGTTGTTATACACAAACTCCACCAAAGACAAGTGATCCTCCCAGCTACGATCGAAGTTGAGGACACAAGCACGGAGCATGTCCTCGAGGGTCTGAATGGTCCACTTAGTCTGACCATCCATCTGAGGATGGAAGGCGGTGCTCAAACGAAACTGTGTTTCGAAAGCCTCCTGTAACCCCTTCCATAGCCGGGATGTAAAACGTGCATCACGATCGGAGATAATCATCATGGTTACTCCATGTAGCCGCACAATATCCTGCACATAGAGGCATCCCAATCTCTCTACTGAACTCTGCTCTCTGATCGGTAGGAAGTGGGCCGACTTAGTGAGTCGGTCGACGATCACCCAGATCGAGTCATGACCCCTAGATGTATGTGGAAGTCTCATCATGAAGTCCATGGATATCCCATCTCACTTCCACTCTGGGACCTCCAAAGGATGAACCAAGTCTGCTGGTACCTGATGCTCCGCCTTCACTTGCTGACAAGTGAGGCACTGAGAGACAAACTCTAATACTGCTTTATTCATTCCCGACCACCAGTGTTGTCGTCGGAGATCCTGGTACATATTCTCCACTCCTTGATGTACTGCTATAAGGGACATGTGGAAATCCCTCAACACTTCCTCTTTAAGTGACACTGGTACCATGGTACGTCCTCTAAAGAGGATGACGTGCTCCCCACCTTCAGAAAATCCATCAGGTGCCTGTCCTGTGGATATCTGAGCACGTCGTGTCTTGTAGTTAGCATCCCCATGTTGTGCCTCCCTGACTCGCTGAAGAAGTGGGGGAGTGACTGTAAGAGACTGAAGGAAAAGTTGCTCCATCCCGATCCACAAAGGATATCTGCAAAGCGGCCAACTGCTCTGTCGCCTCGCCTAGCAGTTGTATACCATACCTCCTACTGAGTGCATCTACTGCAATGTTCCCCTTCTCAGAAGTATAGACTATCTCGAAGTCATATTCCTGGAGGAACTCAAGCCAATGTTGTTGTCTCATGTTCAGGTCCTTATGAGAGAAGATATACCTGAGACTCTTATGATCAGAGTACACTGTAAAACGTTCACCCATCAGATAGTGTCACCACATCTTCCAGGCGAAGACCACTACTACTAACTCCAGGTCATGGGTAGCATAGTTTTTCTCATGTTGTCTCAGCTTCCGAGAACCATATGAGATCACTACTTTCTCTTGCATTAGGACACATCAAAGTCTGGTCCTTGATGCATCATAGTAAACTACGTACCCTACGCCCTCCTTTGGAATCCTTAAGATGGGGGCACTAGTCAGCCTCTACCTCAGCTCCTAAAAATTCCGCTGGAATTTCTCCAACCAAACGAAGGGTTTCCCCTTCTTCGTAAATACTGATAGTGGTGTTGAAACTCTGGATAAGTTTAGCAAAAACCTCTGGTAGTATCCGTCCAAACCCAAGAAACTTCGTACCTCCGTCACACTCCTGGGTGGATCCCAAGCAATTATCGCCTCAATATTCGCTGGATCCACTGCAAATCCAGCCTCCAATATGACATGTCCCATAAAGTGAACCTCTTGGATTCAAAACTGGCACTTCGAGAGATTACCATACAGCTGGTTCTCTCAGAGTGTGTCCAATACTACCTGCAAATGATAGGCATGCTCCTCCTCAGTAGTCGAGTAGATTAGAATGTTGCCAATGAAGACTACTACAAAGCGATCAAGGTATGGCTAAAAGATCCTATTCATGAGTCCCATGAACATTGTTGGAGCGTTGGTTACACCGAATGGCATAACCAATAACTCATAATGGCCATACCGACATCTGAAAGTCGTCTTCTGCACATCCTCATCTTTTACTCTGAGCTGGTGATAGCCTGGTCTGATGTCTATCTTAGAGAACCACTGTGCTCCCTTCAGCTGATCAAAGAGGTCATCAATCCTTGGGAGTGGGTACTTGTTCTTTACGATCACCTGGTTCGGGTGCCGATAATCAACACAAAGCCTCAAGCTCCCATCCACCTTCTTGGAGAACAGAATCGGGGCTACCCAAAGTGAAACACTGGGCTGGATGAATCTCTTCCCCTGTAAGTCCTCTAGCTGTACCCGCAGCTCGCGAAGCTCCACGGGAGCCATCCGATATGCTGGTGTAGATATCGGTGTCATCTCAGGGTACAATTCAATGTAAAATTCCACCTCTATGCAAGGAGGTAGACCTGGGACATAATCAGGAAAAATATCTGTGTATTGTTCCACCACTACAGGATAGCTCGGACTCTCCACATCAACTACTTCGAGGGTAAGGCTAGCCAACTGATGAGTAATCGGCTACACCCTCCTCCGGGTAAGTCCATCCTGCGCTGTAAAGGCTCCCTTCTCGCCGGTGAAGGTAAACGTGGTCCCATCCATGTGGACACACTGCACTCTGCGCCTAATACAGCAATCTGAGCATGGACTGTAAATAACCATTCATACCCAAGATGACGTTGTAAGGCCTTGACGCCGCTACTAGGAGATCCCAGCCGAAGCTCTTGACTCCTAGAGTAAGCTCGCACTATTGGCACCAGTGCGTAATCATTGAATCTGCTCTCATAGGAGTCTCTAGCTGTAAGGATCGAGCCAACGACTTCGTCGGAATCTCCAAGCTCCGAACAAGGGTAGTGGAAATAAAATAATGATTGGCACCTGTGTCTATAAGTACTGTAGCTAAGGTGGAGTAGACACAGATCGTACCTCGTATCATCTCCAGAGCGTCGTGATCGTAGGCTTCAGCTACCTGAAGATGAGCTCTCCCCTATCCACTTGCTCCCTACGGTCGGGGTGGACCTCCTAGTGGTGGCGGCGGTAATATCTTGAATCATCTCCCACCGCCAGTTGCACGGTCATCTCCTCTGCCACGTCAGCCTCCTCCCTGCGGACCTCTTCGGTCGAACCTCTATCTCTGTCTAGGTTGTCCCTCAACCATCTATTGATCATCCATACGGTGGGTTGGATAGTCACGCTCCTGGTATGATTGGCTCCGCTTTGGGTGCCCCGCACAACCGATCCTGAGTCATGCAGTCGTCCACCTATAGGTCTAGTCCTCTTGGACATCTGCGACATCTGTCTACTGCCAGCTGTAGAAGACTCCGCTACGTGATGACTAGTAGTGGGTGTCATTGCTGGTGACTGCTCAACAAGTAAACTCTCCACCAAGAGGGCTCTCTCTAACACCTCCGCTTGCGTCAGAATGATGAGTGAGATCATCGAAGCCCGGATCTCCTGCCTAAGCCCCTGATCAAAGGTCTGATCCCTGAAGAAAGGGTCCTGCACCATATCGGTGGAGTAACGTGAGAGGTCAGTGAACCTCGCTGAGTACTGAGCTACAATCATGCTGCCCTGCTGCAGATGAAGAAGCTCATGTATGTGCACTGCACGAAGAGTCGCTGGGAAAATCTCTACCTAAAATAGGCTCTCAAAGTCTACCCAGAGAAGCGTCACCTCGTCGTGAACCTGGAGCATCAAGCTCCACCATCTGCATGCTGCTGAATATAGAAGGCTAGTGGCAAGGATCACCATGAGATAGGCTAGTGTCCCTACGAGTCGGAATACTCTCACCACAGCTTCCATCCAATCCTCAGCCACCTGTGAGTCCATCTCTCCCCTGAACCTGGGTGGCCTCTGGCACTGGAACTCGTGCAATACACTCAAGAAGCGTGCATTGTCTACTGTTGAGGTTGGTGGCATCGGTGGACCAACGGAGAATGGTACCGCTGGTGCCTCTGATGGTGCCTCTACTGAAAAAGGGCCATGCACCGAGTCCTCATCGCTCGGTGGGCTATTAGTGTGTACAACTCTCAGAACTCTAGGTGGTTGTCTGCGTGGAGGCATCCTGAAAAGAAACAGGTGTGTCACGGTCAATAAGTTATACCTGGTGAGCTGACCTGGTGAGCTGACTCAAAGAGTTTACAAAGAAGACTCTTGAAAACACACACACAATTAGTGTTTTCATGCACTAGGTCGGATATCAGAATTTAGGGTCCTGGTGTATGGATATGTCGGCCACGCGCACCAACACCGGACTCCATGAACTGAAAATTGCACTCACTAAATTTAACACTATTACCATTAAAAAGAAAAATCAGAGTCATATGTTATGTGGTAGAACTGACTCCTATGATACCAATTTGTCACAACCTGTCCCTCAGGGCCCATGTCGCGATTACCTAAAGTCCTCCTTCCATAGGCCAGGGGCTGACGATTAGCACCAAAGGCGTATTCCCTAAAACTGGGAAGGCATTTCCTTTATAACCTGCAAACTCACGTAACCAAGCACACAACAAGATATGAACACAAGAAAACTTTATAACCAAAAGAGTGTTGAAAGTAAAGGGTCTAGAATACAAGTCCAACAGTAAAGGTACAATTACAACTGAAAAATAAAACAACTGAAGAAAAGGGAAGCTACTGGGTCATCCTCTGAGGTTCCTACCTGAAGGGTAGGTACAGATCGCCTCCTCAGCACTCCAAGTCCACCCATCTCCTCTATGTACCGACACGATGTATGGTCTGCCTCTAGGTACCACCTAGTCTTGGTACTCTCAGACTCAGTCAGCGATGTCCGTCGTCTAAATCCAATACAACAAGGTGCGGGCATAGCCCATGCAGGGGTGAGTATAACGATACTCAGTAGGGACCCCGAGACCCTCAAGGTGTCACAAAATCCACCAAGGATAAACCACAAAGTAAGAAAATCAACAGATAACCCTACTTAGATATATGCCCATACATATACCTAAGTTATCAAGTAATCCACCTCAATCATGAAAGAAACATAGAGGTACAGACTCAGCTCACACCAGGATTTATTCTAGGGGTAGTATCAAGTAACATTCCCAGTCACAACGTCGAACACCTCGGTTGCTGGAGAACTCCTCCTCAATCAAATACAGTGGGTATGCCGCGTCACACAAAGGCGCTTCCCACTAACCTTAGACTGCTGAGGTACTCCTCCTGTCGAGTATCGTGGGTCTACCGCATCACCAAGGCACTCCCCACCATGGGTCTGTCGCGTCACCAAGGCGCTCCCCCTCATGGCCTGCTGAGGTGTTAGGGTTGGTGTCCTGAGAACCAACTATTTTGTACTTTGATTACATGAATTTTCACTTATTATATATTGTTCATTGTTCTATATGACTATAATATAATAATGTTTTGAATATTTGTTGCATTAATAAGGTCATGGAAGATCCCCACTATGATGAGAACCTTGAAATTCTATAACAAATATTCTCAAATAAAGTTTTGTAGTTGGATGATATACTATGATGGGACACATAGTATACAAACCATCATGTGCGAGTACTCGTAAGAAGACGAGACTCTCTCTCATGGAGTTCACACTTGGTAATCTCCAAGATGGGAGATTATGAGAACAGACCCGCCAGTAGTAATTCTACATGTTTTGGTGTCATCGGATATTGCTATCTGCGAGCGTGTGTAATGGTCCTTAGACTAGAAGATTATCGTTAACTCATGTCATGACTCGCGCACTTAGATTTGCTGACAAAAACCGTCACAAAGACAGTTGGCAGGAAGTAGGGTACGTTGGGTGCGTCACAAATGACATGTTGTTAATGGATAAGTTGAGGAAGGATTTGTCCCTTCCATATTTATGGAAGTAGATATCTCAGGCCCTTTGATTGAAATAGAACTATCGAATAAATTCCATGGCCATGGTGACACGATGAGTTTATTTCTGGAAGTCAAAGAATGACAGATCAAGCATATAGGTTTGTGACACCGCCATGAAACCTTCTTGATGATATATTGAGACAAAGGGGTTAAATTACACATTAAGTGTTCATATGAGGTGATACGTCAATGCGGATTCAACTTCTTTCTCTTGGGTGCCTTGACTCATTGCTAGACAGTAATCTTGGACTTTAGGCAATCTCGCCTAATGCCAATGAGAAAGAGGCCTAGAGGGTCACACACTAAGTTTATTCAAGTATCTCAAGTAGAATAAAGATTATTCTAGTACGTGGTTTAATAATTATTCAAGTAAGACTAAATCTTTTTAATTTTAGAGGAAGAATAAAATGAAAACAAGTACATGTCATATATTAATGATTACACGCCATGTAGTTTTATTTTGAAAACAAGTACACGCCGTGTATTATTAAATGTACATGTCGTGTAGTTTTCATTTTGGAAAGGAAATGAATAAATTAAAACAAGATATAAATGTTGTGTACATTGAATGTACACACCATGTAGTTTTCAATGAAAAACAAGTACACGCCGTGTATTTATTATTACATGCCGTGTAGTTTTTCCAGTCAGGATTTTGAGGATATAATATTGTTTTATTAAATGATATTTATTATAATCATCATGGGCGCATTTCAGGGAATTAAATATTCGACATGGGGTTTTCAATAAGAGTCAATTAAATAAATAAAATGCGTAACGCGTTTATTTATTGTCATAACTCTACAACCTCAAACCCGATTATAAATATCCTCACAACCTCAACTCTTTTTCTAACAATATAATCGTGGTGCACAACAATTCTGGAGAATTATTTTAAGGTCGAAAGAACCTCTTCCTCTAAGAACGCTCTCAAGACTGAGAGAGATCCTCTTCCATCGGATCAAGATGATCTAAGGCGGACAACGCAAGTAAAGGTTTCTCCACACTAGCACTTAGAGACTCCTTTGGTGATGTCCAGAGATACGAGGTGCATGTGTGGATCACCGCTAGAGGAAGTCTACACTTGGATTCTGTGACACAATGACGAATCACATCGAAACGTGATCAAGAATATCAATGATGAAAGAACACCCAAAAGGTACTTCTTGTCAATTAATTAAATTAATTATAATCAACCTGTGACGATCCACTTTTATGGTTCCGGGACCTTTCTTCTTCTTTGTCTATTTCTGTGAATTGATCTGTGGAGACTGGCGTTTATCATCGTATTGATCCCAGATTGATCATTGCTAATGAAAAAAATCCAAGTGGGCACATCCACCCACGCGCTTCCGCTGCGCCCGGAACCTTCAATTGGTATTAGAGCGAGGTTACAGTGTTGATTATAGTTATTTAATTTTCATTGATAATTTATGCATTTATATTCGATTCAATTCAAGATAAATCGTTATATTAAACTGAATTAATGAGATATGTTCTTCTTCCTTCATTTCTCGATTCACATCACAGAAAAGACCTTTTAATTTTAATTTTGATTAAAATAAAAAAATGAGGAACTCATCCAGAGGAGCTTCTCTTTCTGTCTGTACAACATGGGAATACACGGTGTGTAATTAAAACTACACGCCTTGTACTTAGGTTCAACGAACCGGTACTCGTCCACCAAACCATGCCATGTGAATTGATTACACCTAAGTATTTATTACCCCGTGTTGACCAGAAATGAATGGCACATGGGAACAGGAATACACGGCATGTATGTTGAATCAACACGCCGTGTAGTCTGATCTGGTCCAGGTGAAACCGTGTACAAGGAGAAGTCGTGTTCCACGTACACAGGACTTCCAGGCTGGTAACTACGTAACAAGGAAGTACACGCCGTGATAGATTAATCTACATGTCGTGTACTCCAAAATTTCCAAAGTAGAGAAAACACGCCAAAGCCCCCAGCGTGTACTTTGGATAAAGGATGAAAAGAAATACACGTCGTGTAAATATAAACTACACGCCGTGTACTTTCCAGAAATGGAATTTCACCAGGTTTCCTCCAAAATTACAAAGACCTATACGAGGGATGTGGATGAGAATAATCTCAAGGAAATTCAGAAAGGAATTTAAGATAAAGAATTGATTAATTATAAGATTATAATTAATTAATTTGAAGCACGACTTATCTTAAATAATAGAACTATTAAAAGAATTTGAATTATAAATATGCATAAATGTCATTGAATGCTATGGGTGATCATGAGCTAGACCAAAGACCCTTTGTATGTGTGTTTGGTTTCATTTAAATTTGTTTAATTTAAATTCGTTGGCCTGCGAGCCTTCTTCCAATAAAATCTAGGGTCTGCGTGCCCATGGTTTCTTTAATGTAAACCCCATGTAATAGAGGATCTCCCAAGCCGGAGGAGATGGTTTGAAACCCGAATCTGAGGCAAAACCAACCCAAGAAGATACAAAGGTGTACAGGTGGCAGCTGCAAAACACGAACCATCGGTTCAAGGTGTTTTTCCCTAGGTCAGGGTTAGCTTATCAAACCACTAGATAAGCTAACCAATAAAATCTCATGATCATGCCATCTTATTTTATTTCTGTCTGATTGCATGGTTTATTTATTATGTATGTGTTGTCGCGATCACATAGTTAATAAAATGAAAAAGCATGCAAAGATGGAATAAAATAAAAATCGGACTATGTGTAAACATTATCAAAAAATGGTTAATCACTTAAGCAATCATCACTTAATATTAACAAGAATGTGATAATGCAACACTATGCATAAAGGATTAAAATCCCTCAATACCATATTAAGTCAGACCAAGCCTTCAGTTACCTGATTAAGGGAAAGACTCAATAAAACTGTGTGTTTGACCAACCCTTATTGGGACACTTACTTTTATAAAGGAAGTCCTTATGAAAGGTTTAGGGTTGAATTAAACATATTACATCAAGAGGAGTAGCCCTTTCTAGACTTGATGTAATATTGGAGGCAAGAGTTGAGGAAATCCAAGTTAGGATTTCAGGATTGGGGAGTCCACTCAACAGATCAAGGAACTGTAATCTCACAGTTGGCAAAGACCTACCTACCTAAATACCTTCAAATAGCTTGACCAACCCTTATTGGGGTTATGCGAAGGGGAATATGGATCCTTGCCACTAGAATGTCAAAGAAACTAGACATTCCGGGTTTAATGGTGAGGGCCATTGGGACTTGATAAAATAGTGGGAGACTTAATAAAATTTATTATTTCTCATAAAATGTAATCAAGAAAGTACTGATAAATCTGCTCTTCTAATTTGTAGAATCAATATGAAAAACTCGTCAACCACATTTTCTCTGTGATCAATTCTGGACAAAGACAATATCCTCACCGGCAGTAACTTTCAGGAATGGTTTAGGCGCCTTTGGGTTATCCTACACCATGAACGAAAGTATTACGTGTTGGAGTCCTCACTTCCTAATTCTCCTACCCCAGGGGCGAGTGATGAAGATTTCCTGGTCTATAATCAACATTTGAGAGATTCACTCGACGTTCAATGTTTGATTTTGTCATCAATGTCTAGTGAGCTCATGAAGTCTCATGAAGACATGGATGCCTACAGCATGCTCGAGCACCTCCGTGGTCTATACTAGGAGAGAGAAAGACAGAAAAGGTTTGAGATCTCCAAGGCTCTATTTTAGATCAAGCTTGGAGAGGGTGCCCCAGCCGGGCCTCATGTAGTCAAGCTCATTGGATACATTGAGCGCTTGGAGGTTCTAGGGTTTAAACTCCCCGAAGAACTGGGTACTGATCTCATTCTTGCATCACTCTCCCAGAGCTTCTCAAACTTTGTTGTGAACTTCAACATGAACAACATTGAGAAGTCTCTGTCTGATCTTCTTATCCTTATTCGCCAAGTGGACAATGACATGAAGCGTGAAAATACTTATGTCCTCATGGTGAATAAAAGGAAAGGGAAGGCGAAGAGCTTTAATCCCAAAGCTTCTTCAAGGCCTTCCAAGAAAAGGAAGATCAAATGAGAGGCAAGAGAACATGAGGTTGTTTGTTTCACATGTGGCAAGAAGGGCCACTAGAAGAAAAACTGCACCCAGCCAAGGAAGCAAGAGGAAGATTCAGGTGCGTTTGTTATCGAATGAAATCTATCTATTTCTACCAATTGGGTATTAGATATTGCTTGTGGTGCTCACATATATATCCAAATACAGGAACCAAGTAGATTTAGAAAGATTGACTAAGGTGAGGTGGATCTACGAGCAGCCAATGGATCCAGACTCGCTGATGTAGCTATCAGAGACTACCACCTCACATTTCCTACTAGGATGGTCTTGGTTTTGAAATGATGTTATTATGTACCCTCTGTAACCAAAAACATTATTTCAGTATCCATATTAGATACTTATGGATTCATCTTCAAGTTTAGAAGTGGATGTTGCTAATTTTATAAAGATAGCATTTGTTTTGGTAGGGCACATTTATATAACGGCCTTTATGTGTTAGACTACACAAACCAAGTAATGGAAATCGATGACAAAGTTAATTCACATGAATCATACCACACCCAACTTTGGCATCACCGGCTAGGTCATGTCAATGAGAAACATTTGAAAAAATTACATCAAGATGGGTATTTAGATTCTTTCGAACTAAAACCACTTGGTGTATGTCATGCGTGTCTACAAGGAAAAATGACCAAAGCCCCATTTAGTGGGAAAGGTGAAAGGGCTAAAGAGCTTCTAGAATTATTTCACACAAATGTGTGTGGACCATTTCCAGTTGAAGCAAGGGGTGGGTTCTTGTACTTCATATCTTTTACTGATGATTTTAGTAGATATGGATATATTTACTTAATGAGGCATAAGTCAGATTCTTTTGATTGGTTTAAAGAATACAAGAATGAAGTTGAGAACCAGCTTGGTAAGAAGATTAAGAAACTCTGCTCAGACAAAGGAGGAGAATATCTTAATCAGGATTTCATTGATTTCTTACGGGAGTTTGGGATTCTATCTCAACTCACTCCTCCTTACACACCTCAGTGGAATGGTGTAAGTGAAAGGAGGAAACACACCCTATTAGACATGGTGAGATCAATGATGAGTTATGCGAGTCTTCCATTATCCTTTTGGGGATATGCATTACAAACAGCAGCACGCATACTAAACCAAGTACCAACTAAATCGATAAATGTAATTTCATACGAGTTATGGAGTGAACGCAAAGCCAAGTTATCTAATTTACATGTGTGGGGTAGCAAATCATTTGTTAAGGCCTCTTCAAGTAACAAACTTTCACCCCGAGGCACAAAGTGTATCTTTATAGGATATCCCAAGGAAAAAAGGGGATATTACCTATACAACCCCTCAGACAAAAAGGTTATAGTGGAAAGACATTCCATATTACTTAAGAGGGAGCACATCTCCAAAAGAGATAGTGGGAGCGATATAGACTTTGATGAATTCGAGGCTCAAGATACACAGGAGTTGGTACAAGAACAGATTCCACAAAGCCCTGTGGAAGAACAATCTGTTCTAGAGACACAAGAACTGCGTAGGAGCACGAGAGAGGTGAGAGAACTAGAATGATATGGTTTTCTTGTCACCGAGGATGGTGACTCGTTATTGGTTGACAATGATGATCCTCTTACCTGTAAGGAAGTAGTTGAAGGCACATACGTTGCCAAGTGGCAAGAATCTATGAATTCTGAAATGGATTCCATGTACCAAAACCAAGTCTGGATTTTGGTAGATCCTCCAGTTGATGTAAAGCCTATTGGTAATAAATGGGTATTCAAGAAGAAAGTGGACATGGAGGGGCAAGTCAGTACCTATAAGGCACGACTGGTTGCTAAAGGTTTTAGACAGCGTCAAGGAATTAACTATGATGAAACCTTTTCACCGGTTGCGATGCTGAAATCCATCAGAATCCTATTAGCTATTGTCACTTACCATGACTATGAAATTTGGAAAATGGATGTTCAAAACAGCATTCCTTAACGGGAACCTCCAGGAAGATGTCTACATGACACAACCTGAAGGGTTTGTGACTCCAAAGGATGCCAACAAGGTATGCAAGTTGCAGAAATCCATTTATGGATTAAAGCAAGAATCAAGGTCATGGAACACTTGTTTTGATGAAGCTGTAACGGAATTTAGATTTGTTAAGAACGAATGTGAGCCTTGTGTATACAAGAGGTTTAGTGGAAGTGCAGTCGTTTTCCTAATAGTATATGTTGATGACATATTAATAATTGGAAACGAAGTACCTGTCTTACAGTCAGTTAAGGCATGGTTAGATAAATGCTTCTCTATGAAATACTTGGGCGAGGTAGCATATATTCTTGGGATCAAGATCCATCATGATAAATCCAAGAGAATGTTGGGTCTGAGTCAAAGTACATACATTGACAAGATACTGAAGAGATTCAGTATGGAACAATCCAAGAGGGGATTGTTGCCAGTGTCACATGGCATTCATCTTTCCAAGAAAATGTGTCCTCAGACACATGAGGAAAGAAAGAAAATGGCAAGGATTACTTACGCATCCACGATTGGGTCAGTCATGTATGTTATGCTATGTAAAAGGCTAGATGTTGCTTACGTATTAAGTGTGGTAGGAAGATATCAAGCTAATCCAGGAGACTGCCATTGGATGGCAGTCAAGACTATCCTTAAGTATCTGAGGCGTACTAAGGATATGTTCCTGGTTTATGGAAGAGATGAGGAACTAGTCATCAGAGGACAAGTAGATGCTAGTTTCCAGACTGATTAAGATGACATGAAGTTGCATACTGGTTACATATTCAGTTTGAACGGAGGTGCAGTGAGCTGGAAGAACTCAAAGAAACGTGTGGTGGTAGATTCTACAGCGGATTCCGAGTATATCGCAGCTTCTGAGGCAGCTAAAGAAGCAGTATGGATGCGAAGCTTTGTCCAAGAGCTGGATGTAGTACCTAACAGTAAAGATCCTATCACACTTTATTGTGATAATACTGCAGTGGTGGCACTTGCAAAAGAGCCAAGGTCACATCAGCGGACAAAGCACATACTTCGGAAGTATCATCTCTTGAGGGATTTTTCTCAGAGAGGTGAAGTTGCAGTGAGCAGTATTTCCACAGAAGACAACGTGTCAGACCCCTTGACTAAAGCCTTGACTCAGTAGAAACATGATCATCATGTGAGGTCTAGCGGACTAAAAGTCGTAGGTAGTTGTCTCTAGTCCAAGTGGGAGTTTGTTTGGGTTGGTGTCCTGAGAACCAACTGTTTTGTAATTTGATTACATGAATTTTCACTTATTATATATTATTCATTGTTCTGCATGACTATAATATAATAATGTCCTAGAATATTTGTTGCATTAATAAGGTCATGGTAGATCCCCACTATGATAAGAACCTTGAAATGCCATAACAAATATTCTCAAATAAAGTTCTGCAGTTGGATGACATACTATGATAGGACACATAGTATACAGACCGTCATGTGTGAGTACTCGTAAGAAGATGAGACTCACTCTCATGGAGTTCGCACTTGGTAATCTCTAAGATTGGAGATTATGAGAACAGACCTGCCAGTAGTAATTCTGCATGTTTTGGTGTCATCGGATATTGCTATCTGCGAATGTGTGTAATGGTCCTTAGACTGGAAGATTATCATTAACTCATGTCATGACTCACGCACTTAGATTTGCTGACGAAAACCGTCATGAAGACAGTTGGCGGGAAGTAGGGTACGTTGGGTGCGTCACAAATGACATGTTGTTAATGGATAAGTCGAGGAAGGATTTGTCCCTTCCATATTTATAGAAGTAGATGTATCAGACCCTTTGATTGAAATAGAACTGTCGAACAAATTCCATGGCCATAATGACACGACGAGTTTATTTCTGGAAGTTAAAGAATGACAGATCAAGCATATAGATTTGTGACACCGCCATAAAACATGTTTGATGAGATATTGAGACAAATGGATTAAATTATGCAGTAAGCATTCGTATGTGGTGATACGTCAATGCGGCATCAACTTCTTTCTCTTGGGTGTCTTGACCCGTTGCTAGACAGTAATCTTGGACTTTAGGCAAGCCCTCCTAATGCCAACGAGAAAGAGGCCTAGAGGGTCACACACTAAGTGTATTCAAGTATCTCAAGTAGAATAAAGATTATTCTCGTACGTGGTTTGATAATTATTCAAGGAAGCCTAAATCGTTTTAATGTTGTAGGAAGAATAAAATGAAAACAAGTACATGTCGTGTATTAATGATTACACGCCGGGTAGTTTTATTTTGAAAACAAGTACACACTGTGTATTATTAAATGTACACGCCGTGTAGTTTTCATTTTGGAAAAGAAATGAATAAATGAAAACAAGATATACACGCCGTGTACATTGAATGTACACACTGTGTAGTTTTCAATGAAAAACAAGTACACACCGTGTATTTATTATTACACGCCGTGTAGTTTTTCCAGTCGGGATTTTGAGGATGTAATATTGTTTTATTAAATGATATTTATTATAATCAGCGTGGGCGCATGTCAAGGAATTAAATATTCAACATGGGGTTTTCAATAAGAGTCAATGAAATAAATAAAACGTGTAACGCGTTTATTTATTGTCATAACTCTACAACCTCAAACCCGATTATAAATATACTCACAACCCCAACTCTTTTCCTAACAAGAGAATCATGGTGCACAACAATTCTGTAGAATTCTTTCAAGGCCGAAAGAACCTCTTCCTCCAAGAACGCTCTCAAGACCGAGAGAGATCCTCTTCCATCGGATCAAGACGATCTAAGACGGACAACGCAAGCAAAGGTTTCTCCACGCTAGCACCCGGAGACTCCTTTGGCGACGTCCAGTGATACGAGGTGCACGTGTGGATCACCGCTAGAGGAAGTATACACTTGGCTTCTGCGACGTAACGACGAATCACATCGGAACGTGATCAAGAATATCAACGAAGAAAGAACACCCAAAAGGTACTTCTTGTCAATTAATTAAATTAATTATAATCAACATGTGACGATCCACTTTTTTGGTTTCAGGACCTTTCTTCTTCTTTGTCTATTTCTGTGAATCGATCTGTGGAGACTAGCGTTTATCGTCGTATTGATCCCGGATTGATCATTGCTAATGACAAAATGACAAGTGGGCACATCCACCCACGCGCTTCCGCTGCGCCCGGAACCTTCATGCGGTACTCCTCATGTCGAGTACCGTGGGTCTGTCGCGTCACCAAGTCGCTCCCCACTGGGTCAGTCGAGTCACTCCGAGTCGAAACGATCAGCAGTCGTCAAGTCTCAGTCAGCCACTGGGTTCCCGCACTATGCCCGCTCGTCTCTGGGAGAATCCGCTCCACAAGCTACTAGTCGATACTCCAACTACCACGAAGTCTCACGAAGAAGTATCTCAAATGTCTGCCACGTCATAGGGGTCTCAACGTAACAGACGGCACGTTAATCGGGTGTCCGATCTGTGAGTTATTAGTCTTTTAGTCCCAGGGGCCCAGTTGTATTCGTGCTCGATCCAACCTAATTGTTCCCCATCTTAATCCAAAACTCCAGTGGGGTATACTCAAAGGGACCGACTCGTTCCAAGATTTCCAGCGCCGCTGACGGTTCGTCAAACGAACGTCCGGTGTCAAAGTTATGGTCAAAAGAAACTAAATGGATCGTAGTGGGTCCGGGTCCGGTCCAACTTGATCGGACCGGCTCGGCCCGACCCAGCCTGCTGGGCGGCATGGCCCGTTGGGTTTGGTCCGGCCCGCGGGGTCCGGTCCGGTCCGCGAGGGCCGCAAGGGTGCCGTGAGGGCGGCTCGGCCGAGGGGTACCGCGAGGGCGCGGGGCGGCTCGGCCGAGTGCGGTGCGAGGCCGTGGGGCGGCGGTCCGGCCGCGGGGCGGCGGTCCGGCGACGGCAGCGGGGCGTCGTGCCTTCATCGGCGGCCGATTTAGCCGGTCCCTCTCTTCGTTCGTCGTCCTCGCCTTCATCCATTGCAAAGAACACACAAAAGAAGCAGAACGACAGAGGGGGGTCGGGCCATGTTAGTTTGGCTTGCACCCTCCGCATTAGGGCAGTAACAAACGGCTCAACATAAACAAGAATGAAGAACGTCAAACCCTCCCGCAATGATTATTCCCTAAACCCGCAAAAGAAAACATATGGGGATCAACTAATTAGAAAGTTGATCCGCGTTCCTTGTTTTAGAAAGGAAGAACATGGGTATAAATATAATCATTCACAATAAACCCCTGCCTCGGGTTGTTCGTTGATGTTAGCGCGAAAAAGAGGACGAAGTTGTCGACGCTCGTCTCGTCCGCTACACACCTCCAATCCCATGCCCATGTGTCGGTTCGTCGTAGTGGAAGACGTTCCTCCTTGGAGAGTGTCCCGAGGAAGTAGTCGAAGTCGGTGTTCTTCGTCGGTGGAGCGTTCTTCATTGGAGAGTTTTTCTCCCAAGGCTCCTCCCTCTGCCAACGATTAATTTCTTTCAACCCACCAAAAAGAAGAGATAGTCAAGATAATAAAATATGTTGGCATAATTTCAAATCGGAACATTTAATTAATTGAGATAGCTAAATTAATTAAAGGGGGAGAGTTGATATAATTAAAGTGGTACGTTGGCTTAATTTAATGTGGAGGAGGGTTGACACAATAAATATTAGAGGAGTTGAAGAGACTCTCTCTCATTTAATGAGGGAGTTGAGAAGTTTAGGTTTCGGGTGGTCCCCACCACCATAACCTCTCATTGGAGATTAGACTCGTGTGGTCCCCACCACCATAACCTCTCATAGGAGGTTAAGGTTTGGTGGTCCCCACTTATTAACTTCCACATGGAGGTTTTTAACAAATGAAATAAAAATATAAGCCACACAACTTTATTTTTATTTTATTCATTCGCGCAAAACTCAAAAACTAACTTCCACCCTCGACCAACTGTCGTCGAGGTGAAAGTCTCTTTAAACGAATATATGCACTGCGAGTTCAACAGTACCATCAGATTTCAATTCCGAACACCGGTTCAAAAGTTAGAAAAACCCGCTCGCACGTTCACTGAACGTACCCAAACAAAAGTTCAGAAATTCATTTCGGACACTCCGGGCCTCGGAATCCCACGCCGTCAATTTTCGCGGACTTGTAAAATTCCCATATATTAAAAAATATATATGAAAATTTCGGATCTTTACATTACTTATGCGATGGTCCATCACCCCGAGGTTGCTCCAATAAGCTAAACCTACGATGCTTCGTGGGCCGGGGGGGTTGTGGCTCAAAAGTCTTCAATATTTTTGATTTGTAGGCCCTGTGGCTCGAAGGTCTAATTCAGTGGCCGAAGTCCCAATTCAGGTGAATAGTATCGTTGTTGCATTATCGGTGCGGTACGTGCTACAGTAACACGAAAAATCCCTCCTACATCTGGATTTGAACTCGAATCTTTTATGCGGGCTTACGGGGTATTTACCACTAAGTCAACCCCCAATTGCATCTTGTATGTTATTAGATAAGTTTCATTTTTAAAAGATGTATAATCATATGAATTAAAATTATATTTTTGTGGATGAAATTTATCTCAATTCGTAAAACAGCGCAACTCCCTAAAAATTTTTGCACTCAATTTCTTTATTTAATATAAAAATGAATTTAGTGTCAGATAAATGGTATAATAAATTTAGAACCATTTTATATTGATTTTGAATTTGTATTCATGCCCAAAATTATTCTCAAAAAATAATTTTTGTCACATAAAGATGGTAGAGTTATTTCAATATTTATATATATTAAAAAATTAATTTATAATATGAAAATTATCTCAGTTTGAAAGTGAGATAAATTTGATTTTCATACTATAATAAATTGATGACAAATTTTTTATTTTAGATTAATTTTATGACAGCGCACCCACGTTTTTTATGTTCAAACCATTGCTTCCCTTTTGGAGGAATATAATGATTAAAAATACTTAGAAAACGTATAAAATTAAATATACTAATAACGCGAAGAGGTTATTTCCGTCAATTCCGACAAACAAGGATTAAAGGAAATGGTACTTTTTTTTAGATAGTCTTATAATTGAATTTCATGGTCGGCATTCATACGATATTGTATATAAAATGATGGATTTGGAGTAAAAAAATTGAAAAAAAAAAAAATCAACGCGCAACTAGGATTTGAAATCAAGAAGTTCAGTTCCATAGACAATTTTCCAGTTTTCGAAAAGTGAGACGGAAAATCTAATTGTTTTGACTATTTAAAAGGAATTTAATTTTTCTTCCTCAAAAATCACTTTATTTAAATAATACGATATTTGTTTAACAAGAGTGATTCATTAATCTAGAATGTCATTAGTACATCCAACTAGAAGGACTCATCTCTCAACCAATGAAGGTTATTATGCAAAAAAGTTCAGTCCCATTGACATAATTTATGTATATCAATTTATAAGAATCACATCATATTTTCTCCATATAATTATTGTGAAATAATAAATGAAATCGTTAACTCATGAGACAATAAACACACATACACACTATTTGTGTCATGATAAGATGTACTCATGATATAAAGACTAATTTGACATGACCTAACCCATCAGAGCCCCTCCTAACCCGACGGTATGCCGAGTGTGCCACCCCAAGATAACATAGTACCAATGGGAGACTGTAGCCTATAACAACTTGTAACAAATATGCAACTCCAATACACAATAAATATCCACCAACCACCAATAATATATAAATAACCAATTACATTTTTGAGGATCATTGCATGATCATTTGGAAGTGAAAGAATACCCAAAACATGCATGAACTATCCTCCAACAGAAGCACATACATCATAAATAAAATACATGAAGAATATAGTGTATTTGGTTATTATTTCCAATGGCTTTCTTCTTCCTTGATGCAGGGAGAACGCTTGAGGAGGATCACAATAGCTGCAAAACGGAAGCCTCCCACCTCTGGGGGGATTACACTGGCCATAGGATCCTGATCTCAATCGGAGGGTTCTCTTACACTTGAAGAGGTGTTGGTGTGTTCATTGAAGGTGATGAACAAGCTACTGGAATGAAGGGAGTTTGGAGAAGCATGCAAATAATCGAATGATCACAATATGAGGGATCTCATCCCTTTATATAGTCATTCATGATGCGTTTCATTTAACAAATCATGTTAGTCATATTTAATATATTTGTTTACAGTTATTCTCGTTGTCATTAAATCATTGAATCCAATTCATTGAATATTAAAGTAATTTAATCCATTCACAATGGATTAATAACTGAAATGAAATTGCGTGGGAATGAGGTGACAAATACATGCATTAAGCCTGCATTAAATTAGGTGCAATGTATATGTATCGTATACATTTTAGAGCACATATCCTACAGTGTCCCACTTGCACTAAAATTCTTAAGGACTTTGTGTCAAACTTCACAACCCTTTGTAAATCCATTCAAAATGCTTCTGGACACGATTTCATCAAACTTCCTTTATTTTGGAACAAAAACTTTATCCAAAACATAATACTTATCCAAAGGCCTAACTTTGTACCACAGTGGAGCTTACTATCATTGACAATACATATGAAATTCATATTTTATAGATGTAAGTAAAAAGTAACCTCTAGCAAAACATCCGTGCTACTCAAGTTACTAAGGGGTCTAGTGTGATCCTCGTTAAACATACTCATATCTCTATACGAACATGTCCACCACTAGATGAATCATATACATCCACTACTAGAAAAATACCCTATACCAACGGTTTGGAACCGTTGGTATAGGCCCTCAAACCGTTGGTATAGGCTATACCAACGGTTTGGAGGACCGTTGGCAAGTAAGCCGTGACAATAGGTCTATACCAACGGTTTTGGGAAAACCGTTGGTATAGACCTATACCAATGGTTAAAACCATTGGTATAAGTAATACGAAAACCTATACCAACGGTTCTCAAAACCGTTGGTATATGTATTTCAAAAAAAAAACATTCGGTGGGATTTGATCCCAGGACCTCTAGTTTATAATTGAATGACTTAACCACTAACCTAACATGACTTTTGTGAACATAATTTCATAAATATATATATATATGTATTGTTATAATAATTTTAAATTTTGATTTATATAATGTTCTTGGTAAGAAGATTCAATTAAAAATCGAAGGACCTATACCAACGGTTTTGAGAACCGTTGGTATAAGTCCTTTGATTTTAGGACCTATACCAACGGTTTTGGACAAACCGTTGGTATAGGGGGGACCTATACCAACGGTTTGGCCAAACCGTTGGTATAGGGTCTCTATAATGGACCTATACCAACGGTTTGGCCAAAACCGTTGGTATAGGTCCTATAGGTCCACCCCTATACCAACGGTTTGTCCAAAACCGTTGGTATAGGTCCATATAAGTGACCTATACCAACGGTTTTGGCCAAACCGTTGGTATAGTTCCAAATTAATGAACTATACCAACGGTTTGGCCAAAACCGTTGGTAAAAGTCATATTTCCAGTAGTGATCATATTTATACCTATATAATTCTTTTATCTATGACATCAAGTGACCACTAGACATGAAACATGCCAATCTACTATAACTAACCCATCTTTTCATGATTCTCCAAAAAAGACTGACCAAGTTGATGAATACATCTCATGTCATTCATATAACATGTGATAACATTACATTCACCTTATCAAAGTAATTGAACGCACCATATTTGACTCAACTATGCATGACCACACATTTACTTAGTCCAATTCAATCAAGGGCCAGATGTCTTTACTTGTCATACAAGTGGAAAAATCCTATCTTGTTTCCACTCCAACCAATGAAATGATCACCAATATACCCAACCACCCCCTGATTAGCTAAGTTTATATTTTGACTCACATAAGTAGGGTGTCAATATATGAAGGTTCTCATGCTAGATATCTTGCCAACCTTAGGTAAGAAGGATTGATAATAAGCATACACCCCTAAGTATATCTATAACTGTTTGAAATTCCATGAGATATACTTTATCATATTAGTCCAAGTAATAAGTCCCTATGTATTGCCTCATGAATCTATTCATCGTATCTCGTATACAACCATTTTTAATGAGCACAATAATTTGTTCAAGCTAATCATAACATATCATCACAACCCACAATAATCCATGATGATTATCGATTAGGGACAACTCAAAATTTTAAAGTTTGAGGGGATATTTATCATTCGACCATTAATGTAAAATAAATTGGAGCACTCATGAATGAATGATAAATAGAGATTGATTTTATTATAATCACATGATATGTTTAGAACCATTGCAACCAATCTCCAAGGAGTTTAATATATAGTGAAACTACATAAATCTAATGTTGTTAATGCAATAACAGCTTTTTGAACATTACATCAATATGTAATTATTGGATCATCCCTATGTGACCATCTGATAAAATACTCCCATTAATCTCTTAGCAAGTAGCATTTATGAAGCAAGCTAGTTTGAATAATGGAGAAACCTAGTAATCATATTTCTTAAGTTTAACTCTTTGAACCTATATTCAATCTTCTTAACTCCATAACATCAAATGTTATAATATTATCTTATTCTATTTACTTAGAACTATTTCTAAGCTAACATCACCATCAATTGCGAAATCATGCCATCAAAATTTCTCATCGAGGTTAATGTAACCATTTACATTATTATCTAGCATATCTTAAACTCTTTTAGGATACAGTGACATTCACTTCATTGTGGAAAGAACATGTAATAATTCACATTTATCATTATCAATATAACTTAAACCATTTAGGGAATCCAATGAATTTTCATTTTGTAAATAAGTTGGCATAATAGTGATATTCACTTTATTACAATAATTAAACGTGACTACTTACCTTTTCTTTACTGTCAGATATCCTAACTCTTTGGGATAATAAGTGAAGAATCACTAAATCTTAGACTGGTAAAATTATTTATTTGTTAACTTTGAACTTCTCTAAGTCCAAAAATTTTCCCACTAGCCTTTTAGATATTTTATTCATCTCATAATGTGTCTCTAGGATTCAACACAATATTCTTTGTGTTAAGAAATAACACTTATTTCATTTTAGTTAGAATATTTAACAAATAAACTATCGTTTTCATATATCATGTGGTATTTAATGTGTTGGAACATTTTTACTTAAAAATTTTTTAATAAAATATACCACTAATCAGTGGTGGGAACACCTTCATTATATTTTAATAAACTTATTAAACTTTTTATCTTTGATAAAACATTTTCATCCTTGTCTCCTATTCCAAAAAATATTATCGAACTTGATGAATCATAAACCATGTGTATATAATTAATTATCTAAAATAGTTTATAACAAATATTTTTTGATAAAAAACTTCTATCGTCACATAAGATAAATAAGATAGAGATACACATCCTATACATAGATACATCTGGGCTTCGTATATTCCCTTACATTCGAATCCTTGAAGTAGCAACTTCTTTCTTTATCTCTTGGATGTATATTACAAGATCTTCCAATTATTCCTTTGATTTTAAACTCCTTTATATTTATAACACTTGTAAAATATATATTCGGTATCACATACCCTTCAAAATTAAGACTTAATTTTTATAACTCATATACCTAACATGGACATTCCATGGAATTTCTAAAACCCCATCAGATATTCTTAATAATCACATATGAAGTTCTTAGAAACATGTAGACCACCGAGAAGGGTGGGGGGGGGGTGAATCAGTGGTGTTTTTTTCAATTTCAGTTATCTTGAAATTAACCCATGCAACTTGTTAGAGTTTTGATCACCTCAACTTTATAAATCAAATTCACACGTATGCAAAGATAAGAAGCTAAATAAAGAAACACAAGTTTATACAAGGTTCACCCTCAATGTGGGTGAATACATCCTTGTCATGTCAACTCTCATTGGTCCATGAATTTTCACTATATAGTGAAGTGAATATAATTGAGCCATCTATCATTAAGGCCCTTCTGTATACCAATAGAAAATTATACTAACTCCAACCAGTTACAAAGATTTATTATACTTTTAAGCCAAAGAAAAATAAAAATTGAATGTTTCTCACAAATATTTGTCATGAGATTCTCTTTCAGGCACACTTGTTCTATTACATCTCCTTTCAGTGTGCCTCAGTCTCTGTTCAACATGCCTCCGTCTAGGGAACCTCAATTCAGTACACCTATGTCTGGTGCCTCTATCTGACACATCTCTATCCAATAGATCTTACTAGTACTTCTTCTTCTTCTTCTTCTTCTTCTTCATCCAAGCAATTCCTCGTCCAGATACTCATTCTAAAAAAACATCAAGAATTCCACTCAATGATAATAGAAACACCTCAATGATATTTCACCCCTTTATATAATAATTATTCCTCCAAAAATTAAAGAGGAGGTGCAGGCTTCAAATTTAAATTTCTACTCAACTCAACTTTCATTTGACTGCCTTCAAATCTTCTGGACCATCAAATTAAACTATATTTATTAAAGATTTCTTAAATATCAACACTAATGACCCTATTCATATCTTCCTTAAATCTCAACTAAATTAATGAACATTAAAATAAAAACTCAGTATCATCTTTATTATTAACTTTACAAATATAATGTAAAGTTTCTCATGGATCTATTAAATGACTTAAAAGGGACTCCTCCATTAGATAAGTCATCATCTGTTTTTGCTTAGTCTAGTTTCCCTTTGTCCGGTCTTGTTTTCCCAATCATCTCATTTAGGTAAACTCAGCTACCTCCATCTGGTGAACTCTCATAAGTATGTTTGTCTTGATACTTCTAATGAGATAACATGTATCCATACAATCATCCATCATCCAATCAACCTTTTCAAAGAGCTTTACCCACTAGAATCTGTCTGGTACAACTTCATAGAATCATCCATCCAATGACATCATATTTTTCTATTAGAAACTTCATCTGTGCAATGATCCCTCAAGAACTTATCTATTTATACTTCATAAAAATTTTATCCAATATAAATCGATCTCTCTGTCCAGTATAAACACAAGTTTCCCAATATATGATAGTCTTCGTCTGATCAGCTTGACTTGAAAAACTCATCATGACAACTTCATTCAAAGCTCAATTTTTCCTAGAATCCTTCATAGTTTTCTTCTTCGACTGCAATACAAGGTCTCTATCTGATCATCTTGTATCTGATGGAATTGTTTTGATATCATTTATACTTCTTTACTTCATAGCTTGAAAATTATACAGCCGCAAGTCCAACTTTGTAACTTCAAACTTTTCATAGTTTTCAATTTCATCACATTATAACTTGATCTTCATACAAACTGTCTCTATCCAAAAACATCAGCTTGAACCATGATAACGTTTTAGTAATCATGATGTTAGTAACCTTGAGGATAAAAAAAGTATATGAATTTCTAAGGAAAGTAACTCAAAATTTCTTTAGATATACAAAAACTTACTTTCATATGAAATACAAAAACACTCATTGAAGAAATATTGAAAAAATATACAACAATAATTACAAAATAAACCCCAAGGATCTTTATTACCACTCATTGGATTTATTGGAAACATTAACAACAATGATTTCCCCAAATTTCATTAAAACAAAACCTTTCTCATGGAGAGTGTCTTGACACCACACTGTCAGTTTAATTATTGTTTCTAAAATAATTCCATTCCTAATTGAAAAGAAATTTTATGGAAATGATATTTATAAACTCTCCCTCAATCATATAAATTTATGGAATTTTAACTTATGGAACTCCCTTTACTTACTCCCCCTTTTTACGATAACACCGTCTTAGGGGGTTCGATAAGGCCACTCATGGGAATTCCATTTCTATAAGGAAAGATAACACCATATTAGGAAACACGAAAGAAAGAGTACAAAGTTATACTTTTTATCCCCATTTGACAACATAATCCAAAGAAATGTTAGGGGGGTGTGGTGGATGTTGAACAAGTAGTTTTGACCTCAATTACTCAAATCTTTCTTTTTTTCATAACTTTGGTAAAAACATCAATAATTTGATATTTTTTTGAAATATAATCAAGCATAAAATCTCCACTAAAAACTTTTTATTTAATGAAATAAAATTTAATATCAATGTGCTTCTATCTATAATGGTGCACTTAATTTTTAGAGAGATCAATGACACTCTGATTATCACAAATAATATTTAATGGTTATTCAATATTAACCCTTAAACCTTACATCTAAACTTTTATCCACATCATTTGTGTACATTCTTAGGTGGCAGAAACATACTCTTCTTCCATTGTATTCAAAGTAACAAAATTTTTTTACCATGCCAACTCACATGAATTTCTCCCAAGAAAAAGTTTATCCTAATGTTGATTTTTGATAATTTCAGTATTTATCCCACTCATAATCAATTAAACAATGAAATATAAAATCATTAACCCACTTATAAATCAAGTCATAGTTCATTGTTCCTTTAACATAATTGAGGATTATTTTTTCTACCTGCATCTGTGATTCCTTCAGATCACTCAGAAATATTGCAAACAAAATTACAACATATACAATGTCTATTCTTGAAGCAATAAGATAGTGTGAACTTCCAATCATCTTCCAAAAGTCTTTTTGATTCACACATTTCCCAACTTCATCTTTACTTAGTCTCATGCCAACAAAAATAGGAGTCAAAACTTCATTTGATTCTGCCATGCTAAAATTTTGTAACAAATCCTTGGCTTAATTTTCATGTTGGAGGAAGATGTATCATAATTTTTATTGAACTTATAATCCAAGAAATAAATCCAAGTCTCTGAGTATTGACAACTAAATTTTTTTCTTCAATTGTTTAGAAAATTATTTACAAGATTTATCCCTATTTCCTGTAAAAATTATACCATCAATGTAAATAATGACAATAAACATACCTATACTCATTTATTTCACATATAGTTTTCAATAAAATTTTTATTTAGAAAAGTTCAACTACTTCTAAAAACTATAAAGTTTTGAATACTAGGAATGGGGGGCCCATTTCAACCCATATGATGTTTTCTTCAGTTTACACACCATGGTTTCATTATTATCAATTATAAATCCATTGGGTTTATCAATATAAACTTCTTAAATTTATCTATCTATGAAAGATGACTTAACATCAATCTGATAGACTTTGTAATTTTGATGAGTAGAAACAACCAAAAAAATCCAGATAATCAGAAGCCTTGAAATGAGAGAAAATGTTTCTTCAAAATAAATACCTTCTACCCATGAGTAACCTTTGAAAAATAACCATTCTTTGTTTATCAAAATATATCCCTATTAATTGATTTTATTTCTAAACAACCATTTTGTTCCTATAACATTTTTTCCATTTATTCAAGGAACTATATCCCATGTGTTATTCTTCCCATTCTAATCTATATTTTCATTCATCTCAATCAACCATTCTTTATTATCATCTACTTCTGAAATTGATTGTGGTTCCATTTGTGAGATAAGTTACATTTTATTTGAAACCCTAAATCTTCATCCGGTATGAGCTGGTGCTTCATGATTTCCAATGATATTATCAGATTTAACCTACTTTTGTAAATTATATAATTTTTTTAGTATTCTTCCAGCCTTACTTTCTTAATCACTAGAATGATCTGAATTAAATTGTACAAGATTAGTCTCATAGTCATCTTCATTCTCATTAAATTCTCTAAAATTCATCAATATGTCTTTTATTACATCATTCTAATCATCTTCAATAACTTTTGTTAAGGCAGATAGGTTTTCAATGAATTTTACATTATAGGAATTAACCAAATTATATAGACTTTTATTCCAGCACTTGTGACTTTTTCCATTGGATGAATATCCCATAAAACACCTTCTTCCTCTTTTTCATAATTTTTTTTAAATTATGATTTTTGAACTTTATTAAGAAAGGGATCCCAAGAACCATAAAGTATGTCACTGTAGGTATTTATTTATACCACATATCACAGAGAGACATATTTTATTCATGTCAAAGAAAACATATATTTTTAACATGAACAACTGTACTTATGGATTCTCTCTATAATAATTTTGAAATCTTATATTCAACTAGCATACTTATTTCCATATCAAATAAACTCATGTTTTTCCTTTCTTCTACTCCATTTTCCTAAGAACTATAGGGAGCACTGTATTAATGTTTAATTCAATGTTTCTCCAGGTAGTACTCTAAAGAGTTACTTGTGTACTCCTTTCCATTATATGTTATTAGATTGAATATATATACACCCATATCTTTCTCAACATCCCTGATGAAACTTATAAACAACCATGTATCCTCTGATTTATATTTTATAAACATTACACTATTCATCTAAGTGAAATCATCAATGAAAGTAATAAATTAAAAATCACATTTTGTTGATTGATGTCTCATCAACCCACATAGATCATAGTGTATAAGTTCAAGAGGTCTAGTGAATTAAATTTCAACTTTATTATGTCTTACACTAACCATCCTTCCTTTCAATCAAGTTTCACATACAACATCATCTTTCCTCTTTATTTAAGGTAAGTATATTATAAAATCCTATTTTGAAATTTTTATCATACTTTTCTAACCAAAATGACCAATTCTATAGTTCTATAACTTGTTTTTATCCTCAATGATTAAATAGAAAGTGTCACAAGGATCTCTAATTTGAAATAGTTTGTTGCTGGTTCTTTCTTCCTTAAGTAACAACTTTTACATCTTTCAAACATTGAATGATACAATAATATTTTCTTATGATTACTTCCTAATAATAATTATAGAGTTGGCTAACACTTGGTAAGTTTCCCTTAAGCCCATCAACAAACATAAATTCCTTTGACTTCAACTTATAAGATTCTATATCTGCCCTATCAATTCCTCTTATTTTTAAGGAACTGTCATTTCAAAAAGTGAATACTCTCCACTCATGTTCTTTAATATTTTTTTAATATTTTCACATTAGCTGTTATATGTGAGGAATAAACACTATCAAGAATCCATGGTTTATTCCTTTTACTAGCTTTTATAGTAGTCTCAACAAAATAATCACTGTCTTCAATTTTTATTTTACTAGATCCCATTTCTTTTCCAGTGTAAGGAATTTGTCCTAGAAGTGTTTTCATACAATATTAATCACAATGAACAATTTGGTCACACCTTTCAAAAAATTCCTCAAAGTAATCAAATCGGTTTTTCCTTAAAAGGGTTTTCACTTCTAATGACTTTATTTTTGTTTATTCTTGTAGATTTAAAGAGTTACCACCTTTTCTTCCACTATTTCTCCCCCTCACTTATTGCTTACTCTCAGGGAAAGACATGTTGTGCCATAAATTGTATTTCTTGTTCTCATATACTCCACAACACCAATAGTATAAATTGAACCCTAATATTATATGGAAGTATGGTTATTCCCAAGGTAGGTTTGTTGAGATTCAATATACTCAACAATATATGATTTTCCATGGCATGGGGAATTATTCTCTCAATAATTACTTTTAACTTTCATCCATGTGATGATTTTATCATATCCTTTCTCAAACCAAGATTTCCCATTGCTGATTCTTATACTAGCATGATTAGAATAATATGATGAACTTTTATGTTTAGTGGGTGTTGATTTCACATGATTCTAGGGATGAGTTCTTCCAGTAGCTTAAGATATTTCATCCTTTACATTTGAAGCTTTATTAAAATTACCTCTCATCTTATTTAAGGTATTTTATACCTTGATACATATTTAGCGTGTCTTAAATATCCTATATTTATTAGTAGTAAGTTTTTCATCAAGATCATTCACCATATTTCCTTTTTCTATATCTTTCAACTTGAGATTCTTAATTTAATCTATGTATACATATTAATTTTTAAGAAATTATTCTTTTCCTTCATTATTATTCTCACATTTATTCTTTATTATTCTAGATTATTACTTGAGTTTTGTGTTTTTCTCAAGCTATGCCACAAGTTGTGATTTGAGCTGATATTCCTTATTTGTTTCTTCACCTTCTTCTTCTTCTCTATTTGAAGTTTATTACTTTATTTCAACATGATCCATGAAGGTTATAAATTTATTTGATGATTTATATTATGAAGAACATTTTTTATTAGATTTATACCCTACCTTATCACTCAACATGCTTATTTTATTTTTTCCATTGAACTTTTTATTACTTCCAATGAACTACTTTTCTTCCTTGGATGTTTTTCTCCACTTCTTACTCTGAGGGTTTTAATTAGAATCATTATCATCATATCCATATTTATTCTTTGGTTAATTCATTGAAAAATGTATGATTCCTCCACACATAAAAAATTTAAGTGGTAATTTTCCTTTTCACTTGCCTCTACATTTACAGTAATTTTTAGAGATAATGGACTTTATTATATTATTCAATTCATTAACATATTCCTTATCTTCTAATTCACCGGGACCCATTACCTCATGTTTTGATTCATAGATTTCTATCTTCCTCATAGATTCAAGAAATTCATCTTTTTTAATATTCTTTTTGAAAACAAGATCTTCCTCATTTCATGTGAAAAAATCAAGTTATGTAATCATTAGGGGATAAATCATATTTATCTTCTAAAGAATATATTTTAGTACCAAACCTGTCTGGAAAGTTACTCATAAATTTCTCAACAATAGTTGAATCTTCTAAGACATCCTCAAATCCTATGATGTTACTGATGTTTTTGTTAATTTTGGTGAAGTAGTCATCAATAGTTTTATCTTCCATTCTGACAACTTCGAACTTAATTATATAGAATTGAAGTTTTTCTTCCTTCACTTTTATATTTCCCTCAAATATGATTTTGAGATTGTCCCAAGTTTTCTTTTCTATATTGAGACTCATCACTTATATATAATCATTTTCTGATAAGGTCATAATAATAACATTCCAAGCTTTTCTAACAAGCTCAAGTTTCCCTTTTTTCAATAAATTTCATAGGATCATCTTTCTCTATTTGTGAAAACCCAATTATGGCTACACCAATAAACTTTAGTCTATGATATAAAAGATAGATTATCACTCTATTTTTTCATCCATGATAATTCTTTCTGTAGAAGGTATGAATACCTCTTCTATTAACTGAGTTGATATTAACCATGATAAGGAAAATAAGTATCTTACTGGAGGACCCTGCAACCTCTAATACCACATAATGTTCCTAAAAATATGTAGACCATTTAGGAGGGGGGGGGGGTTGAATCACTAGTGAGGTTTTACAATTTACTTCCTCTATAAATTAACAACTACAACTTGTTAGAGTTTTGTTCCTCTCAACTTTATAACTCAACCTAAATCATATGAAAAGATAAGAAACTAAATTAAGGAATGCAAGTTTTTACAATATTCTCCCCCAATGTGGGTGACTACTTCCTTTCCATGTCAACTCTTATAAATCCAAAAAATTTCACTATATAATAAATTGAATACAATTTATCCAACTATAATCAATCTCCTTCTATTTCCCAATAAGAAATTATATTGTATCCCACTAATTACAAAGATTACCTATACTTTTGAGATAAATCAAAATAAAACATGAAATCCACTCAGAAAACTTTCTCCATAAATTATTTTTCTAGTATACTTGGTCCGTTAAAATTCTGTATAGCGTGCCTTAGTCTCCATTTGGTATTCTCCCATTTGGTGTAGCTCAATTCAGTGTGCCTCTATCCAATTCCTATGTCTGATGCAGCTCTATTTGGTAGCTCTATCTGACACTTCTTCTTTATCCAAGAGTTTCCTAGGATGGATACTCACACTGAGCATACATACCTTTATATAATTATTCTTCCTCTGAAAGACAAGGAGGAGGTATGGGATCCAAATTCCAATTTCCCACTCAAATCAAATTTAATTTTACAACATTTAAATCCTATGAAACTTTGAAGTCAACTATCTTTATTAAAGTTTAATTAAATCTCAGTGCCAATGGCCTTATTCATATCTTCCTTAAATATTAGATAGATAATTGAAAATTGAAATAATATATCAATATAATCTCAATTATTAACTTTATAAAGTTTATGTAAAGTTTCTCAAGGACCTATCTGATTCTTCCATAAGGACTCCTCAGTCTGATAAGTCTTTATCCTGTTATTCTTAGTCTGATTTCCCTCTGCCTAATCTTGTTCTTCCAATCAACTCAGTCCAGTAAACCGAGGTACCTCCATTTATTGAACTCTAATAGGTTTATATAGATTTATACTTTTTAGGATATAACATGTCTCCATATGTTAATCCTGTGTTAGATCAACCTTTACACATAGCTAGACCTACAAGACTCAGTCTAATACAACATCATTGAATCATCCATCCAATGAAATCATATTTTTATGTCTGATACCTCATCCATATAATGATCTATCAAAAAACTTTCTATTCAAAATTCTTTAAAATTTCATTCGATATAAGTGGATCTATCGATCTAGTAAAAAAATAAACTTCCATATGTTTTATCATCTTGATTCAACCAGTTTGTCTTGAAAAACTCATCACAATGACTTCCTTCAAAGATTTATTCTATCCTATATACTTAGAAGATTTCTTCTTTGACTAGAGTCATGAATTCTATGTTATATCATCATATGTATTATGGAATGATTCTAGTAGCCTTAAAAATTCTTCACTTCATAGATTGAACATTAGAAAGACACAACTCCAACATTGCAACTTTAAACTTTTCACAGCTTGAAACTTTATCACTTCTTAACTTGATGTTCATACAAACTATATCTATCTTAAAACATCAACATGAACCATGATTTTTGGAACATTGATAATTAGTAAATAATCATTTGAATTTTTAATGAAATTAACTCATACTTTATTCTGATAAATAGAACCTTACTTTTACCTATAACAAAAAAACATTCACAAAATAAATGTTAACAACGAATAAAAAAATCATTACCAAATCAACTCAAAGTATCTTTATAATCATATAGAATTATTACTAATTCATGACAATTCCCATGGGTTTCAAATGAACTTAATTATATATTTATGGACTCTCCAACTTACACTTCGTCTGGTTCAAGGTTTTATCTACTTATACTTTTTTAAATTACTAGAAATTAGACATCGTATACCTAATTCGTCTATTCTCAACACTTTGAGAATATCAGGTATTTTTTTTCTTAAACTCATTCTCCTTTTCATAATATTTCTATATGTGAAAACTGAATTAATTGCTTAACCAAAATAAGCCTTGTAGAAATTCTTTAATCTCTTTATGCATATTCAATCATATTCAATATTGTTGACATACACTATCATATAGAGTATATGATACTAGAATTTATTAGCTCAATAATAATCAAGTGAATTTGAAACCTTAAATGAATAATTCCATTCTCCCATAAGCATATTTATTTTCTTGATAAACAACTTTGACACTTGGTTACTTAGGAAGGAACTGTTCCAACACATATAATATTTCTTGTAACATCCCATTACCATATTTTAGGCACATTTATCTCTTATATTTGATCACCCTTTGTTTGGGTATTGTTTCTTATTATTTCTAGAGTTTTATTGGGAAATTATAAAGTTTTATAGGGGAATGTTCCATGGATGAGAGAGGTTGTAGTGTGGAGAGGCTGGTTGCGGTGTGGATGATCTAACTATGTTGTGTCGAGTTTTGGTGGTTCTTCCATATCTAGAATAGCTACGTCGTGAAGAGGGTGTATACAACATAAAGGATTGGGGTGTGGTTTTGGGTGGTTCTTCCCTTTTCAGCATGGCTTCTACATGGATGGGTGATTGTGACATAACCTTTTCCTAGTATTAGGTTCTATGGAATAATGTTTCCTCCTATGTCACGGTCTTTTCCTATTCTTCCGGATCTGCACCATGTAGATCACCATGTTTCTTAGATGTAGTTTTGGATAACCCCACTATGGTATGGTCTCTTCCACTATGCCATGGGCTGATATTTTTCCCCATTTCTATGCTATGGTGAAGTGGGTTGTGCCATGGTCTATTGTTTTCCAAAGTTAAAATTTGAAACCAATATTTTATGTTTAAAACTCCTTCTAATCAAACCTAGTATGACTATTTGGATTTTGGATTCTATCTAGAGAGGATTTTGGAATCTACAACCACTTCTCTATTAGATCGAAGTGCTGGTGGATGTGATTAATCTCCATCTAGTAAGTGAAATATATTTGTCTTAAACCCCCCTTTCTTCTCTTATATCCTTCTATGAGATTGATGGATCCTCACGTTGTTGATGGATCTAAAACCTAATTTGATGGACTTAAATTCTAGGGATTCATATTAGATCTTTCTCTCATTCGAATCTCCATTGGTGGTTCTTGATTCAGGTGTTTTCTTGATCATGTTATTAAAGTGAGGTGGTTTCGAAAGGCTTTGACCTATACTTGAAACCTTGATTTTATTGCTGAATTTGAAATATATTTTATACAAATTTCCTTTAATTGAGTAGATTTGATATTTGATTTCAAAAGGAATGTATTTGTGAAATATGAACTATAAGATATTGCTACTGTTTTTAGGTATTCATAAACCCTACTTTTCAATCATGCATTGGTTGGGTTTCATTTGATGGTGAATCGGGAGAAAATTTGAATGTTTTGAAAATTTATGGGCTAGTGAACGATTGACGTATGATTTTCCCAAAATGTGCACCCTCTCAAGGAAAATCATGCAAACCTAGGCAGTCAGGTTTTTCATGGTTAGCGCACAGTTTTTCAAACCATGTTCCCTCTTAAGAGAAACTATGCATCCCATTTAAAACAAGCGTGTGTCTAGGGTTCACGGTTTGATCTAACCATGCGGCCTACCTAGCTAACTATACACATGACTTAATTAATCTAAAAAAATTATTTTAAAACCCCAAAACCTCCCTTTTAGGTGCCTGATGGACTTTAAACAACCCCTATAGTTTCTTATTTCTCGAGAGAACCCAAAAGGCAATTTTGGACCCTCTACACCCTCCCAGAAGTGGATCAAAGCTTGGAGAACAATGTTCTACCTTCACCCAGTAGGTTTCTTCTTTCTGTTATCTATCTCCCACTCTCTCCTATTTTCTCCCTAGGATTTTATAGATATATGTGTATTGTTGGAGGATCTAATACTTGCTGTCTTGGATCTAAACCTAGGGTTGATTCTTATTTTCATGATTTCCATTTCCATAATTCTTCATTGGTGAATCTTGTTTAGGGTTTGGTGATTTGAGATCCCATGATCCCGAGGTAGGTGGTTCTGTTTTGGTTGGACAATTTAATCAACCCTAAATTGATTTCAATTTAATACATGGAAATTGATTCTTTTGTAATTGAATTTTTTGAAAACCCATTTCCATTTAATTAGGGGATTTGGTTTTGGAAATATGTATTTGGAATGAAATTGGGTAAAACCCTCAATTCCATTGATTTGGGGTTGAATTGTGAAATTATGGAATTTTGTGGAATTTAAATTGTGAAATTGATGGAAATTGTTTCAATTAAATTGTTTAATTTAATTGTGAAAAATTGAATTATGAATTGATTTTAAATTATTATTTGGAAAAAATGGATTAAAATTGTTTTGATAAAAACCTTTGAGTTTTATCTTTGAAAAAGGCATGTTTTGATTAAAAACCTCCTTTGGGTTTTAAATGGAAAATTGGAATTTTTGAAATGGGAGAATGAGATTTAATTGTATTTTAAGGTTTCTTAAAATAAATTTCCCATCATTTAATTGTACTAGAGCACATACAAGACTAGGTAGTTAGTGAGTTAATGGGACAAACATGCTTGGTTGTAATTTACACAGTAATGGATTGATAATTTTTAACACTGAAAAAACATATTTTTAACACATCTTATGCCTAAGTAGGACATAGACGAGTCCTATATTTCTAGTGCAGAGGGACATGAGTACACATTGTGGTTATAATCATATGAGTGTGTGAGGATCCCATAACCTGGAACTATCATACCTCTTGGCAGATGACCATGTTTCTCACTTGATTATATATGAGATATAAATGTATGCCAATGTTGTGAACTATTTTACATGAATTTTAAATTTATATAAACTATTTTATATAAAATTGTATCATTTATCCATTTGTTTATAAATATCCCATTAATTTAAATATGAAGTATTGTTTAATGTATTTTCTATCATTTGAAATGTAAAGCATGATTTGCTTAAATATGATTTTGAAATGACAAACCCATTTATTTGAAAATTGAAAGATCTTTATTTGGTTTATTAAATGTCGGCATATTATTATGGAATCCTTGGTGAGATTCTACCAGGATTTTATCTCACACCCTACCTATTCCTTCAGGTGTTTGTAGATTATCTCCTTCCAGGTTCGATTAGGGGCAAATCATAACTTGGAGGTGGTTCTAGATATTTATCTATGAACTTGGAGAGTCACATCTATTGGTACTTGAGCTATTTTCATATCCTATTTTACTAGTACTTTGCTGTAGTACTTTGGGTTTTCATACCTATTTGACTTATGGTACACTTTTCTCTATAGATTTTTTCTTGTATACATATTGATTTGTTATATTGTTTCCATAATGTTTGTGGAAAATTCATTCCTAATTTCATTTTGTATGGTTCCAGGTGATAGTTTCCAACCTGTGGGGATTGGGAATGCCCTTCGGGACATTCAGGGTCAGCTCAGTTATTAGGTTACTAGGGTACCCAGGACGGTTCATGAAAAAGTGTTATCAGAGCTCTAGGTTGAGCTTCTTGTCTAGAAGTCAGTATGATTTGTTTAATCTTGTCAGGACTTAAGAGGTGGTTGTGATTGAGTGCCTGGAAATCTCTCTCCATAACTAACCTTAAGTACCTGTGGGTATTTTGGTAAAGACATCTTGAGGATTAGTTCTAGTCTTTTCCTTACTTTTGATTTGGATAGGATTGAAATACAAATCTTGTTTGCCTATCTATTGGGATTAGTTTCCCTCATTTCTTTGTTTGAGTGTTCATATAATGTTTTCTAAATTATTTGCTGATTTTGTGTAGCATCATGCCTCTGAGAAGATGTGTGTATCATATCTAGGAGAAAGCTTATGATGAAACTTATCAAGAGAATCCTCTCATAGATCTGAACCTAGTTGAGGTGATTGTGCATGTTGTTTAGGATCTAGGATAGGCACCACCACCAGATCCCATTCAGGATCCAGCTATGAAACCTTAAAGGGATACTTTATGGGATCATTATTAGGAATTCTTTCACCATAATCCACCATTATTCCAAGTCTCCAATGATCCTCAAATAGCTAAATAATGGTTGAGCATGATCAAGTGTTTGTTTTAATTATTAGAGACCCCTGATGAGATTAAGATGAAGCGTTCCATTTTCATGCTAGAAGGACTGAGAAAAAGATGTTGGGACACTATTATGATGGAGAAGAAACATGATGGTTTAGAGTGGAAAGACTAAAAAGTTATTTTCATCGACTAATTATATCCAGATTTGATGCCGTTGGCCAAGGCTATGTAGTTTTTAAAACTTGAGCAGATTGACAGGGTTGCAATAGAGTATGCAAATTGTTTTACTGAGATCATGCAATTTTCACCTGAGATGGTATAAAATGAGAAGATGAAGGCTCAATGGTTCAAGTTGGGACTTTGGTCTGATATTCATTCTCACGTTTTCTTTCTATATATGTCTTCTTATGATAATGTGCTGGATAAAGAGATGATGGTTGAAATAGACATGACTGGAAATTCAGGGTTGTCAGGAGTTTCTTTCTCTCCCGGTGGTGGTGAAAATTCCTTCAGAGAAAAGAAAAATAATGATGATTCTCATGGTAGTTCTCTACAGTAGGGGTTTTTTAAACCTCCTACAATGCCTGGAAGAGTTCCTTTTTTTGTTACTAGTATGAAAATTTAGAGCATTCAAATAGGGTTTTCACTTAGGTACCAAAGATATGTGGCTCTTGCAGATGTTCGGGTAACTTACATAAGTTCTCCCATGTTTATTCCACTCTGCAAAGTGGAACAAGATCATAAAAAACTTATAAAAATATAAATAAATAAGATGATTCAAGGAAAAAGGAGTTCTATCCATAGGAATCTAGAATGAATATTCTTCACGCAGTGTTAGAGTCTCTGAAGAAAATATGAGTCTAGTGATTGTGAGTGGTGACACCACTATGGCTTCATCATTAGTGACTGCTTTGTTTGATACTGGTGCATCTCATTTGTTTATTTCAACTTGTATTGTTAATATGCTAAATATTCTTACAAATATTTTATCTTATGTGATGGATATTACTATACCCCTTAGAATTAAGAGAGAACAAGGTCTCCGTAGTCCCAATCGTGTTTTCTCTCTATTAGATGTTGATCTTGCTTGGAGTTTTCTAGTTCTTGACATGAAATCTCTTGATGTCATTTTTGGGATGGATTGGCTCATTTCCAATAAATCCAAGATTTATTGTTATATTCAATGTTTCTCCTTTACTTCACCTGATGGGGTTTACTGAATATTCCAAGGAGAATGGGACCCAAAGTTGAGCAGATCCAGACTTTCTTATCCAGAGTTGGGGAAAGAGATATCTATTTTTTCTTTTGATCTGAAGTAAGAATCCTTGAGAGGTGATCTCCCTTCAGTTTTCATTGAGTTTCTTAACATTTTTTCTTCCTAATTCTCTAGTTTTCCACCAGTAAGAAAGGTAGGGTTTTCTATCGATTCAGTGCATGATACTCAACTATTATCTATTACTTCTTAATGCATGGAACTATCTGTACTAAAAGAGATGAAGACTCAATTGGATGATCTTATAGAGAAAGGATTCATACTCTTGAGTGTTTCACCTTGGGTGGTTCTTGTTCTCTTTTCTAATAGGGCTTATGGTTCACTACACATTTATGTTGATTATCAAAATCTCAATTGAGTGATAGTAAAGAACAAGTACCATTTCCACAGATTGATAATCTCTTTGATCAGTTGAAAGGGGAAAAGTGGTTCCCAAATATTTATCTTCTATATGGTTACCATCAATTGGGGATAAAATAATCTAAAATTCAGAAAACTGCCTTTTGGAGAATTTATGACCATTATGGGTACCTTTTTATGCCCTTTGGTCTAACCAATGTTCTTATAGTCTATATGGATTTAATGAAAAACATTTTCCATGATTATCTTTATACTTTTGTGTTAGTCTTTGTGGATACATCCTTATTTACTCTAAGTATGAAGAGGGTCATGTGCGTCATCTGAGAAAAGTTCTGATCTTGTTGATAAATCACTAACTTTATTCTAATATTTCAAAATGTGAATTATGGATTTGGGAAGTAAAATTCTTGGGACGCATGGTGTCAAAACATGGTATTTTAGTTGGTCCTAAAAAGGTGAAAGATGTTATGAAATGGGAACAACCATATAATGTTTTTTAGATTTTGAGATTCTTGGGTTTAGTTGGGTATTATTACTAATTCATTAAAGACTTCTCAAAGTTGTATTATTCAATGACTTCTCTAACTCAAAAGGGAGTAATGTTTTCTTGGGATGATCAATGTTATAATTCTTTTGTTGAGTTGATTTTTTTAAACTAATGCACCAGTGTTGACTCTTACAGAGGCCAACTGGGGCTATGTGGTCTTTTGGGACGCATTAGGTTTAGGTTTGGAATGAATTCTTATACAAGGCGATCATTTCATTGCTTCTGGCTCTTGTCATCTTAGGCTAAACAAGAATAATTATCTGACCCATGACCTTAAAATTACAGTTGTGATGCACACAATTAAGATTTGGTGGTATTACCTTTACAAAGAAAAGTTTATCATATTTTTAGACCACACAAGTTTGAGTTATATCTACTCTAAAAAGTATTTGAATCTCTGCCATAGGAATTGGGTGAAATACCTACAATATTTTGACTTTGACATCACCTAAAACCTGGGTAAAAGAAATTTTTTCATAGATGTTTTGAGTAGGAAAATTCCAACCCATTCCATGAAATAATCATCGAAAGAGTGGAACTTGATGGCTCTCTTTGAACAATTGCATATTGGAGTCCAGGAATTAGAGGCTAAGGATTCTTTGGCCAGTGTTCAGTTGATATATGATCTTCTCAAGATGATTATTTAAGAAAAAAATCTCAATTATGAGTTCCATAGAATTAGAGACTCTCTTTATGGTGGGGGGATAATTTCTGAATGGTTATTCTCTAAAGAGGGAATTCTATGCTATCACAATTTCTTTGTTGTGACATTAGCAGTAAAGAAAGATGTTACGGTGTATTACCATAATTACCAGTGGGTAGTGCACCCAGAAACCAAGAAGACGTTCTATGAAATGTAGGGTTGAATTTGATGGATAGGTATGAGATGGGGAATTGCTAATTTTGTCTCTCATTGTTATACATGCCAACAAGTTAAGGCCAAGCACCAAAAATCTTTGGATTTGCTTCAACTAATTCTAGTAACTACTTGGAAGTGAGATGAGATCTTTATGGACATTGTGATTGGGTTTCTGCGTACCCAGAGAAAGAAGAATGTGATATGGGCTGTGATTGATCATCAGATAAAATCAGTTCACTTTATACCCATTCATGATACAACCAAAGTTAAAGAGTTGGGAAATATCTATGTGAAAGAGATTTTTTCATGTACATGGAGTTCCTTCTACTATATTTTCTGATATAGATCCTTGGTTCACTTCTCATTTTTAGAGAGGAATTTAGGAGGCACCAAGATCTCACATCTGTTTTAGTATAGTCATACCATCCATATTCGGATGGCCAAACAGAAAGAGCTATACAGATTCTTGAGAATATGATTTGTGCTTATATTCTAGAATTTGGCAGGGCTTGGGAAGATTATTTGAGGATGGTTGAGTTTTCTTATAACAATAGTTACCAACCTATGATTATAATGGATCCTTTTAAGTCCTTGTATGATTGGCCTTGTAGATCTCCGTTGTGTTAGCTGAATATTGGTGAAAGTTATTTGGTTGGAACAATCTTGGTTCAAGAGACGACATGAAAGATTTAGTTTATTAATCAGAGAATTTTGATTGTATAGATCCAGTATAAGTATTATGATGATCTTCATCATAGGTCATTGGAGTTTTCAGTTGGTGACCAAACATTCTTGAAATTTTCACCATGTTTGGGTCATCGACGACTTAAGAGGCAAGGTAAGCTTGATCCTTGTTTTATGGGAACTTTTTAAGTTATTAAGAAGGTGGGAAAAGTTTATTACCATTTATAACTTCCACCATAGATTACATTGATACATGACATGTTCCATGTATCTCAGCTACAAAAGTATATATCAGATCCATCTCATGGTATAAGATAGCGTGATCTTGAGGCTGACCCTGATTTATCTGTGACTAAACGGCCAGTCAGGATAGTTGATTTTGAAACCAAGGTACTTTTATGGAGAATGATACCTTTGGTTTGAGTTCTATGGCAGTGTGGTTCTGATAATCATGAGACATGGGAGAGGGAGGCACTGATGAGAGAGTAGTGGCCTCATATTTTTGGCATGGAAGATTCTTCATAGGATTTCTGGGGAAAAAAAGTTTCTATGGTGGGGAGGTTTTAACATCATGTTACTATTTTTAGGTATTCCTAAACCTTTATTTTTAATCATTCATTGGTTGGGTTTCTTTTGATGGTGAATCAAGTGAAATTTTGAAAGTTTTTAATTTTTTTGGGCTAGTGCAATGTTGGCACATGATTTTCCCAAACTGTGTATCCTCTCAAGGGAAACCATGCAAACCTAGGTAGTGGGGTTTTTCATGGTTATTATATAGTTTATCAAACCATGTTCCCTCTTAGGAAAAACCATTCAGACCATTTAAAACAGGTTCACAGCTAGGTCACACGGTTTGGTCTAACCATGTGGCCTTATCCAGCTAACTGTGTACATGATTTAATTAATCTAAAAAACTTATTTTATAACACTAAAACCTCCCTTTTAGTTTCCTAATGGACCTATCACAACCTTCTATGGGTTGTTCTTCCTTGGGATCACCCAAGAGGTGATTTTGGCCCCTCTACACCCTCTTAGAAGTAGATAGAAGCTTGGAGAACAACATTCGATCTTCACCTGGTAGGTTTTCTATTCCTATTCTTTTTCTTTAATCCCTCTCTCTCCTATTTTATCCCTAGGATTTTATAGATCTTCATGTGTTATTAGAGTATATAATAACTACTATATTGGATCTAAAACTAGATTTGATTCTTGTTTTACCAATTTTCATTGTCATCATTCTTTGTTGGTGAATCCCATTTAGGGTTTGGTGATTCGAGATCTCATGATCCTGAGGTAGGTGGTTCTGTTTTGGTTAACAAATTTAATTAACCCTAAATTGTATGCTTTTATTAAATTGATTTCAATTGAATATGTTGAAATCGATTATTATGTAATTTTATTTTTTGAAAACCCAATTCCATTGAATTTGGGAATTTTATTTTGGAAATACGGTTTTGGAATGAAATTGGGACCCCCCCCAATTATATTGGAATTGGGGTTGAATTATGAAATTGTAGAATTTGGTAGAATTTAAATTGTGAAATTTATGGAAATTGTTTCAATTAAATTGTTGAATTTAATTGTGAAAAAAATGAATTATGAATTGATTTAAAATTCTTATTTGGAAAAAATGGATTAAAGTTGTTTCGATAGAAACCTTTGGGGTTTATCTTAGAAAAAAGGCATGTTTTGATTAAAAACCCATTTTAGTTTTTTAATGGAAAATTTTCATTTTTGATATAGGGTAATGGGATTTAATTTTATTTTAAGGTTTCTTAAAATAAATTTACTATCATTGAATTATACTGGAGAACATGCAAGCCTACGTAGTTAGTGATTTATTAGGACAAACACGCTAGGTTGGAATTTACCTATCAATGGATTGATGCTTTACAATAATAAAAAAACATCTTTTTAGAACATATTATTCCTCAGTAGGACATAGATGAGTCCTCTCTTTCCAGTGATGAGGGATGAGTGTACAAATTACAATTATGATCATATGAGTGTGTTAGGATCCAATAACCTAAAACTATCATACCTTTTAGAATATGACCATGTTTCTCACTTGTTTATATATGAGATATAAATTTATGCCAATGTTGTTAAAAGTTTTACATGACTTGTGAATATAAATAAACCATGTTATATAAACAATGTTTTATTAATCCATTTGTTTAGAAATACCCCATAAATTGAAATATGAAGTATTGTTTAAAGTATTTTCAATCATTTGAAATGTAAAGTATGATTTGTTTAAATATGATTTTGAAATGAAAAACCAATTTATTTGAAAATCGAATGCTCTTTATTTAGTTAATTAAATGTTGGAATCTTATTATGGAATCCTTGGTGAGACCCTAATAGGATTTTATACCACACCCTACCTATACCTTCAGGTGTTTGTAGATTATCTCCTTCTAAGTTCGAGTAGGAGTAAAACACCAAATGTAGGTGGTTATAGCTCTTTATTCATGGACTTGGAAAGTTTTATCCATTGGGACTTGGGATATTTTTCTATCATATTTTACTGGAGCTTTGTTTTAGTACTTTATGTTTTCATAACTATTTGACTTTTGGTACACTTATCCTTATAGATTCTTTATTGTATGCATACTAATTTTTTATATTTCTTATACAATATTTGTGTAAAATGCATCCCCACTTTCATTATATATGATTCTAGGTGCTATTTTCCAACCTGTGGGGATTGGGAACACCCTTCTATCCATGTCAGGACCGGCTCAGTTTTCAGGTTACTAGGGTACCCTGGCCGGTTCGTGACAAGAACCTTTTTCAAAGGTATTGATAAATTGGATGGATTTTGAGAAATATGGATTGAAATGATAATTGAATTTATGAAATGATTTGATGTTTATCTTTTATAAAATGTATTTAAATGAAATATGACTTTTAAATGAATGAACTTGATGAAAACCCAATATTTTTCTTGAAATTGAAATGGCATGCTGAAACTTGAATTTGAGAATTTAAAATGTGAATTTAATTGAAATGAATGAATTTACCATGATTTATTGATTAATTGATTGAAATTACATGAGATCCTGAGTAGTTAGTGGGTTAATGGGATAAGAATACTAGGAATATAACTCCCTAATAATGGATTAATGATGAAAAATCTAAGTAAACCAAATTCAGCATGATTTTTCCAGATTGGGTGTTTATTGATTCTATCTCAATGGTTTGAGCCTTAGGGGCATGTTCACACCTTAAGATGTGATGATTGACTAATTAATGTGAGTATCCTTTATCTAAGAACTAACTAATCTTACAGAATATGACCATGGTTCTTTCTCTTGATTTTATTATTACATGACAGTGATTATAAAACTATTTCATTCACGCCCTTCTATTTTATTAATTTTTTTATTTAAGAATGTTTTTATATACTTTCCATCTGCCTGTTTTGAAATCATGTTTGAATGAAAATGTGAAATGATCTTCCATGACTTATCTTTATTTAAAATCGAACCATAAATGCTTTATTTGTATTAAAAATACTTATATAATATCTAGTGGATTCCTAAGGGCATTTTTTTGTTACACCTTACCTTTGCCTTTAGGTGTTTTTAGTCTATATTATGCTAGGTCCAGGAAAAGTGAAAGAGCCACTCAGAGTTGGTGGGTGTTCTTGATCCATGGGACCTTGGGATATGGCAGTGACTGGTGGAGTTGTGGTTCACTTATTTCATGGATTTTGTGAGACCTTTTCTTGATGGATTGTATTTCACCTTTTGGATGATACACCATTTTATCTTTATCTATCTTCTTGTGGTACTCTTTTATCCTTGAGAAGTTTTTGGAATACTGAATACTTATTGCTTTATCTTCCAATATTATATGTTGATTGATTTTATAGGGGTAAAATACTTCCCCATAAACTTTTTTTATTCCCTGGAATTAATCACCATCCCATGGGGACTAAAAATACCCTTTGGGTCATGTCAGAGCTAACCTGGATACCGGTGTACCAGGGTATTCAGGTTGGTTCATGAACAAATGGTATCATAGGATATAGGTTGAGAATCGTTCCTTGATGTTGGTATATATTCCAGGATGTCTTGGTAGATAGAAGGTAGGATTGGGGACTCAAGGTCTAATTACAAGAGAGTTCTTGACTAATTCTAATTGTAGTTAGCCTTAACTCACTATGTATGTAAGGGCCCATATTTTTGTGGTCAAAACCTTTGAATGTTTCTAAATCTAGTGGTTCTCAGAGGATGATTGTTGCATTTCTAGAGGGGTTCAGCTGATAAAAACTGGAATCTGGGGGAAACACACAATGTATAAAGGGGTTTTACATCATGTATGTTTAGTTTACAATGTGTTAAGGATGGTTCATGGGATGTTACATGACATGTATTAATTCAGGGTTAAAAGGTTCAAAGCGATACATATTTTAGAAATATATGAAACTTGACATTTATATGATGTGTAATGGTTACACATAGTGTAAATCTTATTTTTAGCATGTTAATAAAAGGTGTAGTGGATTTGGGGTTTTTCTAACCCTATAACTGCTCTCATTTTATAGTTTCCAAAATCTCTTCCCTTGAAGTTTTGGACTTCCTTTGATGAGGATCGATCCTTATCCTTCCATCTTCGATCTGTGGTGATCCAAGGTGATTTCTACCCCCATTTCTTATAGTTTCTTCTCATTCGGTCTTGTATTCCACCCATTTCTTATTATCATGTGATGGAGGAAAACATACCATGTTTCTAAATGTTTTTTTTCTTGGTTGTTTTTGGTTCAGTTGTGCTGCAACATCTTTGGAGGGATGCAGTTCTTGTGGGAGAGGTGATCGGAGATCCGCAATATTGGTCTGTTCTCATGCGAAGAACATTGATGCCTCTAAGGTAGGGGATTTTTTGCTTCTATTGTATTTTACATGCAATCATAAATTGATAATTGTTTATAACTTTTTATGGAAATGAAATTAACCTAATAAACATTGAACCAGATTAAATTAATTGGTTGTGATCTCATATTGTGATGTTGATTCTTTATACCATGATAACGGGTTGCCTCGTTATTTGCTAGATATTGTGAAATCTATGCTATGATTTGTTATAATGTTTTTATTCTTATATTATCATGTTTAAATCAAAAAATAATGTAAAGTTGGAACTAATTGATAATTAATTATCTTATGAATAATTAAGGAATATGCATGTTAGAAATCCGGTGTGTGATATAATTTGATGATAATAAAATTGATGCTAGTATACATGTTTAATTAAATGTGTTCTTGAATATGATTAATGGAATTGAAAAATAATATTAATCATGTTTATACTTGTTGATAATAATAAAAAGCCATTTTAAATGGTAATGATACTTCTCAGAGTTTGATGAAACTCGTTTAAATTCTAAGAGCATGTTTAGCTTTTGATATCTTGTTATAGATTGATGCATTAGGTTTCCCATAATGAATTAGTTAATTAAATATGGAATAAGAAATGGTTTTTTGATAAATATAATTTATGAGGCTTGAGTTTACCAATGCTTGATAAGTTCGAGTGCCTTGTGTTGGAGCTGTGAGAGCTCATTTATGAGTAAAGGCCAAATTCCTTGTTTGAGAGCCCAGTTGCCCTATTGGCTATGGTAGTTTTTCCTATTAATTTTGTGATGTGCTCTGGATATGAGCCTTATGATATGAGCCCGATATATATGATCCTGAGATGGATAATGTGATATGGGGTGGGAAGGCCCAGATGTTATGTGATCTTGGGATGGGTGTTGTTATATGGGGAGGGGAGGCCTGAATGATGTGGCAGCCATTGATGCATGTGATGGTGAGATGCATCGGTATATGCATTTGGGTTTTGGGGATGACACCAGAGATTATGAAAAGGGTTAATGTTGGTATTACCTATTTATTTGGTGATGATATCTGGGATTCTCACTTGTGAATCCATTTAATGTATGATGGTCATATTGGTTGTTTTATCTACATTCCTTTTCCTACTAATTGAGGTAGTTGGATTTACTTGGTTTCATCTTTACCTATTTGTGGTAGCATAAGATGGTTTTCACAGAGTATCTGGATTATGGAATGATTCTAACAATGAATTAAATAATTATTAACCCATGGGGTAGGATGATGTTGAAATGAAAATGTTAAATGATGTTAATCTTATTAAATGGTGGACTCAGTTTGGATTATTCCTGGAGGGCATGAAATTTACATTGAAGTTTGATGTAATATAATGTGAAATAATTTAAGTGTTTAATTAATTATTAATTAATTAATTAATATAATAAATGATTAAAAACTAAATAAGTAATTAATGTAGCTATTTAAATGCTAGTGTGCTTATTAGATATCTGGTCATAACAGTGGTAGCCGAGAGTCCGAGCGATGTTAGTTGCAGTTGATTCTATGACTAGGTTATGCCCATAGTGTGGTTGTGAGATATATTATATCATGTATATTCTATGATTTCATATGCTACACTACCGATGTTGTTTAGGGAGAATGACACCCAGTGGACTCTGAGAGGGTGTTTTCCCCAACATCCTAGTGGAAGGACGGATGAATGACTACCTCCTCTGGCCCCACTCTCTTCTCTTGGTAGTTACTTGTGCTGGTATGAACAACAGTTAGTTTTACTATATATGTGTATAGAGGGATATTATGGATTATGGTTATTTGACACACATGTAATACCAAATATAGTATCTAAAGGATTATTTTAGGTATGACATGCATATACCATGATGACTTGAGGTACTTACTCGGTGTATAGGCTGTAATGGATTGAGGTATAGTAACCGATGTTTGATATATGTCATACAAGCTATGATGGATCCTATAAAATACTTGGTCACACTATATGAACACATGGATGGGATGATGCGAATATTTGATGCATGAGGTGCATGTTTTGATGCCTTTACCAGGTGTATTTAGGATGGATTACTTCTGGAGAGAGATGGCTCAGGATGTGTGACATTGGGGAAGAGTGAAAAAATATTGGGGAAGTGGGAGAAAGGTACCATTGATATTTAATTATTATATTATATGCTCTATTGTATTCGATAATTTGTGAGAGTTATCCACAGTGAGGACAGAAACATAGTATACCTGTTTAGATGATGAGTTAGTTTCACCATTTGTTAGGTCAGCCAGAGCAGGTTGGTGATTAGGCTGGATATTACTAGCTTGTGGATTTTCAGGAGTTGTTCGAGCTTCATGGTCACTGTTATCTTTACCTTTTTGGTACTTGTAGTTTCCTGTTCATTTATTTAGTAGTGTATTATATTACATGTTTTCACTTGGGATTTATTTATATATATATTTCTGGGCAAGTTTAGTTTGGTGTATTTTTCTTATCTCTCTCTTTCACATGTTTCTCTTAGAGGGTAATGTCTCCCATATGAATGTTTATTATACCCTCAGTGACAGTTTCCAACTCAGGGCCTACTTGAGGTGGGACTCAGGCACTCACTATCTTTCTCCCCTCATGTAGTATATTTATAGGGAGGGGTCATGATAGAGTGGTATCAAAGGTTCAAGTTGAGGGATATGATGAAGTTTGGAGTTAGGTACATGTGAGGTTTCATGGTTTGGTAAGGAAACAATGTTATATAAGTTTATTAAGCGATGTAAATATGGGATACTAGATGAGACACGAGTATTTAACCCCCCTATTATTTGACTCATGGACCTTTAAGTTTACCGATCTAATTAAATTAATTGATATTGGTTCTAGAGTAGAGTATTAATAAAGGATCACAAATCATTATTTTTTTGCGCCTGTGTTTGAAATGGGTATAACATAGGATAGGTTAAAACCTTAAATAAAATTAATTAATTAATTAATTAATCAATGTTAAGTATTCTATATTCTAGATTTAGGAGCTCTAACAGTTTGTTCTTTTTACAGGCATGGATCCAGGTTAACATCCTCATCAGGTTCACACTAAAGACGTTCAGTAGGATTTTCTAGTAGGTTGTTATAGGGAAGAGTTCAATGATGATGACACTTGGAGGAATACACTTTGAGAGTTTCAATTCTAGAGTCTATATAAGTATGAGGGATCTATTTTAGATTCAGTCACAAAAGACTGGTTGGAGGAGGTTGAGATAGCTTTCAATTCGATTTGTTCTCAGAAGGAGCACCGAGTTTCGTTGTCTGTGATGATACTGCATGGAGAATTAAGGAAGTGGTGGTTCTTATTTCTTAGGGATCATGAGGACTCAGTAGTCTAGTGATAAATTTTCCAAGAACAGTTCCAAGAATAGTTCCTTTCTTCGACCACGAAGGCGACCAGTCGCTAGTCGCTCCTTATCCTTCAGTAGGGAAGTTCCAGCATGCGATAGTTTGGGACCCATTTTTGAACCCTTCTACGATATACTTCAGACTTATTCCTAGATTAGGAGGTGAGTTAAAGAAATATTTAGGTAGTTTTGTGTTTATATATTGAGTTCTAGGTCACCCCATTCATGTTGAAGATGTATCTTAAGGTATTGGTGAGATTAGAGGTTATTGATAGGATGTTAGATAGAACCAAATCGTTATGAGAGGGGAGTTGTAAATATTAATTGTGAAATAGATTCATGGTATGAGGTTCTAATTTTTTAGGGAAGAAGAGCTTTTGGTTAGCTGGGGATAGGTCTCAGCCCTCATCATCTTATTTCTCTAGGGGCGACAACTCTCAAAACTGTGCTAAGGGATCAGATGCATGTTTTTCTTATAGAGACCATAGTTATCAGTAGAAAGAGTTCCCAACCATTACAAGTAGTGATTTTTTTCCAAGTATTCTACTTCATGTACCTCCATTGAGGTAGTTTCAGATGAGGTAGAAGTAGTGGGGTGCTCCAGTTTTAGATCATTAGAGATGATATGGGGTATCCATAGTACAACCCTGAGATGCTTCTTATTCTTAGAGAGAAGAGCATGGACACAGAGGTGGTCATCCGCAGGGTCAAAGAGGTCATAGATAAGGTCATGGTCAGCTTCATTCTTTATAGTTTCAAGTACCTATGACATCCCAATATTTTAAAAAGAAAAAATATTCTCAATATCATATAACATATGCCACATCAATATTAAATAAACAACCAAATATTATTATTTAAATGTGACTGTTATCACCTAGCCATTGGAATGTAAGAAATGAGTGAGATTAACTAAATTATGAAAATATAGTTTACACATGTTTATAAAATGAATTCATTCCTTACCAATTAATTATAAATTAAAATAAAAACCAATTGAATATAAAGGTTTCATTTTTATAAAAAAACTATTTGTATGACCACAATAGAATTTTATCTTAATAAATTAAATAAATCACTATTAGTGATAGATATTAATTAAATTTATATATTATCTATTCATTAATTTTTTTAAATTCATCCAATATGTTTTATAGGATTAAGATAAGAATAAATCCAGTTTTAAGTATAAAATCTATTGTAAAGACCCGACCCCAGTTGCCCAAAGACGGTGCCTTATTAGATTACATTGGCATGATTACAAGAAAGTTTTATCCCAAAGGAATTAATAGTTTTTTAGATTTGGAATTCCAGATACATACATAAGTTCAAAATTAAAACTTGAAATAAAAAACAACAAATAAGTTCTATTAGTAACATATATAATTATAAGTTTATCCCTGTAGGTCATTCATAATAAACTTCATCATGACCTGAGAAAATGAAACATAAGAAAGGGGTGAGATAAAACGCTCAAAAAGAGTAATAAATACAACGGAATATATTATAAACATAAACATTAGGCATGGTGAATAACTAAAAACACATGCCTTTAAAAATAAACTTGAACATATTATGGTAGAAATAAGAGCTGAATAAATAATACCATAATAAAGCATAATCATGGGTATTCTACTAGTCGAATAAACTAATGAAATTTCAATTTCTAGATTCACAATGAGTAAAATTAAGTTTCTAGACCTTCTAAAAGATACCGTCAAGGCCTAGACCAATACATCTAAAAATTATTAAGGCCACAACCAAAACCATATCTAAAAATGGGAAAGGCCTCAGCCAAGTCTATATCTATTTGTCTCATGAGGCCTACCGATGCACCGATGGGATATAGCGGGACCCACCTGACACTTACTAAGTCTAATGAATTCCTCATATGAATAGGGATAAACATAAACAACATATAAATTCATATGGAAACTAATATTTGAAATGTAAATAACTTTCCCTGAACATTAAGCATAAACACTAACTATTCAGAGTAAATTGGTGAATTGTTTTAAGATAGCACATCCATAGTCAAAATAATAATATAAAATTAAATTAAATATGGTAGAAGATATAATAAAATATTAATCCCAATAATACATAATAATCAACAAGATTTTTGAAATATATGAATATACTCTTATAAAATCATCAAGTAATTTTTGAATTAAATACTCCTTTACTTTAAAAAGAATATTTCTTTTGGAAAAATATTTGTATAAAACCAGAAGTTAATTAAGATAGTATTTTCATAATAAAATGAGTTATTTTATAAAGATAATGGTTTCAAAAAACATATTATATAATACCTTTGAAAATAGGTAAGAATTTGAGAAATTCCCTTGAATCGGGCTTGTATTTCGGGAATAATTTTTTAAAGATACTTTTAAAACATATAACTCCCCATAAATGAAAGTAGGATTCGGGTTGGTTAAAATATATATAAAATTATCATAGAATATTTGAGGATTACATATGAATAAATAAGAATTTAATTGAGGTAAGTAGATAATAAGAGTAACCCGAATGAGAATGGAGGTTCGGGTGAAAAAACCCTTACCTTAAGTCCAAATGTGTTCCGATTTTGAACTTAAGGTCCTAGAATATGAAATTAGACTTATTAATAACTTAATTAAGAACATATTATAAATTTATTTAGTTTATAATAATTTTATTAAGTTCATTATGTCCTTATTTATAATTTATAATATTGAATTCCGTCGTTCCGAAGTGTTTGTTTTCTTGGTTTTCATGATCGGTATATTTGTATATGAGTATGGATGTTCATGTGGAAAGGATGTAATTCTCCATAATTGAAATTATATATTAATTATAAACATCTATAAGTATTAATGGTTATATATATCATTTGTTTACATGGTATGAGGATGAATCATTGGATGAAATATTAATGACAATCACTTAGATTATTTGGTGGTATTTGGATTATTATGAACTAGTTTTGTCATATGAATTAACTATATGTACATATACTAGTTCTTGAATATTAAGTAGGCTATAATACATATATTAAATCATGGTTAAACCATAAAAATTGTTTCGTGACCATTAATTAATGAGAAATTGAATAACGAAACTTCGTCGTCCATGAAGGTTGTAAATTGGAACCTCACGGACGATATTTTCATTTATAAGAGAGAGAGAGAGAGTAAGAAAATTGATAATGGTTATTAAATTAAAATGGTATAATTATAGTATATAGAAAATACTGGAGTTATAAGAATCAATTGGACATATAAGTTTAGGATATAATAATAAAAGAAGATAAATTGAAATGAAACTAAATGAAAAAGAAAGATGCTTTACCTTTTGAAATAACCTCCTTAAGGGAAGGGGTTTTGGTCTTTTGACAATACCAAAAGCTCCTGGTAATGGGGAGTGAATATGGAATGGTATTTGGGTATAAATTTGAGGAGCTTCATGGCTTAGAGGAATAAAGAGAAGAGGGAGTGGGGGGGGGGGGGTTATAGTAAAGGAGAGGAGTAATTTTTGAATATCTTAATCATTATTTTATTATTTTTCCAAAGAAAACCAATAGTATTGATTCTTGTGACCAAGAATAGTAATATGTTCATGCGATATTGAACCAAGTGGTCTTACATCAGCCTTATATCACCTATGACTCAATAAATCATGTATTTAGAATTCAAAAATGAACTCCATTTTTTGAAAATAATTTTCTAAATATTATTAATTTAATTTTTAAATAAAATCATAATTTATTCGAAAAATAAAAATTTTAAAACTATAATTTGTTTTTATATCACCTTGAAAAATTAATCAAGATCTCATTATCTTATAACCTTAAGACAATAAAATAATAATATGATTTAATATTCATAATGGTCATATTACTATTCATATTAATTTTCATAAGGGTATGTTACTATTCACTGAAAATTAAGTTTGTCTTATCGGACTCTAAATATTTTACTGAACGCAACTGTGTATGACAGTTTTTCAAAATTCAAATCATAGAGGTAAAAAAATTATGTTTACTGGCTAGGTTATAACAAAGTGGTGTTTTTTATAGAATCAGTGTTCTATGCATTCAATAATAAATTTATTTTCAAAATCTTGGTGTGTTACATTATCCCTTCATTACAAAAATTTTTTCCTCAAAATTACCAGAATGTTACCTCACAAAAAGATTTGGATAGTTCTTCATCATAAGCTCATCAGGTTCCCATGTTGCCTCTTTGATTTTATGATTTTTCTAAAGTATCTTTATCAGTCAAGTCGTCTAATTCCTCAACACTTGTTCTTGAGTGTCCAGAATCTAGATAGGATCTTCATAGTAAGATAAGTTAGGTTCAAATTCTGTACCTTCAGAAGTGAAAACATGCATTAGGTCTGGCATGTAATTTCTCAATAATGAGACATGGAACACATTGTGTACTTTAGACGGTCTAGATGGAATATCCAAATGATATGCAATAGCTCCAATTCTATCCATAATTTCAAAATGGCCTATGTACCTAGGGCTCAGTTTACCTTTTTCCCAAATCTTATAACACCCTTCCATGGAGATACTTTTAACAAAACATGATCTCCCACTTGAAATTACAAATCCTTACTTCGATTATCAACTTAGATTTTTTGTCTGCTTTGAGATGTTTTGATATGGGATTGAATAGTCTTTACCTTTACTATTTTTTCATCCACAAGCTCTAGGCCCATGAGCTTCATTTATCCAACTTCATCCCAACAAGTTAGTGTATGACATATCTTTCCATACAATGCTTAATACGGTGCCATTTGAATACTTGAATGGAAAATATTATTGTAGGAAAACTCTACTAAAGGTAAATATTGACCCCACATACCTTGAAAGTCAAGTGAACATGATCTCAACATGTCCTCTAAGGTTTGGATTGTCCTTTCTGATTTCCCGTCAGTTTGTGGGTGGTAAGAAGTACTCAATCGAAGCTTAGTACCCAAATATTTTTGAATACTTTTCCAGAATTTCAATGTAAACCATGGATCACGATCACAAACAATTGAGAGAGATGCTCCATGAAGTCTCACAACTTAATTGATATATAGTCTTTCTAGGTTCTCCAATGGTAAATCCTCCCTTATAGCGAGGAAATGTGAAGATTTCATAAGTCGATCCATAATTACCCATATTGCATCATTGTTTCTTATATTTTTGGGTAATCCAGTGACAAAATCCATGGTGATGTCATCCCATTTCCATGTAGAAATAGGTATAGGTTTCATGACTCCTATTGGATGTTGTCTTTCTACCTTCACTTATTGAAAGACTAAACATCTTGATAGATAATCAGCAATTTCCTGCTTCATGTTGTCCCAACAGGAATATTCCTTCAAATATCTATAAATTTTAGTGCTACTAGGGTGTATAGAGAAATTTTATCTATGAGAATCATCTAATAACTCCCTTTTCAGATTGGGTATAGAGGGAACACATAACCTCTTCCAGAATTTCAAAATTCCATCTTCACACATGAAGTCAACCAACTTCCCATCTTTCAAAACATTAATTTTCTTTTGAATATTCTTGTCATCAAAATATGAAGCTTTAATTCTTTCCAATAGACGGTTGGGAAACCATTTGAAAAAGTAGTGATGTTTCACCTTCTTTGATAATTCCTATATACATCCTTACTATATTCATGTACAAAGGATCCTTGTTAATCCTAATTTTGTTGAGAACTCCATGATCCTTCATGCTCAATGCATTAACTAACTTGTTTGCCTTTCCTGAGTGGTAGTGTTTGGAACAATCATAATCCTTGAGTAGTTCAAGCCATAAAATTTTCCTCATATTGAGTTCTTTTTTGTGAGAAGATATATTTTAGACTCTTATGGTTTGTATATATCTCACATTTTTCACCATAGAGATAATGTCTCCATATCTTCAGAGGAAATATTACCAATGATAACTCAATATCATGAGTAGGATAGTTTTGTTCCTAAATTTTTAACTTCCTTGATGCATAGAAAATAACTCTATCATTCTTTATAAGTACACAACCAAGTCCTTTATTTGATACATCACTATAGATCACAAAACCATCATTCTCTGATGGTAGAGTTAGGATCATAGAATTCACTAATCTCATCTTCAATTCTTCGAAATAGTCCTCACATTATTTTTTCCATATGAACTTAACCCCTTTACATGTAAGCTTGGTCATTGGGTTAGATAAACAGGTGAAGTTCTGAATGAAATGCTGATAATAACTTGATAAAACAATAAAACTACATACCTCCATTATGTTAGTTGGAGTAGGCCATTCTTGAACAACCTTTGTCTTCATAGGATCAACAAATATTCTATCCTTAGAGACAATGTGGCCAAGAAAGGGAACTAATTGAATCCAAAATTCACACTTACTAAAATTCCCATATAATTCATTTCTTCTAAGAGTCTTCAGAATAGTGCGCAAGTGATTTTCATGATCCTCATAGATTTTGGAGTATACTAAGATATCATCAATAAATACCACCATAAATTCATCAAGATATTCCTTGAATAATATATTAATTAGATCCATAAAAATAGCGGGTGAATTAGTAAGTCCAAAAGGCATTACTGTAAACTCATAATTCCCATACCTAGTTCAAAATGCTATCTTTGGAATATCTTCCTTCCTCACATACAACTGAGGATATCCAGATCAAAGATCAATCTTTGAAAAACATTGGGCTCCATGAAGTTAATCAAATAAATCATCAATGCAAGGTAGATGATACTTTTATTATTATCATATCATTGATCTCCCTATAGTCAATGCACAACCTCATATATCCATATTTTTTCTTAACAAAAAGAACAGAGGCTCCCCATGGAGAAACACTATGGAAAATAAATCCTTTATCACTCAATTCCTCTAGTTTTTTCTTTAGTTCTAACTATACAGTAGCCATTATATAAGGGGTCTTTGATATGATACTTTTACCAGGAATTAATTTAATGGAAAACTCAATTTTCTGCTCTGGAGGATGTCCAGGTAAATCCTCTGGAAACTCATCAACATATTATTTCACAATAGGTAAATCCTCTATTTGAACATACCCTTCCTCACCCATAGTTATTCCATTCCCTTACTATGCAATAATTGAATTCAGTATAGCTACTGGGGGTGGATCAAGATGAGAATTAGATGATGATGTTTCTTCTCTAAAGATAAGGGATTCCACATCATCCTCAAAAATTGTAACCTCCTTCTTCTTGCAATAAATTTTTGCATCATGGTTCAAAATCCAATATATACTAAGGATTATATCAAAGTGAATCATGGGTATGACAATAAAATCAGCAAAAAAGTAAGTTTATATGCCATAATGGGGACTTCCTGACACAACTTTGTTGCAATGATACTTCCCTTAGGAGTTTTGACTGACAACTACCTTATTAAATTAAATTATAAATATAGAATTTTCTTAGAAAACTGGGAAGATATAAAATAATGTGATGATCCATAATCAAATAAAGCATTTTCTGAGTTTGAGTAAACAATTAAAGTACCTTCCACCACACCATTAGGAACTTCAATATCAGTATTTGTGATCGCATAAGCTTTTTTCCTTCTCCCATGGCCTTTTTTGAGGCACATTTCCTTAACGCTTTGGAAAATAATTATCATAGTGTCCCATCTCCCTAAAATTATATCATTGAACATTAATAGATTCTTTCTTACCCTTGAAAACACCAACATGATGGCCTTTCTATCCACACTTGTAGTGCACCCCTTTTCCTTTTAAGCAGGCACCAGGGTGTTTCCTTCCACAATTATCACTGGGTGGAAAGTAAACTCTTTCCTTCTTCCCCATTTACCTATTTCATTTTTCAGAGTTTTTAGCAACCCTATTCTTCTCTTGCTTTCATTTAAAGTTATAAGACTTAGAGAACTCTTTTTCCATCTTGATAGCACATGAGACTATATCTTCGTATGATGAGAAAGTTTGGCAGACCAGTGCCCACTAGAGGAATGGATTTAGGCCATAAAATAATAGATCAAACTTTATCCTTGGATTATGTATATATTCCACATCATGCCTTTCTAACCTTGTGAAGTTAGATTCATACTTTTCAACACTCTCATCTTCCTTGTACCTCAAATTCAAAAACTGACTTTCCATATCTGCTTGCTGTTCACAAGGAAAGTATTTATCTAAGAAAAGTTCTTTAAATTCACTCTATTCTATGTTTTCTGTCTCTTCTACCTCCTTTTTGTTTTGAATTAGTGAACACCATTAATCAGAATCTCCCAACAGACAATAAACTACCATGACAATGTTCCCCCTTTTGTTACTTACCAAGGTGAGAAATATCTTCTCTAGGAAACTTATCCAATGCTCTGCTACAAATGGATTTTTAGACCCATTAAATGATAGAGGTTGTTGTCAGATAAAGGTATCTAGAATATCTCCTCCACATTATGGATCCAAATGATTCATACGGGTAAAATTATTATTCATAACCTGAGTAAGTTGTCCCAGTATAGTTATAAGTTTCTCTGCACCAATCGCAGCTCCAGATCCAACATCATTATCTTGCACAAGAGGGAAATCCCTACACGGGATACATGCATTCATGCATTTTACATTCCTTCCACTAGGAACCATTTATAAATAATGGCATACACTAGATTATGTTATGAATCATGATGTATAATATCAAATTAGAAAAATACTTAGCATAAATTGAAATCCTATTCACGTCTAATACCATAATCATAAACATGGTTTCTTTGAGCAAAAATTTACATTTAAATCCTACATAATGGATTGTAAAGTAAATGTGAATTATCCTAAGCATATCCCCTGGGAGTATCGAACCAGGTGCGCAGTAAAGCCTGTTGTCATGTAACATGATACCCCGGGTCAAGCCTAAAACTCCTTGTTAGAGTCTTCACTCCTAGGTACATCTATTCTAGAACCACGTTCACTTATAATATCCATTCAGGGATGTATTTTCTAGAAAGAACCACATAATCTATTCCTTACCAAAATACCAAGATTTTCTTGAACGTTTACCCTCAAACACTATCTTATGAATTTGTTGCATAATCTAAGTTTTCTAAATCTAGTTTCCAAGTTTTCTACTAAACTTCCTTTAATACCAACTGTAAAGACCCAACCCCAGTTGACTGGAGACGGGGCCTTATTACATTACATTGGAATTATTACAAGAAATTTGTATCCCGAAGGAACAAATAGTTTAGTAGATTTAGAAATCCAGATACATACATAAGTTCAACATTACAACATGAAAGAAAAAACAACAAATAAGTTCTATTGTGAACATCCATAATTATAAGTTTATCCCTACAGGTCATTCATAATAAACTTCTTCATGACCAGAGAAAATGAAACAAAAGAAAGGGGTGATCTCAAACACTCAGAAAGATTAATCAATACAATAAAAGATATCATAAACATAAACATTAGGCATGGTGAATAACTAAAAACAAATGCATTTAAAAATGAACCAGAACACATTATGGTAGGAATAAGAGTTGAATAAATAATTCCATAATAAAGCATAATCATGGGTATTCTACTAGTCGAATAACCTCATGAACTTTTAATTTATAGCTTCATAATGAGATAAATGAATATTCTGGACATTATTAAACATACCATCAAGGCCTTATCCAAGACATTTAAAAATGATTAAGGCCTCAGCCAAAACCATATCTAAAAATGGGCAAGGCCTCATCCAAGTCCATATCTATTTGTCTCATGAGACCTACCGATGCACCAAGGGGATATAGAGGGCCCCGACCAATACTTACCAAGTAAAATGAATTCTCCATATAAACTGGGATAAATACAAACAACATATACATTCTTATTGAAACTAATATATGAAATATAAATAACTTTCCCTGAATAGTAAGCATAAACACAAACCATTCAGAGTAAATTAGTGAATGGTTTTAAGATAGCACATCTATAGTCAAAATAATAATAAAAAATTAAATTAAATATGGTAGATGATATCATAAAATATTAATCCCAAAAATACATAATAATCAAAAAGAGTGTTGAAATAGATGAAAATAGTCTTATAAAATCATCGAGTAATTTTTGAGATAAATACTCCTTTACTTTGAAAAGAAGAATTATTTTGGAAAAATATCTGTATAAAACCAGAAATGAAGTAAGATAGTATTTTAATAAAAAAATTAGTGATTTTATAAAGATAATGGTTTCCAAAAAAATATTATTTAGTGGCCTTGAAAATAGGTAAGAATTTGAGAAATTCCCTTGAATCGGGCTTGTATTTCAGGAAGAATTTTTGAAAGATCCTTTTAAAACATATAACTCCCCATAAATGAAAGTATGATTATGGTTGGTTAACATATATATAACATTATATTAGAATATTTTAGGATTAAATATGAATAAATAATAATTTAATTGAGTTAAGTAGACAATAAGAGTAACCCGAATGAGAATGGAGGTTCCGGTGAAAAAACCCTTACCTTAAGTCTGAATGTGTTACGATCTTGAACTTAAGGTCCTAGAATATGAAATTAGACTTATTAATAACTTAAATAATAATCTATTAGACATTTAGTTAGTTTATCATAATTTTATTAAGTTCATTATGTCCTTATTGATAAGTTATAAGATTGAATTCCGTCGTTCCAGAGTGTTCATTTCCTTGGTTTTCATGATCGGTATATTTGTATATGAGTATGAATGTTCATGTGGAAATGATGTAATTCTAATGAATTGAAATTGTATATTATTTATGAACATACAGATGTGTTATTGGTTATATATATAATTTTTACATGGTATGAGGATGATTCAATGGGTGAAATATTAATGACAGTCACTTAGATTATTTGGCGGTATTTGGATTATTATGAACTAGTTTTGTCATATGAGTTAATACTACGTACATATACTGGTTCCTAAATATTAATTAGGTTATAATAAATATATTATAGTCTATTTCAATCATCAAAATGGTTTTGTGAACAATAATTAAGGATAAATTGAATAAAAAAACTTCATCGTCCATGAAGGTTGTAAATCAGAACCTCACGGACGATGATTTCATTTATAAGAGAGAGAGAGAGAGAGAGTAAGAAGATCGATAATGGTTATTACATTAACATGGTATAATTACATTATATATATGATACTGGAGTTATAATAATCAATTGGTCAAAATAGGTTAGGATATAATAAGAAAATAAGATAAATTGAAATGAAACTAAATGAAAAAGAAAGATTCTCTACCTTTTGAAATAACCTCCTTGAGAACCTCCTTAAGGGAAGGGGTTTTGGTATTTTGGAAATACCAAGAGATACTAGTCGTGGGGAGTGACTAGGGAAGGTTATTTGGAAAGAACTTTGAGTAGCTTCAAGTCTTAGATGAATGAAGATAAGATGGAGTGAGGGGGGGGGGTTATAGTGTAGGAGAGGAGTAATTTTTGAATATCTTAACCATTATTTTATTATTTTTCCGAAAACAAACAATAGTATTGATTATTGTGAACAAGAATATTAATATGAGCATGTGATTTATAACTAAGTGGTATTAAATCATCTTTATATCACACATTACTCAATAAACCATGTATTTAGTATTTATCGTAAATTATCATATTTTACTATTCGTAAAAAATTCAAGTATTTTAGAAAAATACAAAAAATTCACCCTAACCATTTTTTCCATGTAGAATTCAAAAATGAACTCCATTTTTTGAAAATAATTTTCTAAATATTATAAATTAAATTTTTGAATAAAATAACAATTTATTTGAAAATAACAATTTTAAAACTATAATTCATTTTTATATCACCTTGAAAAATTAATCAAGATTTCATTATATTATAACCTTAAGTCAACAAAATAATAATATTATTCAATATTAATAAGTTTCATATTACTATTAATAAGGGTATGTCACTATTCACCAAAAATTAAGTTTGTCTTATCAGACTCTAAATATCATACTAAACGCAACCGTGTATGTCAGTTTTTTGAAATTCAAATCATAGAGGTAGAGAAATTATGTTTACTAGATAGTTTATAAAAAATTGGTGCTTTTAGAGACTTAGTTTTTCATTTATTAAATATTAAATTTATTTGAAAAATCTTGGGGTTTTCCAGCTATATTTTTCTAAAAGGCTAGTTTGCCGCCTTTTAACGGTACACCTGTTTTAAAACTAAATTTTGACACTTTTATAATTTTTTTTCAAAAAATAAACTTCATTTTTAAAATAATAGTATAAAAATTATATTAAGGTGAAATTTTGGTATTTTTCAGAGAAGTTTCATTTTTTGATGAATAGTGTAACATACTGAATTCTAATTGAAAACTGCTTATTTTTATAATTTATTTATTTAGTTTAATTATATTTTAAATATGTTTTAAATTATAATTAGTTAAATTATAAATAAATAAATACAATTTAGGTAATTATAATCAATTTCACATTGAAATTGGATTTAAAAACTATAGCGACCCAGCCTTTTCTTGCATTACAATTACATCATTTCAATGATAAACAACATAATAGTATTACACATGGAGGATCCAGAGGTTTAGTGTCTTGGAAAAACTAGGACCACACATAACAAATACAACATCAACCATAAAAATTTATTTAATTTCATCTTCTCTTGCTTTTTATTGGCACTTGTCCTCTCCTTAGTACATGTAGCCACCTGAGGATATACATAAAAAGGGGTGAGCTAGAAGCCCAGTAAGAGGATAGATAAGAACAATACATCATGGGGTGAGCATAATCATGACATATGCAAATGATCATGAACATGAGAGGAGCATAAACAATAAACTTGAAATGTGGCAATGCATAAAAATGAAACATCATGTATTAGTGGTTAACTACCACACATACTTGTGAACAAAGCTAGCATCTTGTTCACACACAATTTCACATTTACTCATGATATTCATCACTTTACCCAATGCATTGGAGTGCTATATAATTCCGGGCACACCCGTCACATTTAAACATTCATATTGCGCTATATAATTCCGGGCGCACCCGTCACATCATAACATTATCATTATCATGCTTGCCACTTAGAACAAATATCAAACATTTATATAAATAACCCATGGAAAGGAATGGGTTTCATCTCATAATAACACATTCATAAGCTTTGGGTTCCCAAAAGAAATAGGGAACAACATACTTGATACAAGAACCATCAACCGTGAATGAGAGGTAAAAGGTGAGATCTTGAAAGAAGAGTTCTTTTGGAAAACATTTTGATATACATAATAACCAGTAAAAAACATGTATATCCCAGAAAAGTAAAGTAAATGATGAACAAATGATCTTTGAGGAGTAACCATATCAAAAATGGAGTGAAAGAGGGAGAACCCGAAGGAAGAAAATTGGGTTCGAGATTTCCCCTTACCTTGTACTCGAATGCCTCCTTCTCTTTAATGTCCTGTATAATGACATTATATTCATTAATTAGAAATTAAATAATCTTTTATACATTAATAGGGTTCATTATGGTTTCATTATGTTATATTATGTTCCTTTGGATGACTTATAGAGTTTAAAAACATTGATCAGGGATGTTCGTTTTCATGGTTTTCTTGAGTGGTTCACTTGTATTCTTAAATTGATGTTTGGGTAGATCATGGGTAAACATACAGAACTGATATTACATGTTATTTATGATATTACAGAAGCTTGAATTATTTTATAATGAGTTATATTAGATCCATGTGGATGAATCATTAGATAAGAATTAAATGAAGATTATTTGGGTTAATTTGAGCGGTTTTTGGATCACAACGAACTCGTTTTAACATTTAACTTAGTAATATGGCCATAGGTTATTTCCAGAACTTAAAATAGAAAATAATACATATAAAATATTCTGGTTCAACCATAATAATGGTTTCATGACCATATTTGAAGGTATAAATGGAAGAAGAGAACATGTCGTTTTTTGAAGGTGATAAATTTAACACCTCATGAACAACGTTCTCTTTAATAAAATAAAAGAAAGAGGGAAGGGTGTGGGTGATATAATATACCATTATAATCATAATATTACAGTATATATATAATACTGGAGTTACAAAACAATTTGTATGAATATAGGTAGGGAGAGATCAAGAAAGGAACTTGAACTTGAAAGGAAAATTAAAGGAGAAGAAGGAGGGAAATTACCTCTAGAATCTTCTTCTTGAGATCCTCTTTAAGGAAGATAGGATTGGTCTTTTGATGAGACCAGATGATTTTGGACGTGGGGGATGAGATAGGGAAGGTGTTTGGGAAGATTTTAGAGAAGTCTTGGAGCTTGAGAGGTGTGAGGAAAAGAGGGAGTGAAGGGTGGCTTTTATAGTGGAGGGGAGAGGGGTTTCCTTAATATAAAATTGATTAGTTTATTAATTTCACCTAAGACAAGGAATAGTGAGTCTTGGATGACAAATAATAGTAAAAAAGGCATGTGAGTTTGGGATTTGGGTGCTTACATCACTTGTGATGTCAGGAATAGTGGGTTTTAATTAAAATGTATTTATATGGTAAATTAATGTATTCTACTATTCAACAAAAAAATCAAGTATCTCAAAAAAATCCAAAAAATTTACCCCAACCATTTTTCGATGTGTAGAGTCCAAAAATGAAGTCCATTTTTCAAAAATAATTTTCTAAATATTATTAATTTAATATTTAATTAAAATCATAATTTACTTAAAAAAACAGTTTTTAAAATTAAAACTGATTTTGCAGTTCTTTCAAAAATTACGTAGGGTCTTATAAAATTATCTAAAAACTATTAGAAATTGATTCAATAATTTATGAATATATTTCAGGAAAATAAATATTCATTTAAATTAATTAATTAATTATAATTAATTATTTATGACTTATAAAATACCAAAAACATTTACTAAGGTCAAATTATCACTTTCTATGATGTCTAAATTTTATTTTATTATTCATAGGTAATGTTAGCCTTATTTAATATTCATAAGGGTCATATTACTATTCATAAGGGCAGGTTACTATTCATAAGGGTAGGTTACTATTCACCAAAAATTATTTTTGTTCCATTAGACTCCAAAAACTATCTTAAACACAACCGTGTATGTCAGATTTTTAAAATTCCAAACATAGGGGTGACAAAATTATGTTTAAAGGTCACTTATCACTTTGTAGTTCATTATTTTGTGTTTTTATGACATAAATATAAGAAGGGAATTTTCCATTGAAAAACATTGGGTCATTACATTCTTCCCCCCTTAAGGAATTTCACCCCCGAAATTTCACTTTACACAAACAGGTGAGGGTACTTCTCTTTCATTGCCTCTTCTGGTTCCCAAGTTGCTTCCTCAAACTTATGGTTCCTCCACAACACTTTGACAAGGTGGGTTGTCTTGTTGCGTAGAACCTTATCACTTCGGTCCAAATTTTTTATCGGTTGCTCCTCATAGGAGAGATCATCTTCTAGCTGCACCACCTCTGAGTTTAGTACATGTGAGGGGTCTGGTATGTACTTCCTCAGTAGTGATACATGAAACACATCATGGACTTGAGCCATATTCGATGGAAGTGCCAGACAATAGGCCACAACTCCTATGCAGTCAAGGATATCAAAGGGGACAATGTACCTTGGACTTAGCTTCCCCTTCTTCCCGAATCGCATGACTCTCTTCCATAGAGATATTCGAAGGAAGACTTTATCTCCAACGTCGAACTCCAAGTCCCTTCGATGGTTGTCAGCATAGCTCTTTTGCCGACTTTGAGAAGCTTTGATGTGTTTCTGGATGACTTGAACCTCCTCTGTCATCTCTTGAACAAGATCAGGACCAAGAAGCTTTCGTTCTCCAACTTCATCCCAACAGCTTGGAGTTCTACATCGCTTCCCATAAAGAGCTTCATACGGAGCCATCTGAATACTCGAGTGGAAGCTATTGTTGTATGAGAACTCAACCAATGGGAGATACTGATCCCAACCACCTTTGAATTCAAGAGAGAAAGCTCTTAGCATATCTTCAAGTGTCTGAATAGTTCTTTCAGACTGTCCATCAGTTTGGGGGTGATAGGCCGTGCTGAAATTTAATTCAGTACTCAAAGCATGTTGAAGGCTCCTCCTGAATTTAGATGTGAACCTTGGATCACGGTCAGAGACAATCGAGAGTGGAATACCGTGCAATCTCACCACTTCCTTCACATATATCCTTGCAAGTTTTTCAAGTGATAGGTCTTCCCAAATTGCGATAAAATGGGCAGTCTTGGTGAGTCGATCAACCACAACCCATATCGCATTATTCCCCTTTGACATCTTCGGGAGACCCGTGACAAAGTCCATAGTAACATTTTCCCATTTCCACATGGGTATAGGCAATGGCTGCATCATACCTTTGGACTTTTGTCGCTCAGATTTAACTTGCTGACATACCAAGCACCTTGATATATATTCCGCAATCTCCTTCTTCATGTTTTCCCACCAGAAGTGCTCTCGGAGATCACGATACATCTTGGTACTTCTAGGATGGATAGAGAAAGTTGAGCTATGTGCATTATCCAATAGCTCCTTCTTTATCCCAGGTGATGAAGGCACACAAAGCCGCGTTCCAAACTGAATCACACCATCATCGTCGATATGGAACTCTTGCAGCTTCCCTTCCTTTACTGCATTCACCCTCTTTTGTATCTCCACATCATCCCTTTGTGCTTCCTTAATCTTCTGTTGGATGGATGGTTGCACAATCATTTGGGCAAGGTAGGATGTATCCCCTTCCCTTATGATTTCCAAATCCATTCTTTGCATATCCAAGAAGATAGGGTCTTTCTCAATCCTCAACATGGATAGAGTAGTAGGTTCTTTTCTACTTAGAGCATCAGCTACCTTGTTCGCCTTCCCAGGATGATAGTGAATAGAGCAATCGTAATCCTTGATTAGCTCTAACCATCTCCTTTGACGCATGTTGAGCTCTTTTTGTGTGAATATATACTTTAGGCTATTGTGGTCGGTGTATATGTCACACTTCTCGCCATAAAGGTAGTGCCGCCAGATTTTCAAGGAAAAAATCACGGCTGCCAGCTCTAGATCATACGTTGGGTAGTTCTGCTCATGGATATTCAACTGTCGTGAGGCATAGGCCATCACATTATCATTTTGCATGAGTACACAACCCAAGCCTTTCTTTGAAGCATCGCTGTATATCACAAAATTTTCTCCACTTTTCGGTAGTGTGAGTACAGGTGCAGTGATCAGCCTTCTCTTTAGCTCCTTGAAGCTTCCCTCACATTCTTCCATCCATACACACTTTACCCCTTTCCTTGTTAACTTAGTTAGCGGGCTTGACAATCGTGAAAATTTTCTCACAAAACATCAATAGTACCCAGCTAATCCAAGAAAACTACGAATTTCTGTGACACTAGAGGGCCTAGGCCATTCCTCAATTGCCTTTGTCTTTGAAGGATCCACAGAAATTCCCTCACTTGTGATCACATGTCCCAAGAACGTGACTTGATTCAACCAAAAGTCACACTTGCTGAACTTTGTGTACAACTTCTCCTTTCTCAATGTTGCCAACACAAGTCTTAGATGTTCTTCATGTTCCTCCTTGCTCTTGGAGTAGATGAGAATATCATCAATAAACACTACCACAAATTTGTCGAGGTAATTTCTAAAGACTCTATTCATCAAATCCATGAAGATTGCAGGGGAATTAGTAAGTCCGAAGGGAATCACCAAAAACTCATAGTGCCCATACCTTGTACGGAAAGCAGTCTTTTGAATATCTTCCTTCTTCACCTTTACTTGATGATATCCAGAACAAAGATCCACCTTTAAGAAGTATTGATCTCCTCTTAACTGGTCGAACAAGTCATCAATCCTTGGGAGAGGATACTTGTTCTTTATGGTGATCTTGTTGAGTTTCCGATAATCGATACACAGCCGCATGGTTCCATCCTTCTTCTTCACAAAGAGCACTGGCGCACCCCAAGGTGATGCACTAGGGCGTATGAACCCTTTGTCCAGATGCTCTTGCAGCTGCTTCTTTAAATCCTCCAGTTCGATAGGATCCATCCTATAGGGGCACTTTGATATAGGAGTAGCTCCGGGCATGAGTTCAATTGAGAACTCTACCTCACGATCCGGGGGAATTTCGGGTAACTCTTCGGGAAATACATCGCCGTATTCCCTTACGATGGTAATTTCCTCAAGGTTGGAACTTTCCTTCGACTCAAACATTTGGGCGAGGTATGCTTCTTCATAGGGAATCAACACCCACACCATTTAAGGATTTTTCAAAGGAGATTCATGATCTTCCTTTCATTTGTAGAGGAGCATGGGATGGTTTGGAATATGAAAATATATTTCCTTTTCCCGACAGTTGATATGTGATCTATATAATGAGAGACAATCCATTCCCATTATAGCGTCGAATTCCACCAAGGGAAGTATTACGAGATTTTCTGGAAGAATCTTCCCACATACGTCAACAAGAGAAGATTCAAACACATGGGTTGCAATGATTTCACCACTTAATGTTTTTACAAATATCTCTACTTCAAGGTTTCGGGGCTTAGATTCTATAGTTCTAGCAAACTTGCAAGATATAAAGGAATGCGTAGAACCAGAATCAAACAAGACTTTTTCCATTCTTGAGTGAATAGGAAGTGTACCTTGTATGACTTCATTATCATGATCCACCTCCGCAGTAGTGATGGAATAATCCTTCCCTTGTTCCTTTTGCTTTGGTGGTTGCTGGCACTGATTACCCTCGAGAGCTCGAGGTTTAGTGCACTGGTTTGAATAGTGCCCTAGCTCCCTACAGTTGTAGCATTGAACCACGAGTGGTTCCCTCCTTTCATCAGCTAAATTATCCTTCCTTTTCATGTCTTTCTGACACTCGTGAGAAAGGTGTCCTTATTTCCCACACTTGAAGCATTTCCCCGTCCCTTTGAGGCAGTTCCCATGGTGCAACTTCCCACATTTTTGGCATGTGGGTCGTTGTGTTTTCTTCCCATCATTATCACTAGATACACCAGCTTGAAACTCCATATTTCTTTTCTTATCACCATAGCCATGGGACCATTCTCCAAACTCCATCTCCACTTTGAGAGCACACCAGACAACTTCTTCATAACTCCCAAAGTCTCGAATTTCAAGAGCCTTTCGAAGATGTGGTTTTAATCCACTAAAGAATCTATCAATTTTGCTATCATTGTTGATAACAAAACCCGAAGCATACCTTGTGAGCCTTGTGAAATTTGCTTCATAGGTTGTGATAGATTCTCCTTCTTTTTTCTTGAGCTCTATGAATTCTCTCTCCATCTTCGTGCGAAGAGTTCTTGGGAAGTACTTATTAAGAAACATTATCTTAAAGTATTCCCATTCCATATCTTCAATTTCCTCCCTTGGCTTGGTGTTCTTAATCAAAGCCCACCATTGATCAGCTTCTCCATCTAGACGATAAACGAATAGAGTCAACTTGTCCATCTCGGAACAGTGAAGAACAGAAAATATCTTCTCCATGGAGTTGACCCACTGTTTCGCAACTAGTGGATCAGAAGATCCACAAAACATCGGTGGTTGTTGCTGCATAAAACATTAAATATCTAGTTGCTCCCTCTTTAGTGAAAGAGGATGTTCCCCATTATTATGGTTATTATTCATAACCTTAGATAATTGGGTAAGCATCGCCATGAAGTTTTTAACTCCACCTCCCAAATCATTGGGGATGTTGTTCGGGCAATCGTTGCATTGGCCCTCGCAAGAGTTTTTGTCCTGATTTCTCCTGGTTCCCACCATTTTCTAAAATAGAAAAGGTTAGAACAAAACATAAGTAAACAAGTCTAGAATAAATTATTCATTTAAACAATTATACCAAAAACATAACATATGGGATCCCTAGGTAAATATTCTTGTGTGCATATTTGTACTTATTCTCATGCTAGAGGTTTTCTCTAGGGTTTACTAATCCTAATTCCCAAATTAACTAAACCTTTCCTCTGATACCAACTATAGTGACCCAGCCTTTTCCTGCATTAAAATTACATCATTTCAATGATAAACAACATAATAGTATTACACATGGAGGATCCAGAGGTTTAGTGTCTTGGGAAAACTAGGACCACACATAACAAATACAACATCAACCATAAACATTTATTTAATTTCATCTTCTCTAGCTTCTTATTGGCACTTTTCCTCTCCTTAGTACATGTAACCACCTGAGGATATACATAAAAAGGGGTGATCTAGAAGACCAGTAAGAGGATAGATAAGAACAATACATCATGGGGTGAGCATAATCATGACATAGGCAAATGATCATGAACATGAGAGGAACATAAACAATAAACTTGAAATGTGGCAATGCATAAAAATGAAACATCATGTCGTAGTGGTTAACTACTACACATACTTGTGAACAGAGCTAGAATCTTGTTCACACATCATTTCAAATTTACTAATGAGATTCATCACTTCACCCAATGCATTGGAGCGCTATATAATTCCGGGCGCACCCGTCACATTTAAACATTCATATTGCGCTATATAATTCTGGGAACACCCGTCACATAATAACATTATCATTACCATGCTTGACACATATAACACATATCAAACATGTACATAAATAACCCATGGAAAGGAATGGGTTTCATCTCATAATAACACATTCATAAGCTTTGGGTTCCCAAAAGAAATAGGGAACAACATACTTGATACAAGAACCATCAACCGTGAATGAGAGGTAAAAGGTGAGATCTTGAAAGAAGAGTTCTTTTGGAAAACATTTTGATGGACATAAGAACCAGTGAAAAACATTTATATCCCAGAAAAGTAAAGTAAATGATGAAAAAATGATCTTTGATGAGTAACCATATCAAAAATGTAGTGAAAGAGGGAGAACCCGAAGGAAGAAAATTGGGTTCGAGATTTCCCCTTACCTTGTACTTGAATGCCTCCTTCTCTTTAATGTCCTGTATAATAACATTATATTGATTAATTAGAAATTCCAGAACCTTTTATACATTAATAGGCTTCATTATGGTTTCATTATGTTATATTATGTTCCTTTGGATGACTTATAGAGTTTAAAAACATTGACCAGGGATGTTCGTTTTCATGGTTTTCTTGAGTGGTTCACTTGTATTCTTAAATTGATGTTTGGGTAGATCATGGGTAAACATCCAGAACTGATATTACATGTTATTTATGATATTACAGAAGCTTGAATAATTTTATAATGAGTTATATTAGATCCATGTGGATGAATCATTAGATAAGAATTAAATGAAGATTATTTGGGTTAATTTGAGCGGTTTTTGGATCACAACGAACTCGTTTTAACATTTAACTTAGTAATATGGCCATAGGTTATTTCCGGAACATAAAATAGAAAATAATACATATAAAATATTCTGTTTCAACCATAAAAATGGTTTCATGACCAGATTTTAAGGTAGAAATGGAAGAAGAGAACATGTCATTTTTTGAAGGTGATAAATTTAACTCCTCATGAACAACGTTCTCTTTAATAAAAATAAAAGAAAGAGGTAAGGGTGTGGGGTGATATAATATACCATTAGAATCATAATATTACAGTATATATATAATACTGGAGTTACAAATCAATTTGGATGAATATAGGTAGGGAGGGATCAAGAAAGGAACTTGAACTTGAAAGTAAAATTAAAGGAGAAGAGGGAGAGAAATTACCTCTAGAATCTTCCTCTTGAGATCCTCTTTAAGGAAGATAGGATTGGTCTTTTGATGAGACCAGTAGATTTTGGACGTGGGGTATGAGCTAGGGAAGGTTTTTGGGTAGAGTTTAGATAAGTCTTGGAGCTTGAGAGGTGTGAGGAAAAGAGGGAGTGAAGGGTGGCTTTTATAGTGGAGGGGAGAGGGGTTTCCTTAATATAAAATTGATTAGTTTATTAATTTCACCTAAGACAAGGAATAGTGAGTCTTGGATGACCAAGAATAGTAAAAAAGGAATGTGAGTTCGGGATTTGGGTGCTTACATCACTTGTGATGTCAGGAATAGTGGGTTTTAATTAAAATGTATTTATATGGTAAATTAATGTATTATACTATTCACCAAAAAAATCAAGTATCTCAGAAAAATCCAAAAAATTTACCCCAACCATTTTTCAATGTGTAGAATTCAAAAATGAACTCCATTTTTCAAAAATAATTTTCTAAATATTATTAATTTAATATTTAATTAAAATCATAATTTACTTAAAAAAACAGTTTTTAAAATTAAAACTGATTTTGCAGTTCTTTCAAAAAATTACGTAGGGTCTTATAAAATTATCTAAAAACTATTAGAAATTGATTAAATAATTTATGAATATATTTCAGGAAAATAAATATTCATTTAAATTAATTAATTAATTATAATTAATTATTTATAACTTATAAAATACCAAAAACGTTTACTAAGGTCAAATTATCACTTTCTATGATGTCTAAATTTTATTTTATTATTCATAGGTAATGTTACTATTATTTACTATTCATAAGGGTCATATCACTATTCATAAGGTTAGGTTACTATTCACCAAAAATTATTTTTGTTTCATTAGACTCCAAAAACTATCTTGAACACAACCGTGTATGTCAGATTTTTAAAATTCCAAACATAGGGGTGAAAAAATTATGTTTAAAGGTCACTTATCTCTTTTTAGTTCATTATTTTGTGTTTTTATGACATAAATATAAGAAGGGAATTTTCCATTGAAAAACATTGGGTCGTTACAAAAACATTTCAATCTTTTGAAATTTTTCACTTTAAAAACCCGCTTTTCCAATTGCATACACAAGATTAATTTTAAATAAAAATTTTCAAATTATGTGAATTTAATTTGGTAAAATTGATTGAATATTTTTAATAATAAGGTAAAAATTATTTATTAAGGTTATTTTCCTTTTTAGGCATAAAAAATTTACCATGGGAAAAAGAAAGATTTACTATGATATAGGTAAAATAATGAAACAGGTTAAAGTTAAAAGGTAAATGCTTAAAATATCTAAAAAATAAAAAAATTAAATTGATGGTTAAGGTATTTATAGACACTAAAAATAATTTAAAAAATTAATTATCATCCAAATTCATATAAATTAATTCCACCTCAATGTGGTTGCCTTTAAATATAAAATAATCATTATTTAATCACTCAAACTCACCCCTCCTCATATATAAATACCCCTCCTCACCAACCCATTTCTACTCAACATAGTTGAATATATTGAAATATCTAAAAAAAACTATACTCATGACTCTCCCCATATCCAATTTATTCTGGTCTCACCAAAAGTCCAAATCCAAGGTCCTCAAGGGGTCCTTCAAGGAGGTGATGTTCAAGAGGTAATTTTCTTAAAGCACCTCTATTATTTTATTTTTTTATTCTATTTTCCCATCACATCTTTCATCCATCAAGGAATGATAAATACAGAATCATGTATATACTATATTTTTATGTTTTTAATGGAATATTTCATATTCATTTCATTTCTCATCTCATCTTATTCAAAGAACTAAAACTATTGTCCAAATTATATCGGTTAATCACCTCCATGAATAATGATTTTATTTATTTTTCATTATCGCCTTCGTGGATAGTCATAAAAGTAATATTATGATTAAATAAAACTTTAAAATTCATATTATAACCAGTTTAATGTTCTATAACTAATATATATACATAATATTAAATAAAATGAAATTGGTTCGCGATGGTCGGAAAAACCGCTAAATTAAACCAAACATTTATCATTAACATTTTATCAAATGAATCATCCTCATGTAAGAAATAAAAATGATTTCTTGGACAATTTATAATTATTTAATTTCATTAATACCATTTAATCCCAATTATATAATTTTATTTCAATTTTATAAGAAAATATATAATTATACACAAATGAACTAATTATGAAACCATGAAACGAACACACCTAAAACAATGAAAATAATAAATCATTATTAATGAATGGGTGGTAAGATGTTATAAAAGTATCATATAAGGTATTATAAATATTAATATAGTTTTTAATAAAATAATAACATTCTTTAAACCATTATACATGAGTTTCAATTACACAAAACTAAAGAAAAGTGTGATGTAAGGGATTTCTTAACTCAATTTCTATTCATTAGGTTATACGTCCACTTCATTGATTATATTATTCAAATATTATGCATGTAATAAACTATTTATTTATTTAAGTTTTATTTCCACTTATATTTTAGTGGATATATGTTTGTTACACATAATCACCCCATTGATTAATTCTCACCTCAATGATACGAACTTCGTAAGGGTTTCTCATATCACTTTTACTTCTCAGAGATATATTCCTTATTCACCACTTATTTATTATGTGTGGTGTATATAACTCCCTTTGATATATAATATAATGAATCTCATTATGTTTATGGTATCCAATGTTTCATTTTATACTTATTACTTTTATGGGGAATATTATTCGACTGATTACAAAGTGGTAAGAGAACTCTTAACCCAATTGTCTATTCTTTGGGTTAAACATCTACTTCCTCGATTATGTCGTACTAAGATTATTTTTTAAATGAATTTTGGATATATTATGTTTTATTTAAACTTGTTTTATTTTGTTTTACATTGAATAAACATATTATGTTCATTTAATTAATACTCACTTCAATGATGTGATATTTATAAGGGACTTTCTTTTAAAAAAATTATCATTTTAAAGTTTCCCTTAAAACTCTATTTTTATTCCATCTACGTGTTTTATAAAATAATTTCTAGAAATATTTTTACTATTATAATATGATTTTTAAACTCATTTTTAATCATGTTTTATTTTTTACAAAATGTTTTGAAAGGTGTATTTTGTTATTTTTTGAATAAGGTTATATGAGACTTTTCCAACAAAAATATAGAAGAAATATTTTTTAACTTATACGAAATGAGTGGATTTTACCACCATAATGATTCCTTAATGTTTTGAAGATTAATTTACAATTTTATAATGTCATATTTGATTAAAATGTACTCTTTTATAATTTTACAACATTTTAAACATATGTAGTTTTCAAAGTGAAAAGTGTATTTTACTAAATAATTTTTCAATAATCTCATTTAAAGTATTTGAATCTATGTCAACATACTTTGTTGAATCTTATGATTCATTGAGATTGATATATTATGATAATATATTCCATTTTTTATTAAATGTTTTATGACCAGTTCGACTGAGGATGTACTATTTTGATGCCATTTTTATATTCCCTTTGTTCATGCCTCATGATAATATTACAATACCCATTTCCTTACATAGTTAATCCTTATGATTATTACTTATGTTTTATTATTTAGGTGGAACACATATTCATGAACATTTTATAATTGGTGTGCCAAGATGGCACTCCAATGCATTGGGTAATGTATTAGTCACATGATATATCATGTATAGGATTAGCGAGTAAAACCTAATCTATTATGGACTCTGCCCACCATGTGATATAGTCATAACGGTTATATCCTAGACTAATTTTTATGTTGTGTTCTATGTTACTTCCACATTCCAATATTTCCATGATCATATGATTCTATGTTCTATATGTTATTCTTCCATATGATTATTCATGGTCCATGCTTATATGTCACCATGTTATGATTTCTAACATATATGCTATGCTTCAATCCCATGTTTATTCCCTTACTGAACTTTTTATTATTATCCCAAGTTTTTAATTTTTTTTACAGGGTAAATGATGAGTATGGATGAGGATGAGTACAAGATGAAAATTTTGAAGATATTTTATGGAAATAAAACATGTTTTATTTTTAAAAGGGTTTCCTTTGGTGAAAAAAATGGATACTGAGTATAAGTTTTCACTTGTAATGTATGGGTTTACCATGTAATATTTTCTCCCAATTCTATAAAACTTTAAACTAAAAAGGTGATTGGGAATATAATAATGTGAATTATATTTTAAATAAATATAATATATAATGTTTAATTATGGTCCTTCCATTTGCTATTAGATCAGGGTTTAGATAACATTAAATATTAGGATGTTTTCTTAAGAGTTATAGATATCATCACGGGTTTACAAGTTTAAGGATGATTATAAGTTCAAATACCTAGACTCTCCTTTAGTGGTTTAAATTAATGGATTTCTAGGTGATTGATGATATTTTTAGAGATTGTATTTAGAAAGGTAATTGGTTTAGGTATAAATGATTTGAGGGTTAGAGTATTATAAAGTGTCTATGGGTATTATCATTAAAATAACTATTTTAATTTTATCATATAATAATTCATTTCATGTTTTAATGATGTTATTTTTTTACATATTATGGATTAATTATCAATATTTAAGGAAAGAGATATTTCAAGACCTTCTTATCCCTTTCAGATGATTTTATTTTCACTATTATTACAAAAGATTGTTCAAATGATTTTGAAAGCTTTCTGAGTATTCAAATCACCTATAAGAAACTGTTTGACTTATCTAACACCTTATATTTTCTCCCAAATTTTATGGGTCATAGTATATATTTTTTCACTTGATTTAAAAATCTAAACTTAACCAAATCTATTGAAATAGAAAATTCTAAAAAGGACACAACCATTTACTTTCTTGAAGTTGGGAATCTCATCAGAATATAATTGGGATATCAAAGAAATCCTGATGTATGGATTTAAGGTATGAATTATTTTCTTATGTTCAAAGTATTTATCATTTTTAGGTTGATATCTACATATCATAAGTATATAATTCACATATTCGATTGTAGGAATGAAGTATTTAGGAATAAGATAGTGAATCATGGTTAATGGTTTAAGAAGAAAGTTGAATGAAGGATGTGTTTATGTATTGAGTTTTCAAATTTATGATATAGTGGTATTTTATAAATATTATAGGAATAATGGAGTGACTAAGGATATTTATATAGTAGGTTTTGTTTTCATAAATTTGTAAATATATGTTATATGGAATCCATACCTTTAAAAAGTGTTAAAAAGATGATAATTTTTAAAATACATGTAACCCTTAATTTTATGATACGAAAAGGTTATTAGAGGAACAATGCCTTTATTTTTGGTGGACATAAGTTTAAAGGCATTGAATGTATTTTGGTTTATATGATATCTGAATTTGAGTTAATTATGGGTTCTTAATATTTAGGATGAAAAATGAAAGGTATAAGATAACCTTTGAGGTTAAATATATTAAGGTCATTTTGAGAATTTTTATGACCTTTCTAGAGTTTTATAAGGATTAAATTACTATATTTTTAGAAAAAGGACAACCTGAAAGATGGGTGACAAACCATCATGTCCTGCAAAGATATAGGAATTGAACCCACAACCGAAGGGTGAAAAGGGTATATTGCCTACCACTAGCCTACATGATATCTCGGTTAGTATAAAATTTATTTTCTTAAAATATCTAATGAATAAAGGTTAAGTTCATTTTGGGATAATATTTTTTTTTCATATTAATAACTATGGGATTGGAAATTGATTTGGGGATTAAGTGATCAATGTTATTTTGAAAGACGTTAACTATTTTGGGAACCTTATATGATTAAGGTAAATATAATACTATGGTATTTTATTCTAGAAATAAAGGATGAGTTATCTTTTAGGAAAAAATATTATTGATGACAATTCAAGTTATTTATGGAAATGATTAGTATATCTTGAAGGTTATGTGATTAGAGAAATTAAATTTTTGTATGAGACTTTAAGAGAGATTGATATTATTTGAAGACAAATATTAAATTTATCTTGAAAGACTTTATGATTAAATCCTTCTGATTTTTGGGCCTCAAATTTTAGTCTAGAATATTTTGATGAATCTTAAGGATAATTATTTATTTAATGATCTATATTGAACTTTGGGTATTACTATTTAATTTTGAAGATAAAATTATTTTTTATTCATATAATGGTTAATTATTTTTGGAATGCTATATCTTATACTAACCATTTTGGTTTTGGTTAATGATTAGAGACAAGAGGAATAGATAATTATAATTTTTTGGATTTCTTGATCCATGTAAGTTGATTATGATTCTTTAGATATGAAAAAAATTCATCTTGAATACTCATTATTTGGAGAAAAGATGATTTTGTGGTGAAAATTGATTAACAGATAAAATTATATATGTCAAGTAAGTATATTTCCTTATGTTCTTGGTTTAGGTAGTAAAATAATTCCCTGATCTTAGGAAAATTATCTTGAAAAAAATGCTATCCGATTAATTTCATACCAAGAAATCAATGGACTTTTAATCCATCACAGATTTATGATTTTTTGATGGTAAACTTTCTCATGACCATATTCTCTATCACTCTCTATCATTCCTTGAGAGTTAATTTTGTCTCTTACATTTCCATGTTTTCCTATATGGTAACCTAGAACCTTTATCTCAGGTGACCATCACACTCTTCATTCTCTCTTTTTAAAAGGATGCTTTATTGATCCTTTTTATGATATGGGATTCAAAAATCGTATTTTGAAAATTCAAACCCCTATATTTTTTGAACCCAAGTTAAAATTGTGAGTATTAAATTTATCAGGGGGGAGAATGTAAAATCCCAATATTTTAAAAAGAAACAATATGCTCAATATTATACAATATATTCCACATCAATCTTATACAAATGACTAAATATTGCTATTTAAATGTGACTATTATCACTTAGATGTTGGAATGGAAGGAATGAATGTAATTAACTAAATTATGAAAATATAGTTTACACATGTTTATAAAATGAATTAATTGGTTACCAATCTATGATAAATGAAAATAAAAACCAATTGAATATAAAGGATGTATTTTTATAAGAAAACTACTTTTATGCCCATAATGAAATTTGTATTAATAAATTAAATTAATCACTATTATTGAAAGATATTAATGAAATATATATGGTATATATTCAATCATATGTTTTTAAATTCATCCAACATGTTTGGTATTTTTAAGATAAGAATAAATATATTTTTAAGTATAAAAAGATATATTTTTTTAAAAGGAAAATTTTCCACCTTTTAACGGTGCACCTATTTTAAAAATACATTTTAAAACTTTTATAAATTTTATTCAAAAAAATAAACTTAATTTTATAAATATTAATTTCAAAATTATCTTCAGGTAAATTTTTTGTTTTTTTTCAGAGAATTTTCATCTTTTGATGAATAATGAAAAATACTAAATTCTAATCGAGAAATGCATTTTATTCTAATTTATTTATATAGTTAAATTATATTTTAATTTTTTTAAAGTATAATTAGTTCAATTAAACATAAATAAATCTAATTTAGGCCATTTTAATCAATTTCACATTGAAATTGGATATAAAAACATTTCAATCTTATGAGCCTTTTCACTTTATAACATGCTTTCTCATTGCATCTATGAGATTAATTTTTAAACTAATTTTTCCAATTATGTGATTAAATTTGGTAAATTAGATTCCATATTTTGAATAAAAAGTTAAAAATTATTTATTATGTTCATTTTTTTAGGAAAAAAAATCTACCATGGTAAAATGAATTATTTACCGCGGTATAGGTAAAATAGTGAAACGGGTCAAAGTTAAAAGGTAAAGGATTAAAATACCTAAAAACTAAAACATTTAATGGTTGGTTAAGGTATTTATAAACCCTAAACATCCTTTAAAACATTAATTATCAATCAAATATATGGAAATTAATACCTACTCAATGTGGTTGTCTTTAAATATAAAATAATCATTATTTTATCACTTAAACTCACCCCTCCTAAAGTATAAACACCAATCCCCACCACCCAATTTATCCTAAAAAGACTTGAATCTACTAAAATATATAGAAAAAAATATCCTCCTCACTCTACCTACATAAAATTTCTAATAGTCTCACAAAAATTCCAAATCCATGGCCTTCAAGGGGTCCTTCCAGGAGGTAATATTCAAGAGGTAATTTTCTCAAATCACCTATCTTATTTTACTTTCTTATTCTATTTTCCACTAAAATTATTTATCTATTAAGTAATGATAAATAAATAATAATTTATATAATATAGTTTTATTTTTATAATGTAATATCACATATCCATTTCATTTCTCATCTCCTCTTATTCATAGAAATGAAACTATTTTCTAGATTATGTTGATTAATCACCTCCATGAGTAATGATTTTATTCGTTTTTCATTACCACCTTAATGGATGGTAATAAAAGTATTATTATATTTAAATAATATTTTAAATTGTATATTAAATCTTATTTCATGTTTTGGAACTAATATATATACATAATATTAAATAAAATGAAACTGGTTTGTGATGGTCGGAAAAACCGCCAAATTAAACCAAACTTTTATGATTAAAATTTTATCAAATAAATCATACTCATGTAAGAAAGAAAAATGATTTATGAGAAAATTTATACTTATATAAGTTCATTAATACCATTTTATTGTACTTTTAGTGTTTTATTTCCATTTGAAAAGAAAATCCATTCTTATACAGAAATAAACCAATCATGAAACCATGAAACAAACATACCTGAAACAATAAAAATAATGAAACATTATTAATGAATGGGTGATAATATGTCATAAAAGTATCATATATGATACTATAAATATTAATATAGTTTTATAGTGAATTAATATTATTCTTTAAATCATCATACATGAGTTTTAATTACACGAAACTAAATGAAAGTGTGAGGTAATCGATATCTTAACTCAATTTCCATTTATTAGGTTATAAATCTACTTCATTGAATATATTATGCCCAGATTATCTGTGGAATAAATTATTTATTTATTTATGTTTTATTTTCACATATCTTTTTGTGTATATAATTTTTTTACACATAATCACCCCATTGATTAATTCTCACCACAATGATACAAACTTTATAAGGGTTTCTCATCTCACATTTACTTCTCTGAGATATAAGACTTATTCACCACTTATTTCTTATGTGTGGTGTATATGCTACACTTTGATATATAATATCATGAATCTAATTATTTTCTAGAAATGTTTTTAATATTATCCTATGATTGTTTAAATTCATTTTTACTCATGTTTTACTTTTTACAAATTTTTTTCAATGGTATATTTTTTCATTTTCTAAACAAGGTTCTTTGAGACTTTTCTGATAAAAATATAGTACAAATGTTTTTTTAACTTATACGTCATGAAAATATTTTCACTCTATCATAAATCCTTAATGTTTTTAAGCTTAATTTATAATTTTATAAGGTTATATTCAATGAAAACATTTTCTTTTATAATTTCATAATTATTTAAATATTTGTAATTTTCGAAGTGAAAAATGGTATTTTCCTAAATATTTTTTCAATAATATCATTTAAAATATTTTCATATATGTCAACATACTTTTTTGAATATTATTCTTCATTGAGGTAGATATATTATGATACCATCTTCCATATTTTATTAAATAGTTTATAATCAATTTGACTAGGGATGTACTATTTTGATACCACTGTTATATTCCCATTTGTTTATGCCTCATGACAATATTATAATACCCCTTTTATTACATGGTTAATCCTTATGATTATTACTTATTTTTGATTCTTTATATGGAACACATATGCATTAACATGTTATAATGTGTGTGCCCAGATATTTATCTATTTCATTGGGTAATGCATTAGTCTTGTGAGACGTCATGTATAGGATTAGGGAGCAAACCTAATCCATTATGGACTCTGTCCACCATGAAATATAGTCTTAGTAGTTAGTCTGGAATCATGTTTATATCATGTTATATGTCACTTCCACATTCCAATATTTCCATGATCATATGATTCCATGTTCTATATGTTATGATTCCATATGATTATTCATGATCCATTCTTATATGTCATCATGTTATGATTTATAACTCATATGCTATGCTTCAATCCCATTTTTATTCCCTTACTGATCTGTTTATGCTCATCCAAAGTTTTTAAATGTTTTTCACAGGGTAAGGGATGAGTAGGGAAGAGTATGAGGACAAGATGAAAATTTTAAAGACATTTCATGAAAATAAAACATGTTTTGTTTTTAAAAGGGTTTCCTTTGGTGGAAAAAATAGATATTGAGTATAATTTTCCACTTGTAATGTATGGGTTTACTATGTATGATGTTTTCCTAATTATATAGAACTCCAAACCTAAAAGATATTTGATAAAATAAATTGATTTATAGTTATAAAATAACTAAAATATGTATTGTTAAAGGCTAGGTATTTACAATTCCAATTGATCCACACATCATTCGAGGTACCCTTTGCATGTTTTCTACTTTTGTGCACGATTTCTCTAATTCAAGGGTGAAATAATCCTTTATATCACCTTCCATAATCAATTCTTTAGGTCTTGAGTTAGAGAAACTTCTAGTTCTCTTGGAATTGACTACACTAGTTGGAGGTCGAGTTGACTTGTATGAAATATGTAGATATTGTAAGCTAGTGCTGGGGCATCACCACTCTTATGGATACATTCTATGATTATGGATACAACCATATGACATCATCTTGTTCACGGATTGGTTGTATTCGGTGTTAGATACTATGGATTGATTCTGATGATATGTTGTGTTTTATGATGCTGATAGAGAGATGACAGTGTGTTGGTAAGCAAGAACCTTAGATGGATCAAAGGTATGTTTGGTTCTTGTCATATTTGATGGATGAGCTGATTATGAGATCATTGAATGTTCAATAGTTGGTGTTTCCCTGTGTTCTGAAAGAGTGCCCTGATGTATTTCCTAAGGAGGTTGTAGAATTACCCCTTTTATGGGAGATCAAGTTTGGGATCGAGGTATATCCAGGCATGTCTCCTATCTCATTATATTCATATAGGATGATGCCTTATAATTTGCGAGAGTTTCAAGTAAAACTTGATGATCTGCTGTAGCAAGGTTTTTTTGGCCGATTATGTCACCTTAGGGTGCACCAATTTTGTTCATGAAGAAGGCTAACAAAAGTTTGCATCTTTTTATTGATTATCATCACTTGAACCAAGTGATAATAAAGAATCATTATCATATTATATGGATTGATGATTTATTTGATCAGCTGGATCAAGTTGGTTCTCAAAGATCAATTTTTTGTCAGGATATCAGTGGGTGAAGTAAGAGGATATCTAAATACTACTTTCCACTATCATCATGGGAGTTGTGAGTTCATTGTGAAGCCATTTGGTGTGAAAAATGTTCCAACTGTGCTTATGGGTTGATGAACATAGTGTTCATAGATTTCATAGATAAGTTATTGGTGGTTTTTATCGATGATAACACAGTGTAGTCTACATTTGAGGAGGAACATAAAGAGCATATGCATTTTTTTGGGAGTTATTTGTCATGAGAATCTATTTGGGAAGTTGTTGAAGTGTTAGTTTTGTTATTTTTAAGTTTGTTTCATGGGGCATGTCATGTTCCAATACGGAGTATATGTAGATCCTTCAAATATCAAGGTAGTTATGTCTTGGGAATCCCCCAAGACAGTGTAAGATATGTTGAGTTTCCTTGGTATTTTAGGATATTAAAGGTGGTTCATAGCCTATTTCTCTCAGGATGCAACTAATCTAACAAACTTGACCATAAAGGACCAGGTGTTCTTATGGGATGACCACTGTCAGGCATATTTTGATTACCTAAAGGAGAAGTGGTTCAGTGCTCAAGTCCTTTTTTTCCAACAGAGGTAGTTTAGTTTGAGGTTTTTTTGACGCTTCACATCTTGTATTGGAATACGTTCTAATGCAGAAAATATCAATTGTTTCTTATAGCTCTTGAAAATTATATCCCAATGAGAGTAACTACGATATCAGTGATATTGAGTTTGTGATAGTTGTATTTTATTTGAAGTTTTTGTGACATTACCTCATTAGAGATAATTTTTTTGGTTTTTACTGACCATAAGAGCTTGAGGCATGTTTTCTTCTAGCGTGACTTGAACTTGAGTCAATGTAAATGGATGAAATTATTACTGGATTACAACTTTGATATTTTATATATGCTAGGAAATGGAAATGTTATAGTCGATGCACTGAGTTGGAAGTCATGTAGTTATGCCATGTGAGAATTGGGGGATTTTTGGAGAGTGATGGAAGAAATCTCAATGATGCATCTAGATATGAGAGAGGTTGGAGGTAGAGGTTGTATTTTCTAGATGATAGTATAGTCATTTTTGGCGCAGCAAGTGCAGGAGTCCCAGTTATGGGATTTTGAGGTGTAGGTCTGGAGAGAACGAGTTGTTTTTGTTGATGCCCTAATTGGTTGGTCTGAGGGTGGGCAAAACTGGGTGTTTTTCTAGGGAAAGCTTTTTGTTACATTGGTGATGTGTGTGACAGTTCTACAGGAGTTCCATATAAAAAATTTGGATGTACATCCCAACGTGAACAAGATGTATCGATCTTTGATAGGTTAGTTTTGGTAGCTTGGGTTGAAGTGTGTAGTTGCAAAGTTTGTTTCTCAATGTTTGGTATGATATAAGTTGAAATCCGAGCACCGTGTTCCTGATGTTTTTCTCTATCCATTAGATGTTCCCTAGTGGAAGTGGGAGGAAATATCAATGGAATTTTTTATTAGTTTACCTCCATATAAGGGGTTTGTGATTCTATATGGGTGATAGTGGAACATATGATGAAACAATCCAACTTTATAGAGATCATGGAGTCAAGCACAGTGGAGGTTTTGTCGAGGTAGTATATGGAGGAGGTGGTGTGAATCCACAGAGTTATGAGGATGATAATTTCTGATCAAGATCCTAATTTTACCTCTAGGGTGTGGAGAGGTCTCTATCGTGATTTTTAATCTTAGTTATTCCTTAAAATTTCTTTTCTTACATAGATGGATGATCAGACAGAGTGGACCATCCAAACTCTTGAATAAAATTTATACTATTGTGTCTTTTATTTTTTAGGTTTTTTGGATAAGGCACCTTACCTTGGTCAATTTTTCTTACAATAATAGCTTCCAATAAAACATTGGTATGTCACCATTTAATGCTTTATAAGGATGAACTTTCTATTCTCCATTGTGATGGACCAGGGTCAGAGAGGTATCAATTCTTGGGTTGGAAATAGTATAGATTATGCTTGTATAGAATATGAAAGAGATGCTATAGGTAATTCGCGAGAGGATAAAGGCAACATATTATTTCCAAAAATCCTATTATGATCATAGGAGGAGACCCCTAGAGTTCAAAATTAGAGATCATGTGTTCATGAAGGTTACTCCTCATCATGGGTTGTGAGGGTTTGGATGTAAGAGTAAGATTTATCCCTAGTTTGTTGGGACTTTATAGGTGTGAAATTGTGTTGGAGTCATTAAATATCATATTGAAATTCCCCCAGAGATGAGTCGAATACACAATGTTTTTCACGTGTCACATCTCCATCATTATCTTCATGAAAACTCTCATGTTATCGATTGGGTTGAGATCAATGTTGATGATGATGAGACCTTTTAGGAGTGGCCTATAGAGATCTAGTACCACCAGGAGAAGGTGATTTTGGGCATGATATTCCTTTGGTTCATGTCTTATGGAATCACAATGGTATAGAGGAGAGTACATAGGAACATGAGTCGTAGATGTTCACTATATACCTTGAGCTTCTTGATGTTTATCTTTTTTCTTGTATCATTGTTCCCTTATAGACATGGACCTTTATAGTTTATAAGATGGTTTCCTCTTGTTTCTTATTGTGGATTTACTCTTGTTTGAGAGGTATCTCACCTAAGAGAGTGTTTAGAAGATGTTTGTTTCTATTTCATGGTTCTGTGCTGTTTTACTCTAAGTGAGGTGGTTAAGCTACTATTATGGCAAGATCCTTGAGAGGTATCTTGCAAGGTGTCTATTTGGATGACCCCATTTTCATTTTATCTCTAGTTGGTTTTAGATTATCAAGGATGAGAATTTTTTGATAGGTATCTAAATTAAGGTCCCAGATCCATGTGGTCCAACCATTTGCATGTTTATGAATCTAGTGGTTCTTAGAGGAGGCCTAGAGCAAGTCTAGAGGGGTTCAAATGCTAAAATATGGAAGCTGGGGGAAAATACACAACTTGTAAAGGGGTTTCACATCATGTATGTACAGTTTATGATTTTTTATGGATGGTTCAAAATATGTTATATTATGTGTAATAATTCTGGGTTAAAAGGTTCTATGTGACACATTTTTCAATGAGATTCGAAACTTAACATTTACATGACATTTAATGGTTACAATCCATGTAAATCTATTTTGAAGTATGTTAACAAAAGTTGCAATGAATCATAGGTTTCTCAAACCTTATGGATTCTATCACTTTCCAATGCAAAGTTTCTCACCCCATTAGTGTTTTGGACATCCTTCATCAAGGATCAATCCTTGGCATTTCATCTTCAATATGTGGTGATCCAAGGTGAGTTCTACCTCCGTTTCTTGCAGTTTCTTCTCATTCGATCTTGTTTTACTTCTATTTCTTCTTACCATGTGATGGAATATGATATCCTATGTTTCTAAATGGTCTTTATTGGTTTTTGTTAGTGTGGTTGTTCCATGGTGTCTTTAGAGGGATGCCATTCTTACGGGAGAGGTGATCAGAGATCTTCAATATTGGCCCATTCTCGTGTGAAGAATGTTGATGCCTTTGAGGTAGGGGATTAATTTCTTCTCTTTTATTTTATATAAAATCATAAATTGATCACAGTTTATCCATTTTTATGGTAATTAAATTAACCTAATAAATATTCAACCAGATTAAATGAATTAGTTTTGATCACATGCTGACGATGTTGACGCTTTATGTCATGATAGCGATTTACCTCTTGATTTGTTAGATAGTGTGATATCTATGATATTATTTATTATCATGTTGTTAGGCTTGGAGTAGAATGTTGAAATTGATAAAGAAAATAAATCCATAATTAATTGATAATTAATTTTCTTAAGAATAATTAAGGAATAGGAATGCTTGTAATATGATGTTTGTTATAATTTAATAATAATCAAATTGATGATAGTATGCATGTTTAATTAAATGTGTTCTTTATGTGATTAATGGAAGTGATAAATAACATGAATCATGTTTTTTCTTATTTATAATAATAAAAAGTCGTGTTAAATTGGAATAATACTTCTCACAGTTTTATGAAGCTGGTTTAAATGCTAACAATATGTTTAGCTTTTGATAGATTTTTATTGCTTGATGTATCGGGTTTCCCATAGTTGGAACCTATGAAAAATGAACTAGTTAATTCAAGATATAATAATAACTAGTTTTTTGATAAAGATAATTAACGATGCTTGAGTTTCTCATTTCTTGAGAAGGTCGAGTTCCTTGTGTTGGAGCTGTGAGAGCTCATTTATGTGTAAAGGCTAAATGCCTTTTTTGAGGGCACAATTGAGCTGTTGGATATTATTGTTGTTTCATAATAATTTTGTGATGTTATAAGGATACAATCCTTATGATATGAGCTTAATACAGATGATCCTGGTATGGATGATGTGATATTGAATAGGGAGGCCCAGATGTGATGTGAGCTTGGGATGGATGCTCCTAGGATAGATGTTGTGATATGGGGCAGGGAAGCCTGGATGATATGGTAGAAGCAGAAACCTATGATAGTGATATGTATGAGTATATGAATGTGGGTGTTAGGTACGGAACCAAAGATGATGGAACAAGTTAAATATGGGATTACCCAATGATATGATGTTGAGATCTAGGATGCTCTCTTGTGAATATTTTTAATGGACAATGGTCGAGTTGATTTTTTTATCTACATTCCTTTCCCCACTACTTGAGGTAGCTTTATGTGATTTTTTTCATGTTTACCTCTTGGTGGTATCTTATTATAGTTTTCCTAGAGTACCTGGATTATATAATGATTATAATAATGAATTAAACAATTCTTAACCCACGGGGTTGGATGATTTTGGAATGAAAATGATAAAATATGATAATCTTATTAAACCATGGACTCAGTTCAGATTATGTATGAAGGGATTGGACTTTAATTTTATGTTTAATGTAATGTAATGTTGAATAATGTTAATGGTTAATTAATGATTAATGAATTAATTAACATAATAAATTATTAAAAAGTAAATAAATAATTAATGTATCTTTTTAAATTCTTGACTTCTTATAGGATATATGGTCTTAGAAGTGGAAGTTTGGAGTCCAAAAAATGTTAGATGCAGTTGATTCTAAGATCTTGTTATTACTATAGTGTGGTTGTGAGCTATATTATATCATGTATGTTTTGTGATTTTATACACTGCACCACCCATGTTAGTTAGGGTGATTGACACCCAGTGTACTTTGGAATTATGTTTTCTCCAACATCTCGGTGGGAGGATGGATGGTTGACTACCCCCTCTGACCCTGCTCTCTTATCTTGATAGTTACTTGTACTGATATGTATGGTGAATAGTTTTCCCATATATGTCTATATATGGATTTGATGTCTTATGGTTATTTCAAACACATGTATTACCAGATATAGTATCCAGAGGATTGTTATAAGTATGATGTGTATAAGCTATGATGGATTGATGTACTTACTTAGTGCATGGGCTGTAATGGATTGAGGTATAATACCTAATGTTTGATATACATCACACATGCTATGGTGTTTCCTAGAAACTACTTGGTTACTATATATGTATATGTGGATGGGATTATGTGATGATGTGATGCATGAGGTGCATGTTTTTATACCTTTCCTAGGTGTTTTGGGGATGGATTACTTTTAGAGAGAGATGGATCAGGGTGTGAGACATTAGGGAATAGAAGAAAACCAGTGGGGAAGTGAGAGAGAGGTACCATTTATGTTTCATTATTTTATTAGATGATCTATTGTATGTAATACTTGGTGAGAGTTATCCATAGTGATCTTGATAACTTAGTATACCTTCTTAGGTGATGAGTTAGTTTTATTAATTTTTCAAGTCACCTAGAGCAAGTTGGTGATCAGGATGGTTATTACTACCTTTTGGGTTTTCAGGAGTTATTTGGGCTTCGTGGTCATTGTCTTCTTTATCTTTTTGGTACTTTTAGTTTCCTATTCAATTGTTTATTACTGTATGACATTGCATGTTTTACCTGGGGATTTCTTTATAAATATATATATGTCTGAGTATATTTTGTTTGGTGTATACTTATCACTATCTTCATCATGTTTCTCTTAGTGATTAATGCCTCCTATATTAATGTTTATTATACCCTCGGTGTTAGACACCAACCCGAGGCCTACTAGATATGGGACTCAGGCAGTCACTATCTCTCTCCCCTTATTGTGGTATATCCAAGGGGATGGGGTCATGACGATTAGAGTTTTGGAAAGTAATATTTAAGGAATGAATTTATTTAATTATAGTCTTTTCATAATTTTATCTAAGTACAAATAAAATATATTTTAATTCCATTTCATGTAATTGATATTCCTATGTCTCTTGATTGAATTGATGATATAAGCATCCTTGATAATGTTTTTATGTTTCTTGTTTATGTTGTGTAATAACATTACCCCAAGAAGATGTTTGAATATAACTCATGAGGGAGTTGTTGGTAAACCACAACAACCAAACCCTATGGTTGAACACAACCTTGTGGAGATAGTGGTTCTTTCTATACAAGATCTAGGATAGGTAGCCATAACTGTTCCTGTTTAGGAACCCATGATGAAACCTTGAAGGGATGAAACTAGAGATCATGATCAGGAGTTTATTATAGAGAATCCACCACCTTTACAAGTCTCTAATTATCCTTAGGAGGGAGAGGATTGGTTAAAAAATATTGTTCTTATTTTTGAGTTCTTGGAAATGTCAGATTCGATAAAATTTAAATGTAGTACCTTAAAGATTGAATGCCCTAGCACGAGGTAGTGGGATTTGATGGTTATGATTAAGAAATATGAAGTTCAATATTGGAATGGATTAATGGACCTTTTTACAGATAATTTATATACATATTCAATGGTTTTTTCTAAATTATATGGAGTTTCTCATCCTCCAACAAGCAGATAGAATCAGGACTCAGTTTGAAAACCAATTTGGTAAAATTTTTCAGTTATTATGAGGTGGTGATAAATGAGAAAATAAAAGCATGTAGATTTGAGATGGGCCTTCAATTTTATATCTGATATCACATTTTCATGTTGAAGCTCACTTCTTATGAAGATGTGTTGGATAGAGCTTTTATGGCTGAGATTGACCTGGATGGTAAGTTTGGGATGGTGGGAGTTCCTCTTACTCCCAGTGGTAGTTTTGTTAGTTTCTATAAAGGAAATAGGAATAATGATGAGTCTCATGATTGATCATGAAAATAATAATCATCTATACCTTTAGAAGTTTGTGACAGAGGACCATTAAATTTTTTTCAATGTGTAAATATTTGGAATTTGAAGTGGGTTTGTACCAAGGCACCTAAGATCTATGGTTTGTGTGGTCTATCAAGCCATATATTTTTTTCCCAGTGTAGTGGAGAGGATCATCATATCCTAAAGTTACTATGTTTAAATCATATGATTTAAGAAATAAGGGATTCTAGCCACATAAATCTAGATTGAAGCTTCTTCACACAGTAGAAGAGTCTCCATAGGAAGTTGATGTGGGTCTAATGATAGTGAGTGGTACCATCACTATATATTCATCTTTAGTGACTCATTTATTGGATACCGGTGTAACTCATATGTGTCGACCTATATTGTAAATTTTCTATACTTTCCTATGTATCTTATATCTTATGTAATGGATATTTCTACACCCCTTAGATTAAAGAGAGAAAATGGTATCTAATGCACTTATTTTTCATTTTCTTTATTGGAGATCGAGCTCACTTGGGATTTTCTAGTTCTTAAAATGAAACCCATATATGCCATCATCAAGATGGATTGGATGATTTTCGATAAATCCCATATTGACTATTATCTTATGTGGGTCCCCTTTACTTTCCCCAATGATGTATTCCATGTTTTCCAGTGATAATGAGACCTGATGTTGAGTAGAGTTGAACCAAATATTTTAGAATTGGGTAAAGTGATATCTATGTATGATTTTGACTTAGAGTAATAATATTTGAGTGGTGATCTTCCTCGAGTCATTTTTTAGTTTCTAGATTTGTATCCTTCTAATTTTTCTAGATTTCCACTATTGAGGAAGGTAGAGTTTTCTTTTGACTTGGTACCAGGTACTCAACCTATCTCTATTCCCTTTTACCAAATGAAACCATCCAAGATAAAAGAGTTAAATACCTAGTTGGATGTTTTTTTGGATAAAGTATTTATTCTCCCAAGTTTGTTGCCTTAGGTGGAACATGTTCTTTTTGAAAATAAATATGATGGAACAATTTTCCTTTGTGTTTATTATTGAAAATTCAATCAAGTAATGATAAAGAACAAGTACACATTATTACAGATTGATGATATCTTTGATCAGTTGAAAGGGAAAAAATGGTTCTCAAAGATTGATCTTTAGTCTGGTTACCACCAGTTAAGGATCAAAGAATATGATATTCTGAATACTTACTTCTGGAGTAGGTATGGCCATTATGAGTACCTTATTAGTCCTTTTGGTATAACCAATGCTCTTGTAGTTTTTATAGTGCTAATGAATAGGATATTTCATGAGTATCTCGACTCGTTCATGGTTGTATTTTTGGATGACATATTGGTTTACTCTAAAATTGAGGTGGATCATGTGCACCATTTGATAGTAGTCTTGGAAATTTTGAGTGACTATCAAATTTTTACAATGCTACTGAAATGTATTTTTTGGTTTTGGGAAGTGAATTTCTTGAGGCATATCATATCAAAACATGGTATTTCAGTCAATCTTGAGAAGGTGAAGGATTTTATGACATGATACCAACCACAAAATGTTTTCTATATTCATAGATTCTTGGGATTAGTGTGGTATTACCACCAATTTGTCAAAAATTTATCAAAGTTGGATTCGTCGATGATTTCTCTCACTTGTAAATGAGTAAAGTTCTTTTGTCATTCTAAATATCAAAATTATTTTGTTGAGTTGATGTATCTATTGATTTATATGCAATTATTGACTCTTATAGAGGTTGGGTAGGGCTATGTGGTCTTTTGTGACATAGTATGTTCAGGTTTGGGATGCATTCTCATGAAAGGTGATCACATGGTAGCATGTGGTTTCCAGAAACATTGGACACATGGGAAGAAATATCCCACACATGACCTTGAACTCATAGCCACGATGCATGATCTTAAGGTTTGGTGACATTACCTTTTTATAGAAATATTTACCATTTATAACATCACAAAATACTGATTGACATCATCTCTCAAAAATATTTTAATCTCCATCAGTGGTGATGGGATAAGTACCTATAATCTTTTTAAATTGTCATTGCATATACCCCTAGTAATGACAATTCCATCTTTAACTATTTAAGTAGGAAACTTCCAACCTAGGTCATGGAATAACTTTTAGAAGAGAGGATTTTTATGGATCTCTTTTCTCATATACATTTGGGAGTTTAAGAGGATGAGACCTAAGTTGTTTTGGAAATAATTCATTTGACCTCATCTCTTTTAGAGATGATACTTTGGTAGTATCAGCTCGATGATGAGTTCCATGGAATTAGGGACTCTCTTCATAACTGGGAGACCCTTAATAAGTGGTCGTTGTCTTTAGAGGGTATCCTATGTTTATAAAATCGGTACATCCTAACTTTTCATGGGAGAAAATATGTGATGGGGTATTTCTATAATCCCCAATTGGTGGTGCACCAAGGATACAAAAATATGTTTTATGACACAAGGTGATGATTCTGGTGGCTAGGTATGAGATGATACATTACTAATTTTGTTTCTTATTGTTATACCTTTCAGTAGGTAGAGGATGAGCACAATAATCCTTTAAATTTTATTCATACCCTTCCTATTCTAATATGAAAGTGGGATGATATTTTGATGTATTTCATGATTGGGTTTCTGCATAACCCTCATGGGAAGAATTTGATATGGGTTGTGAATAATTATCTGACCAAATCGACTCAATTCATCCCCATTTGGGATACAACCAGAGTTTAGGACTTGGGGAGTCTTTATGTATAAAAGATTATCATATTTCATGAAGTTACATATATTATATTTTATGATAGGGATCCCGAGTTTAATTTTGGTTTTTGGAGAGTTATCTAAGAGGAAATAACATCCTAGGTTAGTTTGAGAATGGAATACCATCCACAGACGGATGAACAAACCAAATGAACTATATAGACTCTTAAAGACATGTTTCCTTATCGTGTTATCAAATTTAAAGGATCTTGGAATAACCACTTCATATTGGTTTAGTTTTCTTATAACAACATTTATTAGTCATCCATCAAAATGCCACACTTTAAGGCCTTGTATAGACACCCATGAAAATATATATTATTTTGGTCAGAGGTTAGTGAAACATCTTTAGTTGGATATATTTTGGTCCAAGAGAAAATGATAATAATTATACTGATTTTTTAGATATTGGTGAAGTCATATAGCAATTATAAATATTATACCAATCATTATTAACATCCTTTGGAGTTTCTTGTTAGTGGACAAGAATTTTTGAGAGTTTCAACTTGATTGGGCCATTGATGGCTTTGGAAACATTGAATGTTATGTTCAAGATATGTGGTACTATTTTAAATCTTTGATAAAATTAGAAATGTGGATTACCAATTGGTTTTTTCACCTCAATTGACATCAATTAACAACATGTTTCATGTATCACAGCATAGAAAGTATCTCTCTAATCCATATCATTTTTTGAGTTGGGTGGACCTTGATGTGGACCTGATTTATACGTTAATAAGAAACCATTAAAGATTGTTTATTTTGAGTTGAAGGTTCTTCAGGGGAATTCCATACCCCTATTTTAGTTTTTATGGTAGTGTGGTTCTGATTCACATGTGACTTAGGAGCATATGGCACTAATGATGGAGCAATGGCCTCATCACATTGACATAAATTATTCTTAACAAGATTTATAGGGATAGAAAGTGTTTATGTTGTGAAGATTATAAGACACCATTACTATATTCCAAGTAATTTTATCCATTTTATTTGATCAAAATTTGTTTAAGTATTGTTTCAGGTCATTTCTAGAGTTTTTTATAAAATTTTAGAGTTTTATAAGGGACTGTGCCATAGATGAGAGGTGCTGCGACATGGAGTGGATATTTAAGGATCCGGCTATAGTGTAGAGAGTTTTGGAAGTTCTTCCATATTTATAATAGCTGTTTTATGGATGATATGACTATGTATTGGAGGGTTTTGGAGCTTCTTTTGTTTTAGGAACAATTGTAGTGTGGAGTGGGTGGCTGTGACATGAAGTCATGGGGTGTAGTTTTGGGTGGTTTTTCCTTTTTTGAAATGACTGTAGTATAGAAATTTCCTAGTATTGTCTTATTTGGAATGTAATTTCCTCATAAAATGTGTTCCCTTAGTTATTTTCAAGATTTGTGTCTTGGAGCTTGCTATATTTCTTGGATGTGGTTTTGACCATCCCCACTATGCAATGGTCTTTTCCACTGCACCATGGTCTAGTATTTTTTCCCCATTTCTATGATGTGGTGATGTGGGATATTCCATGGTCTCTTGTTTTCTAGAGTTAAAATAATTAAACCCCATTTTATATTCTAAACTCCTCTTAATTGAACCTAGTATAAACCTTTGTATTTTGGAGGCAGCTAGAGAGGATTTTGTCTTATTCAACCCTTTTCCTCTCAAATTGATGTTTTGGGGGATGTAATTGATCTCCATCTGATAAGTGAAATATCTTTGGCTTGTAATACCCATTCCTTCTCTTCTATCCTCCTTTAATAGTGATATATCCTCCTATTGTTGACGGATCTAAACCTTGATTTGATGGATTAAAATTTTAGGTATTACTCTTTTATCTTCCTTAACTTCGACTCTTCATTGGTGGTTCTCGGTTTGGGTGTTTTATTGATCATGTGATTAAATGAAGGTGGTTATGTTAGGATTTTCCCTACACTTGAAACCTTTATTTCTTTCTCAATTTGAAATGTATTTTCTATTTATTTACTTGAATTGAGAATATTTGATGTTTTATTTCAAAATTCAAGGTTTTTTCAAATAAACCCCTTTTTCAAAGGCTTTGATAAATTGGGTGGATTTAGAGAGATATGGATTGAAATTAGGATATAATTTATAATAGGGTTTGATTTTGATCTTTGAGAAAATTTATTTAAATAAAAGATGAATTTAAAAGGTAAAAAATTGGTGAAAACCTATGATTTGGATTTGAAATTTAAATGGAATGTTCAAACATGAATTTGATAATTTAAAACTTTAAAATTAATTAAAATGAATGAATTTACCACGATTTATTTATTGATTAAAATAATATGAGATACTAAATAGTTATAGGGTGAGTGAGACAAGCATTCTATGACTCTGACTCCCTAGAAATGGATTGATGATGACAAATCTAAGTAAAACAAATTAAGAACGATTTATCCCAATGGGGTATTGATTGATTCTAACATGATGGATTTAGCCTTATGTATTTGTATAAAACTTGATACTTAATTATTTATTGAGGATCCTTTATCCATAAACTAACTAATTTCAGGGCATATGACCATAGTGATTTATCTTTAAATTATTATTACATTACAAGGATTATATAACTGTTTCATCCACTATCTTTCATTTTATTAAAATGAAAATTTAATCTTATTTTGATATACTTTATATCTACCTATTTTTAAAGTTAATTTGACTAAAAATTTTATTTTTTCCTTTTTCTTATATGTATTTAAAATTAAAGCATAAATGGTTTATTTGTTTTGGGACTGCTTATGTAACATTTAGTGGAATCTTTCTGGAACGTTTTTCTCACACACTAACTTTTCATTAAGTTATTTGTAGACTATGTTATTCCTGGTCTAGGAAAAGGGAAATAACCACTTGGAGGTGGCAGATGTACTTGATTCATGGGGCCTTGGTTGATGGAAGTGACCGGTGGAGATTTAGTCCACTTATTTCATGGAGTTTGTGAGACCTTGTCTTGATGAATGTTATGTCACCTTTTGGATAATGTATCTTTTGATATTTATATATCTACTTGTGGCACTCTTTTATTCTTGAGGAGTTTTTGATATACTGATTTTTCACTGTTTTATCCTTTTCTGTCATATACTAATTTTTTGTTTTGGGGCTGAAATTATTCCCTCTGACCTTTTATTGGTGCCCTGTCTCTAATCACCAGCCCGTGGGGATGATGAATTACCTTAGGGTCATGTTAGTTCCATCTTAGGAACTGGTGTACTAGGGTATCAAGTTTATTCATGACATTTCTCTTAATCAAGAACATTTATTTAGCCACTAGTCATAGGAGTTACCTACTTTCATCTTCTCATTTCAATGATGAATTTCAAATTTTAGTTTGATGATGATGATTCATTTATCTAACATAATTTTTTTATTAGATGAATATCATGTATTATATATTTTCATTACATACTTTTAATGACAGTTCTCCTATTTGAATTAATAACCCCATACATCATATCCATTTAGTGAGCCAAGATCTTTATTTCACTAAGCAATGAGATCTCTTTGGAATTTCTCTCAACAATTAGTTATTTAGGTATGGAATCATCTCAATCACAATAGTTGAGACTTATAGATAATTGAGTGGATAAATATTTATCTAAATCCATCATATGAATAATACTCAATATTATTCCTTTGGTAACATAATACTCTTAAGGTCTCTGGACTAGTATAACCTAAACCCAATGCCAGGAACAATCCAACAAAGGATAATCAAAGGGAAACTATATTTGGCATGAACCACCCAATAATATAATATAGAGTTAATTATAAATTTATTTCCTTATAGAAGATAATTCAGGGTCACCCAACCTTGGCATGGCCTACTTGGTTGGATGATCAAGGCCTTAAATAACACCTCTTTGGAAAAAATCTCACACTTAGTGTTTTAGGGGTTTTATTTTAAAAATATTAAGGTATAATCAATTTAATATACAAAATATTCATATTAAATTCATAATTATTACATATTATGTAATCATTATATTCTCATATCTTATTCCATTTTTATAAATGAATGATTATAAGGATTTAGTTTTGGAACGCCCATTCCAACCACCTAATTAATGTGTTCACACCACATTAAGGTGATAATCTTTATACAATCAATAGTATGTGTTAATCACTAAAAAGTAAAATCAAAACATATTCTTACATATTTAAATTCATAATATGTACAAGGAATATGTAATATTCATGTAAAGTCATAGAGGTATACAAAATTGAAAATCTCTATAAGAGTAAGCCTAGATAGATAGACAATGAACCCCATTCACCTTTATTGAACAATGCATAAGTCTCCTAGCCAGTAGGTGGTCCGACCCCATTCCGCTCTCCCCAAAGAGACTTTACTCAAGAGAGAATTCATTTCATGATATCTCTAACACCTAATATTCAGAAACTATGCTTTACCACTAAATTCAAGCTAATAACTTCAATTATAAACTGAAGTTTTGGTAGATGAAAACTAAATTTTATGGAGTCATACCTAGAATACAATTCATGACTTTAACTCATAGAATCAATTTAACAATTAAACTAAATCATATACATTCATAATATAAATAATTCACAACTATGAATAAATTAGGGAATAAACATTAAATAAATGAAAAATTCAAATATTTTAACATGCGATAACCATTTATGAACAATTAATAACTAAAGATAACTATAAACCCATTTATAAATTACCTAATATATAGTAAATTCCATTATTTTAAATATAAAAACTTTTATACTCAATAAAATATAAACTCCTTCATATTATATATGTTATTTGTAATTTTAATTTATTATTTAAACCTTTGATCAAATCAAAAATCAATTTTTTTGATGTGGTTTTAATAATGTCTTTAAATAAGCCCCCATTTTAATTTAGACAATTTAAAATTAATTAATTATGAAAATTCATATTTATAAATATAAATATTTTTTATATTTTTACCATATTTATGAGATAAACTCATTTATACATAATTTTATAATCTTTAAATAAACACTTTATTTAATGATTTTAAATATGGAATATAATTTTAGGTAAAAAGGTTTCAATACCCTTTATTATGATTTAATTTTTTTTAAATCATATTAATGTGAAAAGGATATTCTTAATATTAAATCTTCAATATTAAAGAATATTTTTTATAAATGTTTCAAAAACATTTAATCCATTAGCAAAAAACATGTTATAGTTAATTAATATATAAAACAACCTTTTATAAATTTCATAAAAATTCCATAAAACATTTTCATTTTTATAAATAATTCATAAATAATCTAATTCAAATCTTTATTGAATTTTATTTATAAATAATAAATTTAATTATTTGCCAAAACATTTTTCATAATTACTCAAAATAAGGCCCTTTTTAATTTGAAAAACTTTAAATGAATCATTTATGAATGATTCATTATTTCAAATATAATATTCTTGATATTTTGGACTTATTTAATAATTTAAAACCCTTTATAAATTAACCTATATTTTTTAAAATAATATTTTATTTTTTCATTATAAGGCATACCAAATAATTTGGTGAAAGGTATTTTAAATATTAACTTTTAATATTTGGAATATTTTGTTGATAAATGTTTCATAAACATTTATATAATTAATTTAATTTTTTATAACTAATTAATTAATTTATAAATTTTTTATAAATTAAATTATTCAAAAAAAACCATTTTCTATGAATTATAAACATTTTATAAACTCGAAGAAAAATGTTCAAAACATAAAAATTTGAAAATTTCAATGCACTTGTATATAGAATACCTATTCTAAATAAGGTAAATATTTCATTTCCATTATGTTAACAATTTTTTTAAGGGTAAATACTTTTACCTATATTTGAACCACCTATATAAGGGTAAATATATGATTACCATTACATGAAGATCTTATGTAAAGTTAGAAATTTCTATAAACAGATTTACTGTTTTGAAAATAAGTGTTTTAAACATGATTAAAACATGAATGAACTTTTCCTACTGATCAAATTAAGAAATTAAATTGACCATTTTTATGAATTCAATAATCTATTTCATATTGTTATCATATAAAAAAATATAAAACAAAGAAGAACCATTAACATAACATATATCATGTATTTTCATAAAAATAGATAAATGCATATTGATTTAGCAAGGATGCTTCCATTGATACCATTTTTGGGTTATCAAGGATCATTTCATGATCCCTTTATTGCATAAGAATACCCAAACATGTAGGAAATACCCTCAAATATAAGAAACATACATCGTAAACAAAATACATGAAAAATATAGCATACTTGGTTCTTATTTGTAGTGGTTTTCTTATTCCTTGATGTGGGGAGAACACTTGAGGAAGATTAATGTTGAAGTAGAAGAAATTCTCTATCCTACAAAGAGATTACACTAGCCTTTGGATCCTAATTTCAATCAAATGAGTACTATACACTTAAATAGGTTCTATCATCTTGACCAAAGGTGATGAACAAGCTACAAGAAGGAAGGGAGTTAAGAGAGGCTTGTAGACAATTATATGATCACAACAGGAGGGATCCCATCCCTTTTTATAACCATCCACGGTTCATTTCATTAAATGAAACTCGCGATCCATATTCAATGTATTCATATAAATTTATTCACATTTTCAATAATTCATTTAATCCCATTCAATGAATATTCAAGTAATTTAATCCATTCATAATGGATTAATAATTGAAATAAAATTGTGTGGGGATGAGGTAAAAAATGCATGTATTAAGCCTTTATTAAATTAAGTGTAACATATATAGATCTTATAAATTTTAGTGCACATATCCTACACCCACTGTATAATAGATACATACATGAGACAAAAACCATCTATAATAATTCTACACGAACAACTATTAAAGGGAAATACATATGCATAAAACAATATCACCAAGTACAACTGAATCCATGTAGGGTAAGTCACCTCCTCGCTATAAGTACTCCATGATTGAACTGTGACTACAACTGTCTCCTCCATGTAGCATTGTATACTACTATGCATCATCATTACAAGATCCACTAACTCCAAATCCATCAAATTCACCTCCAAATTATGTAATGTCTGTATAGAAAAAACATGTGTACGAACAAGGCTTGTATAGAGGTGAGTATAAACATACCATTTCATAAACCATGAAAAAAAATTAAAATAATCACATGCTTTCTCAAACATAAGATTGAGGGAAACTAGAAGAAACACAAAGGATCTAGATATGTTCAAGGTTTAAGAAAACCATAGATAAGGAATGATTCCCAATGTTTATTATTTAGCTCCTAAAAGGTTAATATATCAGAATCAACCAAAGATACTCAAAATATTGGAAAACATCATAAAGAATGAAGTCGATATCCCACCTGTAAGTTGTATCATGAATAAAATAGAGTATGCTTGATATGTTGTAAGATCTGAAAAGTCAATATGAAACATCATCATAACTACCCATATCCCATAAAATCTACACTACCACTTTAAAATTATAGTTGGATACCCACACCTCACCAAGGTGTGCATGTCAGTTGAGAGGGGATCAAAAACTATATAGGAATCATACCTCATATGTGGAATATACATCATACAAATGGGATACATAATCTATAAGTGGAGTACTAGTTCCTAATAATAATGGGGGGATACCAACTATAAAAAATTTATGAAGGATCCATTCCCTAGAGGAGATATAATTACAAGGGTGTTACCGAACCCATATCCAATCTTAACAATTCACTCACACTCTATCATAATATCTATAAATAAACTATTTTTTTATTCATGTAACACATTATAAACCTCTCCATTATGATAAAAGGGTTCACATTGTCACTTCCTATATGGAAAAAATACTCAGAATGGACTACTCACATGTTCAATTCTAACACCTAGGTAGGAAGATAAGAAAAACCTTAGAAGTATCCCAGTACATGACATGTATTTCTAAGCACATGAACTATAAGCCTCATGACTTAATAATGAATATACTTTATTTATCTTGATTTGTGGTGTTAACATGCATGATATGTTTTCTAATTATACATAATATGTAGGACTTGTTAGTAACTCGAGTGTGCACCACCACTATACCCTGAGTCATATAATTTATTAAGACATGACATGTTTAGTAATTATACACGAAATGTGAATCTTAATAAATAGAAAAATTTGTACTAAAATTGCTCAGAACATGTGGGGTTGACCTACATAGTGTGACTAATAGGCTACTTGACATGTGGGACCTACAGAAAACTTGAGTGTATTTAAGTAGAACATCCCAAGTCTTGTATCCCTTATAAATCATATATACCATAGCCCACATGATGTTTGGGACCAACCAGTTATCCATATGTTTACTCTGATAAACATCTAAGTCATATGGTTTAATATATATAGTGTGTTACCTATAGTCACACCCTATATGATATTTATAAGACTATAGAAACCATAGAATTGAAGCTAGATTAATACACTACTTGTACTTACTAGACAATAAACCATGTAGTTGTGTCATATTCTAGGTGTAAAATTCTCATTGAAATCAACATCATCAACATCGTTTCCACCCTTGATAACACCAGATGCATCACTCAACACATTTACCATGATTTTCATCACCTTAGATTACTGAAATATCCCCTTCAGTCATTGTTACTTCTTTCCATGCTATATATATCTATCCATCATTGAAAACACTCTAGATATCTCTAACATTTGTTAAATATGACATGTTTTGTCACTGTTTGAGATGATCTATATTATTTTACCTCATGCCACCCTACTACCATTCCACATTGGAAACCCCACTTCCTTCACTTTTCTTCTAATCAGTTTGTTATTCTAGAGCATTTTTTTAAATCACCTACCAATGAAAATGCTGAATATGAGAATTATTCATGAAAATAAAACAAAAATGGGGAAAATGAGTGTTCAAGAATAAATGGACTCATCGATATTTTGTATTCAGTCACTCAAAAACAAGTTCCTCATTGGTTATATTTTATCAAGAGATAAATATGGAAAAACTAACCTATTATCATATTTCGTTAAAAATGTGGAAATAATCCTAACCTATGTTAATGGTTTTTGTTAAATGTGACTATATATTGCTATGGTTTACCTATAGTCATAGTTTTATAAAATTTTGGTGGTAGTCTAGACCTATAGTCCCGATTTTTCAAAACTTTGACCTTAGTTAAACCCATAGTAATTCCTTAATCTTCCATTAAGAAGGTACCTGATTCAAACTCACATGATAAATATTTTTTTTATTTTATAAACATTAAGTATACATAAAATACAAACCATATTATAACTTCGAAAAAATTCAACCCAAGAAAAAATGTTACATTTTTAGATTAATGAAACAATCATAAAATATTTATGAGGCCATTTACTAGATTAAATTTAATAATTTACCCATTTAGAGGACTCATGACTTCTTAACTAAAAAATTAGGTGAGTTATAATTGATGAAGAACCTAAGTTTCCACATCCTCCCCACATTTAAACCCTTTCTTCCCTAAAAAGGAATCAATTAGATCTGTTCAAATGGGAAAAATAAAATAATATTGTGTATAAAAATAACCCATTATTGCATGAACTTAACTAACCTCTAGAGGTATTGGCTCAATATGAACCAAGGAAACAACTATATAGGACTTTTTTTTTCATTTTCTACCACTTCCATTATAATCTCCTTCCAATTACCTCCTCACATGAATCATTCTTCTCATGAACATTTTTGAAAATCCTTAACAAAACCATAATCTCACATTACACAATCTTACCAAGATTCCGCATCGAAAACCTTTCATCCTCAAGTGACGCATCATCATAAGATGAAGTGAAAACTATAAACCATATATGTTAACCTTATAAAGGTTTATTTCCACATATGGGATAATTATGATCACAAAATTTTAAGAGAAACCCAAAATCTACCACTTGAAAAATTTTAATCCACATCAAACTCTGCTACTGGGTATTAACTTAAGATCCTACACATACCCCCATAAGAGATCATGAGGAGAGGCTTCTTAAGGTATCCTTCAACTACTCATAACCAATTTACAAGCCACAAATTATAATATTTATGACACAAATATTAATAACATAACTATATATAATGACTAATATTTTCTCTATCATTAGTGGAAACCATATAACCTCACCCCTGACTCTAAATGAGGTCACATCTACGTGGTCCCTATCCTGGTTAACATTAAATAGTAACCATATTGGGTCACCATAGGACCATAGGCGTGCCAACCCATATATGAAAGGTTTTCAACAAGTAGCAAGGGTTTATTAAGTGATAGTAGGGAGATTATACCCTCTATTGAGAATAATAATAATAATAACTACTATAATATAGTGGGAAAAAATTATAAACAATGACAATAACAAGAAAAAAGACACATTCTATAACCCAAATGATATCTATGTGTCATTCTAATCATAAAAAGTACCAAGATCACCCATGAAGTGATCATATATGCATAAAAAAAATCAAAAGGATCACTAGCCCGATGCGGAGGAACTACACAAACTATCTTCCTAAAAACTATTTGATCAAGCCCATGCACCATCTTCACACCCTTTACCACTATTCTTCTAATGTTGATCATTTTACCTTTCTTATCCTCAAAACAAAAAAGTATTCATGTGTCTTAGAGGGGCTATGTAGGGTGTGAGTATAAACTTATTAGGACACCACCATTGGTTTCCCTAGCTTACATACACAAATGTACTGGTTTATATAAAAACATAAATAAACAACAACATGACACATCTCACATGACTTGCTTCTATTGTGCTCAATAACCACAAGTGATCATTTAACTACCTTGGTCAGTTCTAGAGTAGAATAATACATCCATGATCAATTATAACGTTTTATCCCTTGACCTTTCAACCATTTCCATATCACACATCATCACATGCTAACCATCAACACACATTACATGGCATACATGCCATTATTCCCAGATAACCACTTTGGGTCAAACCAATGCCCCAAAGGCATGAAAAGAAGACATATCACAAGTCCCATGGACGTTCACATACTCAAAAACTATCATATCAATAACCTAACATCCTAAGGCAAAACTATATCCATATTTCCACATCCTGGACCATCATCCCCAATATAGCGATGATCCTTAGCCCCCATCGGTGGTCTCACACACCACCATCCATGGAATTATATGGTGAGAACATCCTCTATACTGATATTAAACACCATACCCTATGATTATTAATCTATGTATCCCCCCCCCACACAATAAGTGGTCAACACCACCTCATTAGGTAACACCCTGTTTGAACATGACCCCAACTTATCCATCAGCCAATCTTGGTGAGTGGAATCACAATAAAATCCTATGCCACACTTCCAATGAACCTCTTCCACCACCTTCAAACCATGTCTCCCAACCATAAAAATGGTTGACACTATCTGCCTCATCTCAATGAACCATTTCACCCCACATCCAGTGATCAACATCACACATAGTCACTCTGTCCATGCCCAACATCTCATCTCAATAGTATTTATTTATGGAATAAAAGAAACAAAAGTCCAGCAGAAGAGCGAAAAGAAAAACAAATCAAGGAGGTCTGAAATAGTGCAAGCCGAGGGCATCCCCTCTCACAAGTTACTCTCCCTAAGCCTTGAGAGTATTCCTACCCTCAGGGCCCAAAAAGACCAAATTTTGGGATGCAATGGAGGCTAGATGATCAGCCACTTTGTTACCCTCATGCCAAGTGTGAACCACCTTGATATTGCTAATCATGATGCCTTTGCATTTTCTGATAGTATATGCTATAGACCAGGGGATGTTGTCAGTTCCAGAGAGAGCCTTAAAGAGGACCATGTAGTCTGTTTCTACTTCATCAATGAGGATATTATGTTGACAGCACAGCCTAAGGCCAGAAAGCATGGCTGAAGCCTCTGCTTGGAGAGAATGACCATTTCCATACTGAGCAGTGAACAGCAGGATGACCGAGCCGCTGGAGTCACGAACAACACCTCCTCCCCGCAAGCTGCCCTGTCTGGAGGAGCCGTCGGTATTCAGTTTGAGGCCCATGGAGGGCGGCTTCCAACAGACCCAATGACCTGCTCTAGCATTGAGAGGACCAGAGGCACCTGTAGGTCTCGGCTGGAGAGGACTGAGCATCGGGAGTTGTCCCAACATGTTTCCATAAAATTAACTCAACTATAACATCATTAAAATAATTTCCATAATAGGAATCATCATTCCCATATAACCATGAAACCCCAAATCACACTCTCCATGATATACCGGGATCAATCGTACCATTTCACATATGACACTACCCTCCAGTATCTCCTAAGAAGCACAAATACTCAAAAAAACACACACTTGATGTCACTCGGATAACCCCTATCACAACCATTTACCACAAATCACATAATACACATATAAATTTTAGATAAATGTTGGAACCTCCTACCATATACCCATATATTACCACTCATTGAATATAATTTGTTGATTTGGGTTAAAATGGTGTGAATCATAAAAGAAGATAAAAACCCTAAAGATAGAACATAAGGTCTATAAATAGTGAAAACTAAACAGAAAAAACAAATTAATAGATGAAGGTCACTTAAAAACTATTTTACATGCCCTATGTTACCTCCTTTAGAGAATTTCAATAATAACTAACAAGGAACGATTGAGATTCCTCACTTGGAACCAATAAATGGGAGGGAGGGGGAGACGTCTACTACTGCTTGGATGAATTAAATCTATTTCCCCCATTAATTTTATAACAAAAACCATTAATTTATTATTTTTTAAAATGTTTAGGAATGATTAATGGTGTGAACTACATTTTCACTACATGAGATAATCTAGGTAGGGCTTCATTCCCTTTATCCAATACTTTCACACCATAACACATAGTGTCACTATGACAACCCTGCTCTTTATTTCACACTTAAACATGATTTATTACATAAAATTCACTCGATACAACATAGAAGATCGAGAGGTATAGTGTATTTGGGACTTGGGATCATTATATAACAACTTAAAACATTAAATACAACATCTTTATTGAAAAATTCTTTTACATGACCCTTATATTCTCTCGTACTTAGCATTTCATAGGATAACCTGAGGACATGCATAAGAAAAGGGTGAGCTATAAAGCCCAATAAGGGAATAAACATGGAATTAAATGAGGAAAAAAATACATGTTAGACAACAGGAATATCAATAGATCACAAGAGAAACATAAACATAAAGGCATGATAAATCATGATAATCATAACATGGAGATGTGGCAACAACACTTAACATGGAATTAGCATGAGCCAAGGCTCATTGCACATGGAGCATGACTAAACCTTCATTGCACATGAATCATGAGTAAACACTCATTTTACTTTAATTATCATGAGTCAACACTCATTGAACATGATGTATCATGATACTATACTTTACCCAATGCATTGGAGCGCTATCAGGGCGCACCCTTCTTAAACATTTAATTACATGCATAAGTGTGCCACATGGATCGTAAAACATGGATTCATTAAACATCATCATTTATTCCACAATAAAGGAATGTGTAATTCATACATGAAACTTTATAATCAATAAGTAAATGTTCATAAAGGTTAATTCCCTTTATAGAGAAATGGGCATGGTATTCACTACACAATGACTTTGGCTTGAAAAAATGTGGTGCAATTTTGGCAGTATAACGACGTGACATAAGAATTCATAAAAATGGTTGATGAGAGAGAAATGGGTGTCTCATAATATGTACATTAAATTGATATTAATGGGGTTATATAGATACATATCACAACAATTTTAATGGAATTTATATTCATGACACAAAATAATTTCTTGAATGTAATTGAGGAGAGAGAATTTCTTTCGGAATTTCAGCATAGTAACGAGTGTACATGGGAGGAATTCTATGAGAGAGAAAGGGGTATCCCATCATTAAAACATAAATAGAGTAGTATGTGTGAGGTTATAAACCATACCCCAACTTTCATAATTGAAATTAAAATTTCATAACAACTTAAAAAAATTGGACAAAAATGAGAAAGGAGGAAAACCCTTACTTGGAAGTGTGCTTCCAAAGGATTGGGAGAGGCTTGAGAGAGGATTATTGGGATATTGGGGAACCTTGGGAGTATTCTAAAGAGATTAGGTCATATTTTGGACAAATTACAAATTCTTTGAGTGAAGAGGAAGTGGGATCTTGGGTGGGTTTATATATGAAAGGAGAAGGAATTCTTTATTATTTAGGTTTGGGACACCTCACATTAAACTAATCAAAACCACAAACCAACCCATGGTTTTTGCCCATGTTTTTTCCAAAGGGGAGTATAAAACAATATTTTATAAGTAAAATGGTCTAACTTCTTAAAATAATAGGGTTTCTTATGTGAAGGTGAGTCACACTCTCAAGGAAATCAATTTAAAAAAAATAAAATGTTTTATAAGTCATGGAGGGTCCACTAAGGCATCAAGAAATTAATAAAAAAAATATAAAATTGTATTATTTTAAGGATAAAACATATATTGTCCGAAAATATCATTTATATTATTTTATTACATCACTATTGGGTCATTATGATGTCATAAAACACATTATATATTTAAACGGTATTTAATTTTTACCCAAAAATATGACTGTCTCAAAAAATTATGAAAAATTCACCGTTGGATAATTACGACATCCTGATTAAAAAAATAATATTAATTTTATCTAAATAATTTTCTAAATATGTGAATTTTTACTTTTAAAATAAAAACCAACATTTATCGAAAAATCATGGGTTTTGACAAAAACAACTTTCAAACCTTAATAAAAATTAAAATTGCATTCAAAAAATTATACGATAATTTATATTTAATAAAAATTAATTTAATAATAATAATAATATTTATTAAAATATTATTTAATTCAAAAATAAATTAATTCATAAAAATAGATTTCTTAGTTGAAAATTAACTAAAAATACTATTTGCTCTTCAAAAACTATTTACGAAGTAATAATAATAAAATGAAAGTATATTCTTTATTATATATAAAAATAATGTACATAATCATAGTTCTAGGGTCTTGTTACATAACCCCTTAAAACACCCACATAAGACCGAACGGTAAGGTGTGCGATGGTGACAGACTCCTGGGGTGGCTCGGATAAAATTGCTCAGGTGGTAATCTCTATCAACTTCCACTTTTCTCGCAGGCAATTCCATTCGATCTTAACATGTTAAAGCTCAGCTTGGGCTTAGTTAAGAGAGAATCCAAATGACACCACCTCCTTTCTGAGCTCTGACAAATGGGCTTCCTATGGGGCAAGTCTACTGGATGAGGCCATTGCTTCCTTTGTCTAAGTAAATTGGATTTGTTAAAGCCCTATATTTATACTAATCATGTGATCAGTATTAAAACACTATATTAGAAATGGTCAAAATTCTTAATGGTATTTTAAAATCCATAAAAACAATAAAGTTAAAATTTTATATAAACATTTTACATAATGAGACATTTAATTATATCAAGAGTAATTTACATTAATGAAAGTTTGGTTCATTAAAATTTTCCCACCTTAAGAAATTTCTCCCTAAAAATTTCCTTTTCACATTCTAAAACCGATGTGGGTAACTCTACTTCATCACTTCTTCCAATTCCCACATCTCTTCTTCAAACTTTTGGTTTTTCCCCAACACCTTGAAGAGGAGAATTTTATTATTTCGTATAACTTTTTCTCTACGATCTAAGATCTTCACTGGTTTCTCCTCATAGGAAAGATCATCCTCTAGCTATACTACCTCTGAAGAGAGTACATGTGAAGGGTCTTGTATGTAATTAATTAAGAGGGATATATGAAAGACATCATGTACTTTGGACATGGTAGGTGGAAGTGATAGTTGATAGGCCACAACCCCAACAGGATCAAGGATCTCGAAGGGGCTAATGTACTTAGGAATTAACTTCCCTTTCTTTCCAAACCTCATGAACCTCTTCCATGTGGATATTCATAGAAATAAAATTTCTCCAACTTTAAACTCAAGGTATCATCAATGGTTATCTACATAACTCTTCTGTCGACTCTGGGATGCCTTGATATGCTGTTGAATGGTTTTCACCTTCTCCACTATTTCTTCGACCATTTCTGGTCCTAGCAGCTTACGCTCACCGACTTCATCCCACCATGCTGGTGTTCTACACCTCTTCCCATATATGGATTCGTAAGGTTCCATTCAGATTCTCAAGTGGAAACTATTATTATAAGAGAACTCAACCAGAGGAAGATATTGATCCCATCCTCCTTTTAAGTCTATTGAGAACGCTCTCAACACGTCCTCAAGTTTTTGGATAGTCCACTCGGATTGGACATCAGTTTGAGGATGATAGGTCGCACTGAAGTTTAGTTTAGTATTCAGAGAATGTTGAAGACTCTTCCAAAATTTAGAGGTGAATCTTGGATCTTGATCGGACACAATAGATAGTGGTACTCCATAAAGACTTACCGATTCTTTGATATATATCCATGCTAGTTGATCCAATGAGAAATCGTCCTGAATTGAAGTGAAGTGTGCAGAATTTTTAAGATGATCCACAACAACCCATATTGTATTGTTGCATTTAGATGTCTTCGGAGGTCTGGTGACAAAATCCATGGTGATGTTCTCCCATTTCTATATTGGTATGGGTAATGGTTGCATCATCCCCTTATAATTCTATCTCTCAGCCTTCACTTGCTGACACACCAGGCACTTTGATGTATATTTAGCAATCTCATTCTTCATTTCATCCCACCAATAATGATCTTAGAGATCTCGATACATCTTGGTGTTTTCTGGGTGAATAGAGAAATTTGAACTATGCGCATCATCCAAAAGTTCCTTCTTCAGCTTTGAACTTGATGAAATATGCAGCCTTTTCCCAAATCTCACAATTCCTTCTTCATTAACATTGAACTTTGATGATTTCCCTCTTTTGATAGCTTCTGATTTCTTCTGAATTCCCACATCATCCTTTTGAGCATCCTTTAACCTTTTCAAAAGATACATCTGAGCAATCATTTGTGAAAGGATTGATGATGTTCCCTCCTTTATGATTCCCATGTCTATATTCATCAAATCGAAGAAGACTGGATCCTTCTCAATTCTCATAAATGATAGAATCACTGGGTACTTTCTGCTTAGAGCATCCTCTACCTTGTTTTCTTTCCCAGGGTGGTAGTGGATTGACTAGTCAAAGTCTTTGATCATCTCTAACCATTTTCATTGGAGCATGTTCAACTCTTTCTATGTGAATATATACTTGAGGCTTTTGTGGTCCGTATATATTTCAAACTTCTCCCCAAAGATATAATGCCACCAAAATTTCAAAGATAAGATCAATGCATACAAATCAAGTTCATGTGTTGGATAGTTCTGCTCATGAAATTTTAATTTCCTTGAAGCATAGGCAATGACTTTGTCATTTTTCATCAACACACATCCCAGACCCTTCTTCAAAGAATCACTAAATACCACAAAAATTTCTCCACTTGTGGGAAAAGTGAGCACTGGTGCAGTGATAAGACTCCTTTTTAACTCCTTGAATCTTTATTCTCATTCATCAATCCAAGAAGACTTTACTCCCTTCTGAGTTAGCTTGGTAAGAGGGTTGGACAATTGTGATAAATTTCTCACAAATCATCGATAATATCCAACTAACCCCAAGAAGTTATGGATATCCATTACCGATGTTGGCCTCAGACATCCCTCTATTGTATATGTCTTTTAGGGATCCATAGATATCCCATTTCTTGTGATTATATGGACCAAGAATGAGGAATCCTTCAACCATAACTCACACTTTTTGTACTTTTCATAGAGATTCTACTTCTGTAAGGTCTCTAGTATAGTTCTTATATGCTCCTCATGATCCTCCTTTGTTTTGGAGTATATCAGAATATCATCTATAAAGACTACCACAAATTTGTTGAGGTAATATATAAAGGCTCCATTCATCAAGTACATGAAGATTTCTGGACCATTAGTGAGTCTGAAAGGCATTACTATGAATTCATAGTGTCCGTATCTTGTATGAAAAGTAGTCTTGGGGATATATTCCTTCTTCACCCTTAATTGATAATATCCCGACCTCAAATCTAACTTGGAGAAGTATTTTTCTCCATGAAGCTGATTGAACAAGTAATCAATTCGTGGGAAAGGATACTTTTTATTTATCATGATTTTGTTCAGCTCACGATAATTGATGCAAAGACACATTGACCCATATTTCTTCTTGACGAAGAGGACTGGTGCACCCCATGGTGAAGCACTTGGGTGTATAAACCCTTTATCCAAATTCTCCTATAGTTGTTTCTTGAGCTCCTCGAGCTCCACAAAAACCATTCTATATGGAGTCTTAGATATTGGAAATTCCCCAGTTATAAGATAAATTGAGAATTCAATATCTCTTCTAAGAGGAAGACCAGGAAATTCCTCAGGAAACACTTTAGTGAATTTCTTCACAATAGGAATGTCTTCAAGGATGGTTTCCCCCTTAGACTCAATCATCTAAGCTAGATACGCATGCTTATAGGGAATTAGTATCCACGCTTGAGATGATGGAGCTAAAGAAGATTCATCTTTCTCCTTGCACTTGTATAGAATCGGGGGTCGATTCTCCACATGGAGAGTGATTTCCCTCTCACAACAATTTATGTTGGCTCTATATAAGAAAATCCAATCCATGAAAATAATTGCATCAAATTACACTAGAGGGAGTATGATGAGGTTCTCCGATAAGTTCAATCCACATATTATGATAGGGGAGGAGTTATATTCATGCGATGCAATGATTTCCCCATTTGCTGTACTCACTGACATCTTTACTTACATGATTTTTGGTGGTGCTGGTATTGTTCTACTAAAATTTTGGGATATAAAAGAATGCGTAGAACCCGAATAAAAAAGTATGTTCTCTATTCTTGAATGAATAACTACCGTACCTGTCACCACTTTGTTGTCGGGGTTCACTTCGACAGTAGTGATGGAAAAATCTCTCCCTTGCTACCTTGGAGGTTTTTGGTTGCCTCCAAAAACCCTTCTCTTAGGGTACAGATTTTCAAGATGCCCTGGTTATTTGCAGTTGTAGCAATAAAAAATGTGTTGAGGTTCGAATGGAGCATTCCTATCTTTTGTTGCAGCCATGGGTTTTTCCTACCGATAGTTAATAGACAGTTTCCCTTATCTTTTACACCTAAAGAATTTTATCATCCCATCCAGGCAATTTCCAGGGTGCTTCTTTCTGCACATTTGGAAAGTGGGGTGCTGGATCTTCTTAGCACTGTTGGATTTATCCATCATAATGCCATCATTAAAGTACAACTTATGATTATTATCTACATGATACCCCTTATATTCTTGGATCTCAATTTTGACCTTGAGGGAACATCAGAAAATTTCCTCACAACTGTCAAAGTCACGGATTGCCAATGCTTTCCGTAGGCTAGGTTTCAGCCCACCAAAGAAGCAGTCAACCTTGTATTCGAGGGTAACAACAAAGACAAAAGCGTATTGTGCAAGCCTTGTAAATTTTTCCTCATAAGCTTCGACAGATTCATCGTATTTTTTCTTGAGGGCAAGGAAGTCCCTTTCCATCTTAATCCGGAGGGTGCGTAGAAAATATTTGTCAAAAAACATTTTCTGAAAATCCTTCCATTCCAATGCCTTGATCTCCTCCTCAAACTTAATATTTTTGATCAATGTTCACCATTCATCAACTTCACCCTCCATATGATAAGCAACCAAGATAACCTTCTCTTTTTCATAACATTGAAGGATAGATAATATCTTCTCAATGGAGTTGATCCATTATTCGACGATTGAGGGATTATATGATCCATTAAAAGTAGGAGGTCTTTGTCTCATGAAGATCTCAATAGCGACTTGTTCTTTCATAGGTGTGGGGGGTGAACATTTCTCTTGACCCATGTTTCTATTTAAATCTTGAGTTAACTGAGAGAGTATCATGACAAAGTTCACGATTCCCGCTCCCATTTGATTGGGGATCTCATTAGAACAATCATCACATTGATCTTCACATCGGTTGTTAGCCCGAGTCCTCCTGTTACCAGCCATTGGATGAAATAAAAGGAATGTTAGGGGTAATACATAAAGGGTAATCCAAGGACAAAATGAATTACTTATAAATAACTTTTATTTCCTTAACTTATGAATCTATTGGATTCATTCTATGTTATCCATGATCTACTTTCTAACATATATTCTTAGGTCATTATTTTTTTAGTCCCTTAATAATGGTTCATACTAAGCTTTTGAATTTACTAAAGCATATCCCCTAGGATTGTCGTAACCAAGAGTGAAGAAAGGCCTTTTGTTTTGTACCGGGATACCCTGGGTCAAGCCTGAAACTCCTTGCTAGAGCCGCCTCTACCTGCTCATATCCATACAGGGATGTATTTTCTTGATAAACCACTTAATCAATACTCACCAAAACTTAGGGATGTTTTTTATTATACTTATTCTTGTCTCTAAGGCTTTACTAGGGTTTTCTAATACTAATCCCAAAGATAACTAAACCTATCCTCTGATACTAACTATGACAACCCTGCTCTTTATTTCACACTTAAACATGAATTATTACATAAAAATCACCTGATAAAACATAGAATATCGAGATTTCTAGTGTCTTTGGGGATTAGGATCATTGCATAAAAACTTAAAACATGAAATAAAACATCTTTATTGAAAACTTCCTTTACATGACCGTTATATTCCCTCATACTTAGCAATGGATAGGATAACTTGAGGACATGCATAAGAAAATGGTGAGCTATAAAGCCCAATAAGGGAATAAACATGGAATAACATAAGGAAAAAAATACATGTTAGACAATAGGAATATCAGTAGAACACAAGAGAAACATGAAAATAAAGGCATGATAAAGCATAATAATCCTAACATGGAGATGTGACAACAACACTTAACATGGAATCAACATGAGCCAAGGCTCATTGCACATGGAGATTGAGTAAACCCTCATTGCACATGAATCACGAGTAAAAAATTGTTTCACTTGAATTATCATGAGTAAACACTCATTGCACATGACGTATCATGATACTATACTTTACCCAATGCATTGGAGCACTATCAGGGCACACCGTTCTTAAACATTTCATTGCATGCATAAGTGTGCCACATGGATCATAAAACTTGGATTCATTAAACATAATAATTTATTCCATGATAAAGGAAAGTAGAATTAATACATGAAACTCTATAATCAATCAGTAAATGTGCATAAATTTGAATACCCTTTATAGATAAATGGGCATGGTATTTACTACACAATGACCTTGGCTTGAGAAAACGTGGTGCAATTTCGGCTGTATAATGGTGTGACATAAGAATTCATAAAAATGGTTGATGAGAGAGAAAGGGGTGTCTCATAATATGTACATGAAATGGATATTAAGGGGGTCATATAGATACATGTACCAATAATTTTAATGGAATTTATATTCAGGATACAAAAGAATTTCTTGAATGTAATTGAGGAGAGAGAAATTCCTTTCAGAATTTTAGCATAGTAACAGGTGTACATGAGAGGAATTTTATGAGAGAGAAAGGGGTATCCCATCATTAAAACATAAAGATAGAATTATGTTAAAGGTGAGAAACCAAACCCCAATATTTATAATTGAAATTAAAATTGCAAAACAACTTAAAGAAAATTAGACAAAAATGTGAAAGGAGGAAAACCCTTACTTGGAAGTGTGCTTCCAAAGGCTTGGGATAGGCTTGAGAGAGTCTTATTGGGAGATTGGGGAACCTTGGGAGGATTCTAGATAGAGTAGGGAAGATTTTTTATGAAATCCAAAGGCTTTTAGTGAAAAGGAAGTGGGAGATTGGGTGGGTTTATATAGGAAATGAGAAGGAATTCTTTATTATTTAGGTTTGGGACACCTCACATTAAACTAATCAAAACCACAAACCAGCCCATGGTTTTTGCCTATGATTTTTTCCGAAGGGGATTGGAAAAAAATATTTTATAAGTCCAATGGCCTAACTTCTGAAAATAATAGGTTTGATTATGCATAGGTGAGTCACACTCTCAAGGAAAACAATTTAAAAAGATAAAATGTTTTATAAGTCATGGAGGGCCCACTAAGACATCACAAAATTAATTAAACAAATATAAAATCACATTATTTTAAGGATAAAACATATATTTTCCGAACATATCATTTATATTATTTTATTACATCACTATTGGGTCATTATGATGTCATAAAACACATTATATATTTAAACGGTATTTAATTTTTACCCAAAAATTAGATTGTTTCAGAAAATTATGAAAAATTCACCATTGGATAATTTAGACATCATGATTCCAAAAATAATATTAATTTTATATAATTAATTTTATAAATATGTTAATTTTCACTTTTAAAATAAAAACCTACATTTATCAAAAAATCATTGGTTTTGACAAAAACAACTTTCAAACCTTAATAAAAATTACAATTGCATTCACAAAATTATATGATCATTTATATTTAATAAAAAGTATTTTAATAATAATAATAATAATATTTTATTAAAATATTATTTAATTCAAAAATCCATTAATTCATCAAAATAGATTTCTTAGTTGAATATTAACAAAAAAATACTATTTGCGCTTTAAAAACTATTTACAAAGTATCAATAATAAAATGAAAGTATATTATTTATTATATATAAAAATAATGTACATAATAATAATGATAGGGTCTTGTTACATAACCCCTTAAAACACCCGCATAAGACCGAAGAGTACGGTGTACGATGGTGATAAACTCTTGGGGTGGCTCAGATAACATTGCTCGGGTGGTCATCTCTATCAACTTCCAATTCTCTCGTAGGTGATTCCGTTTGAGCTTAACATGTGTAAGCTCGGCTTGGACTTGGTCAAGAGTGAATCCCAATAAAGCCACCTCTTTTTGGAGCTCTTACAAATGGGCTTCATACGGGGAAGGTCTACTGGATGAGGCAATCACTTCCTTTGTATGAGTAAATTGGATTTGTTAAAGCACTATATTTATAATAATCATGTGATCACTGTTCAACAACTATATTAGCAATGGTCACAATTCTTAACGGTATTTTAAAATCCATAAAACCAATGAAGTTCACATTTTATATAAACATTTTACATAATGAGACATTTAATTAGATCAAGAGGAATTTCCATTAATGAAAGTTTGGGTCGTTATAGTCACGACATGTAGGGATGTTGCCTTTAAAATTTACAAGTCCTCAAAAAACCTTTTCCTACTATTCAAGACCCCTCAAACATTCAAAAAACTGAAAAAAACCCGAGTTTCTAGTAAAACATAAAGTGGTCCTTACATTGGAAGAATTCTGGGATTTTACAACATCCATTTCAATACATGGACTACTTGGGTTGTGAACTATCTTTATAAAAGTGAAGGATGAAAAGATCAATAAAAATCACAAACCCCCTCAGACCTCCATGAAACCATACCTTAGCTCATAAGTGACCCATTCTTCCATAACTCAATGTGGATGACCCAAGAAATTTTAAACAACCCTAATTTTAGTACTCTAAAACCTAAACCTTCCAGAACTTAAAAAACTAATTAAAATCCCTCATCACAAATATAAACCCACCAAATGATGATCACTAATTATTTATTAGACCCACACCACCAAGGTCTCATACCCCACTAGGAGTCCTTAGTTAAAAAAACCATAAAAATAGGCAATATGAGATTTATTGGCACACCACTATCCAAACCAAGAATTGGAGGACGTACTCCCCACCATTTGGAGAATTCACCAGGTACATTACGAGAGAGTATCGAATTATACAAGATTCCACAATCGATATTACCAAGTTGGGACTCCCTCACCAAATGATATGTGGGGGCACCATAGTTGATGAAATACAGACCATGTCTCACTCTTTCATAAAATCCAACTAGACCAAGGATATATGGTCAAGATTATTCTCTATTTTATAATAATACAATCCTTATTAAGGGTGTCATCTACTGCCACATCACAACTATACTTTTATTACATATATTTATATGAACTCATCTTCATGTATACTAAATTATACTTTAATATCTAAAATTTTAGGATTTAAGGGATATATATCTCACATATAGAACTCACTACTCTAGAGATAATAAAAGTTTTGGTTATTTTTAAGTAATCCAAAAAAAACCTCAAATTCTCAGGATGCTCACCCTCTAATTCAACTCAAATGACTATTCCATCAATAAAGACCACTAAAAATAATCCACAGGTTATATAAACATAATAGGAGAATTTATGAATCCAAATTAAATCATTAGGAATCAAATATATCCCTATAAATTACTAAATACTCCCAAGATATTGAAAATGATACCAAATAGACCTATCATTGATCTTAGGGAATCAATTTTCTCTTTTACACCAATTTAAGAGGTCATACATAGCTGATATAAACATATATCTAATAGTTCTGCTAAGTAAACCATTAACATTTGATCTTTTTCAAGATATTTAATAAAATAAATAAGATATCAATACATCCTATGAATAAATATGATATGAAATATAATCACTCGATATAGGAAACCCTGGAAAAACCATTAGAAAAAATTCATGTGTTCACTAACCATTATGGGAAACTAATCGATGACATTACCCATAACAAACCAAGTAAAAATCATTAATAAAAGGATAATTAACTTAAATATCTGAAATCATGACCATAAATATCATGAATGTGGTTCCTAATCACCATTGAAGTTAATCCATAACATATAATACTCATATGCATATACCTCATAATAATCACAAATCATTCAACCCACACCAAGGATGATGAAATAAAGTCTCATCCTAATATTATGGAATCCCAATATATATATATATATAGATATCTTTATCTCTTGAGGGAAATCCTATACTTTCATCCAATATGATAAAATGGATGATCACCACCAATATGTGCCTCTAGCTGAAGAGGCATGTCTAAGAAATTTATTAGAATCTCCAACTATTGAACACTAATATAGGAAGGAAGGAATGGCTTATACCAATATTGATGACTATGAGTGTTAATGAATAATACAAAAATCATGCATCAAACCCTACCATACACCACCTACTTAGAGTTATTAATCATGTGAAAATATCTATGGATTGATTTTTAGAACTCTATGGTCATTGAGGATTACATGTTTACGGTGGTGGAGATGGTCAAAGTATCCCCCATCTCAAGTTACACCTGCACCACTAGATCTTTTACTAACCCCACCTCCTAAAAACACACCATGTATGTAGTAGGAAGGTGTTTGATATCAATGTTGATTTTAACATGGAGATATATCCATGACACAACTCTAGATGGCCTATAATAAATTTGAGCCTATCCCAAAGCCAGGGCGCATCACTACCAGGAAACTCTTAATTTCAAGTGCTCCCTCAAGGTCTCTAACATAGGTGGGGTATATATTAAAGCATAACCCTAGTGAAAATATCATTCCAGATACCTCACACTAACTATTATATTCAATAAAATCCATTCTTAATCATGTCTATAGATTACCTCACCTATAAATCTTGACACTCTCTTGGTTAAGGTCACAATACCCTAAAGTTGGTACAAAATATTTGGGACCCAAATCATCCTCAACATCTTTGATGGAACTTTCTTAACTAGATCTTGAACTCAAACCAAAGTGGGGTAACACCATCCTGATTTTATATAATAAATTTCTATTAATATTTTTTCACATCGTGAAGAGAACTCATTACAAAAACAACCATATAGTCACATAGTATTTGAACTATATAACAAATGTGAGTTTTGGAATAAAAAAAACTCTATTAATTGAGGATCAAGCTTTCCTCATTAACCCATGCGACCTCTATTATTTAATTACATGTTTCACATTCCCCCTATGGGTAGTCTTGTTCAACTTAGTGGGAACCACAATCTACTCTATGAGTAGGTTCAGACTAAGAAAAATTGGTGAATGGTCTACCCTCAACATAGGGGAAAATATAATTCCCAATCGTGTCTTTGAATAAATATATCATCACTTAATTGATCAGTGGTAGTAGGAACTTTTACATGCATAATATTTTTACAACCCTTCCTCTAAAAATGAGCATGATGCCTATGGGTGGATTCCTCTATTCAACAGGATGAACCTACAGTTTCTAGAGAATATCTAGGTGACCTAACCTAGGAAGGACATAAAAATCATAACTGAACATAATTTGGTACATGCACTATCCCGGATATACCCCATAAATATTGGATCATAGTTTTTAGTCAATTAAAATATCACTAATGTTTTTGTGGATGGATACATTGGCCACTTTAGCAAAATTGAGTTCCAATATTTGAAACAAACTAAAAACCATTTAACACCATTTAACTAAATTACTAAACAAATCATCAAAAGAATACTAACTCTAAAATCCATATCTAGGACTCAACCACTTTAAAACTATTATAACATGACCTAGACCATTAGGTAACCTCCCGGGACAATGGTATATCGAGTTTTCCACTACAATATCATTTCTAACAAACTAAGGGTTGGTGACTTGGACCAAGAAGACATAATACTCATGGGAGGCCTTAGCCTATAAAAAACCTATAACAAAAATTCCACTCTAATACACAATATATACCCAATAACCACCAAAAATATATAAATAACCAAATATATAATAAATACATAAATGAGACAACAACGATCTATAATAATGGGACATGGGTAACCGCTAATGGTAAATACATAAGCATAAAAAATATCACCAGGTTCCATGGGCCCTAATCAGGAGAAAAAATTCCATCACCATAAGGACTTCTAGGTTGAACTTTGATGACAACCATCTCCATGATGTGCCACTATACACTACTATTCATTAATAATACTAGATAAAAATGCACCAAGGTCACCACCAAATCATGAAATGTATGTATAGACATAACATATGTGGGTATAAGGACCATGAATGGGTGAGTATAAACATATCCAGTAGGATGAAATAAAAATAAAAATAAAAGAAACACAAGTTAAATCAAATCCCTGATTGAGGAAAATAAGAAGAAACTCAAAGGATCTAGATATGCTCAAATGTTAAGACAACCATAGATAAGGGAAGAGTCCCAATCTTTACTGTTCATCTCCTCAAAGTATCATATCTTGTAAGATTCCTTTGATACATAGAATATTGAAAAAATTTATAAAGCCTGAATTATACAACCCAACATTAGATTGTATCTCAAATGAAATAGAGAATGAATGATATGTTGCAAAACCTATAAAATATTTATCACATATAATCATCCCTACCCAAACTCAATAATATCCATGATACTTTTTTAAACTATAGTGAGGGGTCCCATTACTCACTAAGGTAAGTGTTGGTCGGAGTGGATACTCAAGAGGGGGGGTGAATTGAGTTCCAATTAAAATTTATGTTAAAAACTTTTAGGATTAAAATCCCCCAAATTAGAACAGCCCAGTCAATTAAGGAAGTAGAGATATAAGTGAGTTATTATTTAATAGGTTTCTCAAAGGTTTATTACTCCTCAGTTGAATCAGTATGAGAACTAATTCGACTTTTGAAATAGGTTTACTAAACAACTCAGATATACACACTAACCAGAACTAACTATCAAAGTGAATGTAAAAACAGATTTCTGTCTTTGAAAATATAAGCACAACGGATAGATGTTAAACATAGTAAATTAAAGATGAACACAACAAATTTAAACAAGAGGTTCAGTCTTAAGTCAAGACCTAATCCTCTCCACTTGGTGATCACCTGCCACCAAGAAATTATATTAAAAGTGATACACAACCTGTATCGGGCTTTACAACAGCTTTCACAAACTGTCCAGGTTTTTCAACCTCTACCACAGTTCTACGTGGGTAAAAAAATAAACTACCAAGCCACACCGGGCTTCTTCCACAGTTATACGTGGGAAACAAATGTAGGAATAGTTTGGTATGAGGATTTTCAGTATCCCTCAGTTCAAGCACAAGAGTCAGTGTGTGTAACACATACACACTGCTCAAAAATGTAAAGTATTTAAACATAGTAGAGCTAAAGATAGTTGGGATAAGTTTGGAATGCTCTATTGTGTTGGCAGATCAGCTCTGGACTCGTTGGAATGAATGAAATGAAGCTTTGGTCCTTCTCTGCAAGTTGCCTCCAAAACAGAGTGTCGCAACTTCCAGGTTGTGACTTCCATATGTAGAGATGACCAGCTTCTAGGATTCAAAAACTCTTTGCAGCACACTACTACAGATTGTAGAAGGCTCTTTGAAATATATCTTCGTGAAGCTCTTGTTATTTTGGATTAGTGCTTGAGAGTTTCCTTCTTCTTTCCAGTATGTTCGGGGTATCTCTTTTTGTGTCTCTCTTCTGTGTCTTTTATATAGTATCTAGTTTTTGTGTTTTGTTGTCCAGTAGGGGCCAACAAGAGAAATGTTTCAACCACGTGTGGTCTTCCTCGTACATCGTACTGACTTCTGATATCCCTACAAATAAAATTAAATAATGTCAGTTGAATTAATTTGTCCAGATATTACCGTTATAATAGTATTAATAAAATAGGTAAAGAAAAGAGTGGAATATCATTAGACTGGTAGCAGATGCATGTCACACGGTAGACTTCAATATCTACAACTGTGGACTTCATCGGTAGACTATTCAGCTGTAAGCTTATAATGGTGGGTTCTTCAACTGTAGGCTTGTAACGGTGGACTTTGTGTTTAGTGGATGTCTTGTAACGGTAGCTTTTAATCTGTATAACAGTAACTCCTCATCAGTAGTCTTTGAGCAACAATCGACTATATTGACAGTAGAAGTTTTCCAGTGGTAGCCTTCTACTAAACTTGTCCAACTGTAGGTTTGAACAGAGAGGTTCTCAACAGAAGACTTGAGAAAGAGTCTGAAAGTGAACTTCTAGCCGAAACCTTGTTACAACAGTGACCTTATGACAGTAAATCTTTGTCTGAAAGCTTTGATAAGTATATCATCAGTAGGTTTGTGACAGTAACCGTGTACCGGTAGCTTCCAATAGTGACTGTAAATCTTCAACAGTGATCTTCTAGCATCAGTGAATTAAGGTGATAGTAAGTTAAAACAGTGACTTTGAACAGAAGGCTCTTACCAGTAGCCTTTAACAGTGAGCTTATATTTAGATAAATATGGACTGTAAGTTGATGCAGCAAATTCATGAGTCTTAAGAAAATATATTGTTGAGAATAAGATAATTTTATATATAGATTAAAAAGATTAAAGACTGACTTAATATATTATGATAAATATTTAAACATGATTTGTGATTATTAAAACAGTTGAGTCCAACAATCTCCCCATTTTTGATAATCACAAATTATATCAGTATGTATTAAAATTTGTCAAGTATCATAGATTAATAAGCATAGTATTTCGAGAGTTAGCACAATATTTTCATATTAGTTTCTCAATTAGCACAGTAAGCACAGTATGCACAGTATTTCTCCCCCTTTGTAATTTGAAAAAATAAATACAAATGAGAGAAAAACTGAGAAGGCTTATATTAATAACACAATACATTTCATGATAAAAAATAATACAGAGTCCCTATCAAAAGACATAAACAAACTCAATCTACAACATCTGTAGGTAAGGGTTATTTCCCTTTGGAAGAAGAAGATGGAGAAGAAGTTGGTGGATCAGCAGGTTTAGGAATGGCTGTAGGAATGACTGGAGGGGCAGTAATAGAAGCTTCTGTGGGTCTATAGTGGGTAGATTGCTGAGGGATCAGTGGATTAAGACTTCTGATAGCTTCAACAGGAGACATGATGGAAGAAGAACCATTGGGTTGAGATGTAGGTAAGGCAGGGGGGATAATGACAGGGGTGCAGTCCACATAGAGAAAGGGGAGAAGAAGGTTTCTGAAATCCATAATAATGCTTCCTCCTCTTTCCATAGAAGATAAGAAATCATCTTTATTTTCCAAAAACTTCTCCAAAGTAGGGGCCAATTCTCACATCTTGCTAACCTGCTCCCTAAATTCCTGATTCACTGGGGGCAACTTCATATTCTCTATCAAGAGATTGAAATGGTTGGTCATTTGATGCTTGGTATATACCTTCTCAAAGTAGGCATCCACCTTATTCTTAATGGCCTCTTGAGAAGCAGTAGCTGCCAGTAGGTGATCACGGACAAAACTGATGACTTCCCTAGTGGTAGCAAGTATCTGAGTATCTGAGGTGCCACTGGTACTGGCCTTAGCCAACTCTTCCTGGATCAAATTTCTGATATGGTCAATGTTCATAGTGGAGATGGATGAGGGAAGGGTTTTTACCGAGAAGGCTACTGTCTCTTTGAAAGACTGTGTCAAATTACTAACCACCTTTTGAACAAGTGCATCTTGACTGTTCAAATGTTCTTTGACTGATGTCTTAAAATCCTCAAATACTTCCACAAACTGCTTGACTACTTCCTTGATATATCTAATATCAGCATTCACTTGGGTTTGAGAACTGTTCATGGCAGTCAATGAAGAAATCGATTGTCTTAGAGCAACCATAACTCCTGTCCAACTCTCAATTTGAGCATGGAATACTTTAACTTCATCCATCATTTCCTTCACTGGACTAGACACAACACATCCCATATATAGCTGCAGGGATTACTCCACACTCCTCATCTCTTCAACCAGGATTTTCTTCAAATCTGCCACTGATTCTCTCAGTGCTTTTTTCATTTCAGCCTTTAAGGACTCAAGGTCCTCCTTGGTTCCTAAATTTTCATCCAAAACAGGTAGGATAACTGAATACCTTTGGGGATGGTCTTCCTCATCATAATCTCCATAATCAAGTCCAAGTACCATATATCTTGGATCTGATGACCAACCTTCGATGTCATACAATACAGAAACTGAACCAAGATGCTCCCCCTCACTTAGAGCATTCTCCTGAGGAATCTCCTATAACTGTTCTGCTCGAGGTAACTCCACAACCTCCTCTGCAACTTCAGCAGATGCAACAACCATTTGCTCTGATAGTTTAATAGTAGGGTTAGTCCTATCCTTTTCTGAGTCATCAATGACTCTCTCATAAATGGTAGTAGATTCCACTCATGCTTCCTGATCAGGCACTATATTGTCTGTATTATCAATCAGAGGGCTCAAATTGAGCTCTTATTCTTCATTGTCCTCATCATCTACTTCAGTAGCAACCTCCTTTTCTTCATGAGTAAAATGATCTGATTCGGTAGCCTCATCCTCTTCAGAGGTGTCCTTGACAACATTATGATATGCTTCTTATTCTTCTTCAGTGGTCTCAGTATCACTGTCCTTCAGAACAATCTCTCTCCTTGGTAGTTCTTTTGGAGGGCTAGCTGCTCCAAAAGCTACAGTCCTTACAGGACTATGAGGTAAATCAGTATCACTCCCATCATCAATGGGGGTGTTCTCTCTTTGAGGGTCCACAGCTCCTTCAGCCTCCTCCTCATCAGAATAAACCGGTTCTGGCTCATCAGGCCTCAGGCCTAGATCTCTTTTGTCTTTTGGCCTAGTTGGATGAGTAATAGGGTCAAACTTTTCATACACCTTTCCTTCATAATTCACCCATGTCCTCTTCCAGGGATTCTAGATAATTTTCATGAACTTGAAAATTACCTTAGAGATACATACACTGTTCTTGGCTACTATCATTTCTTCTTGAATTTCAGCCACACCCTTTACCTTTAGCATAATTGAAATAATCTTGGCATGGAATAAGGCATTGGACTTCGAGCTTGCCTTGGTCATATCTTCCAATTGTACCATTAGTAACCTACATAGGTTAATATTCTTTCCATGCTTCAGTAAGTACATCAGGAATATGTCCTGGTACTTCAGTACAACAAAGTCCCCTCTCCTCAGACTAAGTACATGATGAATGAATTTGAATAAGAGCCTGTCTTCTCCATTCATCTCAGCTGCAATGATCCTTCTTGATTTTCCATCTCCTGTCAGTTCTTCCAAAGATTTTTCATACTAAAAAATAGCACTGTTTAGAGGAGCCACTCCAGAGTAGTAATCAAATATTCCTTCATGAGGAACTCTCAAACAGGCAGCCCACTCAGCAGACGAGAAACTAACTTCATTGCCATTGACTCTGGACATTAGCTTATACTCATCCTCTTCCTCTTCGAACGTCAGATATTCATATAATTATTTCACAATCTTTGGGTAGTAAGGTCCATTGTTGTTGGAAAATCATTCGGTCCATCCTTGGGCATCTAGTACTTTCAGCACTAATGACTTGCTCGACAACAACCATTATTCACTTAACTCCTTCTCAGCAAAGATTTATCTCTTGGCCAAATGCGGGTTTATAGGTCCCGATGGGGTGTTACTGGTGCCACTGGATTCAGCTTGAGTTCTCTTAGGCCTTGGCGCATCCTCATTGATAGTCGGGGGTCGCTTGGTTCTGCCATAGAGATTGAGAGAGGTTCGAGGGCTCAGGTGAAGGGTTAGAGTTTAGGAATTTCGAGAGCAAGGTTCAATATTGGGAGAGGAAGGTGGATTGAAATGTGTCTGTTGCCTTTAATTTTATCATTTAGGGATTAAAACAAAATAAAATAGAAATAATAAAAAGAAATAAAACGGTTTGAATTCCCAAAAAAATAAAAACAAACAGCAAGGTATCCAACAGTGAGATGTATCAATGAGGTACACCGTTGAGGTGAAACAGTGAGGTATAACAGTAAGGTCCAACTGTGAGGTCCAACTATGAGGTTCGACTGTGAGGTCTAACTGTGAGGTTCGACTGTGAGGTCTAACTGTGAGGTTCGACTATGAGGTCTAACAGTGAGGTCCCCTATGCTGAAATTAATCAAACCTAATTCATGTTTTATGTAATTTAACCTCTCAGAATTCAAAGGCTTTATGAATATATCATCCAATTAGTGTTTAGTGCTAATGAATTCAAGAGTGATATCACCCTTTTGAGAATAATCCCTCAAAAAGTGATGTATCACATAAATATTCTTTGTCCTAGCATGAGATACTGGATTTTTGGAAATGTTAACAACACTTTTATTGTCACACTTTATAGAGACATGTTTGAATTGAAATCCATAGTCCAGTAAAGTATTTTTCATCCACATAATTTGAGCACAACAACTACCAGCAGTTATGTACTCAGCTTTGGCAGTAGATAATGAAATAGAATTCTGCTTCTTACTACACCAAGATACTAGTGACTTTCCTAAAATGTGACATGTCCCAGAGGTTATTTTTCTATCTAACTTGAAACCGGAAAAATCTGCATCAGAATAGCTCAACAAATCAAATGATTGTCCTTTTTGATAGAATAATCCTAAGTTGGGAGTATGTTTGAGATATTTAAAAATTCGTTTCACAGCAGTTAAATGAGACTCTGTTGGATTGGCTTGAAAGCGGGCATACATGCATACACTAAACATGATGTCAGGTCTACTCACTGTAAGATAGAGTAGACTCCTTATAATACCTCTGTAGTTGGTTTGATCCACTGGTTCTCCAGCTTCATCTGTATCCAACTTACATGTGGTACTCATAGGTGTGTCACTATGTTTACTACCATCCAAAGAAAAACGTTTTAAAAGATCCTTAATATATTTGCTTTGATTCAAAACAATGCCATTTTTATTTTGAAAGATCTGAAATCCAAGGAAAATTTTGAGTTCTCCCATTAAACTCATTTAAAACTCAATTTGCATCATTTTTGAAAAATCAACACATAATGAACTTTTAGAAGATCCAAAAATAATATCATCCACATAAATCTGTACTATCAAAACATCTTTAGAAATCCATTTAATGAAAAGATTAGGATAATCTATCCCTTTGGTAAAACCTTTTGAAATAAGAAAAGAGCTGAGCCTATCATACCATGCTCTTGGAGCTTGTTTTAAGCCATAAAAAGCTTTAGATAGTTTTAAAACATGATTGAAAAATGGAGATTTTTAAAACCAGGGGGTTATTCAACAAACACATCCTCAACTATGTATCCATTTAGAAAAGCACTTTTAACATCCATTTGATAAAGTTTTAAATTTAGATGAGCTGCATAGGCAAGTAGTATCCTAATGGCTTCTTGACTAGCTATAGGTGCAAAGGTCTCCTCATAGTCTATTCCTTCTTCTTGACTATATCCTTGTGAAACTAGCCTAGCTTTATTTCTAACTATATTCCCAGACTCATCTACTTTGTTTCTAAACACCCATTTAGTACCTATGGTTAAGGTGTCCTTGGGTCTTTACAAATTCCCAAAATTTGTTTCTTTCGAACTAATTTAGTTTTTTTTGCATAGCCATTACCCAAAATTCATCATTGATTGCATCATTAATATTTTTGGGTTCAAGCTGTGAAAGAAAAGCTTGATCTTCAACCTGGTTTCTTAGAGAAGCTCTAGTTTGTGTTCCTCTATTTAAATCACCTACAACAGCATCTAGAGGATGATTCTTGAGAGTCCTAATACCTCTAGTAAGGGTTGAACAAGATTATTCATAGTTGTCTATTGGTTCAAAATCAGTAGGTGCAGATTCTGGAAAATTTCCAGAACTGGATACTTTTATAGGGGATTCACTATTTTTATCATTAAGGTTCAAATTTGATAAATCTTCCTCAAGATTTTCAAAAGAAGCTTTAGGCTCATCTGGATCAGTCTCATCGAATTTGATATGAACTGATTCTTCCACAAATTTGGTTTTCTTATTGAACACTCTATAGGCTTTACTTGAAATAGAATAACCCAGGAAAATTCCTTCATCACTTTTGGGAGAAAATTTGTCAAGATTATCTTTAGTATTAAGAATAAAGACTTTGCAACAAAAAACTCTAAAGTAATTAACCTTAGGCTTCCTATTATTCCAAAGTTCATAAGGGGTCCTTTTTAGAATAGTTTTAATTAAGAATCTATTAATAATGTAACAAGCTGTATTTACAGCTTCTGCCCAAAAATAAATAGGTAAGTCATACTCATTAAGCATAGTCCTTGAAATTTCTTGAAGGGTCCTATTTCTTCTTTCTACAACTCCATTTTGTTGGGGTGTCCTAGGGGCAGAAAAGTTGTGACTATAGCCATTATGCGAGCAGTAGGATTCAAACTCATGATTCTCAAAATCACGGCCATGATCACTTCTTAGGGTTTTAATCTTAAGTCCACTAAGGTTTTCTACAGACTTAGAATATTTGACAAAGTAGGAACAAGCTTCACTTTTGTGAGCTAGAAATTATACCCAAGTATACCTAAAAAAGTCATCTACAAGAACATAAACATAGTGCTTCCCATTTAAACTTGAAACTCTTGATGGTCCAAACAAATCCATGTGAACCAACTCAAGTGGTTGAGAAGTTGAAACTTATTTCTTTTATTTGAAAGAAACTTTGTGTTGTTTTCCCTTTTGACAGGGATTACACACTTTATCATTTGGGAATTCCAATTTAGGTAGGTCTCTAACTAAACATTTCTTAGATAGCTTCCTAAGTGAGTGCACATTACAGTGTCCTAATCTTCTATGCCATAACCAAGATTCTTTATGAAAATCATTTAAACAAGAAACATTTTGTTTAGCTAAGGAGTTTAAATCAACAACATATACATTCTCATTTCTACATGCAGTGAAAACTAAGTCATTCTTTGAATTAAAAACATTGCATGAATCATTTTTAAATTTAACATTAAGGCCATCATCACATAACTGAGATATGCTATGTAAATTATACTTTAATCCATCAACAAAAAGTACTTTAGAAATTAATATTGTATCAGGGTTACCAATCTGGCATAAGCCAATGTTTTTTCCTCTTCCATTGTCACCAAAGGTGACATGCCCACCATTAACTTTAATTAGACTCTTAAAGAACGAATAGTCTCCTGTCATATGTCTTGAATATAAACTTTCCAAATACCATAGAGTCTTACATGAACTCTTTAAACAAATTCCCTGCAAAACAGATTAAACATGGGATAATTTTGGTACCCAGATCTTCTTGGGTTCAGAAAGTCTAGCCAATAAAACTTTGGGAACCCATATTTTATTTATAGAATTTCTGAAATCAACAAACATATTTTGAGACATGAATACTTTGTTCGGTCCTTTAGAAAATTGTTTCTCAAAAGATTGTCCAGAATTAGCAGTGAACTGTCCAGATTTTGAAACAAATTTAGTTTTGCTAATGTGTCTCTATCCAGGATGATATCCTAGACCAGTTATATATTTTGGAGCAATATGTCTTCTTAGAAACTATGTCAAGGTATCTATACTAGTAGTGAACTTCTCAATATCCTTTCTCAATTGTTCACTTGATAATTTGAGCTGAGTATTTTCTTTCAACAATTGAGCATTCTTTTCTTTTTCTACACTTAGATCTATTTTAATATTACCAGTCAAGGCATACTGTTTCTTAAAAGATTTGTATTTATATTTTAGTTCATTGCAGGTATCTTTCAGTACATTGCAATATTCAAATAGTTCATCCTTAGACATATTTGCATCATTATCTGAGTCACTGTTATTTTCAGAATAATAATCATTTAGAATAGGGGAAACATGTACCTCAGATATGTTAGTCATGAAGCACATGTTGGCATGATTCTTTTCAAAGTCAGTAGATTATGATTCACTTGTGCTGTCTTCTGAAGCACTCCAAGTTTCTTTCATGGATTTCTTGTACTTATTGTCCTTATAATCATATTTCTTTTTGAATTTTAACTTCGGATAGTCAACCTTGATGTGTCCTTTCCTCTTACATTCATAGCAGACTATATCATCTTCCTTATCAGATTTCTTCCAATCCTTATTCCACTTACCTTATTGATCATATTTACCCTTGTAGTTTGGACTTATGAAATTTTTTTTCTTCCTATAGAACTTCTTAAATCTCCTAGCTATTTGAGCCATTTCTTCATCACTTTCTGAATCTGAATCTTCACTAGTTGAAGTTTCAGTAGGTACATGTATTTTCTCCTTGTCTTTACTCTTAGAGGCAGTAGACTTAAATGCTACATATTTTCTTTTGGGTTAATCATCATCTTCTTTGTTCACCTTCAATTCCTATTCATACATCATTAGTTTACCAATAAATTCCTTAACCGATAGCTTGCTGATGTCACATGACTCTCGGATAGACACAGAAGTGCCTCTCCATTTGTCAGGTAAACATCTCAATATTCTCATAATCTGCTCCTTTTCTGGAACAAATTTTCTTAGTGAACTCATGGTGTTGACAATCTCATTAAACCTAAGATACATATCAGAAATGGGTTCATCAGGTCTCATTTTAAAATTATCATATTTAATAGTATAAGTATTTAATCTCATTTTCTTCACATTGGTTGTTCCTTCATGAGAAACAGCCAAGGTGTCCCAGATTTCATGAGCTGTTTTACATGCAGAAATTCGATTAAATTCCTCATCTCCTAAAGATCAGTAAAGAGAATTCATAGATTTACAGTTATTATTATAGTCAGACTTTGTAGCATCATCCCAGGTAGATCTAGCAATTTTGGGAATTTCATATTCTGATTCTATAGCAGACCAAATATCAAAACCAATACTTTCCAAATGAATTTTTATTTTAATTTTCCATTGAACATAATTCACACCATTAAAGAAAGGTGGCCTGTTAGTAGCATAACCTTCTAGTCTATTGTCCATAACTAGATTTTAGAAAATATTTTAAAGATAGAAAATTTAGAACTAACAGAAATTTAAGATCTTTAAGTAAAACTAAAATCACAGTTTTAAAACAGAGGGTTTGAAAACCTTTTATTTATAAATAAGAATGATACCTTTGATACCAAATGTTGGTCGGAGTGGATACTCAAGAGGGGGGGGGGTGAATTGAGTTCTAATTAAAATTTATGTTAAAAACTTTTAGGATTAAAATCCCCCAAATTAGAACAGCCCAGTCAATTAAGGCAGTAGAGATATAAGTGAGTTATTGTTTAACAGGTTTCTCAAAGGTTTATTACTCCTCAGTTGAATCAGTATGAGAAATAATTCGACTTTTGAAACAGGTTTACTAAACAAGTCAGATATACACACTAACCAGAACTAAATATCAGAGTGAATGTAAAAATAGATTTATGTCTTTGAAAATATAAGCACATCGGATAGATGTTAAGCAGAGTAAATCGAAGATGAACACAACAAATTTAAAAAAGAGGTTTATTCTTAAGTCAAGACCTAATCCTCTCTACTTGGTGATCACCTACCACCAAGCAATTATATTAAAAGTGATACACAGCCTGTATTAGGCTTTACAACAGCTTTCACAAACTATCCAGGTTTTTCAACCTCCACCACAGTTCTACGTGGGTAAACAAATAAACTACCAAGCCACACCAGGCTTCTTCCACAGTTATACATGGGAAACAAATGTAAGAATAGTTTGGTATGGGGATTTTCAGTATCCATCAGTTCAAGCACAAGAGTCAGTGTGTGTAACACATACACACTGCTCACAAATGTAAAGTATTTAAACATAGTAGAGATAAAGATAGTAGGGATAAGTTTGGAATGCTCTATTGTGTTGGAAGATCAGCTCTGGACTTGTTGGAATGAATGAAATGAAGCTTTGGTCCTTCTCTGCAAGTTTCCTCCAAAACAGAGTGTCGCAACTTCCAGGTTGTGACTTCCAGATGTAGATATGACCAGCTTCTAGGATTCAAAAACTTTTGCAGCACACTACTACAGATTGTAGAAGGTTCTTTTCAATAGATCTTTGTGAAGCTCTTGTTATTTTGGATTAGTGCTTGAGAGTTTCCTTCTTCTTTCCAGTATGGTCGGGGTCTCTCTTTTTGTGTCTCTATTCTATGTCTTTTATATAGTCTCTTGTTTTTGTGTTTTGTTGTCCAGTAGGGGCCGACAAGAGAAATGTTTCAACCACGTGTGGTCTTCCTCATACATCGTACTGTCTCCTGATATCCCTGCAAATAACATTAAATAATGTCAGGTGCATTGATTTTTCCAGACATGACCATTATAATAGTATTAATAAAATAGGTAAAGAAAAGAGTGGAATATCATTAGACTGGTAGTAGATGCATGTCACACGACAGAATTCAATCTCTACAACTGTGGACTTTATCGGTAGACTATTCAGCTCTAAGCTTGTAATGGTGGGTTCTTCAACTGTAGGCTTGTAACGGTGGAATTTGTGTTTAGTGGATGTCTTGTAATGATAGCTTTTACTCTGTATAATAGTAACTCCTCATCAGTAGTCTTTGAGCAACAGTCGACTATCTCAATAGAAGAAGTTGTCTAGTGGTAGCCTTCTACTAAACTTGTCCAACTATAGGTTTGAACAGAGAGGTTCTCAACAGAATACTTGATAAAGAGTCTGACAGTGGACTTCTAGAAGAAAACTTGTTACAACAGTGACCTTAAAACAGTAAATCTTTGTCTGTGATCTTTGATAAGTAGATCATCAGTAGGTTTGTGACAGTAACCGTGTACCGGTAGTTTCCAACAGTGACTGTAAATCTTCAATAGTGATCTTCTAGCATCAGTGACTTAAGGTGATAGTAAGTTAAAACGTTGAATTTGAACAGAAGGCTCTTACCAGTAGCCTTTAACAGTGAGCTTATATTTAGATAAATATGGACTGTAAGTTGATGCAGCAAATTCATGAGTCTTAAGAAAGGTATGCATGTTAGTTGAGGGGGTACTGACCCTTATAGAGAATCCACTCCTCATCAGGTGGAATGTTCCTTAGGAGAGAGAGTGACATACTCTATTAGTGTGGGGGTTTTTTCCCACTAAAAAATAGGGGTTACTAATTCCACTAAATGTATGGAGAACCTATGCCTTGTAATCAATGTATTGCTGGGGTGAGGGTCACTAACAAATATTGGTTGCAAATTACTTGTTCACACCTCATTATTATATCCAGGAATATATGATCATTATCCTTCTAAAAAACCTTAAAAATTTATTTATTATTATTATGAGGTTCACATCATTATTTTTTATATGAAAAAATTCTTATAATGGACTACCCACACGTTCGATTCTCAAACCTTGGCCGAAAGACACAAAAAAACCGCATAAGACCCAATACATTGTATGGACTTCTATGTACAAGATGTGTAAGAATTAGGCCTTAACTATATGTTTAATATCACTATTAAAATGGTTGGATTAAATATACATATAATGATTCCTAAGAATACATGGCGTCTGGACTCATTGGTAATTCATGAATTTATTTCCAGAACACCCTGAGTTTTATAATTTATTATAAAATGATGTATTTAGTAAGTATACATGGAATGTGAATCCTAAATGATAACATCATGTGTACTAAAATTTATTAGACTATGTGGGGTTGACCTACCTGACATGTCTAATTGTAAACTACATACAAGACCCACAGTCTGCTAAGGCATGTACAACCAGAATTGCTTGAATCATGTCTCTATTTGACCTGGTGTGTACCTTGGAGCAAATTGTGTGTGGGGAAACCAATTATCCAAGAATGTAATATACTATAGATAAAAGTTATGTGGTTTGATATAAAAAGTGTGTAACCTTTATTCACTCCCCTTTTGACATTTATAGCATTAAAAAAGATTATGTACTGCAGCCAAATTCATACACAACTTGTGCTTACTAGAATCTATGTCATATAGTCATGTTATCTTCTAGATCTAAACTTCTAACCAAAATCAAAACAAACACCAATGTTTCTCCCTATAATATTCTCAATGTGACATATAATTAATCTACTATTACTTTCATCACCATCACTCATTAGAATCATCCCTATGATCATCATCACCTCTATTCATGAAATATCTTGTTAGATGACCCTGAAAAAACTGTGGTCATCTATAATATTCATCAAAGACCTCACACACACCACTATCTAGGACAAGACACACCATCCGACCTCACACCACCTTACTATAATTCTATATTGTAAACCATATGAAATTTTCCTTTCCACTAACTTATCTGATAGTACAATCAACCCATTAATTAATGTAAGATCCAAATATAACCATTTTTCATGAAAATACACATAAAATGGGAAATATAAGTGTTTGAGAATGAAAAAATTCATTTAAAATTTTGTTTTTTATCACTTAAAACAAGTTGAACAATGGTTATGTTTAATCTAGATATTTAAATTTCATTTAGAGAGGTTTTGAAATATTAAAATTCTAAAATTCAATTAATAGTTCTTGATTAGAGGTTTTTTATACATCACCATAAAAACCCATTAGTTTCCATAATCAAATCACTTTTCATAAAAATGAAATATCAAATATAACATCTTAATTTTGATAAATTTATTCCATTTAAGAACTTAGATTAAAAATAACTCAAATAACATTATGTAAAATTTTAAAGTATAATTATTCAAGAATATTAAGTAAATTATTCTAAAATAGTGTAAAATAAATCAAAATTGAGAATCATGGATTTATTATCATGTAAAACAAGGAGAAAAGAAACATATAAACAACCTACCTCATTGTGAAAACATTATCGCTTCAATTTTCTCATTATCACCATGAAAACAATTCCTTGATTCTTTATGAATCGACCACCAATCACTTTTGGAAGTTGAGGCCATACCAATAGATACAAAATGTTATTATAGGATCTAAAACCATTGGTATATCCTAAACCAATGGTTTGATGATAAATTATCTATAAAACCATTGATATAGGCATTTTATAGAAAAAAAGTAGTGAGGTTTGAACCTAGGACCTCACTATTATTATTCAATGACTTAACCACTAGCATACAACCATTTTTATATATATATATAAATATATATATTTATGTATGTATAAAATCAATTATAAAATTTTAATTATTTATTGTTATTAAACATAAAAATAAAAAAGTAAAATTATAACCTATACTAATGGTTTTAGAAAACCATTGGTAAATGTCTAGAACAACAGTTTTATAGGACCCTTGGCATAGTTTCATGAAAAAATTGAGACCTATACCAAAGTTTCATCCAAACCATTGTTATAGGCTAAACTATACCAATATTTTAAGCAAACATTTATATAGGTAAAAACTATACCAATGGTTTTAAAAACTGTTGGTATAGGCCCATTAGTATGGACCATATTTCCAATAGTGAAAGTTTGGTGTTGATTAGCCAATAAATGAGGCTAATATTAATTGTTAATATATACAATATTCATTTTATTTATTATTCATAAACACCATTTTAGTGAATTTTACATTTTGAACATCATTTCACATTATGATTGTAATACCTTCTTAAAATGGACTATTATGTGGTACATTTTTGAACATCATTTGAAGTACCTAATGATTAATCTAATTTTAAGGAATATAATTATATATATTTTAATTTGATATTTTTTGAACTGTATCTACACTTAAATATTAACATTTTTCATTCAGTGATCAATGGAGGATTCATAAAGGATGATAGAGATATTTGGAGATGAATGGAAGCAATTCTAGAGAAGGAAGATTGGAAAACATCCCACTGATGAGAATTTGGGACCCACATTACAAACCCAATGAAGCATAAATTTCGTGGGATGCTAGAAGACATATATAGGAACAAATAATTCTTCATGATCCAGTGCTAATTCGACCTAAATTGTGGTCATTAAGGTGGCCCAATTTAAAGATAAAATTCTGGGCTAGATTTTGTGGCCCAGAAAAAAATCCTACCAATATGATCATATCTCAGAATCCACAACTCCAAATGGGCCCAAATTTTACAGGAGGTTATAAGACATTAGGGGATCAATTTTTGTATTATATGGACCACTCTTATTCGTCCATATATAAGGTCTTCCAAGCGCGTCTGTTCGGTGGATGAAAGATGGATGCCACCTCGGGTCAAGTGTGGAAAAGTCCAAGTTCCACAAGTTTTCCACCACCGTAGGCCTACCATAATCAAATGGGATGCTTTTTACTATTATAGGATCTACCCAAGGATTCAAAAATTCCTATTTAAGGTAGTGGTGGTGGAGGAGTTTATCATCTTTGGTTCTTTGTTCAATTGTAATGTTATGCTGCGATTTTGTTGTCTCGAGTTTGTCTTTCACATGTAAGTTGTTCAATTCACTTTAGTTTCTTAATAAAAGATCTTATTTTCCTCTTATTATATTTTTCTTAATATCACTTTGATACCGTTGGTTCAAGGTGTGAATTTATTCACACCAAACCTTGTGAAATTATTCACACAATGGTGGAGTGATAATTTTCTTTTTATTGTTTTCTTTACTTCTTCAATTCCTCCCTCGTGAGTCTACTTTCCGCTTCCATTGAAACTATAGAATAAATGGAGGGATAAACCACTTATGGGTTGATACAAAGGAGTAGAAAGGGTCTGTATTTAATGTTATTTATCACCCCATTAATGTCTAATCACTTCTTTAATTGATATTTTTATTTGATGATTTTTAAACTCCATCATCCTTGTTGAATTTAAGGCCACACACTTCAAGTGCTAATACGAACCTTTACCTTGAAGTGATCAAAACTTTGATCCTTAAAGTGTATAGGTTATTAGTATTAAACGGTGTATGTATTAAACCAGTAAGTGATGATGTTGTTTTATCTTCTTAAATGAATCTATCTCAATTATAAGAAATTTAAATCATTGAAAAGGAAATACGTCCAATCCACCCCAAGTGATAACATAGGATCAACTCACTCTTTTAAATTGAATCCACTTAAGTATCTTAGAGTTCATTTAAAACCATATTGAATCAACCCAAGTTGTCAAATTCATATCCAAAAACAATCCATATAATGTACCTGTCTGTAGGTTACTTCTTAGGTCTCTGAGGATTCGATAACCCAAGCTAAACTACATGGACCATTCTACCTTCATCTCTTGGGTAAATTTGAGCATGAATCAAATTTTTGTACCGTTTATAGGGAACCAAGTAAGTAATATAAAAACCCATTCTATTCTCCCACATTTCTTCTTTTCTCATCCAAATTCTCTTATCTTATGCCTTTCTCGTTTTTTTTCTTTTGGCGCATGTCCGCCTACACCCGCGATCAATCAAACCGTCTAGTTAGGGTGGATAGTCCTGGAGTTGGGGAGTCAAGTACACCAAGGGAACTATTTAAATTATATCCTAATATTCCTAATACTCCATAGTCCAAAATTTATCCCATTTCAATGGAAGGTCTTCAAAGAAATCAACTCATAATCCCAGGTGGGAACCAAAATGGAAACCCAAATGAGGTAGCCCCAAACTTGGGGAATGCAATTGATCAAACCATGAATGACTACCTCACACCTTCCTGGACCAATTCCCTCTCATGTATTAGAAAAAATTCCCTAGGATATGCCAACTACATATTTAAACCCCATTTCCTAAACCATCTTCCCACATTCCATGGAATGGAGTCCGAGATGCCCTACCTTCACATTAAGAATTTCAATGAAATTGTAGAAACCATGTGTCCCCCACATCAACTAGAATCAGCTAAGATGAGTCTATTTCCTTTTTCTTTAAAGGATCGAGCAAAACATTGACTAAAAAATTTGATACCATCATCCATAAACTCTTGGGACCAACTAAAAAGATAATTCTACAAAAAATACTTTCTCCACCACAAAACAATTGCACTTAAAAAGAGTAACCAAAACTTTTTTGAAAAAGAGGGAGAGTCATTCTATGAAACATGGGAGAGGTTAAAAGACACTCTAAACATGGTTCCACACCATGATATTTCTATTCCTGAATAAGTGATAATTTTCTATGAAGGGTTGGGTCTGGGGAACAAACAATTCATTGACATGATGTGTAATAGAACCTTTAAAAACAAAGCCCCAAATGATGCTTACGAGTATCTAGAAATCCTTTCTGAACAAAACCAAATATGGGGAACTTCACCTTATTCTGAAAAGCCACAAAGAACTACTAGAATTCATACAATTAAAGAAGAGGAAATCCTTAGGGCTAAACTTTCAGCACTCTCTAGGAATGTTGAAGAGACAGACCTTAGGAAAGTCCATGAAATCCAAACTGTAGACCCTGTTTGCACAATTTGTGACAAACATGACCATAAGATAGAAAACTATCCAACCATTCCATCCATAAAGGATGTTATTTTAGGAGGACCCCCAGTGGAAGTAAATGCCTTAAACTTTCAAAAGCCTCAATACCAAAACAACTTCAACCCAAGGTATAATGACCACCCAGGATTCCGCTGGAAAGATAACCAACAACCTAGCCAACCACTGGGAGAAAATCCTTACCCCCATCAGAACTACCAAACCCATAACCAGTTCCAAACCCAACCTATCCAATACCAACAGCCACCGGTCCATTTTCAACAAACCGTCCCACCTCTAAAATATCCCCATGGGATAAACCAATATTCTCAAGCACCAACCCAAACTGTTCCACAAAGCCTACTAGAACAACTGTGCAAACAAATAGAAAGGATGAACTTGGAATTCTCTTCCCTTAAACAAGAACTTCAAACCATCAAAACTGGAAAGGCACCCATGCCTACTCTGGCGGTGCCATCCTCAACTTCAATGGGAGAGTCAAGTTGTACTGAAACAACTCATGAACAACTAAAGACTGTGATTGTTTTAAGAAGTGGGAAATAAATTGAGAAACCTAAACAACTAATTTAGAACCCACCTGAAGATTCAAACTTGGATGGAAATTAAAATGAACCAAATGATCAAACTGAAAAACACGATAACATTGTCAAATAAACAACTCTTCAACAAACAACCCCACAACCTGCACCATTTCCTCAACGCATAAGGGGGAAAACCAAGCTTGAATTGAGTGAAACATTGAGGGAAATCTTCTGACAAGTTAAGTTGAACATTCCCCTTCTCGATCCATCTAAACCATACCTGCCTACTCAAAGTACCTTAAGGACTTGTGCACTTAAAAAAAAATTTCACATAAAAACCAAGTCCTTTTGGCTGATAATGTGAGTACCACCATTCAAGGGACCATTCCTCCTAAGTTGAAAGAACCGGGTTGACCTTACATCAATGTTAAACTAAGAGAGAGAAAAGTTATCAAGGCCTTGTGTGACCTAGGTGCTAGTATCAATCTCATTTCCTATGCTGTGTACTACCAGTTAGGCCTAGAAGAAATTCAACCCACATCTTTCACACTTCAACTTACTGATCGTAGCATTAGGGTTACAAAGGGGATTTTAAAGGACGTTCTGGTAAAGTTTGAAAACTTCATCTACCCTATTGACTTCATTGTCCTTGACAACCATCCAAACTTAGGAAATAAGGAACAAACCCCAATTATCCTTGGTCGTCCCTTCCTTGCAACAATCAACTCTGTTATCCGAGTCCGAAATGGGAACATGACCATCACCTTTGGAAACATGAGTCTAGACTTGAACATCTATAATGAAATCTCACAAATAGGGGATGGTGAGGACATTCATGAAGTAAACATGATAGGAAGCATTGATAATGAATCCATATAACATCAAGGAATATTTGATGAATGTTTAAGTCAGGATGAGATTGATTTCCTTTGTTAATATGAATGAAGTTTATCTCCTTGGATTGAATCATTTTCAAATTGCTCTTATGATGAAGTCTTAGGTCCAAAAATTAGTGAAACCTTTTAGGAAACCACTTTCATGGAGACCACTCCAAATTCCTTCCCTAAATCTGATCAGGCCAATCTAGTAGCTGAAACTTCTACATGTGGCGAATCAATCCTATCTAAAACTTTAGGAAATAAAATTGATCTTGATCCAATGTCCCAATATTCTGTTGAAATTCTGAACCAACCTGATCTTGAATTGAAGGAACTTCCTGCTGCACTCAATTATGCTTTCCTAGGGGACAATCAAACACATCCTATTGTCATTTCTTCCTCTCTTGAATCCAATAATGAGAGGATGCTTCTAGATGTCCTTAGGAAACATAAGAAAACCATTGGTTGGACCCTATCTGATATTCCCGAGATTAGCCCACTTATTGGGACTCATAGGATTGTTCTGGAATCTGATTCAAAGACATGTCGTCAACCTCAATGGTGAATCAATCCTAATCTCATGGAGGTAGTAAGGAAAGAACTTCTGAAATTGTTAAAATATGGTATCATATATCCTATAGCTGAGAGTGAATGGGTGAGCCCAATCCAAGTGGTTCCAAAAAAGGATGGAATCACAGTGATAACCAATAAGGATGGAGAGATTCTTCCAACAAGGGTGAGTAGTGGATGGAGGGTCTGCATTGACTATAGGAAGCTAAACTCATTCACCAAGAAGGACCATTTCCCCTTACCATTCATTGACCAAGTCCTTGAGAGAGTGGCATGTCATGCATTATACTATTTCTTAGATGGGTACTTGGGGTATAATTAAATTGATGTCTCTCTATAGGATCAAGGTAAGACTACATTCACCTGTCCATTCAACACCTTTGTGTTCAAATGCATGCCCTTTGGTTTATGCAATGCTCCTGGAACCTTCCAGCGGTGCATGATGGGAATCTTCTTAGACATGGTAGGGGATTTTATAGAGGTCTTCATGGATGAATTATCTGTGTTTGGGGATACATTTGAGGGCTATCTGCATAATGTAGAGAGAGTCTTGTCAAGATGTGAAGAAAAAAATCTGGTCTGAAACTGGGAAAAATGCCATTTCATGGTTAAAGAGGGGCTAGTTCTAGGCCATCTGGTCTCAGGTAGGGGGATTGAAGTTGATAAATCCATGGTTGACATCATTCGTCACCTTCCATCACCCAAAACTGTCAAGGAAGTGAGGTCTTTCTTAGGACAAGCTGGTTTCTATAGAAGATTCATCAAGGACTTTAGTTCAATCTCCTGTCCCCTTTGTGCTATCCTAGTAAAGGATGCTCCATTTGTTTGGACAGAAAGCTATGAGGGTTCATTATCAACCCTCAAATCCTCTCTCACCTCTCCTCCCATTATGAAATCTCTTAATTGGAACCTTCCTTTTGAACTTATGTGTAATTCCAGTGAATTTTCTATGGGAGCTGTGTTAGGACAACATTGTGATAAAACTCCTTATGTCATTTCTTATGCAAGCAAATCCTTAAATGATGCCAAAATCAACTACACCACTACTGAAAAGGAGTTACTTGCTATTGTGTTTGACTTAGAGAAGTTTAGGTCCTACCTCATAGGATCCCCCATCACTGTGTTCACTGACCATTCTGCACTAAAATACCTCTTCCAAAAACAATATTCCAAGGCTAGACTGATTAGGTGGGTCCTTCTCTTACAAGAATTTGACCTCACAATCAAGGATAAAATGGGAATTGAAAATGTTGTAGCTGATCACCTTTCTAGGATGGAATTCAAAGACAACTCAAATCACCTTTCTGTGTGTGATTCATTTCCTGATGAACACCTATACTCTATGAGTGACTGCCCTTGGTATGCTGACATAGCCAATTTATTAGTTACAGGAGTCATAAAAAATTCTTAGGGACTCAAGCTCGAAGGAAATTCCTTTATGATATTAGACACTATCTGTTTGATGATCCATACCTCTATAAGTTCTGCCCTGAACAAGTCATTTGGAGGTGTGTCCCAGAATCTGAACAAGAGGCCATCCTTAAATTCTATTATAGTGAGGCATGTGGAGGTCACTTTTCATCTAAGAAAACATCTGCTAAGATTCTTCAATGTGGTCTCTTCTAGACCACCCTCTCAAGGGACTCCTACACATTTTGTCAAAGCTGTCCTAGGTGTCAACAAGTAGGGTCCATCAAAAAAAGGAATCAAATGCCACTCACTCCCATATTAGTGGTTAAAATCTTTGACTATTGGGGAATTGATTTCATGGGTCCCTTCCCAAACTCTAGGGGATATCTTTACATTCTCTTAGCTATCGATTATGTCTTGAAATGGATTGAGGACATTCCTAAAAAATCCAATGATCATAAAACTGTGATTAGATTTCTCAAGGAAAACATCTTCTCTAGATTTGGAATTCCCAGGGATATCATTAGTGATCGTGAAACTCATTTTTGCAATCGTCCATTCTCATCACTCATGGAAAAATATGGAATTTCTCACAAAGTGTCCACTTATTACCACCCACAGACCAATGGTCAAGCTGAGTTAGAAAATAGGGAGATTAAGAATATTCTTGAAAAAACTGTCAATCCTTCTAGGAAAGATTGGTTCGAGAAACTCTTGGATGATCTTTGGGCATATCGTACAACATAAAAAAACATCCTAGGAATGTCACCATATAGGTTGGTTTATGGAAAAGCATGCCATTTACCTGTTGAAATTGAGCATAAGGCCTTGTGGGCAATTAAGAAAATGGATTATGACCTCTCATTGGCTGGAACAAAAAGGAAATTATATCTCAATGAACTGGAGGAACTAAGTATGAAGGCTTATGAAAATTCAAGGATCAATAAATCTAGAGTTCAAGACTACCAATCTAGGAATATCAAGGTCAAACATTTTGAACCAGGAAAAATTGTGCTCTTGTATAGTTCAAAACTTCATTTACACCTGAGAAAGTTATGGTCTAGATGGTCAGGTCCTTTCATAGTGCATCATGTATACCGCCATGGGGCAGTATAGATTCAAGATCCCACAATTAGTTACATTTTCAAGTTCAATGGTCAAAGGTGAAAACCATTCATTGAATCATTCAATAAATAGGAAATAGAGGTTGAGTTAATTGAGCCAATCTATGAACCAGGAAAAAATCGATAGATTTAGGATCCATGTCAGGATAACGACGTTAAACAAAGCGCTGCATGGGAGGAAACCCATGGTTTTCAAGTTTCTTATCATTTTATTGTTTTAATAAACTTTATATTTTAAATAGGATTAATTAATAATTTTTATATTAAAAAAAATAGACTGTTGACCTGTTCTTCTATTATGAATATGGATGGGTATGAAAGGGGATCACCATATTCATCCGTGTCACGTGGTGTGGTCCTTGAGTAATGCCTTACCCAAAAATTTAAAAAGAAGACAATGTATCATCAGTTTGTTTTATTTTAATGTGTTTGTAGGTTAAAATAAAAATACAAAAAAATAAATAAAAATATTATAATAATAATAAAAAGGGACAAATCATGGGTTGTGGGTCAAACCCCGTCACAACCGGCGAAGCCATGGGGATTCGAACCTGGGACCAAAGGGAGACAGGGGCGCGCACTTACCATTGACCTACGTCTTTTTGTGCTTCATTATTCTATAATTTTTATATATATACTTATATTTTACTTTCTTTATTATATATATATATATATTGTTTTTTTTTGTTTTGTTTCTTTTATTTTTACTTTTTCTACTAGGGAACTCTACAAGTGACATGGATATCAAAGGATTAAAAGGGAGCAACAAGAATTTCAACTTCAACCACCAGGTGACTTCATTCCATGATCCTCATTTTCAATTTCCTTTTTGAACTTTCATTCTCTACCTCTACCCCCTTCTAAATTTTCTTTTCTTTAAACACTGGGGACAGTGTTATTTTAAGTTGGGGGGGGGGAGATAAAATAAAAAATGATTTTGTGTAAAAAAAATGAATGATTTGAAAAACAATTGTTTAAATGGAATGAAACATTCCTTTAACTTTGAACATGGTAATACACATTGTACACTTTGAAACTGAATATCAAATAATTTATCATGCCCTAATTCTGATTTTAATCCTTGTATAATTTCATGAGCATAGATTTTGGAAAGTGTGGATGTCCAATGTGATATTTCATCGTTTATATTTTCATCCAAATAAAAAAAAGATCACAATGCACGTCCTTTAGATAGTGGGGTATTAGTTTGAGTTCATGGGGTCCCCCAAATAAATAGCATAGGTTTGGTGATCATTTTAGTTTTAATATGTGTATTCAATAAAAAAATAAAAAAAAATAATAATAAATTTTTGCGTAGAACAATTAAATGACATAATGCGTGGCTTTCGACACTTGGGGATCGTGACTCCATAGTTGGCTGGCCCAGAGTTAGCAATTTTATCTCTATTTTTGGTAATTTGAATTTGTTTTTGACTGAGTTAACTCGAGATGATTCCTGAGTATGTGGGCTTCACTTGGTTCCCTAAGGTCTTTAAGCCTGAGAGTCATCGGCAAAGTCTCGCTACATGGGTTGACTCTTTTGAGTGCAATTTCAATTACCATGGAAAAATTGAAAAAAAAAACAAAAAAAAAACAAAAAAACAAAAAAAAATTAATACAAAAAAAAATTGAATACTTATCTTAATATTGAAATGTGATTCCACCTAGTGCTTCTGTCATTTCCCCCTTGAATAAAGATGAACCCCCATGTCTATTGTGATGCACAACACATCCTCATACTTAATTGATATTGGATGAAATATGGAAATTAATTTGAACAAAGGAATGAGATTGGTATTGAAATTAGATTATGAAACTATCATGTATTAAAATATTTTGATGGGTTTCATGATTTTTTGGTATAAGGGTTTTTGGTGATCATTGTGTATTAAAATGTTTTTGGAAAAGGGAATTCAAATTTCATATAGTTGAGATATATTTTGCTCGGGACTAGAAAAACTCAAGTTGGGGGGTGTGATTAGCTAATAAATGAGGCTAATATTTATTTTTAATATATATAAAATTCAAGTTCTTTATTATTCATAAACACCATTTTAGTGCATTTTATATTTTGAACATCATTTCACATTATGATTGTAATACCTTCTTAAAATGCACTATTATGTGGTACAATTTTGAACACCATTTGAAGTACCCAATGATTCATCTAATTTTAGGGAATTTAATTATCCATATTGTAATTTTATATTTTTGGAACTGTATCTACACTTAAATTTGAACATTTTTTATTTAGGGATCAATGGAGGATTCATAAGGGATGATGGAGATATTTGGAGATGAATGGAAGCAATTCTAGAGAAGGAAAATTGGACACCATCCCACTGATGAGAATGTGTGACCCACATTAAAAACCCAATAAAGCCCAAATTTCGTGGTATTCTAGAAGACATATAGAGGAACAAAACATTATTCAAGAGATAGTGCTAATTCGGCCTCCATGGTGGACATTAAGGTGGCCCAATTTGAAGATAACATTATGGGCCAGATTCTACGGCCCAGAAAAAAATACTACCAATATGATCATATCTAGGAATCCACAACTCCAAATGGGCCCATATTTTACAATAGGTTATAAGAGATTCGGGGATAAATTTTCTTATTTTATGGAACACTCTTATTCGGCCATCTAAAAGGTCGTTCAAGTGCATCTGTTCAGTGGATGAAATCTGGCTTCCACCTCGGGTCAAGTGTGGAAAAGTACAAGTTCCACAAGTTCTCCACCACCCTAGGGCTACCATAATCAAGTGGGATGCTTTTTACTATTTTAGTCTCGACCAAAGGCTTCCAAAATGCCTATTTAAGGAATTTGTGGTGGAAGAGTTTATCATATTTTGTGCTTTGTTCAATTGTAATGTTATGCTGCGATTTTGTTGTCTCAAGTTTGTCTTTCACATGTAAGTTGTTCAATTCACTTTAGTTTCTTAATAAAAGCTCTTATTTTCCTCTTATTATGTTGTTATTAATATCACTTTGATACCATTGGTTCAAGGTATGAATTTATTCACACCAAACCTTGTGAAATTATTCACACAACGGTGGAGTGATCATTTTCTTTTTATTGTTTTCTTTACTTCTTCAATTCCTCCCTCGTGAGTCTACTTTCCGCTTCCATTAAAACCATAGCATCAATGGAGGGCTAACCCAATTATGGGTTGATCCAAGGGATTAGAAAGGGGATGGATTGTATGTTATTTATCACCCCATTAATGTCTAATCACTTCTTTAATTGAGATTTTTATTTGATGATTTTTAAACTCCATCATCCTTATTGAATTTAAGGCCACACACTTTAAGTGCTAATACGAACCTTTACCTTGAAGTACTCAAAACTTTGATCATTCAAGTGTATAGGTTATTAGTATTAAAGGGTGTAGGTATTAAACTAGTAAGTGATGATGTTGTTTTATCTTCTTAAATGAATCCATCTCAATTATAATAAATGAAATCATTGAAAATGAAATACGTCCAATCCACCCAAAGTGATAACCTAGGATCAACTCACTCTTTTAAATTGAATTCACTTAAGTCTCTTAGAGTTCATTTAAAACCATCTTAAATCAACCCAAGTTGGCCACTTCATATCCAAAAACAATCCATAGAATGTACGTGTCTGTAGGTTACTTCTTATGTCTCTGATGATTTGATAACCCAAGCTAAACTACAAGGACCGTTATACCTTCATATCTTGGGTAAATTTGAGCGTGAATCATGTGATAATTAAAATTTAAAGAATGATCACTAATATACCAATTCCTTTTTAGGTTTCCTGAAAAAAATGGTGTCCAAACCTAATGATCAGTTATAGTATATGAAATTATAGTAATAAATTTCTGTTAACCATGTTAAAACTTAAGACACTCGAAAAGGTTCAACTCGAAAATCAGAACCCAAAAACATTATTTATAATCATACTAGGTAAAAAACTACATTTCAGACTCAAAATTATTTTCAAAATTTCTATTTTATATTAAATTAAGAAGATAAAAACATTTTCTCTCATGGTATGAATATTTCTTATTTAATAAATATTAAATATCTATGAAAAAAAAACCAGCTCAAAACATTATTAAAATTTAACTTGAGGGAAAACATTGAATTACGTGATCAATGGAACAATAATTTTTTTCCATGATATTATCTAGTTTAAATTTACCATTTTGACCCTTTATAAGACATAAGGTTTCTTAACTAAAAAACGAGCTATGTTTTGACTGGGGGAAAACCTGGGTCACTATATAATTAACACATCACTCATACAGAAAAGAAATTTTCATGTCATTTTTTTACCTCAGTTACTAAGTGGAATAATTGATATTGATATAGTAAATATGTTATTTATGTTTGTTTTTATAACTGAAATTAAAAAATACATCCAATGAAAGTTAGTATTAAAATTGATATCAAATGTAACCCCTAAACCAAATCCAAAAAATAATCAGCTTATAATGTTGGTTATTTTATAAAATTGATGTTATAAATATAAAAAATGAATGTTATTAATTAAATTGATTTTGTACATTATATTCAATGTCCATTATTAATTGAAACAAACATAAAATATATTATCTTTTTGAAATTTTTATTCTTGATTTAATGTCATTTTTTATTAAAAACGTCATGAAATATATTATATTATACCATTTATACAATACCATGACCTCAAATATTGAGTCCTGAGACCCAATACAGGATACCACCTGGCCTAAAGTGCATCTCCAAATCACTAAAGGCTGATGATAATTAGTGAGGGTTAAAAAGAAATTGTAGGACATGATTTTAAATTAAGTAAAACACCATAAACTACACATGATCAAGTGTAATTCATTTAAATAAAAATAATTTTAAAATAAAAATTTAAAGAAGAAATAAATTTTCTCTAAAAAAACTAAATCTAATGTATTTAATAAAATATAAATGACGCACCGTCACAAATGACTAAATGGTAAAACCATGAGCTTCCATTTCCTCCACCATAACTCTAATATGGTACCTCGAGTCGCCATATATGAATAATTTTGGATTCTATTTACCTACATTATAACCAATCTTGTCTACATATCCACCAAGGTGAAAATACAGCTGGTAGGTATGAATTTAGTTGGATTTCTATAAGAATCCAATGCATGTCTATGAAAAATGAATTCCGAATTCAATGAAAAAAAACATGATAAATGAAAAAGTATTTTTAAACAAAAACATTTGATTTATATCAATTTATAAAATTAAAAATTCTTATAAAAATTTTATAATTCAAAAAACTTTTGAAATTAAAACTTCCTCCCTAAAAACTGTTATATAAAAAACACATTTCCCCCTAAATTCCAAGAAAATTTCTCATTTTCACAAGCTATCAAGAAATTCCAATCTTCTCAAAATCTATTTGAAACTCCACATTTTATTTAAAATCTATTGTAAATTACATTTTTTCCAAAATCAATACCATATGCAATGGATTTACATGAATATTCCCATAATCCATTTTCTCTATCTAGTTATCTGGTATACATCATCATTTTCCTGTTAATATAAGGTTTTCCCTTACTTAGTCATATTTTTGAATCAAGTCATTACCCATCCATACAACCATAAACCATCCACTTTACCGTGACATGGTGAAGGTTTTTTCCATTTATCCCTGGTTATCCTAATCATTTCTTTCCTTAAGGAACAATTTTCCACCACTTTCCAATTGTGGAAACTAGATTTAAAAATAAGACTCCCTAAATCAATTTTAATATATTCACACACTCGATGAAATAAATTTCAAAAGTAATATTCATGATACACTTTTAAATCAAATAATTTTCATAGTCAAACCACCAAAATTAATTTAATTAAAATTTTTATAATTGAATTAAAACCAAGTCACCTTGAAATAACTAATTTTTTTTATTGAAACCCTCATTTAAATTTAAAAACAATCACATCAATCACTTTAAATAACACTGTTTCCCAATACATATAAAATAATATCCACTTTAATTGAATATATAAGTTTTCAATTCCAAATTTCATCCCATACACTTAAATTTATAAAACTCATTATTAATTTCTAAAATTTTCTTAAAAATATAGTGATTAATTAAAATCCCAAAAATTACATAAAAAATTGATTATTCCAAAATCATTATTTTATAAAAATTAAAAATTTCAAAATGATTCAGTTAGAAAAATACAAAATAAATAAAAAACAATAAACAATGCATATGAAATTATCCAATTCATTTAAGAGACATGAGTCACCAACCAAGTCATGTTTTTCATAGAAATATCCCAATTTAGGGGTCTAATTGACAATTTTTGAATTCAAAAATACCTATCAAGATGAAAAAAATACCTCAATATATGATTGAAAAATTAAAGATACATTATTCTAGTCTTTGGATTCATGAGATAAATCAAGTGAAAATAGGAGATAAGATATATCTAGGTTTTACCTAATATATATCATCCAATCCAACAACCACACCCTCAATCTATTGAAAAGAGTTGGTATACCACTAAATTCACCCTAAATCACCAAATAAATATCCCAAGAATATTTGGTAGGAAGAAATAATTATTTAGGAGAAGTTTTTAGTGAGAAAATGATGGATCTATAACACTTAAACATGATTACATGGTCACAATTAATGATTTTTGACACCGTGTAGGCCTCGCTACTTTAAAAAAAGAGTTCATGGACTTAGAGACCTTTATGGGACTATATAAGGACCATGGAGATATAATTTCCTATAAATTCCTAGCATTCATGATCTTTAGGACCATGATTACATAGTGTAGGGACTGTGTAACCCAAAAAAGATCCCTTTAACTTCTATATAAATATTTTTTTCTAGAAAAACATAGTACTAGAAAAAATCTAATTACATATCCAATGGTGTGGTGAAAAATCTATTTTGATATCACATAGGTAATTTTTTTCTTCAGATAATTGATAATGCACCATTAAAACATTTTTAATCATTATTATTATATTCTATGTTCATAAATATTGAATCTTTATAACATGAGTGTCAAAATTATTTACACCATAGTATTTTTCATCCCTAAAAATTCATTAGGTACTCCTATAAATGAATAAAACTAGCCACGGATTTAATATTTTAGCCTCTTTCTCCCTCCCATGCATCCATTAGATCATCTGATGCTACCACAACACCAATTTTATAACATCCCTGAACCTACACTCTTGGATATGGTGCTAAAATCATAGGCATAACATTTATGTTTTTGATACTAATGATGGTGACCTGATTTTCACCATCCAAAACATACAATATCAAAAGGAAATATTGAATCACTTATATTCTCAAGGAAATTTTTAGTTTAGAGTTTTAGAGAATTAATAAAAACTCTTACATAAACAATACCCAATAATTTAAGAGAGTATCTTTTCCACCACACTCAACTTTTCATATTCCATATTAGTTTATAATAATTATCTATATGAAACCCTTCTATAAATAACTTATTCAACCTCAATATTTATAACATGGGGAAAATGAAACATAAGAAGGGTGAACACAAATTTCCTATCAGGGTAAATGTAAGAATTAATTATTGAATGTCATTAGGGAGAATAAGAAGAGAATAATGGTATGATAACATATCAAAATGAACGAGTGTAGCACAATAATATTCATACCCATAAATACCTAGATCATCAAACATGAAAACATGTCATAAGGCTTTAAAAAATTCAAGAGTCATCAAAATCAATTATCATGATCCATGTGATATATATCTTGGTCATAATAAACATTATAAACCCATATAAATTATAGATAAAACTTAGTGGTATCTTGGAACATTATCTTCAAATCAATTCTTACAAATTGAATAAAAAATAAGGAAAACTTCTATCTTCAGAGTACCCAATATATTGGAGGGATATAACAGACCTCATAATAAATTACCAAACTATTCCAATTTTTTTTGAAACTTTTGAATTAATCACCCTATGTAGGCTTCAGGAGATACATGTTACCTTTGTGTCTGGATAATATTTTATGAGATCCTAGAAGTTGTAGGCCAACCTGTCCTAGGTCTGAATGTATTCTTTCAGATTTATTTTCCCCTCATTGATTCCATGAGCCAAAATCTGGTCTTGGTTGTTGATCCAATCAACTTTCTATTTTTTAAGATCAAATCGAATTGATCTCTCATACAAAATATCAGATTTAACTTTTGAAACATTAATATAAAATTTTTAATCCACCATATATTCCTCATAATGAAGGATAAGCTTCAAGTCAACATTCTCTTTCCTTGCATCCTTTCAGACACCATCAGATTCCACCAGATCAACCAACTAGTTAGGATCCTCAATCCTGTCACCTTTAGACCCAAAGACCTTGTCACTATGAACCTACCGATCATTTCCATAATGATAAGACTTAACAGGTTCCCTAAATTTAACACACTTTCCAACTGATTAGGTAGTCATTTATTTTGGAAGGTATGGATAATATTTCAAAGTCTTGTTCTTTCTCCTAGAATTCAACGGATAGTCTCTAACATCAATGAGATTTAGATTTACTTTTAAAAGTCTATAATGTGATAAAAACTTGTGTTTCTCATCCTTCTCATTCTCAGAAGGTGACTGGGGAATCTCAGCTACCTCATTTTCTGAAGATTATTCAACAGGGGATGGAACCATCTTATTGTCCTTCCTGTAACTCACCTTTGTCCATCCCCCTTGATCCTCTGCCTCACCAAATTCATTTGTTATACTGGAAAACTTATTATGAATGAGGACCAGATGGATGTCTACAGGTGTTGGAAGAAAATTTGGTGTCTTTGACTTTAAATATTCATGTCCCTATCTCAGAGAGACTGACCCAGGGATTTGGAAACCTAAACAGTCCCTAAATTGGAACACTTGATCTGAAGGTGGACAACTATGTTGTCCGTTGGAGGAATCAATTCCTTGGACCCTAAAGATCTGGGCCCTTGGATAGCTAACCACTTATCCTTGGTTTATGAGATAACCAACCATCATTGGTTTATAATAGAACCACCCTTCATTGGTTTATAACATAACCATCCATCATTATAAACAATGTCCAAGAACTGTATCATGAATAAAGAATATAGATCATTAATTTCATCATAAACTCATTAAAACAACCTTTATTATTTTCAAAATTTGATTTATCCATGGAAAAGAAATAGGTTCCATAAAAATATATTGGAAATATGATTAACCTGTAGAAAATAAATGAGTTACAAAACAATCTCTTTGAAACATGATTAACCGGTGGAAAAGAAATGAGTTCTATAACAACCTATTTGAAACATGATTAACCCATAAAAAAGAAACAAGTTCCATAAAATATATTTGAAATAATATTAATACATCTAGTGAAATAATTAGGATGGTATAATTAAAAAATAGACCCATTGTATCATAATTAACAACATGGGGTTTTGAAATTCATGAATGGAAATACCATTAAAATATTATAAAAAAATATTTTTGGGGAAAATAACAATTTAAATTTAAAAATCACTATTTAAAACTGAAAATTCAAAAAATATTTTGAAAATAATTAAATTTGAAAAAAACATTGTAAATATATAAATTAATGTTCAAAGAAAATAAATGTCATGACAGCGGGGAAATCTGTTCATGTTGTAAATGTTAAAAATAAAAATTGTTTTGAAAACATTTTGTAAAAGGGAATCAAAAGTGACCCATTTGAAAACATTAAGATTTTTTTTAAAAAAAATTATAAAATAAAGTATAATAACTTGTAAAATATATTTATAAAATCATTTATTTTTAAAAAAAGAACATTTTTGAAAACATTTTAGAAAATAAGGATATGGAAGAGAAAGATACTCGATCTAAAAGAAAAATACAAGATCAATATCACTTACAACGAATTTCTTATTGTTTGTTCAATAAATCAGGGAAGTAATGGAAATTAATCATATGAAACACATTCATAACTAGATTATAATGAAATATATTTGGTTAAATAAAATAATATCATGTTATTTTCTCTAAACAAAACTTGAACATAAATAATCCTGAAAGAAAAGAGATTGTAACATAAAGCCTTTGCCACTTTGGTAACTCTTTAATTGTAAGAAACATGAAAGAATAAATTCAAATTAAACTATCATTAACATAATTAGATCCATAATTTAACATTATAAAAGGTCAATATATAAATTTTATAAATAATATAGGTGTATATCATAAACATATGTCCCAAATAAAGTAATTTGGGAAGATTAACTATTACAAAGATCATATCACTAAATTGAGAGTTAATAAATGGGGAGATTATGTGTAACAAATTTAAATACATAATTTTTTTTAAATAAATAATAAAACAATTTAATTACTAATTTACACATAATCATATCATAATAGAGTAAATGAAGAAATTTTATAACACAACAAAAGGAAATTGAGTTAAGAAACTATTTACCACTTGGTAACTTTCAAGTCAATCCCTAGGGATAAATTAATTAAAATTGAAACTTAAAATAACCTTATGTATAATGGACATTATATACACCAAAAAATAAAAACAAGTGGTGAATATGGAATATATGATATGATAAACCCTTACATTGAGTTCAAAATTTCCTTGTATGTCCTTTAAATACTATATAATAAGGTTACATAAATTATTGTATTTATTAATTTTTTTATAGTTTTAATAACCTATAATTAAATTATTTTTTTAATGAAACATTTAAATATTTAATCCGTTAATTCCATGTTTTGTGTTTCGAGGACGTTCGATTCATTGTTTCAAAACGGATTAGGTGTGTTGACTATGGTCAAAGTGGTCATTATTTCAACATATACAGGATAATAAAAACTAAATAATTATAGTATTTATTCATCAATTATAATTTTAAAACCAATCATGAAAAATGGTTATAAAAATGAACCACGTTACGATCATGGAGATGATAGGTCGTACGTACACATGCGTAATGTTTCCATTTTTCAATGATTAATTTAGAAAGAATGTATGTACTATTTTATGTTTCCAGAATGGTTATATTATCATAAATACAATATTTTTCTTTAAATATCTTATATATATCATTATTTTGATGTGGTGATTAAAAAATAATCACATCGCTTCATAGAGGTGGTAGTCCACACATACACAAAACCATGTTATCATATTTCAGTGTAAAAAAGATAATGATACATTATCTTTTTAAAATGAAATTTTTCCATGAATATAATTATTATTTCATTTATATCACATATATTCATTAAATCTATCCTTATTACCTTTCATTTAAATCATTAGTGAAAAAACAAATCACATCGCTTTGTGAGGCGACAGTTCGCCGTACAAATGAGTGACATTATCGTATCCGCCACAGAATGTAAATTAAAGATATATATATATATATATATATGATATCATAAATCCATAAGTATAAATATTTTAAAAATATCATATAAATACATCATTTGAAATATTATATAAATATATCATTACAAAAATCCATGATAGGCGATGATGGAAAACAAATGACATCAGTTTGCGAGGCGGTAGTCTGATGTACACATGAATGAGGATTTTATATCCCAATTTATGGAAGAGGAGATGTATTTAGGTTATTAAATTAATATAAGGACATATAAGTATGTATTATATAATTTTGTTATCATATTATCACAGTTTATTAAAATTTTAAGGATTTTTAAGAATAAATAAAACAAAAATTCATAGTTAGTAATTTTACCTCTTATCAGACAACCTCTTTAAGATTATACCTAAAATATGATTAGAATGGATTTCTAAAAAAAGGATTCTAGGATGAGGATATATAATTTGGTAAGTGATTTGGGTAGGTATTTTTAAAAATAAAAGGGTGTTATATTGTGAAGAATAGAGGAGAGAGGGTGACCTTTTATAAGTTAAGTGAGTGATACAATTGTTCTATTTGAAAAGAAAAAGGTGTACACACATTTTTCACATGAAAAAAGGATCAAAAAACAAAGAATTATCAATAAATAGACATCATAGGGTCTAAATATGGTTAGAAAATGGTTATTATAAAATTTTTTAGGTCATTATTACGCTTATCTATTTAGTTTAACCCCCGGTAAACTCGTTTTCACTTTAACCAAAAAAATATATTTTTTCTGTTTTACAATTAATTATGGTAAAAAATTAAAACGAACATATTATATAATATGAATAATGATTATAAAAATTAATGAATACATTTTACCAGATTAAATTCACCAAATTTTCAAAATTTAATTTAATATTAAACCCATAGATGCGATGAAAAAGCGGGTTTTCAAGAAGTTTATTCTGCATGAAAAAGATGGGTTTATATTAACTATATGACTAATAATAATCATTACATGAATATATTATAGTATTTATTAATATATAATATATAAATTTAATTTAAATTATTACTCATTAGGTATTTTTTTAATTAATTAAAAAGTAGAAACATTATACACTTTAAAACCGTTAAAAAAATACCATTTTTAAAACCAAAGAACAACTTATACTAAAATCCAATATGAATTTGATTAAAAAGAAATTAAGTGGATTAAATATAAATAAATAAAACTTATGTTACTTTAAATAATATTCAAAACATAATAGAAATTTTATATTTCTTAATTTATTGAAAATAAATTACATTTTTATTAAAATTTGTATTTTTTGCCGTTCACTAAAAAATCAATATTTTCTAAAAAATAGAAAAGTTTCACCGAAATTAAATTTTTGTATTTTTATTTAAAAAATATAATTGCACCAGATAAATTTTCTAAAAGTTACAAAAAATAAATTATAATATTTTTTCATGAAAGTAAAAAAATCAATTTTTGAAGAAAACATATTTATAAAGAGTAAAATTACTTTACTAAAAATTTATTGATTATTTACTAATAATTTATCAATAGTTTATATTGAGTAAGATATATATATATATATCATAAATTAGTTAATAAATTTCATACTAAAAAATTTAACGGTTAGGTTATAATGGTTATACATATCACGGGTCGTTGAAGCTCGGTGTTGTGTGTCAAATACGCTATCAATCATAGTTTTATTTTATAAAATATTAGGGTATTATATCCTACCCCATTTAATAAATTTTGACCTCACAATTTTAACTTTATCTTGGTAATCAAATGTTGGGTATTTGAAAAATACTTTTGTTGTAAATCCACATCATAAAAAGGGTTAATAAAATATTCTCTTAATAAAAGAGAAATGAGAAGTGGGAAGGTCATATGGAGTAAAACATAATAGTTTTCCAAATATAAGAACATTGGTGGTAACTGAAGATTTTTACATGTAAGAAAATTTTAATTCCCAAATAATTATATAGAGTTATAGAGACTATTGATCATAAGAAAGTTAATGATAAATATAAAGTTAAAAACCACAAAACCAAAAACCAAATAGGGGTGAAAAGGTAATTGATATCAATATGGATGATGTTAATAGAATAAAATTTTGTTTCAAGATATTTCTACTAGAGTTGACAAATTTATTTTCCATATATAATTAAAGAATAAGTAAATATACTTACTTTATGAGTATAATTTCATCATTTTTTCAATTTCCACCACAATCTCATTTTTTCTCTAAATGATGAGTATTCAAGAAGATTTTTTCATACATGAAGCACTAAATTCAGATTTTAAAGAACCATATAACCATATAAATGATAAAAATATATTCCACATATATTTATAAATTAAAAAAATAAAAATGGTTAGACATGGTAATATAATTTCAAAAATGAATAAATCATAATATAATTAATCTCCAAAATTCAATAGTTTTATACCAAGATCAAACTTAATAATACCATAAATAAATAACCCTATATCCCAAATAACCTTAAAGGGGTGTCTAAGTATTTGAAATTATGAATTAACATAATATTATTGATTTTTTTGGTATTTATAACTCTTAAGATAACCTCACATGAAAAAATCATAATATCTAAAGTTATCTAAACCTATCCTCAAATAATAACTATAACATCCCTAGACTTGCACTCCCAGATCCAATGCTGAAATCATAAAAATCATATTTCCATAGTTGAAATCGATGAAGGTGACCCAATTTTTACAATCCAAAACTTAAAATATGAAAAAGAAATATTGGATTACTTACATTCTCAAGGAACTTTTTGGTTTAGAGTTTTAGAGAGTTAGGAAAAACTCTTACATCAATAATACCTAAGAACTCAAGATAGTATATTTCCCACTATACCCAATTTTTCATATTTCATATTAGGTCATCAACATCATCCATATGAAACCCTTCTAGACATAATTCATTCATCCTATATCTTTATAACCCGGGGAAAATAAAATATAATAAGCGTGATCTCAAATAATCAGTAAGGGTAAATGAAATCATTAATAATTTAATTTCATCATGGAGCATAAGAATAGAATAAGGGTATGATGACATAATCAAAGTGAATGATTGTAACACAATAATATTCATACCCATCAATACCTGGATCATCAATCATGAAAATATGGAATAAGGCTTTAACAAAGGAAAGAGTCATCTGAATCAATAATCATAATCCATGTGATATCAATCATTATCATAAGAAACATGATAAACCCATAGTAAGAATAGATAAAACTTATTGGTATAATTGAATATTATCTTCACATCACTTCTTAGAAATAGAATAATAAATGTAGCCGACTTCCATATCAGGAGTACCCAATACATTGGAGGGCTTTAATATACCCACCTGTAATTGGTTTATAACATAACCAACCATACTAGTTTTATAATGCAATCAAACATCATAGGTTTATATCAGAACAACATTTCATTGGTTTATAATGTAACCAACCATCATTATAAAAAATTTCCACGAACCGTATCATGAATAAGTATATTGAGTATTCATTTCTTCATATACTCATTGATACATATTTATTATTTTCAGAACTCGATTAACCCATTGAAAATAAATGGTTCCCCTAATAATATCTTAGAAACATGATAACCTATATAAAAGAAATGGGATACATACCAATATCTTCGAAACATGATCAACCCATGGATAGGAAACGAGTTCTTTAAAAATATATTTTAAATATGATTAACCCATAGAAAAGAAATGGATTCTATAACAATATATTTGAAACAATATAAATACATATAGAGAAATAATGAGGATGGAATCATTACAAAATCTCCCCATTGTATCATAAGTAAAAACAAGGGTTGTTGATGTTGATGAATGAAAATACCATTAAATGATTATAAAAAACATTTTCAAGGAAAATAACCTTTTAATTTTAAAAATCACTTTCAAAAATCTCCCCATGGTAGCACTTTTTACTAATGAAGCTGAATATGTAACAGGTGGAAGTTTCTGTGCTCAAGTGTTGTGGATGCAACACACACTCACAGACTATGGTATAAGTTTTACCAAAACAAAAATTCTGTGTAATAATACAAGTTCCATTGCCCTTAGTAAAAACCCTGCACATCACTCTCGTGAAAAAAACATAGATATTAGGCATCACTTCTCTTAGGGACGACACATAAAAAGGATATATCATTCTTCAATTTATCGGAACGCAAGATCAAATTGCTGATATTTTCACAAAATCCTTACCCTCTGATAGATTTGAATACATTAAACAGAAGTTAGGAATGATAACCGTAAGGTAATACTCCATATTAACTTCCTGTTGAAATCAATCTCCTTACAGTAATAAAATCCTTTTCATAGGGGGAGTACATTTTCTTGTAAATTTTTCATATGTTTCGTAATGTTGTTTTTCATATTTTTTCGTAATGAAGTTTTTTTTCATATTTTTTGTAATTAAGTTTTTCATATTATGAAGTTTTTCATATTTTACGTAATTTAGTTTTTCAAGTTTTTCATACTTAAAATTTTCGTAATGGAAATTTTCGTACTTGAAATTATCGCAATTGAAATTTTCATACTTGAAATTTTCGTAATGGAAATTTTTGTACTTGAAATTTTCGTAATGGAAATTCTCGTACTTGAAATTTTCATAATGGAAGTTTTCATACTTGAAATTTTTGTAATGGAAATTTTCATACTTGAAATTTTCGTAATGGAAATTATCGTACTTGAGATTTTCATACTGAAGATTTTCATAATAAAGATCTGTGTACTCAATTCCTTTTTCATACTCAAGTTTTTTTTGGAATCTAAAGTCCTTCAAGAAGAATTTTCCTCAATACAAATAATTCTCTTGACAATCAGAAAGGTATGTTTCTTTCATGAGTTTTCATTATAATATTTTACTCACTGTTAGTTTATTTTGTTTTTAAAATTTTTTAGATTCTAGTTTCCTTAAATCCGAATGTTTTTCTTTAAAAACATCAAAAGATCGGATTCTACCAAAAATTTTCCTGCGGCTATCATTTCAACCGTCAGATCAGATATGAAGAATTCTCAGCCATTAGATTGAAATTGGAAGATGAACCATCTCTTAAAAACCTATAAAAAGGGGACCCCCGATGGTTGTCCCACATTGGTTTTTAAGCTTGTGCGTGTCGAAGCTCTGTCCCTCTACAATAGACCGTTCCAAATTTTTCAGAAGTACTCAAGTCTGAATGTCTACAGAAGTTCCATCTCACGATATGTCTTCTATCAAGCCGATTTCAGAGTGGCAAATCTACAGGGATAGGTTGGTGCATCCAAACTTCTTCAACAAGTATGACTCTATTATCTCCAAGAACATCAAGGTTAATAGATGGGATAATGTATCCATATCATAGATAGGAGCTCAGAATGTTGTGTATCCGGATTTGCTGATAGAGTTTTATGAATCAATTTGTTTTTTCAAGGAAGATGGTAGGAAAAAATTTTCCTTCAAGAGTTATGAAAAAACATATGCTTTATCTTACAATAAGTCACCCATCTTAGTTGGAGTTCTATAGGAAGGGGAAGCCGAATTTTGTTCCCACAGGTTGTCAAATTTTCAAGGGAGTTTTGTAAAATTGAATGCTATGCAATGTCTTGGACTTACAGATTTCATGAACGAAAAAATTTCTCACTTGTATACCAATAATCAGATCCTAGAGTTATGGGTTCAGGGTCTTATCGTAACAAGAAAGGGTGACAAGGACACTCTTAATAAAAGTGATATGTATATCTTAGATTTTTTGGTAAATCTAAGGAAAATGAATCTGATGAAGCATATTCTCATTACGATAGAGAATATCAAGAATGATAATCTAAGAGCATAGATAATCATGTATCTTGCCCTACTTTCCAATTTGATAGTTTGGTGTCTTGAATCTTTCAAGATCCCTTGCAGTTCCAAGCCGAGGAATTTCAAATTAATGCTAATTAGCAATGATACCCTCAAGAGAATGAAGGTTGGTTTCTCTAAGGAATCAGGTGAATTTTATGATCTACCAGAGGATGAAGTAGAAGCCAGTTCGAAAAAAGATGAAGAGGCTGAATCATCAAAGAAAGATATAAAGAAGAGGAAATTAAAGGAAGTGGATGAAACAGAGAAAACCTCTAAGGACAAAGAAACCGAATCCGTACCGCCAAATCCCAAGAAACAGAATTCCTATCTAGATGAGGTAGTTTCCAAATGGAGGGAGGATAAGAAGAACCAGAAGGAATGGGAACCATAGTTTTTCCTACATCCTGCAGAGGCCAAGGCATTGAAAGAGAAAGATTCTAAAGAGCTTGAAAACCAAGCCAAGGAGAAGAAGCTTAAGAAGAATATGTTTGAGGAATATATTTTGTAATCTCTTTTGAAGGTTAATGAATTTGAATCCGAGAATATTTTCGTACCGAAAACTTTCATAGTAGAACAATTACCTGAGACTCTGGGAAAGAAGTTCATGTCTCCAGAAAACTCCAAAGAGTAGGATGTTGAAAAAGAAGCTGTGGAAGAAGTACAAGAAGCTGAAAGCACTGAAGATACAGCTGATCTGATAAAGCAAGTAGAAGAATTTCATGAGAAGGAAAGTGCTTCCAAAAAGTTGTCAACCCAGACTTCTCAAGCCAGATATTCAAGACTTTCTACTCCTGGAGTTGATGAGAAGGCTGAAGAGGAAGTCAACAAGTTATCTGAGGAAGAGAGTCATAATCATGACTTTATTCATCCTGAAGATATTGAGGCTGGACCTGAGAAGGAAAAATTTGATGAAGATAAGATTGTTCAGTTATCTGAAAGCGAGCATGAGTTCCCGGATGAAGAAGCTATTCCGAAAACTGACAAGGGGAAACAAGTGGTTGTTGATACCCCAACCAAAGAAATTCTAAGTAAGAAGGAAGATAGTGCATCTTATAAGAGGAAGCTGGTTGACCTAGAGCAAGAACCTTCACCAAGTAAAGTATTAGATTCAGAGTCATCAGCTCTAGGACATGATTTTTTCATTCAGTCTTTAAAGAAGCTAGTAGACACCATTCTGATCTTTCCAACAATTGACTCCAGATGCCAGATGCTCCTGCATAGCATGAATCAGAAATCAGACTCCGTATCCATGGTGATGAATAGGTGTGTAAAGGTTGAGGCCAAACACAAGAATTTCCTTATCAACTATGAAGCCCATAAAAAATCTTGAATGAAAATGACCAGATGGTCAAAGAAGATCGTTGAAGATTTGAGAGAGCTTGATCAATTTCAAGAAGATGTCAAGGAAGCTTTTGATACTGAAGACACCAAAATCAAGGATCTCAAAATATATTTAAGGAAAAGCTAAATCTTGAACAGAATACCTGGATTCAGGATGTCAAAGATCTAGATGGGAAGTTGAATTTTGTTGTCCAAAGTTGGAAAATATAAAGGGATCTCCAGACTGAGATTCAAGAAAAGATAGTTAAGCAAGATGAATTGCTGAAGACTCAAGAAGAGGCTATGAAGGCTCAGGAAGACAGGATCAACTCATTAGAAAAGCAAGATGAGGAGGATCACAAAGAGCTAAAGAAGCTGAAGACCATTGTGAAGAAGCTGATACCCAAGGAAAAAGAACCAAAATAGATCCAAATCCGATATTTTCTTGTATTTGTTTTTCCTTGTACAAATTCTTCCAATCATAATGAAATTGTGGTTGCTTGTTTTTCTTGCATGTTTCTACTAATATTTCAGGTACCATATTTATTTTCCATTCCCTAAATTTCATTTTAAAAATCACAAAGGGGGAGAAAGGAAAAAGAATTTCAAGTAAAGAAGAAATATCCCTAAGTAAGGGGGAGTTTATCTAAGGGGGATTTCTCATTATGAATATTTCCATACTCAAGATAATGAAAATTTCTCATTCCAGAAATCTAGAATACGATCCTTATTGTTCCAAAGCCTAAGGGGGAGTTAGTTTTATTCATATTTTTCAATGTAAAAAGGGAGATAAGTTTTATTTGAAAAGTCTAGAAAAATATTTTCTAAGTCCTTTTATTCTTTTTTCGTAAGGATGTTTGTGCTTTCCGAAAAGGGGGAGATTGTTGAGTCAATAAGGTTTTACTTATGAATTTTCTATTCCTTCATACATGGTGGATATTGTTAAGTCATTAAGGATTTCGTCATGAATTTACCATTTCTTCTTGTTTTGAAAATCAAAAACACCTTATCTCAAGGCAAGTGTCTTTTTACCCTGTGTTTTGCTTCTATAAGGAAAATTTCCTTCCCTAAGGAAATTTATCTTTACCATGTTTTCATTGTTCATATAATAATTTTTCTAAGTGTAAAATTAGGTTTGAAAACCAAAACCTCGGAATCCTATAAATACCTAGATATGAAGAATTTTGTTTTAGGATCCGAATTATCAGAATTCTCAGAATTATGGATACGAACTCTTCTGAGTTCTGACTCTGAATTCTGATAACAAATTCTGGTTACAAATTCTTCTGAGTTCTAACTCCAAATTCTGAATCAGAATTATGGTTACGAACTTTATGAATTTTGACTCTGAATTCTGAATCAGAATTCTGGTTACGAACTCTTCTTAGTTATGACTCCGAATTCTGATTACAAATTCTGATTACGAACTTTCTTAGTTCTGATTACGAATTCTGATTATGTACTTTTTGAGTTCTGACTCTAAATTCTGATTACAAATTTTGGATACAAACTTTTTGAGTTCTGACTCTGAGTTCTCTGAATACAGACTCTGAACTCTTATGAGTTCTGAATCTGAATTCTTATAAACTTTGACTTCGAACTTCGCGAGTTCTGATTCCTAATTCTTGTGAATCGAGACTCTGAATTTCCTTGAAATTCAGATTCTGGAATTCTATAGAATTATGGTTCCAAATTCCTAGAAAATAGGATCTGAATATCCTTGTATTGTAGACTCCGAATTCAATTTTGGTTAGACTCTAAAATTTCATTTTCTTACATTCCTAATATTATAATTTAGTCATCCTTACACTTTTTTTGTTATAAAACGAGGTAATGCTTTCAGTTATTCACTAACCGTTGTTTTAGTGACACATGTACAGGTCTCTCTGAAATTCAAGGAAAAATATGACCATTGGAGGAGGGAGCCGATCGTTGCAGCCATGCCTATAAATAGGATCTCATTTGAAAAGATGTCAACATTGTTCTATGACTCTAGAGATTACACACAGTTGAAGTGATTTCTAGAGAGAGACTCGCATTGCCTTGTGCGTACTGAACTTCTTGTTCAGACTTGCTTTGTGAGACTCCAAATGTTGTTGAGTACATTCGAGGGCTTCCTGGGATAGGAAGACAGATGTATCGACTACCTTGACATTGAGGGCTTCCTTGCTGAGGAAGACAGAGGTACCAACTACGTTGAGGTTGACGGCTTGCGGGGATAGCAAGACAGACTCCGATCTTCATATTGAGGGCTTACCCTAGTGTGGGTAAGATGGACTTTCTTGAAAGTATAAATCAAGGGACCTTTATCCAAGGTTGTTGGATACCCTTATATTTGGGTTAAAAGAGTTACTACTTGTTACTTGTAGTATTTCTATTTTGTTTTCCACTACATTTGTATTGGTAAGGGAAGTATAATCTACTTATACTTCCTTATATTTGTACTCTGATTATATAGGATTCTATATTCTTTAAGGTAGAATCTTAGTTGTTGTAAACTTTTGTTAAGTTTCATTTCCGGAATCACTTTTTTGGAATCAAGCAAGTTATTAGAGCTTAGAGGAGTTGTGAATTTTGGTTATACAAAATTTCCTTAGAGATTTTTTTGTATATAATTCACACCCTCTTGTATTTGAGCATCTCATTACTACATATTCGATCATACAGTTTTTTTATATGAAAAGGATAAAAAATGAATAATTATCTAATATTATAAATTATAAGGTCTAAAAATATCCATAAAATAGTTTTTATATGATTTTTAGGTCATTTTGACCCATATCTTTTTGTTTAACCCCTCGTAAACTCGTTAACCGTGGATATAGTTTTTTATTGTATTCACTATTAATTATGGTAAAAAAAATAATTTGACCTTAATATATAATATAAATTATTATTATTTAAAATAAATAATCCATATTATCAAATTAAATTCACATAAATGGAAAAATTTAATTTAAAATTAAACCCGCATTCACGACAGTTTTCACGATATATATCTTGTAAGCAAAAGATGATTTTATATTAACTATATGACTAATAATATTCATTTTATGAATATAAATTAATATTTATTGATATATAATATATAAATTTAATTTAAATCATTCATAATTAGTTATTTTTTAATTAATTAAAAATGATAAACATTATTCACTTTAAAACAATTTTTAGAAAAATCCCATTTTTAAACTCAAAGACAAATCTATACTAAAATCCAATATAAATTTGATTAAAAATTACCTACATGAAATAAATATAGATCCATATTACTTATTTTACTTTAAATCATATTAAAAACCTAATTGGACTTTTAAATTTCTTAATTTATTTAAAATAAATGACAATTTTATAAAAAACTGTATTTTCAACATTCATTGAAAAATAAACATTTTTTGAAAAATCACAAAATTTCACACAAAGAAAATTTTGATACGATGATTAAGAAAAATTAATTTTATAAAATTAATTTTATAAATGTTCCAAAAATTAATTATAATATTTTTTTATGAAAATTAATAAAAAATCATTTTTAAGGAAAACATATTTTTGAAGAATTAAATTACATTACTAAAAATTAATTTATTATTTACTAAAAATTTATAAATAATTTATATTGATTAGGATAATTATCTATATATATATATAAATATTTTATAATATAGTTAATATTATTAATACCCAAAAATTTAATTTCTATGTTATAATGGTTATATCAATCATGGATCTTTCAAGCTTGTTATTGCATGTCAAATACACTATTGAATATATTTGTCTTTTATAGAATCTCAAGGTGTTACCTGTTACAATTTAATACTATATTTTTTGAGGATCCTCCCTCTATGATCCATCACTTTAATGAGCCTCTATATATATGAATCACCAGGTTCTAACTTTACTAAATACTATCTAAAAACACGAGTTAGGTCTGATTGATACTATAGAATCCCGCCCTTTTTATAACATAAACTTTCATTTCATTACACAAAACTGAGGATATTTAAGGTTTAGTGTCTTGGAAACCAGGAACAAAAAACATGAAAACATAAAACATTCTTCTTAAACACTTGAAAGGCTTCTCCTCATGTTCATCCTAGGTTCATTACTGCATCTCATAACCTGGAAACATACATCAAAAGAAAGGGTGAGCAGAAGGCCCAGTAAGGGAAACAAGAGAAACATTTTACATGTGAACTTGAGATACTTCAATAAGGTCATGAAAAGAACTTTGAGGCATGAGAAAGAAATCATGAGGCATTTCATAATAAAAATAACATTTTTCATAACTTGAAGATGTGGATACATCATTTAACATAGACAATCATGAACATATAACCAAGGTCCATCCCCAAGGTATCATTTGAAAATTACCAAGGTTATTCACCAAGGTATCGTGAAAATTGTAATCTCTAGTGGTTACATCATTACCCAATGAATTTGAGCGCTATCAGGGAGCACCCTTAAATTTGCCTTTATTATCATGTGAGCCACATATATAATCATCAAAAATTTCATAAATGACCCATATATCATAAAATAAATGGGTTTCATTTCATAATCATAACGTTTTAAAAACTGCTTTAAAGACATGATCTTTACGTCACTTTAAACTCATGAAAAGGGAAAGAGGGTTTCATGTATGTAAATCCCAGAATTTAAAATAGAACATTTTGGTATATATGTGAATACCCCTATAGAAATAAGAGCTTTGAGTATACAATTTATAACATAAAATAAATTTTGAGAAAAGAGAGAGGCATTTTGAGACGAAAATTCTACAGCATAACGGCTATGTTACAATGTTTTTAGAAAACATTGAAAAGAGAGGGGACATGGGTCAAACATTCATAAATGACCCATAAAACAGTAGAGGGACAGAATATAAGGGATTTAAGAACATGGTAATGAAATTTCAAAATATACCATATGAAATGAAGAACATGAAAGGAAGACAAAAATAAGAATTCTCTTATGAAAATTCAGCAGCCTAACGGCGTCACATAAACTTCAACCAAAAATGAATTGATGAGATCAAATAGGGTATCTAATCATATGAACATAAAATATCAGTATGATAGATATAGATATCATACCCCAACATAATAAATGGAACTTGAAAGGATTGACATGAAAGTAGAACTTCAAAACGAGAAGGGTGAAGAACCACTTAAAAATTCGGCAGCCTAACGACATCACTTAAACTTCATTAAAAATGAATTGACAAGATCAAATAGGGTCTCTCATCATATGAACATAAGAGTCCAGTATGATAGATATAGAGATCATACCCCAAAATAATAGAAAGGAGCTTGAAAGACTTGACATGAAAGTAGAACTTTGAAAAAGAGAAGGGTGAAAGAATCCCTCAAACATTCGGCAGCCTAACGGTGCCACTTAAAACTTCAAAATGTTGAATTGAAGAGATAAAACGGGGTCTCTAATCATATGAACATAAGATTACAGTATGATATATGTAGAGATCATACCCCAACATAATAGAAAGGAACTTGAAATACTTGACATGAAAGTAGAACTTTGAAAAAGAGAAGGGTGAAAGAATCCCTAAAAAATTCGGCAGCCTAACGGCGCCACTTAAAACTTCAAAATGCTGAATTGAAGAGATAAAATGGGGTATCTCATCATATGAACATAAGATTATAGTATGATAGATATAGATATCATACCCCAACATAATATAAAGGAACTTGAAATACTTGACATGAAAGTAGAACTTTGAAAAAGAGAAGGGTGAAAGAATCCCTAAAAAATTCGGCAGCCTAACGGCGCCACTTAAAACTTCAAAATGATGAATTGAAGAGATCAAATGGGGTCTCTCATAATATGGTCATAAAATATCAGTATGATAGATTTAGAGATCATACCCCAACATAAAAAAGGAACTTGAAAGACTTGACCTGAAAGTAGAACTTTGAAAAGAATGAGAAGGGAGAAAGAATCCGTTACAAAAATTTCGGCAGCCTAACGGCGCCACTTAAAACGTCATAAAACGAAATAATGAGAGTAAGAGGGGATCTCTCATTATATGAACATAAAAAGGAAAGTAATAGGAGTATAAAAGAACATCCTACAACATAAGAACATGGAGCATAAAATGACTGACATAAAAGAGATCACTTGAAAAGAAAGAGAGGGGTCAGATCCCTTACCTTAAAACGTAACTCTTAAAACTCAAAGGCTGGGACCTTTAGGGATTGGGGGAACTTTGAGAGGACTCCTTGGGAGGTAAGGAGACCAGAACTTCGTTGAGGATAGTTTTGGAGTCGAAACGATGAGAGGAGGGCTTGATATTTATAGGGAAAGTGAGGGGACAAGGCATTAATTGCCAAGGGACACCTCAAAAGTAGTTTTCTCAAAAGCATGGGCCCTCCCATGGTACTTCCGATAGAGTTAGGCCACATGGGGACCCCCACACAATAATTCAACCTCTTTAGTGGAACATACTTTAAAATATCTCATGACATCATCATGACACAGTTATGATGTCATTAAACATACCGAAACCCTAAAACTGTATTTTTACTATTCACTAAAAATTCAACTTTCTCAGAAAAATACCAAAATTTCACATTAACCAAATATCAATGCTCTGATTTCAAAAATGAACTCTATTTCATGAAAATATTTTTCTAATTATTTTTAATTCATTTTTTTAAATAAACACACTATTCACCGAAAATTCATTTTTTTCAAAAAAATCCCCAAAAATTACCTTAACATAATATCGATGCTCTGAGTTAAAAAATGAAATCCATTTTATAAAAATAATTTTCTAAATATTTTTAATTTAATTTTTAATTAAAAAACACTATTCACCCAAAAAAAACTAATACTTGAATAATAATTTATGAAACTGTTATTTACCCATTTTATTGAATCTCATTACTTAATCTAGGTGTCTAAATTATATTAAAACTTTCTTTGAGTGAAATTACTAATCCATTTGGTCACATTACTAATCCTAAGCGTAAAATCACTATTCATAATTTACTATTCATCAAAAATCAAGTTGATCTTATTAGACTCGAAATTTTGTGCTGAACATAACTGTAGAAGACTATTTTTCGAAAATCATTACACATTTTTATTTATTTAAGGTTTAAATAAAATTTTTTAAAATATCCTTTCTCTAAAATTCATCAAGAATATGAATACTATATTTATCCGGACATTTGAAAATTCATAAACTTCATCATAAGAGGAAATCCCACTTTTTATTTAAAACAAAGGATTACACAAGGCAGTTACGGTCTCCTTACATAGCCCCTTATCACACCAGCATAGGACCTAAGTGTAAGGTGTGCTAAGGTGAGAGAATCCAAGGGAGGCTCGGCCAACATCGCACGAGTAGTAATTTCTATCAGTTTGAACTTCTCACGAAGGCGATCCCGTTCTAGCTTCACACGATGAAGTTCAGCTTGGGTTTGGTCCAGAGCAAAGCCCAGTGGTGCTACCTCCTTCCCAATCTCTGTTAGATGGGCTTCGATCGGTCCAAGACTACTGGGTGAGGCCATCGAATCTTCTTTCTATATTAATTAACCAAGATTTCTTGTATTTAGTGACAATAGTCAAAACGTTTAGTTTCCAGTGGTCATATTGACCAATGGTCAAATAACAGTCAAAACCCAATAGTCTCATTTTAATTATACTCATTATCAAATGAAACATTTTTTTTGAGTATAAAAATAAAATAAAATAACACATAAAATTAGGAAACAAGATTTATTTAAAATTTCGGGTCGTTACAATCTTCCCCCCTTAAGAAATTGTGTCCTCGCAATTTTTAAAATTGGGTTTTGAAATTTCATTGAAAGTCCCACATCAGAAAAGGAGTCAGTAAAACTATTACTTTAAAAGAAATAAAGGGAAGTACAAAGGTCACCCGAGTTAACCCACACTAGGATTCCATGTAGGAAAACATGTACATGGAGGAGAAAACAAAGGGTCATGTTCTGAGGGAGAGTGATAGAGAACATGATTAGGAGAAAGTTAACCATAAGAAAATCCCAAACTTATGATGTGTGTAAACGGTCTTTGATTACCTAGTAGGAAACGTAAACCAACAACATTTTTGTTTTACATTTCATTTCATAATTTTGAGGAATTCATTTACTACATAGAACAAAAACATAAGAAAATAAACCTACCTTCATGTATAGTTTCATCCTTTAATAAGTTTCTACCCAAAAATAATCTTTTCTCCAAATTATGAGCATTCAAAAACACTTGGTCTCATCAAAACACAAGAATCATCTTCTAGATAATCACATAATCCACAAAAGATTAACCATCTATTTCATCTATCTTTAAGAATTATCCCAAAAATAGAAAGGGTAAGGTAAAACAACTCTTCAAAAAGAAATAATCCCATAGGAATGGAAACTACTTTTAAATCTTCAAAGTTCCATGGTACTACCCAGAGTTCATCATAGACCATTCCGTAAATAACTGTCCTTAAAAATCCTCAAAATAAACCAAACAAAGATTGAAACCCAAATACAAGAAGGATTTGATAACATAGTCTTCCAAGGTAAACTTTATCATTCATCTCCAAACAACATCAACCACTCATAACATCTTATAACAAAAGTAACTAACCTAAACATATTTACCCCAAGATAGGTTAATCATTTCTATAAGTAACCTAAATTACTATAAGTCCGCCTTAAATTCATCAATTCTTCAAAATATAAGTCAACCTTACTCCTCAATGAAAATACCGTAGTAATCTATTTACCTCGATCATATAGGGTCCCCAAAATAGTGAACGTCTTCCAAAATAATAATCATCTTTTAATCCCCTAATCATCTCTGTCATATTAATACGACAATCATCGCATTTCCTATCACATTGGTTGTTGGGACATGTTCTTCCATTTCCCACCATTAACTAAGAAGATAAAGTATAATTAGGGGCTTAAATACTTCACCAATAATCATGAAAAGGAAACATTAAGCATAAAAGGATAAACTTGTAGAATAAAAGTATATCCTAACTTGCGATCCCCTAGGTTCCAATCTAGGTTATCCATGATCGTATATTCTTATGTGAATCTTTATTTTATTTTACCTTTGTTCCTTTAATAATGGTTTATACTAAGCTTATGAATTTACCAAAGCTTATCCCCCGGGAGTGTCGTAACCAAGAGTGCAGCAAGGCCCGTTGTCGTGTACCAGTTCCCGTCTGAGTCTATCTCAAAGCGGTATTTTCAAGTTTTACCCCTATGTACATCTGTGCCAGAGCCACCTCTACCTGATCGTATCCAGACAGAGATGTATTTTCTTGGAAACCCCTTACTCAATACTCACCAAAATATCTGGAAGATTTACTATATTTAAACTTTTCTATAGGGTTCTTCCTAAAGTTTTCATATCCTAATTTCCACAAATAACTAAACCATCCTTTGATACCAACTATAGCATCCCGCCCTTTTTATAACATAAACTTTCATTTCATTACACAAAACTGAGGATCTTTAAGGTTTAGTGTCTTGGAAACGAGGAACAAAAAAACATGAAAACATAAAACATTATTCTTAAACACTTGAAAGGCTTCTCATCAAGTTAATCCTAGGTTCATTACTGCATCTCATAACCTGGAAACATACATCAAAAGAAATGGTGAGCAGAAGGCCCAGTAAGGGAAACAAGAGAAACATTTTACATGTGAACTTGAGATACTTCAATAAGGTCATGAAAAGAACTTTGAGGCATGAGAAAGAAATCATGAGGCATTTCATAATAAAAATAACATTTTTCATAACTTGAAGATGTGGCTACATCATTTAACATAGAAAATCATGAACATATCACCAAGGTCCATCCCCAAGGTTTCATTTGAAAATTACCAAGGTTATTCACCAAGGTATCGTGAAAATTGTAATCTCTAGTGGTTACATCATTACCCAATGCATTGGACAGATATCAGGGCGCACCCTTAAATTTGCCTTTATTATCATGTGAGCCACGTATATAATCATCAAACATTTCATAAATGACCCATATATCATAAAATAAATGGGTTTCATTTCATAATCATAACGTTTTAAAAACTGCTTTAAAGATATGATCTTTACGTCACTTTAAACCCACGAAAAGGGAAAGCGGGTTTGATGTATGTAAATCCCAGAATTTAAAATAGAACATTTTGGTATATATGTGAATACACCTGTATAAATAAGAGCTTTTAGTATGAAATTTATAACATAAAATAAATTTTGAGAAAAGAGAGAGGCATTTTGAGACAAAAATTCTACAGCATAACGACTATGTTACAAAGTTTTTAGAAAACATTGAAAAGAGAGGGGACATGGGTCAAACATTCATAAATGACCCATACTACAGTAAAGGGACAGAATATAAGGGATTTAAGAACATGGTAATGAAATTTGAAAATATACCATATGAAACGAAGAACATGAAAGGAAGACAAAAATAAGAATTCTCTTATGAAAATTCAGCAGCCTAACGGCGTCACATAAACTTCAACCAAAAATGAATTGATGAGATCAAATAGGGTCTATCATAATATGAACATAAAAGATCAGTATGATAGATATAGATATCATACCCCAACATAATAAATGGAACTTGAAAGGATTGACATGAAAGTATAACTTCAAAACGAGAAGGGTGAAGAACCACTTAAAAATTCGGCAGCCTAACGGCATCACTTAAACTTCATTAAAAATGAATTGACAAGATCAAATAGGGTCTCTAATAATATTAAAATAAGAGTCCAGTATGATAGATATAGATATCATACCCCAACATAATAGAAAGGAGCTTGAAAGACTTGACATGAAAGTAGAACTTTGAAAAAGAGAAGGGTGAAAGAATCCCTCAAAAATTCGGCAGCCTAACGACGCCACTTAAAACTTCAAAATGCTGAATTGAAGAGATAAAATGGGGTCTCTAATCATATGAACATAAGAGTCCAGTATGATAGATGTAGAGATCATACCCCAACATAATATAAAGGAACTTGAAAGACTTGACATGAAAGTAGAACTTTGAAAAAGAGAAGGGTGAAAGAATCCCTAAAAAATTCGGTAGCCTAACGGCGCCACTTAAAACTTCAAAATGCTGAATTGAAGAGATAAAATGGGGTCTCTCATCATATGAACATAAGAGTCTAGTATGATAGATATAGAGATCATACCCAAACATAATATAAAGGAACTTGAAAGACTTGACATGAAAGTAGAACTTTGAAAAAGAGAAGGGTGAAAGAATCCCTAAACAATTCGGCAGCCTAACGACGCCACTTAAAACTTCAAAATGATGAATTGAAGAGATCAAATGGGGTCTCTCATAATATGGTCATAAAATATCAGTATGATAGATATAGAGATCATACCCCAACATAAAAAAGGAACTTGAAAGACTTGACATGAAAGTAGAACTTTGAAAAGAATGAGAAGGGAGAAAGAATCTGTTACAAAAATTTCGGCAGCCTAACGACGCCACTTAAAACGTCATAAAACGAAATAATGAGAGTAAGAGGGGATCTCTCATTATATGAACATAAAAAGGAAAGTAATAGGAGTATAAAGGAACATCCTCCAACATAAGAACATGGAGCATAAAATGATTGACATAAAAGAGATCACTTGAAAAGAAAGAGAGGGGTCAGATCCCTTACCTTAAAACGTAACTCTTAAAACTCAAAGGCTGGGACCTTGAGGGCTTGGGGGCACTTTGAGAGGACTCCTTGGGAGGTAAGGAGACCAGAACTTCGTTGATGATGGTTTTGGAGTCGAAAAGATGAGAGGAGGGCTTGATATTTATAGGGAAAGTGAGGGGACAAGGCATTAATTGCCAAGGGACACCTCAAAAGTGGTTTTCTCAAAAGCATGGGCCCTCCCATGGTACTTCCCATAGAGTTAGGCCACATGGGGACCCCCACACAATAATTCATCCTCTTTAGTCGACCATCCTTTAAAATATCTCATGACATCATCATGACACAGTTATGATGTCATTAAACATACCGAAACCCTAAAACTATATTTTTACTATTCACTGAAAATTCAACTTTCTCAGAAAAATCCCAAAATTTCACATTAACCAAATATCAATGCTCTGATTTTAAAAATTAACTCTATTTTATAAAAATATTTTTCTAATTATTTTTAATTAATTTTTTTAAATAAACACACTATTCACTGAAAATTCATTTTTTTCAAAAAAATCCCCAAAAATCACCTTAACATAATATCGATGCTCTGAGTTCAAAAATGAAATCCATTTTATAAAAATAATTTTATAAATATTTTTAATTTAATTTTTAATTAAAAAACACTATTCACCCGAAAAAACTAATACATGAATAATAATTTATGAAACTGTTATTTACCCATTTTATTGAATCTCATTACTTAATCTAGGTGTCTAAATTATATTAAAACTTTGTTTGAGTGAAATTAATAATCCATTTGGTCACATTACTAATCCTAAGCGTAAAATCACTATTCATAATTTACTATTCATCAAAAATCAATTTGATCTTATTAGACTCGAAATTTTGTGCTGAACATAATTGTAGAAGACCATTTTTTGAAAATCATTACACATTTTTATTTATTTAAGGTTTAAATAAAAATGTTTAAAATATCCTTTCTCTAAAATTCATCAAAAATATGCATACTATATTTATCCGGACATTTGAAAATTCATAAACTTCATCATAAGAAGAAATCCCACTTTTTATTTAAAACAAAGGATTACACAAGGCAGTTACGGTCTCCTTACATAGCCCCTTATCACACCAGCATAGGACCTAAGTGTAAGGTGTGCTAAGGTGAGAGAATCCGAGTGAGGCTCGGCCAACATCGCACGAGTAGTAATTTCTATTAGTTTGAACTTCTCGCGAAGGCGATCCCGTTATAGCTTCACACGATGAAGTTCAGCTTGGGTTTGGTCCAGAGCAAATCCCAGTGGTGCTACCTCCTTCCCAAGCTCTGTTAGATGGGCTTCGATCAGTCCAAGACTACTGGGTGAGGCCATCGAATCTTCTTTCTATATTAATTAACCAAGATTTCTTGTATTTAGAGACAATAGTCAAAATGTTTAGTTTCCAGTGGTCATATTGACCAATGGTCAAATAACAGTCAAAACCCAACAATCTCATTTTAAATATACTCATTATCAAATGAAACATTTTTTTTTTGAGTATAAAAATAAAATAAAATAACACATAAAATTAGGAAACAAGATTTATTTAAAATTTCAGGTCGTTACATATACTTTATTAAATGATAAACATGGAAAATGTTATGAACTATACCATGATAATATTGGAAGTATACTATATAATCCACTTTTCTCATCTGCATTATGATTTAATATAGACCCTCATATTATGGCATTAACTTTAGCTATTTCCTAAGCAGCCAGTGTCACAATCTAGGAGTCAATTTTAAGGGAAAAAATACCTAATTTAAAATTTATTTGGTCATCATGAATGATTGACATAATAATATTATTAAAATTGAGAATAAATCACATGATTTTGGATTAATTTAGCACAATCCATTGTCTCTTACTCTGAATTGGGTTATACGAGAGTCTTATCTACTCCCTCTACCCAATATAATGGAGACCAACATGACTAAGACACATTGAAAAGAGATATGTGAATAAATGAATAAAAATTTTCATTTTACAAAAATTCCAAAAATGAATTTCAAAATAAAATTCACAATATTAGATAATATACTAAAAAATTAAAATAATTCACTCTGGTTGGGTATAAATTTATGGATTATATGAAGAGTTCATCTTTAACTATATACCCATAGTAATCTAAAGTCATCTCCATAATATTTGTGTAAACCAAGGGTCTTTATAAAAGATGATAGACTTTGGAAACCCATGAATTATAACAATATATTTCATTTTATGCTTCCTAATCATATCAATCAAAAACATTTCTCATATAGGGAAGGAATATATTGATTTAGTGAGCTGATACACTATCACCAAAACACCATCAAGCGTCCATGGTGACCTTGTAAACCAAATCTTAATGTCCATAGATATTCTCTCCCATTTCATGTTATAGCTTATAATGTTTTTAATAACCCTTCCAACCATTGATGCTCTAAATTCACTTTCTAACATATCAAACAATAGGAAAAAAACTCAACAACATTTTTTACCCTCAAATATCTGAACTTGTGTTTGATATCATGATATATATTAGACTCTCAAGGGTGTATCATATAACTCAATTGGTGGATTTTCATTAATAAATCAATCTTGATATCCATAGAAACCACCATATATCCTCTAAAATAAAGTATTGAATCTATTGAGACTGACCGCCCCATGATGGCATTACTACTATTTATGGTGTACTTTATCCTCCCACATCTCTCAACTAATGACTATACAACCATAAGCTACTCCACTAACATGTACATTGAATTTTAAGTTAAAAAATTCCTCACTGTATGTCATTAATATTTATTCTATGTGAAATTTGAAAAATATTCCCATCATGTACCATTATTATATAAATTTATCCACTACTCGAGTCATATATTTCTTGATCATGGTATTTTCCACTACATTACATTTTCCAAATATATACATATTTTGAAAATAAAAGGTCAAAATACATTCCATCCACCTACATTACCTCAGTTAGAGGTCACATAATGAGAAATTATACTTCATAATCTTATGATACCTATACAACATGTATTTCTCAAAAAAATTTAATGTATCAAATTTTTTAGGGACTAAAAAAGGGTATCAAAATCCTAATCATTGGTTTGATAAATATTCTTACAAAGAATTAACTACCTATACCCATATGCCACAAATTTTATTCCTTGAATTGAGAAACATACTAATATCATAACTAATGTGTCATAATACTCTTTATTACTAAAATTTAATTTATGATGAATTAAAATTGGTTTTAAATTAAGAATCCTCTTTAAATATTTAAATATCTCATGCAATTTCCCACTTTATTTGAACTTTACTCATTTTTATGTTAAAGTTTTCAAAGGAGAAGATAAAATTAATAATTATTGAATGAAACTTCAATGATATCCATCCAAACATGGAAAAAACATATCTCACCTACGTTCTTCGGTTAGTCATATAAAATCATTGCCACAAACTTCTATGGATAAAACAAAATCCCCTTATAAAAAAAACATGTTCAAGGAACTTCACCTCTTGAATCCATAAATAAAATATATCGATCTTATAATATCATTTATGATCATAAAGAGTCTCTAAAACAATTTCAATATTCCTTATACAGTCTTACACTAATCTTGATTAAATAAGGTTATCATCCATAAACACCACTACTACTTATGGAATATCTTATTCATCAATGACATGAAGACTGAATGTGCATTAGTAACTCCAACGAGCATAAACAAAAACCCACAATGTTTATATTGAAAATGGAAATCTATTTTCAGAATATACTCTCATTTTACCCTTAACAAATAATAAACATATCAAAGGATTATTTTAGAGAACCAACGATCTACCTTAATTTAGTCAAACAGATCATCAAATCAAGGTAAGGTATATTTATTCTTTATTTCCATCTTTTGATAGTCTATTTAAAACCTTAATCTACCATAAAATTTATAATAAAATAATGCCAATGTTCTCCAAGGGGAAACACTCATTTGAATGAATACCATCTATTCTAGATTATCCAACCACACCTTTATCTCTAATAACTCTTTTTACACTGTGAAATAAGATGTAAATATTACAGGTCTATTTCTAGGTACTAAATAGATATAAAAATAAATTTCTATTCTAGATAGTATTCTATAAAATTCCTCAGGGAATACATATGAATATAAATCCACCACGCTCATAAGTAGAGGTAAATTCTTACCTTCTATAGACATAATCTGTTATGACCTGTCCCCCGGGGCTCGTGCCATGATTACCCCAAGCTTGCCTTCCATGGGCCAGGGGCTGGCAACTAGTACCAAAAGGCATATTCCCTTAAACGGGAAGGCATTGCCTTTAAACCTGTAAAAACACATGGTCCAAGAACACAACAAGAAGAAAATGTGAAGTAAACTGATGTAGTAAAAAGGGCGATGAAAGAAAAAGGGGTTGAAATACAAGCCCAACTGGAAAAGTACAAGTAAAACTGAAAAGTACAAAACAAATCCTGGGTCATCCTCTAAGGATCCTACCTGAAGGGTAGGTACAGATCGCCTCCGCAGTACTCCACGTTCGCCAGTCTCCTCTGCGTCACGTCACGCCGAATGGACCATATACGAGCACTGTCCAGTACTAGCTTCCTCATCCTTGGTCAACGTTGTACGTCATCTGCACAAGACATAATAAAGAGAGGACAAATCCCATGAAGGGGTGAGTATAACAATACTCAGTAGGGACCCCAAGACCCCGAAGGTCTCATAGATTTATAAAAAGAAAAACCACAGGGGTAACACCATGAAGGTAAAGTACCACACAGGTAAAGTACCACATAACATAACCTCAATCACAAGCACAAAGTAAGGAGAGATCACAATAGGATTTATTCTAGGGGTAGTAACAAGTAGAATCCCCAGTCACAACATTGAATGCCTCAGATGCTGGAGAACTCCTCCTCTATCGAGTACAGTGGGCCTGATGCGTCACACAGAGGCACTTCCCACTAACCTTGAATTGCTAAGGTACTCCTACCCATTAAGTATTGTGAGTCTACCAGGTCATATAGAGCCACCCACCCCCATCATGGTCTGCTAAGGTACTCCTCCCCATCGCATACCACGACCACTCTCCACCGTGGACAGCTACCATACTGTGGGCATGATGGGTTACATAGATCCACCCACCCCCACCAAGGTCTTCTAAGGTACTCCTCCCCATCACGTATCGTGGCTGCTCCCCACCGTGGCCGTCGAGTCACTCCGAGTCGAAAATTCAGTAGTCGTCAGGTCTCAGCCAGTCTCAGTGTTCCGTACATAGCGCACTTAGGAGAACCGCTCCCCACGCCATCAGTCACATCTCAACTAGTACAAATTCTCACAAATAAGTAACTCGATGAACCGACATGTCATAAGGGTTTTGATACAATAGACGACGCGTCAATCGGATGCCTGGTCTGTGCGTTATTGGCATTTCACTGCCGGGGGCCCGGTTGGATTCGGGTGCGATCCAACATGACCATGCTCCAAGTTTCTCTAAAACTCTAACGAAGTAATTCAAAAGGACCATCTCGCTCCAAGGGTCCCAAAACCACATACGGTTCATCAAACGGGCATCCAATTCTCAAGATAAGGTCCTTTGAGCATTTCTGGGCCCGGGTTCGGTCCGACCTGGTTTGGGCGGGGCCGAGGTGGACTCTCCCCACTGGTCTGATGTCTGGTCCGGCCCGCAAAATGTGTGGCTCAGCCAGAATAGGGCAGCCTGACCCATGTGGGGTGGCAGCCCGCTGGGGCGGCAAACCGGTCTGGGGGCGGCAACCCGATGGGGAGGCGGTCCACTAGGGCGGCGGCCCAGTCCAAGGGAGGTGGCCCGGTCAGAGGGCGGCGAACCAACCTGAGGGTGGTGGCCTAGGGTGATGGCGGCATCCCAGTTTGAGGGTGAAAACTCAGCTCGAGGGTGGTGGCCCAACTCGAGGGTGGCGGCCCTGCTCTAGGGCAGCGACCCGGCTAGAGGGTGGCGGCCCGGCTCGAGGGCAGCGGCCCGACTCGAGGGCGGTGGCCCGAATCGAGGGTGGCGGCCCGACTCGAGGGTGGTGACCCGACTCAAGAGCAGAGGGCTAGGGCGAGGGCGGCAGCCCGGTGCGAGGGCGGCGACCCGGTGTGAGGGTGGGGACCCAATGCGACGGCGGTGGCCCGATGCGAGGGCGGCGGCCCGATGCGAGGGCGGTGGCCCGGTGCGAGGGCGGAGGCCTGATTTGGTCCGACACGGGGCGTGTAACCCCCAATATCTCATATTCCTAAATAGCCTGGAGGCCATTTGGTTGGAGCAGCAGCGGCGCCACTCGGTCGTCACGGAACCCGCCAGAGGCAGGTTCGGCCTCCACTACGGCTTCGGCCGCGACTTCCATTCGACAGCGGCACGACAGTCGCACCACCTTTCTTCCCACTGCTGGCCATCATGCTGGCCGCCTCCTTCATTCACCATGGATGACGAGCCATAGCCCTCCTCTTACGGCATGTGTCGGCGTGCTCACGGTCTTCCAAGGAGGCGCAAGGATAACAGGATAGCGGAGGGTTCGAGCTGGGTTCATTAGGCCCATGCCCTCTGTGTTAGTTTGTATTGTGGAAGATATTAAGGGAGTTCAATAAATTCACATGAATTTGAACCGTGAATCAAAACCCCTACCTTGAAAATTTGGAGAAACATTTGCGCTTGAAGGTGGATCATGTTCTTCGTTCCCGTGACTGGCTCCCAAAGACGCCGGTCGCATGTCACCCTTTGGTTCGGTGTCATCCGTCACCTCCCGCTGGGTCGGCTTCATTTTCCAAAGGTCTGGTGTCGCGGTGTTCCTTTAGCACTTCACTTCTTGGTGAATCTCTCTGATACCCCTCCCCTAGCTCCATATTTATAGGAGAGGGGGAGGATAAGTAACAACATTGGAAAATAATGGGGATTCTTTATTAGGAAGCTTCCTAATTTCCCCAACATTGTCGTCAATTTAGGATGGCGGGTCAAGCCATTTAATGTCTTGACACACCACTGGTCCCACCCCTTTAATTGGTCTATTGGAGGTTTATGAAATAAAATAACAAAAATTATTTTATTTCATTTCTTTTAAGAAGTCACAAAACTGAACTTTTTATCTGGACCAACTGTGGTCAAAGTAAAGCCTCCCTTAAGTGAATCCCGATGCTGCAGATTCAACGGTTCCCTAAGATTATTAATTTAAGAAAAAGTTAAAAAGTTAGAAAATGTCGCTTAGGTGTTTACTGAATGTACCCAAAAAAAAGTTCAGAAATTCATTTCGGGCACACCGGACCTCGGAATCCCATGCCTTCAATTTTCACAGACTCATAACAATTCCATATAATTAAAAAAAAAGTACATGAAAAAATCCAGGTCTTTTGATTCTCCCCAGCTTAGGGATTTACGTCTCCGGAAGCCACAACACATACTAAGGAAACAAATGGGGTTAATGAGGATGGATCTGACCCTACCTCTCCCATGTGCTCTTCTAGATGTTCCCGTGCTGCCAGCAAACGTGCACCATAGGTATCGATTTCCCATGAAGGACTTGCTCCTGTCGATCCTCAATCTTTACTGGAACCTCTGTAAACGTCGCCCCATCGTCTATGTCTAGCTTACCATGGTCGATGAAGTGAGATGAGTCATGCACGTATCTCCTCAGTTGGGATACGTGGAAGATTTCGTGTACCCTATCCAACTGCGATGGAAGTGCCAAGCGGTATGCCACCTCACCTATCCTCCAAAGTATCATAAATGGCTCAATAAACCTCGGTGATAACTTTATGCCTCGACCAGATCTCCATAGTACCCGTCGAGGAGAGAATCACAAGAAAACGTGGTATCCATCCTGGAAATCCAAAGGTCTCTATCTTCTGTCAGCATATGACTTCTGTCTGCTCTTTGCAATCTTCATCCGCTCCTGGATAATCTGCACCTTCTTAGTGGTAGCCCGTACCAACTCTGGACCCATTAGAACTGACTCCCTTGGGTCTATCTATCATAGAGGTGATCTGCATGGTCGGCCGTATAGGGCCTCGAATGGTTCCATACCGATGGTGGAGTGATAACAGTTGTTTTAAGAAAACTCCAACAAGGGAAAGTGATCCTATGAACTACGGAAAAAATCTAGGACGCATACACGGAGCATTTCCTCTAGTGTTTGAATGGTCCGCTCCGTCTGACCATCCGTATGAGGATGAAAGACGGTGCTCAAACGCAGCTGAGTCCCGAACTTCTCCTACAATCCCTTCCAAAACTGGGATGTGAAATGTGTGTCATGGTCAGCGACGATCTTCAATGGCACCCCATGAAGTTACACAATCTCCTGTATATATTGGCATCCCAAGACCTCTACGGATCCCTGCTCTCGAATAGGTAGGAAGTTAGCCGACTTGGTAAGTCGGTCAACGATCAACCAAATGGAATCATGTCCCCTAGACGTACGTGGATGCCCTTTTACAAAGTACATGGAGATTCTATCCCACTTCCACTATGGCACCTCTAGTTGTTGAACTAAGCCTACTAGAACATGGTGCTCGACCTTTACTTACTGACAAGTGAGGCATCGTGAAACAAACTCTATTATAACCTTCTTTATCCCTGGCCACCAGTGCTAAGCCGGAAGTCTTAGTACATCTTCACCACACCAGGATATACCGCTAGAGGGGATGTATGGAAATCCCTCAACACCTCCTCTCATAGCACCACCGGTACCATGGTACATCTTCTGAAGAGGAATACGTACTCCCCACCTTCATAAAATCCATCAGGTGCCTGCCCTGAGGATATCTGAGCACGTCGAGCCTCGTAGTAAGTGTCCCCAAGCTGCGCCTCCCTAACTCGCTAAAGGAGTGGGGGAGTGACTACCATAGACTGGAGGTATGCTGCTCCATCTCTATCCATGAATGATATCTACAACGTGGCTATCTGCTCTGTCACCTCACTCAGCAACTGCAGACTAGACCTCTTGCTGAGTGCATCTTCCACCACATTCCCCTTCCCAAGAGTATAAAATATCTTAAAGTCATAGTCCTGTAGGAACTCTAGACATTGTCTCTATCTCAGGTTTAGGTCCTTCTGAGAGAATATATATATGAGACTCTTGTGATCAGAGTAGACTGTAAAACATTCACCCATCAAGTAATGTTTCCACATTTTCAAGGAAAATACCACTGCTGCTAACTCCAGGTAATGGGTAGCATAGTTCTGCTCATGCTGTCTTAGCTTTCATGAACCATAAGCCATCACTACTCACTCTTACATCAATGCAATCCAAGCCTAGTCCCTGATGCGTCGCAGTAGACTACATACCCAATGCCCTCTTCTAACAGCCTCAAGATGGGGGCACTCATCAGTCTCTGCCTCAGCTCCTAGAAACCCTGTTGGCATCTATCTGTCTACAAGAAAGTTTGACCCTTCTTTTTCAAAGCTAATAAGGGTGCTACGACTCTGGAAAAGTCAAGCACGAATCTCCAGTAATATCCAGCCAACCCCAGGAAACTCCTCATTTCCGTTACGCTCTTGGGTGGCTCCCAAGCAAGCATAACCTCCATTCACTAGATCTACAAAAACTCCAGCCTATGAGATAACGTGACCTAGAAAGTGGACCTCTCATATCCAGAACTGGAACTTTGAGAGTTTACCATAAATTTGGTGCTCTCGGAGTGTATCCAGAACTATCTTCAGATGATAGACATGCTCCTCCTCCATCGCCGAGTATATCAATATGTCATCAATAAACACCACCACAAAGCTATCGAGGTATGTCTGGAAGATCCTGTTCATGAGTCCCATGAACACTACTGGGGCATTGGTCACGCAAAAAGTCATAACCAAGAACTCATAATGTCCATACCGACATATGAAGGTTGTCTTCTGCACATCCTCATCTCGTATCTTGAGTTGATGATAGCCTGATCGGAGGTCTATCTTCAAAAACTAGCGATATCCCTTTAGCTGATCAAAGAGGTCGTTAATTATCAAGAGTTGATACTTGTTCTTAACAATCACCTACTTCAGGCACCAATAGTCCACACAGAGTCTCAAACTCCCATCTACTTTCTTGGTGAACAATATCAGGGCTGCCCATGGAGAAACACTGGGTCTTATGAATCCCTTTCCCTACGAGTCCTCCAACTATTCCCGTAACTCATGAAGCTTCGCAGGAGCCATCCGATATGCAGGTGTAGATATTGGTGCCTTCCCGGGGTATAGGTCAATATAAAATTCTACCACTCTGTGTGGAGGTAGTCCTAGAACATCATCAGGAAAGACATCAACATACTGGTTCACCACTAAAGGATAGCTTGAACTCTCAACATCAACTGCTCCGAGGCTAAGGCTAGAAAAATGATGATAAATTGGCTACACTCTTCTCTGGGCATGTCCATCCTATGCTGCAAAGGTTCCCTCCTTTCCAGTGAAGGAAAACTTGGTCCCATCCATGCAGACACACCGCACTTTGTGCCTAATACAGTCAATGTGAGCATAGAATGTGGATAATCGGTCCATACCCAAGATGTCGTTGTAAGGCGTCGACGCCACTACTAGAAGATCCCAGCCAAAGCTCTCACCTCCTAGAGTAAGCTCAAACTGTCGGAACCAGTGTGTAATCATTGAATCTGCTCCCATAAAAGTCTCTAGCCATAAGGATCGAGCCAACAAATCCACCGGAATCTCTGAGCTCTAAACAAGGGATGTGGAAATAAAAGAGTGACTGGCACCTGCGTTTATCAGTACCGTAGCTAAGATGGAGTAGACAAAGACCATAACTCAAATCATCTTTGGAGCGCCATGGTCGTAGGCCTCAGCTTCCTAGAGCTGAGCTCGTCCCTATCCTCCTACTCCCTATGGTCGGGGTGGACCACCTGGCGGTGGTGGCGGTAGAATCTCAAAATGTTGCCCACCGCCTACTGCATGAACAACTCCTCTAGCACGTCTTCCACCCTGCGGACCATCTCGATCAAACCTCTAATTCTTCCTCAGCAGTCCCTCAACCATCTGATGGTCGTTGGTACGGTGGGTTGGGCAGTCACGAGCCATATGAACCTGTCCACCACATGTGTAACACTGCATGCCCCTCTCCTGCCTTCATCTGCCTTACGAGCTTCGCAAATCTGACCCGGCATCCTGGGGTCATACACCAGAAGGTCTAGTCCACTTGAACCTTTGTTTCATCTACCTACCGCCTCCTGCAGATGACTCGGATACCTATCGTTCGGTGATAGCTCTCACTGTTTGTGCCTGCTCAGCTAGGAAGCTCTCCACAAAAAGTGCTCGCTCAAGCACCCCAGCCTACGTCAGAATGCTGAGTGATACCATCGATGCTCTGATCTCCCGTTGGAGACCCTAATCAAAGGTCTGGTCCCTAAAGAAAGGGTCCCATGACATGTCGGTGGAGTAGTGGGAGAGATTAGTGAACCTCACCAAGTACTGGGTCACTATCATGCTGCCCTGTTGTAAGTGCAAAAACTCCTGTATACGAACAGATCGTACGGTAGCTAGGAAGAACTCTACCCTGAAAAGGCCCTTGAAGTCCACCTAGTTGAGAGTCGCCTCATAGTGTATCTGGAGCATCAGGCTCCACCGTATCCCTGATACTGCCTGAAAAATGTTGGCTGCCAGGATCACCATAAAATTAGATGGTGTCCCGACTAAGTGAAAAACTCTAACCACAGCCTCCATCAAGTCCTCAGCCGCCTACGGGTCTATCTCTCCTTGGAACCTCGGAGGCCTCTGCAGTTGGAACTCATGTAATGCTCTCAGTTGATGTGCATCCTCTACTGGTTGGGATGGTGGAAACAGATGTCCAACATGCAGTGGTGCTGCTGGTACACCACCTGAAGGCACCAAAGCCATAAAGGAGCCCTGCACCAAGGCCTCATCACTCGGTGGGCTACCAACACGTACTCTCTCAGGAAACCTAGGTGGCTGTCTTCGTGGTGGAATCCTAAAAAGGAACAAGTGTTCTATGGTTAAAAGTTATACCTGGTGATCTGACTCAAGAAAACACAAGAAAGACTTTTCAAAACACACACAATCAATGTATTCTTACGCTGAGTCGGAAATCAGAACTCAGGGTCCTAGTGTATGGATACGTCGGCCACCTCACCAACACCGGACTCCCCAAAATGAAAACCACACTCATAACACTTAACACTATTGCCACATAGAAAAGATCAGAGTCCTAGTTCTTCGGTAGAACCAAAATCCTTTGATACCACTTTGTCACGACCCGTCCCCCAGGGCCTGTTCCGTGACTACCCCAAGCCCGCCTTCCATAGGCCAGGGGCTAGAGACTAGCACTGAAAGGCATATTACCTAAAACAAGAAGGCATTTCCCTTAAACTTGTACAAACACGCGGTTCGAGAACACAACAAGAAGCAACTGCGAAGTAAACTGGTTTAGTAAAAAGGGTGCTAAAATAAAAAGGGGCCAGAATACAAGACCAAATGGAAAATTACAAGTACAACTGAAAAGTACAAAAAAACTCCTGGGTCATCCTCCAAGGATCTTACAAGAAGGTTAGGTGCAGATCGCCTCCAAAGTACTCCACATTCGCCCGTCTCCTCTGCGTCATGTCATGCCGAATGGTCCACCTCTGAGCACCATCTAGTCCTTGATCCCTTATCCTTGATCAATGTTGTACATATTCTACACAAGACACAATATGGTGTGGGCAAAGCCCGTGCTGGGGTGAGTATAAGGATACTCAGTAGGGACACCGAGACCCCGAAGGTCTCCTAGAGTTCTACAAAGAAAAACCACAGGGGTAACACCACTAAGGTAAAGTACCATATAGGTAAAGTACCACATAACATAACCTAAATCACAAGCAAAAAGTAAGGACAACTCACACTAGGATTTATTCTAGGGGTAGTAACAAGTAACATCACTAGTCACAACGTCGAACACCTCAGCTGCTAGAGAACTCCTCCTCTATCGAGTACAGTGGGCCTGACGTGCCACACATAGGCACTTCCCAATAACCTTGAACTACTGAGGTACTCCTCCCCATCGTGTACTATGGGTCTTTTGGGTCACACAGAGCCACCCACCCCCATTGTGGTCTACTAAGGTACTCTTCCCCATCGCGTACCGCGACCGCTCCCAACTTTGGCCAGCTACCGTACTGTGGGTCTGTTGGGTCAGACATAGCCACTCAACCCCATCATGGTCTTCTAAGGTACTCCTCCCCATCACGTATCATGACAGCTTCCCACTGTGGTCGTCGAGTCCCTCTGAGTCAAAAAGTCTGTAGTCGTCAGGTCTCTACCAGTCACAGGGTTTTTTACGTATTGCATTTGGGAGAACCGATCCCCAAGCCATTAGTCACATGTCAACTATCATGAAGTCTCACAAATAAGTAACCCAATGACCCTGCATTTCATAAGGGTTTTGATGCAATAGACGGTGTGTCAATCGGACGCATGATCTATGTGTTATTGGCATTTCAATAACGGGGGCCCGGTTGGATTCAGGTGTGATCCAACCTGGACGTACTCCATGTTTCTCCAAAACACTAATGAAGTAAGTGAAAAGGACCATCTCACTCCAAGGGTCCCAACGCCGTAGAAGGTTCTTCAAACGGGCGTCCGGTTTTCAAGATAAGGCCCTTTGAGCGATTTTGGGCCCGATTGGGCCTGGGTCCCGTCCGACACGGTCAGACCGACCTGGTTCGACCTAGTCTGGGTAGGGCCGAGGAGGATTCAGACCATTGGGGAAATGTCTGGTCTGACCCACAAGAGGGGAGGCCAGCTCAGGCGGCAGCTCGGTCCAGGGGCGGCGGCCTGATCGGGTGACAGATTGTTGGGGCGGTGGCCCACTAGGGTGTCGGCCCTCTAGGGAGGCATCCTAGGCTCGAGGGCGGCGGCCCGACTCGAGGGATGTGGCCCAGGATGAGGGCGGTAGGCCGGTGCGAGGGCGGCGACCCAGTGCGAGGGTGGGAGGGCGGCGTCCCATTTTTAGGGCGGTGACCCAGTTTGGTCCGACGCGGGGGGTGTAACCCCTCGGTCTGTCGGATTCCCCAATGGTCAGGAGTCTGTTCAGTTGGTGAAGCGGCATCACCTCATGGACGCCTCTCGGTCGCCGCGGAACCCGCCAGAGGTGGGGTCGGCCTCCGCCGCGGCTTCGGCCTCCGTCGAGGCTTCGGCTGTGACTTCCATTCACCGGCGGCGCGGCGGTCGCGCCACCTTCCTTCTCGAGACCGACCATCGAGTCGGCCACCTCCTTAGTTCTCCGCGGCCCTCCTCTTACGGCATGCATCGACGTTCTCATGGTCTTCCAAGGAGGCGCAAGGATAGAAAGATAGCAGAGGGTTCATGCCGGGTTCTTTAGGCCCACGCCCTCTGCATTAGCTCATATTATGGAGGATATTAAGGGAGTTCTATAAATTCACATGAATTTGATACGAGAATAAAAACCCCTACCTTGAAATGTCATAGAAACATCCGTGCTTGATGGTGGATCATGTTCTTCGTTACCGCAACCGGCTCCCAAAGATGCCACTAGCATATCACCCTTTGGTTCGGTGTCATCCATCACCTCCTGCTAGGTTGGATTTGTTTTCGAAGGGTCTAGAATCGCATTGTTCTTTCAGCACTTCGCTGCTTGGTGAAGATCTATGATACCCCTCCCCTATCTCCATATTTATAGGAGAGGGGGAGGATAAGTAATAGCATGGGAAAATAACGGGGATCCTTAATTTGGAAGCTTCCTAATTTCCCCAACATTGTCATTACTTTAGGTTGGAAGGTTAATCCATTTAATGGTTTGACACACCGTCGGCCCCACCTCTTTAATTGGTCCATTAGAGGTTTATGAAATAAAATAACAAAAATTATTTTATTTCATTTCTTTTAAGAAGTCACAAAACTTAACTTTTTCTCTAGACTTACTACAGTCAAAGTAAAGCCTGCCTTAAGCGAATCCCGGCACTGTGGATTAAAACGTGCCCTCAGATTTTTAATCCGAGCAACGATTCAAAAGTTAGAAAATGCCCCTCATCCATTTACTGAACCTACCAAAAAAAAGTTCAGAAAATCATTCCCTGCACACCGGGTCTCGAAATCATGCGCCATTAATTTTCACAGACTCATAACAATTCCATATAATTAAAAAAATTACATGAAAAAAATCAGGGTCTTTACATAATCACTAATCCAACCAATTAAAAATTAAATGATCTAGAATTTCCCACCACTAGAACCTTCCTATATTATTGGATATCCAACTCTCCCTTTAAAAAGTGGATAGTAACATTCAATAATGTAAAGAGAAATAATTGAATATAATAATTGATATGAGCCTAAAATTGAATTACCCAATCAATCATGATTATTAAATCATATGTATTTATCTCAAGAACAAAAAAGATTTAAGATATTTTCATAATACCAATATTTATTAATAAAGATAGACACTTGGATCCTTTCTTAGTTCTCTAATAAAGTAGAGTTTTAATCCTAATGGAATAAGGCATTAATTCCATGTGAAACCCCAAATGTTAACTAAATGTATAGAGATAAATTAATATGGTTCTCTTGTATAAAAAATATAGAAATAATAGTGAATTATATCCAGATTGTACCTTATAATATAGATTCAACCATATTAATCTCATCATCCTTTGACACCCATACAATAAAAAAATATTCCCTTAACTCTTTTATATTGCTGACATATCTGCTTGATGAGGCCTTCATACTCTACCACGAGTCCCTAATTTAGATTACCGTTATGCATAACTCAGTATCTTTGATCCCTAAACCTGGTTGGTAAAACTAACACCATTTATCTACAAGAAATGGTTGAAATATTTCTTGAAGTAACCCTCTTAACCTCATTAATAACACATGCAAGGAAGATCTATACTCTTTATCTTCGGGTAGACCTCCTCTATACACAAGAAATAATCTAGAGGTATTCTTCCCCAGGAAACATAAGAATAATCCCTAGTTGATTTCTCTTTGAAATCATTACACTTCATTTTAAAACCACTAGAACAAATCTTCCCTCCATTTAATCATTGAAGAAAAGAACTCATCTTTCATATGTCCTCTATATCTTTCTCTACCAAAGCCACCATACTTACATCCTAAGCATAGGTATGAAGCTTCAAAAGAATAATCATTGACCTTATTTATTATTATAGCCTCATTTTGAACCACTATTCCTTAGGATATTTTATTCATATAAAGATATAACTTATACTCACTAGATTAGTGAACTTTAATTCATAATCCATAATTGAAAAATTACCCATATTAAAATCCATTTTTTTGAGATTTGGTTAACTACATCTCCTTAAGGGAATGATCATTGAAGATCCTCAAGAATTCATTATAGTTGAGATATTTATCCTACCCAGCTTTCTCAATAACATCCAAAAAAGATCCTATTTATACCCTCTAGAAATAAGGAATCAACATCAACCATTAAGGTGTGTGGGGTCTTAACACACTAAGATCCTAAAAGTATAACATTAGGTTCGATAGCTTATACGACAAACAACACCGTGTTTAAAAGAACTGTAAAATAGTATACTGTTATAACCTAGATATTAAATTAGTGGGTATGAATAGGAATAACCAATTTTTTAAAATTATGTATAAATATTTTAGATGAAGCAAATATATTGGAAAACAAGGACTCACTTTTTTAGTAAAATCCTTACATACTTTAAAAATATATTTTTGTCAAAAAATATTTTTATTTATTTGTATACAAAAATAATATAATTAACTTCTTCCAATTTCAAATTTTTTTTTGTAAAAAATAAAATTCATTTTTGAAATCATCATATCAAAATTAACTTAGGTTGGATATTTGGGATTTTTCTGAAATGAGTGATTTTTAGTGAATAGTGAAAATATCATTTTTAGAAAAACCGCCATATCTTTTCAATAAATTAAGCAATTTAAAAGAATAATTATGATTTTAATTTGATTTTAAATTAAAATAATTATTATATAGTTATATTTAATATAATTAATTACATTTTAATCATGATTATACTAGATTTTGGTATAAGTTTATTTTTAGGCTTAAAAACATATTTTTATGAAAACTATGTTTATGTGCATAATGCTTCTCCATTTAAATTAATAAAAATAAAACATAATTAGAAATTATTTAAATGAAATGTATATATTATACATCTAAATATACTAATTTAAATTCATATAATTATTATTACTAGTCATAGAGTTAATATAAGATTATTTTATGCTTGAAAAATACATTTATTGAAAAACTGTTTTTTCAACACGTTTTGTGGGTTAGTTTTTTAAACTAAATTTTGGAAAATATGCGAATTGAATTTTATAAAATGGATTATATATTTTTAATTGGAATAATTAATATAATGTAGTAATTTTAACTTAATTTTTAATCATATTTAATGGTAAAAAAGTAAAAATTAACTATTATGATTAAGGTTACAACTGGGTCTGGCCTATGTTAAAATTACATTAAAAAAATCAAGGAATTTTTATTTAATAAATTATATTTAATATTAATAATAATTGGGTAAAAATTATCTAATAAGGTTCATTTTATTTTAGGCTTAAAGGATAATTTACCAAGGTTTAAAAACTAGTCACCGTAGTGAAAACTAAAATGGTAAAAGGGAGTAAATTTGAAGGTAAAGGGATTTTTTTAATTTTTATTGTTCTAGGTGTTTCTATAACTTATATTTCCTCCAACACATGATTTATCAATTTGGAGGCACTTTGGTTGAGATTTACTTCCCATTATTGAATAGTTTTGGGTATTTACAAAAATTCCACTTTTCAATTATAAAAAGAAACTCCCTAAAACCAATTTATATCAACCAAAACCTACCAAAATATATCCAATATATCCTTATACACATTCTCCTACAATTTTTTTTTGATATTTTCTAATAGCCACTTTAAGGGTAAGTGGTAACCATACATCCCATGGTTCAAAAAACTTCACCATATTACAAAAGCGAACCACATTCCAAAAACAATAGAAAACCAGTCACTTCCCACTTCTTCAGAACCAAAGCGCCCCACCACGAACATGGTTTCAAATTAAAATTTGAAAATCCTAAAACTACTTTTAATATTATGTGCCAACTGAATCATTATGGGTTAAACAAAGAGCCACCTTGAGATGCGTAATTCGCTCACCTGCTTCGATTTGATCCGATGACAAACCAATATCCTATCACCTTCTTCATCATCACTTCTCAGAACCACCACCTTCATCGTCGCCGGAGTTTCCATCACCAACCTCGCCGTCCACCATCGGAAGCCGACCATTGTTGATTTCCAGTCATCACCATCACCAGTACCGCTTTTTCATCTCCATCCATCAACACATTTTAATCACCATCCTACTACCACACCAGAGACCACCAGAGACCAGGGACCATCGGTGCCACCATCATACTCACAAAATCCACACCACCTTCTTCACACTCATCATCACCATCCAAGACGACATCGCACACCGCAACAATAACGGATAACACCGAAACCAGATGCCAAAATGACTTTTCCACCGAATGAACATTAAACAGATCAAGCATTTGCAGAAAATCACTCCAAACATTCGTAGAAATCATCGAGGACGAATCACCAAATAGATCTGAAAAACCATGAACTGTATTCACCAGAGGAAATTAAATCATCCCTCACATCAAGCCCCAAAGGCCGCCTAACCGCACATCCCAAAAAATCATAGAAACCCCCGCTCCAAATCTGACAGGGAGAGGCACAGAGGAACCCGAAGTCAGAGCAGGGTTTGGAAAGCTAGAGGGTTCTGAACACCAACGACGATGAAGTGACATAAGACCAGAAGATATCCAAGAAAAAGAAAACCGACTCTGTTAGTGTTTGAAAGGCCATCATCCATCGAACCAAAACCCAAAACCTCGTTGAATCCTCTGCTCTATCACCAACCATGAGTGGCACAGAGGATCGTGAAGCCAGAGCAGGACTGGGGAGGGCAAGGGCATTCACAACACACCACCTTCAACGTGGAAGAAAACCCACCTAATAGAGCGCTAGAGAAAAGAAACAGGAAAATAAGGAAGAAAGAACCACATGAAAAGAAGAAGAAAATTAGAAAGAAGGAAGGCTGTAGAAGAGGGGGGAAAGGGGAATATCCATCGTGCCTTCATGGAAACCCTAGGGGGAGAGATGAGAGTGAGTGAGACCAGGTGAATGAGGCGCCATCCCTATCCTTATACACATTATATATATTCTATTATTCCAAAATTACCAACCCTAGGGTCATTAATAAGATATCCAAAGGAGGTTCTTCGAAGCAAAGGTAATTTTATTCACCAAGTCGTTTCTTTTTTACTTATTCTTTTACCACATTCAATTATATATTAATAATTATAATATAATAACATTAGTATATCTAATATAATGATATGTTATTATGTTTATGTGATATTAATTATCCATACCATTCTCTATCAAATGGAAAAAATCAATCGCTCGTGTGTATGACGAACTACCACCTCACGAATTGATGTAATTTTTTTCCCATCACCGACTAACATGGATAGTCATAATGATGGAAAAAATGAATATATATGATAAATATGAAATAATATTTATTTTATGAATTTAATATATATTCTACTTCATTAACCTTTCATCCATTAAGGTAATGATAATGTGTTCATGTGTACATACGACCTACCATCTCCATGAAGTGATGTGATTCATTTTACATGTTCAAATTTCAATAATGATTATAAAAATGAATATTATGAAAAAATATGATATTTATAAAATTGGTTTAATTTTTAAGATGTTGTAAATATATCGTATTCATAATAACTAGAACTTCCATGACAAAACATGCATGATAAAACTAAGAAATTAACATCTGAAACAACGGAAATAATAAAAATATTATTAATGAACAGGTGATAAGATGCTATAAGAGGATCATATATGATATTATAAATATAAATATGGTTCTATTATAAGTTAATAACTTTTTTAAGACCATTATATAGGAGGTTAAATTGTTTTTAAATAAAGGGAAGCGTGATGTAAGGGATTTGGTCACAATTTCCCTCCATCAAGACATATTTTAATCTTATGAACCTAACTTCTTTTATATAGTGTATTCAATTAAAATTTTATAAAATATATCAGGAATTATTTATAATTCATGGTATTTTTTGTTAGAATTCATTTTATTTCATCCAAATGGATTTCACTTGAATGTTATCAAGTGGTAAGGGGTTTCATAACTCAATTTCTTTTCATTGGTTTATATTACTTCTTCATTGTCTTTTACATTCTAAGATTATGCGTGAAATGAATTTTGATTATTTTATTTTTTATTTCCACTTTTTTTATGTGGATTGACATTTAATACACATAATCAATTTATTGAATAATTCTCACTTTAACATTATGATCTTGGCAAGATACTTCATCTCAATTTCTACTCCATTGGGACATATTTTCTATTATACACCTATTTATTTTTATGAGGTGTATCTACCACACATTTTATATGATATATCATTAATATATTTAAACTAATAGAATTTAATGTTTCATTTTATGTTATTTATTTCACGGGGGTTATGATTCAAAAGTTTCCAATGCAGTAAAGGTTTATGCTTCAATATCATTTTATTCAAGATTGTTTATTCTTGAATTTACATTGAAGGAAATTATATTATAATTATATAATAAGACACTTTAATTTTATTATTTATTGGATATTCTTGATTTTTAAGTAATAGTACCATTTTTGTATTTTTTTTGTACTTAAAATGATTGAGAAAATATTTGTAAGAAAAGTCTAACTTATTTTTCTTTTTGGTCAAAAATGATTTTTATTCTATATCCATGTTTTCTAAAAATGTTTTCAATAATGTTTTTAATATTATAATATTATTTTTAAGTCATTTTTACACATGATTGAATTTTTAAAAATGGTTTACAAGTTTCCTTCTTGTCTTTTTCCACACAATGTACTTTTTTGATTTTTTTTGAAAATGTGAAAGGAATCATTATTTTAAACGTACTCAACCTGAATGAAATTTTTCCACTGTTATGACTATTCATTAATTTGAATCTTCCCTTAAAATTTTATAATTTTATTTTCAAAGAGTTTTTTTTCTAATATTCTGTAATTTTTTATTTTTTCAAATTTAATTTTCATACTGAACAGGTTCTTTTACTCTATAATGTTTTTAATGATATTTTTATGGTATTTATATTTATCAATGACAAAAAATATTTATTTAATTATAATCAAATGGGAATATATTTTAATGATACTATACTTTTTCTTTTTCTATACAATTTATGATCAGTTTGACTAGGGAAAGTATTGGCATTCACTTTTTTGATTAAATTTTGTAGTCATTAACTTTCCCTTAAAACATTAACTTTATTGTGATCACTAAAAATTAAATATTTTTTTAAATTTCCATATTCTTTGTATCATGGATATGATTATTTCCTAAACCATATACCATTTCCATATATGTTTTTTTACTTTTAAAGTTATTTTATTGAATGGGTAATTATTTTTAAACTATACTCTTTTCATAATATGGATATTCATAGATAAGGAATATTTTTTATGAATTGAATTGATCATTCGATATACAAAAAATGAATTGGATATATAGTGGAAAGTGATGCCCATAATTATATATCCCCTCAATACATCAATAGGTCTCATGAGACAAATTAGTAAGCTAGCATTAAATGGGTTTTTTTGTGCATACCTACTCATTAATTAAATTGTCTTTGTGCAAGGTTTTTACGGTATATATATCATAATGTCTTAAATATATACATCAAATATTACAAATTTATTTTATTTATAAATTTTTATTGATTTCCATGTGATTATTTGATTAGTTATGATATCCAAGGAATATATTCAAGATCTTGTGATTATTTATATGGAATTATTTGATCATAATTTATTCCTACCATATTATTCTTTTTTCCCAAGTTATTGATTAAATGATATGTGTCTTCAGTTACTTACCTTTCCATATTGATTATGACTTACCAATTCATTATGGATCCCACCATATATAACCCTTACTGTGTATTTTAGCACACCTTTATTTTGTTTCCATTCCCCATGATATGAAGAATGAATCTTTGAATGGGTCCAAGGATGTAGAATATTTACTTTCACTATGTTGTATATCATGGTTTCAAATGTAATGTGATATTCAGGTATGTATATAGTTTAGCAAGATGACTAAATTGTTTGGTCATTCAGGATGTGATCACTTGTATCTTTTTCCAAGCTAGTAAAGTAACCAATAGAACCAAGTTACTAGAGATGGGGTATTTATAGTTGTTATCTGAGAAAGTTGAGTAGAAAATATGGGTACTAGATTTAGGAAAACATAAATTAGAGAACATAAACCCATAACTAAATTTGATGATAAGTCTAAGTACATGATAAAATCCTAAAGTTTTGGTAATATATATATAATGTGTATTTTATAGAAATACATCCCTGTCTAAAAAATATAAGTTGATGCGGTTCTAGAAAAATTATACATAGGGGTAATAACTTCAAAAAGGGCGCATTGGGATTTGACTCAATGTTCACCTAATGAAAGAAAATGGTCATTTCTGCACACCTGGTTTGACATTCCCGAGGGATATGATTGGGTTAATTGACATTTTCATTATAAACCGTTATGAAGGATTTGAATAAAAGATGGAAACAAATGACCCAAGTTAAACCCAAGGTTTTATACATTGAAAAGAAGGTGTCATGATTTAGACATCCTATAAATGACTTTTAAAAATTATGATTATTTTTTCTCCCTCCATGATTTTTAGTTTTAGTTAAAGGCTAGAACCAGGAGGAATGATGTTAAAGATGAATTTTATGGAAAATGTAGTGATTTTGAGCAAGCAAATGGGGTGATGACTAGAGAGAAAAATATTGTGGTTATTCCAAATCATTTATCATGAAATATGATTAACAAGATATACCTTAATAAAGTCTTTGAATAACCAATGAAGATAATGATGGAGTCCGATAAAATAAAGAGTGGTGGAGTCCATGGAGGAAATAAGGATCAATTTTCTTCATGTGAGAAATATAGAAAGAGAAACCTAGGAGAATGTCTCAAAGGAACAGAAAAACATTTTATGTGTGGAAAAGAAGTTCATAGAGTAATGAATTTATGATTAAATGTGAGGATTTTAATGGAAATAAATAAATTTCATCCTAGAGATCCATTTATAGTTTATTATCTTAAATTTGGGTAACTTGGTCATTATTCAAGTCAATTACCACTTTTAAAGGTTAACTCCTAGACCATGTAAGGAATTATCAATCATCAAAATAAAAAGTTTAAGTGTTTATGTGTTGATATTTAAGAACTATGTTATAGAATTATTTTTACAAATGGTATTTTGTATATAAGAATCATAAAACATATAAGGATTGTGTTAATTTTGGAAGCATATATGTCTTCATGAAAGATTAACTTAAGAGTTTTAGAAACCATCATGGGTTTATATGTTCAAGGTTGATCATAAGTTCAAAACATTAAACACACCTTTGGAGGTTTTATGTGATGGTATTTTATCATGATTAAGGTTATTTTGGAAGACATTTATAGTAATATAACTTCTTGGTTGAGTATATATTTAGTGAAATGGTTATTTAAGGAATTATACCTTTAAATTTTGTGGGAATAAGTTTAAAGGTATTAGTAACATTCAAGTTTTATCTTATCTTTAATATTGTGGTAATTATGGGGTATTACCCTTTTTTAATGTTATTAGAATTATATTAATATAGTTTCTGAAAAAAGATACCCCCGTGTCAGGTGACAACCTGTCACATCTAGCAAGGTCATAGGGCTTTTACCCACAATTGAAGGCTTATAAGGGTGTATCAACTATCATTGACCAATTTAATGTTTGGGTTAGTATGATGTTACTTTTATATAAATAATTTGACAGATAAATACTTATGGAATATATTAAGTTTAACTTTGGGTGTTACCATTGAGGTTTTAGAGATTAATATATTATATTAGATAAATTATGCTAACCATTTTGGTTTTGGTGAATATTTAGAGAAAGAGAGAACCATATTTTCTCTTTTTTATGGATATTATGATTTGTTAAAATTTAATTTTAGAACTTTAGACATAATTTTTTTGCTTATTCTTTTATTAGAGTAATAAATGAGGTGGAAATTTATCGAATTGCACTCAATGAATGAAATTTTTCTTATGAAATAAAAGATATTAGGTTAGTATATTTTCTGATGTTCTCTATCTTGATATTAAAATAATTCCTCAACCCAAGGAAAAGGATCTTGGAATAAAAACATTTTCCTATTACCTTCATTTATAATGAATCAATGTACTTTTTAACTCCACATCAATATTTTGGTTTTGTGGCTGTTAACTTTCTCATGATCAATAAATTTCATGTAATCAATGATGTCTATCACTCTCCATCATTATTTAGGAATTAATATTTTTTTCCATATCTATATTTTCACTTCCTAATAATGTTTTCTTACTTGGAAACCTAGTTATATGTTATTCTAGATAATTTACATACTTCCATTTCTTTCTTATGATTATTTTTTCCCGCAACATGATTTTCAGTTATAGTCAATGGCTAGAACCAAGAGGAATGATGTTAAAGATAAATACAATAGACAATGGAGTGATCCTGAGAAACCAAATGGGATGATGATTAGTGAGAAAAATAATGTGGTTATACTAGGTTAGTTATCATGAAATATGATCAAAAACCTATAACTTAAAAAAAATATTGGAATCAATAAGGAAGAGAAAGATAGAGTATGATAAGAGAAATAGTGGTGGAGACCATGGAGGAAAGAAGGATCAATTTAATTCATGTCAGAAATGTGGAAAGAGACACCCAGGAGAATGTCTCCAAGGAGTATGCAAATGTGTTATGTGTAGAAAATAAGAGCATAGAGTAATGAATTTACAAGTAAAGGTGAAGAGTTTAATGGAGAGAAATAAATTTCATCATAGAGATCCATTTATTGTTATTTATCTTAAATGTGGGAAACCTGGGCATTATCCGAGTCAATTAACACTTTTAAAGGTTAACTTCTAGACTATGGAAGGAATTACCATTCATTGAAATAAAAATTTGAAGTGTTTATTTGTTGATATTCAAGAAAAATGTTTTAGAATTATTTTAAAAAATGGTATTTTGGATACAAGAATCATGAAACATATAAGTATTTTGTTAAATTTGGAAGAATATATGTATTCATATAATATTAACTTAAGTGTTTTAGATACCATCATAGGCTTATAATTTCAAGGTTGATCATAAGTTAGAAATCTTAAATACCCATTTTGAGGTTTTATGGGATGAGAGTTTATCATGATTAAGGATATTTTAGAAGACATTTATGGTAATAAAACCCATTTGTTTAGTACATATTTTAGTGAAAAAGTTATTTAAGGAAGAATACCTTTAAATTTTGTTGACATAAGTTTAAAGGTATAAGTAAATTTTAAGGTTTATCAAATCTTTTGTATTGTGGTAATTATGGGGTATTATAATTTTTTAATTTTATAGTAATTATATTAATATAGTTTCTGAAAAAGGATAACCAACATGTCAGGTGACAACCTTTCACATCTGGAAAGGTCATTGGGCTTTTACCCATAACTAAAGTGTGAAATGTGGAGAAACTATCACCATCCTATGTGATGTATGGGTTAGTATGATGTTATTTTTACTTAAATTATTTGAAATATAAATAATAATGGAATATATTAAGTTGAATTTTGTGCCTTACCATTGAGGTTTTAGATATTAATATATCATATTAGATAAATTATTATAACCATTTTGATTTTTGTGAATATTTAGAGACAGAAAGAAGTACTTATCACTTTTTTTATGAATTTTATGATCTATTAATATTTAATTTTAGTGATTTAAGCATATTTTTTGGACATTAATTTATTAGAGTAAGAAATGAGGTTTAAATTGATCATATTACACTAAAATAATAACATTTTCCCTTTGAAATAAAATATATTAGGTAAATATATTTTTTGGTGTTCTCTATCTTGATAGTAAAATAATTCATCAACCCTTGGAAAAGGATCTTGGAAGAAAAACATTATCCTGTTACCTTCATTTATGATGAATCATTGGTTTTTTCACTCCTCATCAGTTTTTTGGTTTTATGGTCATTAAGTTTCTCATGATCATTCAATTTCATAAAATCAATGATCTCTATCACTATCCATAATTAATTAGGAAATAATAATTTTTTTTAAATATCCATATTTTTAATTCCCATTTTCTCTTACTTTGAATCCTAGTTATTTGTTATTCTAGATGACTTTTGTACTTCCCTTTATTTATTAACAATAGGGAGTTTTAATAAGCCATTACCGATGTGGGGTTTTCACAAAATAAATTTCAAATTTTAAACCCTTTATTTTTGAGTACAAGATCAAATTTTTAGGATTCAATTTTTTGTAGGCGGGGAGAGTGTAACACCCTAATATTTTAAACTAATAACATTAGGTTCAATAGTATATACGACACAAAACCTGAAGTCTAAAAGAACTGTAAAATAATATACCATTATAAAGTAGATGTTAAATTGGAGGGTATGAATATGAATAACCAATTTCTGAAAAATATGTATAAATATTTTAGTTGAAGAAAATATATTGTAAAATAAGGACTCAATGTTTTAGTAAAGTCTTTAGATACTTCAAAAATATATTTTTCATCAAAAATGTCATTATTTATTTATGTGAGAAAATAATATAATTAATTTATTATAATTTTAAATGTTTTATTGTAAAAATGAAAAATTATTTTTAAAATAATCATTTCAAAATTAACTTCTGACAAAAATTTGGTATTATTCTAAAATAGTGATTTTTCATTGAATAATGAAAAACTGTTTTTTTTGTTAAGGTTATATTTATTTTCAATAAATCAGGTTATTTAAAAGTCTCATTATTATTTTAAATTTATTAAGAATAAAAATATTTGTTATTTATTTAGATTTAATATAATTAATTACATTTTAATCATGACATACCAGATTTTGGTACAAGTTTATTTTTCAGCTTAAAAACACATTTTTCTAGAAACTGTTTTAAGTGCATAATGTTTCTTAATTTTAATTAATTAAAATAAACCCTCATGATGAAATTTTTAAATTAAATTTATAGATTATATATCTATATATTTTAATTTAAATTCATATAATGTTTATTATTAGTCATTAAGTTAATATATGATCATCTTATACTTGAAAAGTACTTTTCCTGAAAAATATTTTTTCGACAAATTTTGCAGATTTTTTAAATAAAATTATTGAAATTATGTGAATTGACTTTTAAAAAATTGATTGTATATTTGTAATAATAATTATTAATATTTTTTAATTATTTCAACTTAATTTTTGGTTATAATTAATAGTAAATACAATAAAAACCATTTACTATAGTTAAGGTTAAAATGGGGGTTTTGTGTGAACTTGTGTTGAAATTAATTTTATACACATAAGGAATTTTTATTTGATAAATTTTATTTAATATTAATAATAATTGGGTAAAAATTATCTAATAAGTCTCATTTTATTTTATCCTTAAAGGATAAATTACCTAGGTTTAAAACCTAGTTACCATGGTGAAAACTAAAATGGTAAAAGTGGGTAACCTTGGAGGTAAAGGGAATAAAATGTTTAAATCATGTTTAATTTTTGTTTTTTATGGTGTTTATAAACATTATATTATATACAAACCATTATTTATCAATTTTTTAGAGACATTGGTTGAGAGTGACCTCCCATTATTGAATAGTTTTGGGTATTTACAAAAATGTCATGCCTCAATTATAAAAAGGAACCCCTCCCCTTAATTATTAAAACCTATCAAGAAATTTTGATTAAAAAACCCTACCAAAATCTCTCCAAAACATACTTATACTGATTATATTACTTCTGGTCTTCCTAAAATACCAACCCTAGGGTCCTTAATAAGAGATCTAAAGGAGGTTCTTCTAAGCGAAGGTAATTGTCTTCACCAATCTCTTTCTTTTTACTTATTTTTTTACCACATTAAATTATATATTAACAACTAAAATAATATAAAAACCATCTCACCCATATAATTATATGTTATTAAGTTTATTTCCTAATATTTATCCATATCCTTCTCCATCAAATGAGATATAAAACCATCGCTTGTGTGTAAGACAGACTACCGCCCTGCGAATCGATGCAATTTTTTTCATCACCGAATAATACAAATAGTAATAATGATGGAACAAGTGAATATATATAATAATTATGACATAATATTTATTCTAAAAATTTAATATATCTTATAATTCCCTTTACTTTCACCCATTAATGTAATGATAATGTCGCTCATGCATACTTACAACTTGCTGTATCCACAAAGCAATGCGATTCATTTTCCATGTTCAAATTTAATGAATGATTATAAACATGTATATAATGAAAATATATTAATATTTATAAAATTAATATAATTATGTATATTATTAAACTATATCACATTCCCAAGTACCAAAACTTTCGTGACAAAATATGCATGAGAAGACAAAATAGTTAACACCAGAAATAATAAAAACAATACAATATTATTGATGAATGAGTGATAATATGTTATAATAGGATCATATATGATATTATAAATATTAATATGGTTCCTTTAGAAATTAATAAAATCTTTAAAACCATTATACTTAAGGTTAAATTACATTCAACTAAAGATAAGTTTGAGGTTCAGGATTTTGTCTCAATTTCAATTTATTGAGGCATATTTTAATGTTATCTACCTAAATTATTTTATATGGTGTATAAAATAACCCTTTTAAATATTATAAAATTAATCCCCCATAATTTATGGCATTTTATGTTATAATTAATTTCATTTCATCCAATGGTATTTTACTTGAAAGTTACCAAGTGGTAACGAGTTTCATAACTCAATTTCTTTTCATTGAGTTATATTACTTCATAATTGTCATTGATATTCAAACATTATATATGTAATTAATTTTTTTTATTTCATGTTTTATTTCAAAAGTTTTTATTTGTATTTACATTTTATATGAATAATAAATTCATTTACTAATTCCAAATTCAATGGTATGTCCTTTGTAAGAGATTTCATCTCAATTTCCACTCTATTGGGGCATATTTGGTATTATGAAGCTATTTATTTTTATGAGGTGTATATACTAAACATTTGATAAGATGTATTATGAATATATTTATATTAATTGTATTTAATTTTTCATTTTAATTTATTTATTTCATAGGGGTTATTATTCAAAAGTTACCAAAGTAGTAAGGTTTTACTCTTCAATATCATTTTAATTGAGATGGTTTATGCTTGAATTTAAATTAAAGGTAATTATTTGATCATTGTAATATAAAAACCTATAATTTTTATATCCAATGGTTATTCATGAATTTTTCAAGTAATAGTACTATTTTACTCTCTTTATCACTTAAAAATATTGATAAATGTTTTTAAGAAAAGTTAACTTTATTTCTATTTTTGATCAAAAATGATTTTTCTTCCATATCATTGTTTTCTAAATTTTTTTTCAAGGATTTTTTTAATATTATCCTATGATATTTTAAATTCGTTTTTACCCTTGTTTGAATTTTTAAAAAATGGTTTTAAAGGATTTTTTTTTCATTTTCCAAACAAGGTTCTTTTTAAACTTTTATCGAAAATGTGAAAGCTATCACTAATTTAAACATACTCAACATGAGAAAAATTTTACTGCCATTATGAACTCTCATTGATTTTAAGATACCTTAAAATGTTTCAAAAGTTACTTTTAAAGAATTTTTTTCCAAATATTTTGGATTTTTTAGTTTTTATAAATTTGTTTTTAATTTGAAAAGGGTATTTTCCTAAAGAATGTTTTAATGATCTTTTATATTATTTATTCTCATAAATGACAAAAAAAATTATTTTACTTATACTCCAATGCGAATATATTGTAATGATACCATAATTTTTGTTTCTTTATATGGTTTATGATCAGTTTGACCAGAGAATGTATTGACACACACTTTCTTGATTAAATTTTGTATTCATTAAATTTCACTTGAAACATTCACTTTCTTGTGATCATCAGACATTAAGTTTCCCTTAAATATTCATATTCTTTGTACCATGGATATGAATATTACTATAACTGTATAAAATTTCTAAAAATCATGTTTCATTTTGAAATTTATTTGATTAACTAGGGAATTATTTTTAATCCGTACTCTTTAATCAATATGGATATTTAATGACAAGGCATATTTTTCATGAATTGAATCGATAATTTGATATATATGGAATTAATTGGACATGAAGGGAAAGGTGGGGCCCAAAAATATGTAGCCCCTCAATTCAATGATTGGTCTAACTAGACAAATCATTAAGATAAAATTAAATGGGTTTTTTTGTGTATACCTACCAATCAATTAAACTATCTTGGCACAAGGTCTTGATAATATCGATATCCCTATGTATAAAATAATGAAATCTAATATTTAAAATTTCCTTCACTGAGAATTCATTTATTGACATCTATGTGATTATTTGATTACTTATGATAACCATCGATTAGATTCAAGCTCATGTGGTTATTTATATGAAATTATTTTATCATCATTTATTATTTCCATATTATTTTTTGTGTTCAAGTTATTAATTAAATAGAATATTTATTTAGTTATTTACCTTGTCATATTGATTTTTTGTTATTGATTCATGATATCTTTTGCTATACGTTACCCTTACTGATCATTTGATCTCACACTTATTTTGTTTCCTTTCCCTATTATATGAATAAGGGATATTTGAATGAGTTCAAGGATGTATAATTTTTACTTTAATTATGTTTTACTTCATGTTTTCAAATGTAATGTGAGATTAAAGTATGTATCGAGTTTACTAAGACTACAAAAATATTCGATCCTTCAGGATGCGATCACATGTATCTTATGTCAAATCAGTAAAGTAACCACCAACTTTGGGCTATTAAAGATGTGGTATTTGTATTGTTTTATAAAAACAAAAATATATGGTTTATTTTCTCCAACCATTATTCTACTTGTTTCAACCCTAAATCCCCTATAAATAATGAAGGATTCTTCTTTATGAACTATGATGCCTCATCTTCCACCCTTGTACCATCCAAACTAATACCCCTATTTAACCCCTGAATAGTCTATATGATCACTCCTACTAAATGAGAGTTTTGAAGAAAATATTCGGTTTCTCCTTTCAATCACACATTCCCAACTTGAACTCTCCTAGGTGATATATTATATAGTATAAAAGGAGACAAATTAAAACCACATAATAAATTTATTATTCTCCAACATTAGAATCCACATCTCATACTATAACTAGGTGGAATCACATTCCTTTGGATAATTTTATTCCAAAAAATTCACCCCAATGATTTAATTAAGTTTCTTAAAAATTAAAACTAATCCAAATCAAATAATTATTTTCAAAATCATTTTGAAAGATAAAAATCATATAATAATTAGAAATAAAAAATTTTATGCATGAAATACCCATTTCTCTCAAAACCATGTCATATGATATTTTCCATACTATTTATACCCTGATTCATGAACTATTGATTTATTTGAACTTGAAATAGTTTATATGAAATTGATAATAATCCCATGAGGTTATCATTAAACTCTCTTTTACCTAGAATTTATGATAACTTTGCATTTATTTTAAAATGGATAACTATAAATTTTTATGGTTACATTTCATGTCCCAACCTACCAAATCTCCATGCCTAAAAAACTCCCAAATACACTTCTAAAGAACCCCACTCTGATTTCATTTTGCAACAACCCAATCTAAAAACCTATATCCCAAGACCCAATCTAGGAGGACACATAGACTCAAGTGCATCCCCAGATGGCATGAATCTATCGATGGGTGGATAGGGATAAAAGGACACTTTGGGAATTATTTACCTCACATAAAAAATATTCAAAAAATACAAGCCCATGTGAAAAACCTTTAAATAAAACTAATTTAAAACTAAACATTAACAATGAAAATCAATTGTTTAAAAAAAACCAAATCCAATGTTCCAAATAAATAAGAAATGATACACCAACACAAATGAATAAATGATCAAACCATGATATACTATCTATTTCTAAATAACTCCAAAATATAACTATATCAAACCACTAATGATGAATGAAATATCCCCTTTAACTGCTTTACATCCAATTATGTTTACATTTTTAATGTCCCGGATCTAGATGCCACCTAACAGTACTCCGAGCCTGGTTGGCCACATGGCCACAAGCGTATACCCTAAATGTAAGAGGCTATCGACTAGCATAAAGGGCCTAGTTGATGATCCTGGTGAGACTATGCCCCCATTTCCAGAGTATAACACAACAAAAATAATAAATTAGTTGTGGAAGTAGTAATACAATACAACATAAGTAAACAGTGTAAGACTGATAATATAAATAACTAGATGTCATACCATACAAATATGATACTGCATGTTACATGTTCTAGGAAAATATCCAAAATAGGTTACACTATATTAATATAAAATATAATTACTAACATTATAAAAAGGAAAAAAAGTAAATCAGAAGCATCATAAGCCTCAGCTTGGTCCCATGCTCTCATAATTCTAAACAGAAATCAAGTACCTGTAGAAGGGTTCTTACTCTTATCGACACCTGCAAAAACATAATTTATTTGGGCCCAAAAAATGACCCAAATAGGGTGTGAGACTAAATCCCAGTAGGAAAACACCAAAGGTCTTTTCTAATCTGTTAGTGAATATATATAATATCCAATGTGCAATAGGGAAAATAGTAAACTAGGAAGTACTCAAAAGTAAACATTCCTACAAGTAATGGTTTCCATTTACATTCATTTTATATTCTTTATAAATTCAATTACCATGAATTATTTAAGTATCATGATCCATCTTAGGCCCGACGATCCCCATACAAATTTAAGCCCAACAAATGTCTCAAAAGTCCATCTAAACAAGTATAAGTGAAGACCGAATCCAAGTTTGTGATTTGACATGGAAAACACATCACAAGTAATTCCATTTGATATTAAAATTATAAGTAAATGTCAACTCATGACATAAAAATAACTGCCAATAGAGCCCATCCTTGTAATCCCTCATTAGATTCAAGGTTCTCTAGACATTTATATAAAGTCAATAGGATCCCAACCACTACATTCGTGGCTTACTCATGACTTAACATGATAATACCCTCGTTGAGTCTGTCCATGTTCTTCTAACCGAGGCCATGGTTCACCCAAGGTATAAGTTGAAATAGTCATATGAGCCCGACCTTTCCTTTTAAACTAAGGCTATGGCTCACCCATTTCTATTTACCCCTCTATCGTTTCACATAAGAAGCAACACATGTAAATTAAACTACTACATGGATTAATCATTTATAAAATCATGTGGTCATATATCAAATGTCAAAAAACACATGTAAATTAAACTATTACATGGTTCAAAATTAATCAAATCACATGGGTGTTTCATATAACAAGATTATCATGTAATTTAAACCATTACAAGGCCTTAACATAACCAAACTCACATGGATAGGTTCATAATTGGAGCAAAACACTCCAAGCATGCTTAAATAAGCATATGCATAACATGGGGCAAAGGGGAAAATCACTAATCCCAAACCCTTAGACCAAAAAATTACAATTTAATACAATTGAAATTCCATTTAACAAACAAAACCATTTTCAACAACCCAATAAGGGAAAAAATGGTATGCCTCATAGGTAACCTAGACCAAACGACCATAAATGTCCATCGAAGGGAAATATACCCATGGGGTGTCCCTAATTCAAGGTAAACAACCTAATTCATGAATGAGAATATATTTTCAATCCCCTAAACATCAATAGAAAATAACATAGGCCAATTATCAATTAATGTGACACCCTAAAATGGGTGTGCGGCACTCCGACACATATAATCAACCTGACAATTCACGAAAGGCACGAGACCACATACCTCATGGTAGTACGACTCTCCTCTTCCAACATATCCCTCTAATTCAAAATAGAACAGAGTAGTTCTATAATACTAGCATAAATGATCAAGGATTGATAACTATACCGAGAGAAGAAATCATGAAGAAAGGATCAAGAGGAATAGAGAGCTCACCGAGGGGATTACAATGCATCAAATGGTGTTCAAATCAGAGTTCAGATGATGGAACAGGAGAAAAAATGACCTCCAACACTGCTATCCATGATACCCAGGTGAGGGGTTCTGTCCGTCTGAAGAAAATGAGGCTACTTCCCATTTTATCCAAAAACATTTACACACCATGTACTTGAAAATACACAGTGTGTATATTCCATATTCTCTTTTATTTCGACTTCCTCTTCCACGTCATAAATGAGTCCTGCTAACATACTTACATGACATATACTAGGATTACACTACGTGTAACCCCTATTCACATTGTGTAAAAGTCTTGAAGCCAATACTTGACCTGTTTCCATCCTTCTTCTCAAGTTCAACCTAGAAATACAATATCCGGACCTTAAAAGAAGAATCAGGTTCTTATAAACTTCCCCACTTAAAGAAATTTGTCCCCGAATTTCCCTTCCAAGGGTGGTGAGGAAACTTCTGAGAATAACTTCGGACACTGCAATCATACATCAGCCTCTCTCTCCCAGGTCACATCCTGTACTTGGTCGTGCTTCCATAGCACCCATACTAAAGGAACAGACTGGCCCTGGAGAACCTTCATGCTAAAATCCATAATTCGAAGAGGATGCTCCTCAAAAGTCACATCTAATTTTAAATCTACCTCTTTAGAATGAAAAGTGTGATATAGGTTTAGGTGATAGCAGCATAGCTGAGATATGTGGAAGATGTCGTGCATGGATCGATACCTTTGATTCAACTGCAACCGATAGGCAACCGACTCAACTGTCTCCAAAATCTCAAATGGCCCGATGTATCTTGGAGAAAGCTTACCCTATCTCCTAATTTTATTGTGTCCCAACCTCAATGAAACATGTAGGAAAACCCAATCCCTAACCTCAAACTCTAGAAGTTGTCTACAGAGATCGACATATGATTTATGACAAGTCTACGCAGTATACATCCACTTCTGAATTAACTAAACCTATTTAGTGGTCTCTTGGACAAGATGAGGTCTCAACATAGCTACCTCTCCTACCTCTATCCAACATAGGGGTGATTGGCATGGCCGACCAAATAAAGACTCATATGGATCCATATGAAAAGTATCTCGAAATCTATCGTTATTGGAAAGCTCATCCAAGGGTATGAGTCTGTACCAAGAACTCCTGATATCCAGGATGCATGCTTGAAACATGTCCTCCATCACCTGAATCCTGTATTTTGACTATCCATTGTCTGGGGGTGGTAAGTTGTGCTCAAGAGCACCTATGTATCCCACACCCTTTTTAGACCTTGATAGAAATGAGAAGTAAACCAGGTGTCCCTATATGAAATGATAGAATACGTGACCCCATGCAGTTGTACAATATCACTGATGTACAACCTCTAATTCTCATCAACATTAAAGGTTTCCTTGATCAGCAGGAAGAGTGAAACCTTTATGAGTTTGTCAAGAACAACTCACATGACATCATTACCACAAAACCTCCACCATTATAAAACTCTAAAAGCCACACACCTGAGCGTTCTAACATTGTTACCAGTGTGATTTTACTTTAACTAGGTGAACCTAAACACAACTGAGGTCATAACAATGTCCTTATAGAAAATAATGGTTAAAACCTGATTGACCTTATTAAAACCAATCATGAAATCTTCCCTCCAAAGTCATTGTAGACTTCCACATCACACTCACCTTTGACTGGTAGAGTGTCCAAACTGGTTCCCTCAAGCCATACTTGTGGAACAAGAAGGATAACATGTCATGACCTGACCCAACAGAGCTCGATCATTGACTCCCCAAGACAGTCTCCATAGGTTAGGGGCTAGAGACTAGCACCGAGTAGGCTATCACACTCAAGGAGGCCTTATCATATCGTACCTGTACACACGCACCCACATACACCTCCATAAAACAATGCAGAGATATATATAATAACTGAAAACTAAAATGCATGCATACATATATCCCAAACTAGAGTACAAAAAAAGTAAAAAAATGGAAAATATAGGGCCCATTAAAAAGAAAACTATAGAAGCTTATAACCAGATCTGAATAAGGGAATCAATGTCAAACTCCAATCGATAAGCTCCTCGTCCAAGCTCCGGTGAAAACCCTGTTCAGTCCAGCTACTACGCCCTACCTGCTCTAGGTCCAACTAGGACTCTATCAAAGGACCTGTTGTAGCGCCCCGACCCCAGCTACCCAGAGCCGGTGCGTTACTTCGTAACATTGGCATGATCACAAAAGATCAAGTCTCAAAAGACCGTTTAGTTTAGTAGCCTTGGAAACACTAGATACATTCATAAACGTTACATTACATCATAAAGTGAAAAACTACAATAACAAAGTCTCCATAGTCCACAATCATATCCCTTTCTGACTGCCCCTGCAGGTCATTCATAAAATACTTCTTCACATCCTGGAAAAATATTAAAACATTGAAAGGGGTGAGCTCAGATGCTCAGTAAGGATAACAATATTGCGGAAGCTTTCATAAATAAACATAAACATTTAAGGCAATGTATAAATAAAACAAAAGCCTTTTAAACATGAACATCAACATAATATGGAAAAAGTAAAATGAGATAATTCCATTCACTTCTTCACATGGATATTCTACTGGTCGAATAATCACATGCAATATCAATAACCACTTTCATAATGAGGGAATGTATAATGCCAGACATTCTGAAACATTTTGTCAAGGCCTCGGCCAAGACATCTAAAATGATTAAGGCCTCGGCCAAAACCATAAATCAAATTGGGAAAGGGCCTCGGCCAATTCCACGTCTATTTGTCTCATGAGACCTACCAATGCATCGAGGAGCTATAGCGGGCTCCACCCGTCACTTATTATGTCCAATACATTCCTCATATGAACAGGTTTAAACATCTCATAAACCATAACATAATCGTATCACATAAAACATGCATAAAGGAAGCATAACATTTCCACATTTCAATCACAAGATATCAATACAACACATTGATATAATAAAAATGCTTTCAAAACCATTTTCAATACCAAAATAAAAGAAAAGTATAACATGGAATTTATTTTTCATTAAAAAAAAGGGTATGGCTTGTAGAGGAAGCCGAAACTCAAATAGTGGTCACGGCGGCGGAGAAGTCGTTGTCGCCGCATACGTACGACAAAAACATTCCCTTTTTTCGTTTATTAAACGCTTCGTATAAAAAAGATTCCTTTTGAATAAACGTAAAAGTCAAAGTGGTTTATACACCGTATAAAAGAAATTTGTGTATAAAACCAAATATGCCTGAATGAAAGGAGATTGAGACGAAGTCCTTACAAAGATCATTTTTAAAATAAAATAGATATATTATGTGTATTCACTATAGGTACACATAAATAAAGTAAAAATACAAAATAAGACATAATAATATCATGACATAATTTGAAAGTAGGAGATTAACCCAAAGAATGGAAGTTGGGTTAAGAAGTTCCCTTACCTTGTGTCCGACTTGATTCGACCGTTCTTTAACCTCCTGAATAATAAACTAGAGTTAATATCTACCATTTTCAATTTCATTATCCTTTTTATATCACTTATTACAATGTTATGAACATTATGTAATTATTTAAGTTAATAACGGTCGTTTTGTCGATTTTTGGTACTTGAGTCAACAATAAACTTCTTATAATTACAAGTTGTTTATGTGGTAGAATATCCATTATCTCCAGAATTATATTCATGATTTAGATTTCATATATATCATATATATCCAGTATATACATTCATCCATAATCTTACGTAACATTTAGAGGTACGAAATGAAATGCACCGTTCATGGAGACGGTAAGCCGTACGTACGCATGAACGCTACTTTCATTTCTATTTCATATTTAATGGAATTAAATCATAATTATATAATGTTATATTATAATTACAGTATAATATCATATATAATATCATTAGATCCATCCTTTATACGTCCCACATATGGCATTAACGATTCAAATCACTTTGAGGGGGCGGTAGTCCGCACTTCCTCAAATGAAATTATCGCATTTGCACAACATGAAAAGCATAAAGGTATGATTTAAATGTAAAATACAGAAGCATAGAGAGGAAATAAATATATTATATATCATAAATAAAAATAGTTCCATCATAATGGCCACCATGAGAGGTGGTAGGAGATGATATAACAATCATCGTTTCGTGAGGCAGTAATTCGCCATCCACGGAAACAGTATGTTCTTTAACCATTAGACGGAGGTGTGTGTAAGTGTAGCTTGAATCCTTATCATAAAAACAACCTAGTATATTGTAGATACTGTTGTTGTTACAAAAGAAAGGAATAAAAATATTTTAAGGGGTTGGAGAAGCAAAATAAAACAAAGGAACACAAGAGGAGACATTACCTTAAAAATCAGGTAACTCTTTTTGATTTGAGCCAAAGGCTTCTTTGGGAAGAATTATGCCCAAAGTGAGGCTTCTAGGAGTAAGGGAGGAATGTTGGGAGAGTATTTGGGCAGAGTTTGGCCGAGCCAAATGGCTTGAAAGTGTAAATGAAGTGGGAGAGGTGGGGGCCTTTTATAAGTGGAGAGGAGGGGCTCTTTTGGAAAGATTGAAATATTACTTTATTATACAATGATTTTCGGATTCCAAAGGTCCCACACTTCTATAATTCTAGGATAAGGTGATAAGGGTTCTAAATCTACCCATCCAATAGGCTTTGGAAAAGTGTAGGCCTTGGATATTACATTATATTTTCATTTTATTTAAATTGTTAATTAATGAGGTAATCGTTGCATCATCATTGTGTCATTAAAAATTTAAATTATTTAATGTCTAAAAATTCTAAAAAAATAACCATAATGTAGGAAATCTTTTTAGATTTCTAATGAATATTTATAGTCAAAATTTGGACTTGTATAACCCCATTTAATTTTTTTTAGTAAAACAACTCATGTTTGTGTCATTTTAACTTTAACATTAAATAAAAATATATTATTGTAATTTTCCAACTAAAGTGGCTCCATGGGGTCCCCAAGTTGACCCATGGCTTGTCTTGGTCGGCCATGACTCACCCAATAGGTGTAGGACAAGTTTCATGGTGTTTTCACATTTTTATAATATCATTTTTACCTTAAATTACACTAATTACCTCTAATCGCGATTAATGAAAAAAAGTTACTATTCACCAAAAAATTATATTCATCCCATTGAACCACATTTTACATACTAATGATAACCATGTATGTCGGATTTTTGAAAATCAAAACACAGAAGTGGTAATATTTCATTTAAATGAAAAATCAGTTATTTAACTACCACTTAGTGGTTTCACTATTCATCAAAAATTGAAGTTTTTCAGAACAGTGCCAAAATTTCACCCTAAGCTATAATTGATATTCCGAATTCAAAAATGATGTCTATTTTAAAAAATTCCAAACATATAAGTTGCATTAATTAATTTTATAATTAATTCCCGCTGTCAGAACAAATAGCGTGTTTTTAAGAAACAATTTATATCAAAAGATTGGCAATTGTTTATGTCCATTTTCAATGTTAAATTAATTCTAATGACCACCATTGGATAAAATGGTAAAAATATATTCTAATTATACTTTAAAATATTATAATTTATCACAATTAATTATTTTGATTAAAAAAGTTGTTTTAAGTATTTTTCACTATTCATAAAAAAAATTGGAAGTTCTCAGAAAATTACAAAAAATTCAACTTAGGATAATTTCGATATTACGAATACAAAAATGAAGTCCATTTTGAAATATAAAATTTCTATAATTTTAAAAAGTGGTTATTACTATTCATAACGGCTACTTTGATTAGTCGCGGTGTTTTAGAACTCGAAGTTGCGTACAATGCAAGCTATTGCATTATTGAATGAGAAGCGTATCGTGGAAGCTCGGGGTGTTACACCTGTGGTCTTCACAAGACATAATACATGTGTAGGAAAAGCCTATGCAGGGGTGAGTATAAGAATACTCAGTAGGTGCCCCTAAATCCCAAACCAAAAAGGGAGTAAATGGTATGCATAATTTAGCTCAACCCAGCCTAAAGGAACCCAAATGGGAGAGAAAATCCATCTCAAGACCATCCTAAAAAATACTTGACTAGTCAGCTGGACATCTCTAGCATGTTAATGGAATGACACATGCCATGGGGACTCCCAAAACATACCCAAATATACTAGGCTCCAAGTCTCATGGTCCCAACCATAGACTAACCATGGTAAACGACTCGAGGTTCCAACATAACAATCACAATGATATCATGAGGTAATGACCTCATATGCAACATAAAGAGATAATAAATCCCTGATAGATCACAAAATGAAATGGGGTAATCATCAAAAAATCGAAGTCGATGAAAAAACTACACCATACCAGATGTCACTCAACTGAGAGATGCCACTCCATCGGTAAACAAAAAAATGACACACCCAACCAACCCTCGTGATACCTTCCTACGAGGGCACACTTGATGGACAATGTTATGGAATAAGTCACTTGATGACCAAGCCACCTCCAACTCCTAAGGTAGGGGATCCCACCCAAGATCCGTAGGGGGACACTAAAACCCTAGCTGGAAAACCGAACACGGAAAAGGGGTATCGCACAACAAACCAAAACTGGTACAACTTATATCATATAGGATCAGGGCTTGAGTAGTGTTGGTCACGCCGATACCGAGAACTCCACTAAGGAAAATGTCACGATCTCAATCCGGCACCCTGTAGATCATATCACTCATATAGGGGATCATCGACTGAGTACAGTTTTGTCACAAAGATACCTCAAACCCCATATGGTAACTCATGAAAATGCACCACAAAAAGCTGAAAGAGAAGATATCGATACACAACCATAGGGTCATCGCCCAGGGCTCACTAGGGCTCCGTTCCCTACTAGAACATCCTGGGTAGAGGATCGATTCCTGCAAAATTATTGGTCACATAAATTCCAAGAACTACACCAGTTAAACATGAAGAGACATGAAGATCATGTTGGGCCTCTCGGGGTGACACATGCTCCAAATCCACCAGGTTTTCCATCGAAGTGGATTGAGACAACTCACTCTAGAAAGTGGGAATGCACCTGCACTGCATGTACGCAAAGAACCCAAAGAGGGGTCACTATCGAGTGAAGGAGAAGTGATACCGAAAACACTCTAATGTGGTTATAGAGGGGTCACAATCTGGTGAAGGGGATGTGATGTTGAAATCCCTCATAGCTAAAAGACTAGGGGGACCCACTAAACCCATCTGATCGAAACGTCACCATCCAAGTCTAGGGGGAACCAATCAACACAGTTAGAAGTAACATCACCAAAGTGACTAGGGGGACCCACTCAAACCATATATTCACCATCTCTAACCTAAGTGACCCATACCACATTTCCTGCACACCACGCCTCCTAAGCCCAAACCATGGACACTGTCACGTTCTACGTGGAAAACATGTAGGATAGACTATTTACTCGCCCAAAATGGCCAACCGGTGAAAAAGGGTACTATTTACCACAACAAGCCTGAGAGGGTCCCATGTCTCAATCCCAAAAATCATCAAATAGATTACATCATTGTAATCCTCCCGAAAAAACACATGTGATTAACTACTCATTCATCCAAAACGGACACCCGACAAAAAAGTCACATTTCATCGCAAACGCCCAAATCAGGCCTCTTGGGGCCCACACCAAAATTTCGGTTTAAGAACCTGAAATTTATCTAGAAACATTTTTTCTTACCATTAGGGTCACAATTCCACTGATGGTGCATCAATCGGACACTCTGTGCAGAAGTTATGGCAGGTCGAAGTTGAATAATAATAAAATATTATTATCATTTCAACGTTTTGTGGCCCCGAGCCATGAACCAAATTATTTAAATTCCCAAAATGGGATAAATTGGTCCTTCTAGATGTGAGAGTCATGTCAACACATACGGAGCATAAATAGAACACCTGGTTTTCATTTTATGGGGGTTTAAAGAACCCCCCGACATTTCTAGCCGGAGCGCCACTGCCTCACCGGAAACCACCGCCGCCTCGTTAGAAACCACTGCCGCCGGCTGCTGGACCACCTCCACCTCACTAGAAACCTTTGTAATCCACCATAAAAACTTCTACGGACCACTGAAACCACTCCAATGGTCCAAAAATTAATCAGGGACTAGATCTATAAGCCTCTGGAAGTGATCTTCATAGACTCTGTCACCGCTTGGAGATCCTCACTGTTTCGACGTGACGAAAAGTTGGTAGATATTCTGCTCACTCCTACGCCTCCTTCGGTGCTCAAAACTAAAAGCTGTCATAGATCACTAATTCTTGGATCAATACCTTCCTAGATCCAAGATCCGCTCAATGTTTGGATGTCATTTTGTCGTATAAAAAAGTTAACGATGAAGAATGGAAAAGAAGAGACAAAGAACATGAAGATCACAAAGAACGTGCAATTTAAAACTCAATATAATAATGACCATTGTCATTTTAGCCATTGAGAGAGACAATCAAAGCTGTAGAAATAGAAACAAATCAAAAACAACAACAAAACTTTTATTGGGGAGAATCATAATCCGAAAGAAGAAGCTTACCTAGATTCTGGATCCACCGTTGTGTTCATTGTGCTCTGATCTACTAGCACCTTCATTTTCATCGCGATTCGATGAAGTTCGGTTGTCAAATCACAATCGGCCTGATATCCTCCATCTGTGAGATAAATGTGCTAACTCTGACTCATTTCTCTTAACTCCTATATATAATAGGCTGCCAGCGGTCACAGAATCCGAACCTCCCACACTCTCTTTATTGAGATTTCCCTTAGGGAAAAGACCATGATACAAACTCAACAACGGTCTCAGATTTATAGTCCGAGTCCCTTTTCAGAAGTTATTTGAAGTAGCATTTCAAATAAAACAATTTTTATTTAATTATTTTATTTATGTTTTTTCCCTCTGAGGCTTTTTCTACAGAAGGCCTATGCTCGCAAAAGTTATACCCCACCTAGGGTAAATGCCATGCTCGAAACTCAACTGTGGCCTCATATTTCTGATCCGAGCTACTGTTTTTGAGATACTCTCCTCCGCCACACACATAGTATAAAAATACATAATATTTTTATAAAATTTATTCTGGGCACACCGAGCCTCAGAATCACACGACATCTCCATTCCTAGCTCTAGAATTATTCATAGTAATTTTGCAAAGACTGATAGGGCAAAACCCGAGTTTCTACATAATGAGTTAAAATACCATTGGATGACTTATCTCTAAAACACCTAGATTAGGAGGCCGACATGTTGAAAAAGAAACACAACACCTTCTACCAAGGCACCACACGTCCACAACGAACCCGTTAACTGAAGCCCATACCTATCTCTCAGTGATGATCCTTTGTAAAACCATCCCTTCATCATTAAAAAGGGTCATACCACAACATGAGTAAATGTGAAAACCAAATCTATCCCACTGGAATCATTATCCCTTTTCCAAGAATCACATCTAAGATTGACTATAAGTCTAAGATAACCTCAAATTCATCAACTTGGAGTCCAAGGAACTCACTATGGTATTCTATAATCCCTGTTATAAGTGATACTTTTGTACAAGGATAGAAGTCCACATAATTCCACTGACTGAACCCAGAGAAACATCCTCTTGGAAGTCACGTCAAGGAAAGTGAAATGCATCTAGATTCCTTCCAAGTCATTCCTACATAGGAACCTAGGTATCACTCAGGATTAACTAAGCCTCATTTAAAACCACACATCCAGTGCACACCACTGGAAAAGATTACGAACTATCCCAATGACTTTCAAATGTAGTGTGGAATACAACCTTTTAGTGCATCCAAGATGACGTCGAGATATGGTACATTCTAATCTATTAAGGAATATCACACTAAGAGGATTTCAAGGATTAATAGAAAAGGATAGTTGAACCACTACTGGACAACCTCATGAAGAAACTCGGTTTCTCTTGCTGACGCATCATCATTTAAACGACCAAAATACCTTTATCCAAAGGCATTTCTATGATATCTTATGATTAACCACTAAGGTCCATCCATGATCATCTGTTCCTTACAAGGAATACACACGCAACCAAAACGCAACAACATCGTGTGCCAAGTGAGTATGAACATGAAACAAGACTCATAATCCTGAAAGGTATTCAGGTAGAATTGACCATTTTTGAATAGTCCTTGATTATGATCATTCTACATGGGAGGACACATTTAAATAGAATTGATGTGACACTCCCTACCTAGGAGTGTCCTAGATGTTAGGAAGAAGGACTAGTCGCTCTCAAACACACTAGTTCAGAACTAACTTAAATTCACCTGTGTCGTTCCATGAACCACGATCACTACATCATATTACATGGCATGAAATCTAAAATTAAACCAACAGGTGTGTCAAAAACCTATGTCCTAGAAAGTCCTCCTGAATAGTGGGACAAACATGGTTCCATAATGCTTAGATTACTCTACTCTAAAGATAACTCTAAAACATACCCATCAGTTTAACAGTCAACTATTTGACCAAATCAACGGCTCATTTTAACATTTAACACTCAACGAGTACTGAATATGTCAACATATACTACCCCATGTTTACAAGAGAAAACAACACATTTTGAGTACTATTCATATTCTACCCTCCCTATGCACCCTAGTACCAGATGTATTACGTAGGAATTGGCTCGAAAGATCATCATCTATATAACCATTTACATGAATGACAATGTATTAAGTCACCCATAATTTAAGGAAAGAGAGGTTTACACGACCTCCTAAGCATCTCACCATGCCTGAGACATGTTTAACCTACTGAACTGAGTAATACTTAATGTTCATTCCCACATTAAGGGTCAAGATACATCAAATATTGCATCTCAAAAGCATAGTTATCAAAATAGTATTGGTTAACACCTTCGTCTAAGCACTCACCACTCTGCCTACCCTAGGGGCTAAGTCTAGGTGTCAAACAAAAAGATATACTACCAAAATACCACTACAAAGGTTGGGGTTGGTAAAGTCAAACACTGGGAGGCATCCTACTTGGGAACCACTAGGAAAACACGAGTGAAGACATCCTACATAGGATCCTAAGCTAAAATGGTAAGAGAGGAATCCTACATTGGATCCTCGAATGACAAAAAATAGAGGAATCGTACAATAGGGATCCTCTCAAATGGTACATTGGAGAGGGATCATACAATAGACTCCCTATATCATCATTTAAGAGAATTAATCCCTCAGAGGATCCTTAGAAGAAATAGGTCTCACAACCTCATATGCGAGAAGGGAACATCTCACATGGGAAATGTCCTTAAAAACATAGGTCATGAGAGATGACTCATAGCTCATCTGAGATCAAAGGTCTCAACTAGGTTAGTCCAAACACCCAAACAATCATCCATGCTAATTCTCACTCTTAGGTTACAATTGGAAATGGTAAATGGAGGAAGAACCTCTTTATTTAGATAAAATCCCCAAAAAACCCCTTAAGAGTCATTAGAATGCTCCACGGTTTTCACCATCATGATATACATGGAAAACTACTCATAAAGGAATAAATTCAGGTCTAAAACTGAAAAAGGGGAATAAAACATGAAAAGACCCTCAAAGGGTACCAAAAGATATGTATACAGCGTGTAGAAACCATACACGACGTGTACCTACAAGCTCTCTCATGGTCGTGTACTCCCGCCGGCTTGGGCATGTAAACAACCCAGGTACACATCATGTAGGATAGGTACATGATGTGTACTCAAGTCTCACCTTCTTGAAATTTAATTTTACATGGCCATAGCCACATGGGATCTTCCTGTGTAAAACTACATGATGTGTACCTTAAGTACATGGTGTGTACTATTCAAAACTCATCATTCTGTATTCTCTCTCACATGGTCGGACACATGATCACTTACCACACATCGTGTATACATATTACATGGAATGTAGTTAAGAAAAGTCTTTCTTCCTGAATATAAGAACAGATGGCATGTGTTCATAGCACCACATGCTGTGTTTTCTAGGTTTCTGAACAAAAAAGACCCTGAAAATTCCTCAGAACCCCCATTCTTGAAAAGTAAACTAGTAGTATTCCAAATTTCAATATGTGGGGGCCCACACTCCCCGTGAATCAAATTTTGGCATCTAAATATATCACATCTTATAAAATTTAAGGTTGAAACATGATCCAAAAAATTCTGATCCAGGAGGGCCCATACACCTTAGAGACAAAAGATTGAAATCTATCCAATTCAGACCATAACACGTACCAGTAAACCTATCACAAAAGTGGTCATATTTATCATTGTAACTATCAAAAAAAAATTCATATCTAGAATGAAATATATCACAACATAATGCAACTAATAATGCTCTCTAAATGGCATGGTAAGAATGAATGGCATGTGATTTCTAACAAGTGGCAATATGATGCATAAGATGACACACTCTCATACCATCAGATTGAAAAAATAGAACCATAATGATATCATTAATAAAATAACAATATAATTGAATCACCCAATGGTAAAATTGAATCAACTGTAATAGCTCAAAATCCAAAAATCACAATTAAATTTGGGGTAATTTGGATTTTCCCAATACACGGGGTAGCTACTCCTGGGAAAATCTTACTACCAAACTCCATTTCCTTCATATCCTTGTCTAATGTCACCAAACAATAAGGAAAAATAGAAAAGAACACACTATGATAACATTTTGTAACGTCTTGGGTCTGGATTCCATCTAACAGTGCTCTGATCCCGATTAGAAACATGACCTCAAGCATATCTCCCCAAACACTAGAGGTTGCTGACTAACAGCGAGGGCTTAGGTGATGATTTTAGGGAAAGTATTCCTTCATTGGTAGATTATAACAAAACATAATTAATAAAAAAATAGAGGAAGCATTAATACCATACAACATAAGTAAAAATTGGAAGACTGATAATATAAATAACCAAATCTCATAGCATACAAATAGGATGATGCATGTTACATGTGTAGGTTCTGGGAGCAGTGGAAGCGCGTTGGAGGGTGTAACCAACTTTAATTTTAACGTTTACAACGATCAATCAGAGATCCATCACGATAAAAAAAACACTGAATCTTCAGAATAGAACTAAGAACAAAAAAGAAAGGGGGAAGTCCTAGAACCATAAATAGGATCATGATATGTTGGTTATAATTAATTTAATTAATTGACAAGAATTACCTTGATGGAATTATTTCTTCATTGAGGTTTCTGGTCACGATCCGATGTGATTCGCCATTGTGTCATAGAATCCAAGTGTAGGATTCCTCTAGCGGTGATCCACATGAGCTCCACGTATCTCTGGATGTCACTAAAGGGATCTATGGGTGCTAGTGCAGAAGAGCCTTCACTTGCGATGTCTCCCTTCAATCGCCTTGATCCGATAGATGTGGATCTCTCTCTCATAGCTTGAGAGCATTCTTGGTGGAAAAGGAATTCTCTCATGGCTTGAGATATTTTCCAAATAATTTGTGAAAAACCACTAAAAATGGCTAGGATAATGAGAAATATATAATTGGGATTTTAATTACATAGAATAATAAAATGAATTAATTACCCAAAAGCATTTATTCATTTTATTTAATTCTTAGTAATACCCCATGTACAATAATAGTATTTTACTATTATTATTACTTGACATGAACCCAAAGAATTACACCTAATATTATTTAACTAAATAAATAATATTATCTCTCATAAATTCCCAGAAAAACTACACGGCGTGTATATATTAATATACACGACGTGTACTTTTATTTTTCATTTTTCTTTATTCCCTCCACCACATTTATTAGACCTTGAATAATGACCATTTATTTTTTCAATAAATACCACTGCATCACTTACTAATAAATATATATTATTTCACCCACAATAAATTCTCTCGAATAACTAGTGTCAAAATAAATGCAATCAGGAATCCTTAAATAATTATTAAACCACATTCGGGAATAATCTTTATTCAACTTGTTAAATTAATATTTAACTGAGATACTTGGACACACTTAGTGTGTGACCCTCTAGGCCACTTTCTCTATGGTATTTGGCGGAGCCTACCTAAATTCCAATGTTAGCATCTAGAAACATGTCAAGGAACCCATAGAGAAAGAAGTTAAAGTCGCAACGACGTGTCACCTTCTACAAACACTTACCATGTAATACAATCCCTTTGTCACGATATCTCATATCAAGTGGTTTTCATACTAGTTCCATCAACCCATGTGCTCGATTATTCTTTATTTGACTTTCCAGAATTGAACTTGCCCATTCCTCACCTTGGACATGGATTTATTTAGGCTATATCAATTCTATCACATGGCTTGAGATATCTACTTCCATTATGGAGAAAAAGGGAAAAATCCTTTCTCGCATTATCTATTAATGCATTATCGCTCGTGATGCACCCAACATATCCTACCTTGCTGGGAACAGTGTTCTGTCATAGTTTTCATCAGTACATCTAAGTGCGTGAGTTGTAATACCCATTAATAATAATATTAAAGTCTAAGGACCAATACACACGTCTGTAGATAGGAACATCAAATGACATTATGAAATGTGGATTTCCTACTGGCGGGTCTCGTTCTCATAATATCCTCCTAGATATTACCGAGGGAATACACCATTAGAAGGTGCCTAAAAGTTTTATGAGTCCCCACCCCTAATGGTCTGTATTATTTGTGTCCCTCAAATAACATCATTTGGCCATAGAAAATATATTCAAGAATAGTGTTATGGCACTTCTGGGTTCTAATCACAGTAGGGATCCGCTATGACCCTTTAATGCAATAGCTATCCTTAGGAAATTATCACATGCATTCTCACACAGAAGAACAATCAAGATGTGATAAGGTATTTATTAATGAATAAAGTACAAAGTAGTTAGTTATAGGCCACCAAATCCAACAGACTCCCACTTGGACTAGAGCCAACTGCTAACAACCTTTAACCCGCTATCTCTCACATGATATTAATGCTTATTCTGAGATAGGTCTTTATTCATGGGGTCTGCCACATTCTCTTTCATGGACACTCTTCTTACTTTAACTTCACCCATTTGATAAAAATCCCTCAAGAGATGATACTTTTGGAGTATGTTCTTTGTCCATTGATGTGACCATGGTTCTTTTGCAAGAGTCATCACTGCAATATTATCACAATACAACATGATAGGGTCTTTACTGCTAGGTGTCACATCAAGATCCTAGAAAAAGTTCCAAATCTAGATGACTTCCATGGATGCGTCATAAACCGCTCTATATTCAGACTCAGCTGTAGAATCAATGACAACTGGATGCTTTGAACTGTTTCACCTCACATCTCCTCCAGTGAGACAGAAAACATATCCATATTGCGACTTCAGATCGTTCTGATCTATCTGAAAACTAGTATCAGCATACCCTATGATGACAAGATCCTCATCTCCTCCATACACCGGGAACATATACTTAGTATTTTTCAGATACTTAAAGATAGTCTTAATAGTAGTCCAATGTTGTTCTCCTGGATCTGCTTCATATCTACCTACCATTCTCAGTGCATAAGCAACATCAATCCTAGTACATAACATGGAATACATGATGGATCCTATAGCTGAAGCAAATGGGATCTTACTCATTCTATCTTTATCTTGTTGTGTCTGAGGACACATTTTCTTAGAAAGATGTAGGCCATGTGAAACTGGAACTAATCCCCTCTTGAATTGTTCCATACTAAATCTCTTTAGTATTTGGTCAATGTATGTACCCTGAATTAGTCCAAGTAGCCTCTTGTATCTTTCATGAATGATCTTGATCCCTAGAATGTAGGCTTCTCCACCCAAGTCCTTCATGGAGAAACACTTGTTCAACCATTCCTTAACTGAATGTAAGATCGATACATCATTTCCAATAAGCAATATGTCATCAACATATACTACTAGGATGATGTTTGCATTCCCATTAAACCACTTATAAACACATGGCTCACATTCGTTCTTAATGAAACCAAATTCCTTTATGGCTTCATTAAATTGAATGTTCTATGCCCTGGATGCTAGGTTTAATCCATAAATGGATTTATGCAACTTGAAAACCCGTTTGGCTTCTCTTGGTGTCACAAACCCTTAACTACTAAAAAAAGGCCATTAGAGGCCTCCATTGGCGGTCGCTAATGCCCTATAGCGACCGCCATTGGCGGTCGCTAATGCCCTATAGAGACCGCCATTGGCGGTCGCATCTGCTCCGTCGCTGTAGGCTGACTCGCGGGCACCATTAGAGACCGCCATTGGCGGTCGCTAATACTTCCTCGCAGGCAAGCTATAGCGACCGCCAAAGGCGGTCGCTAAACTTAAATTTTTTTTTTAAAAAAAAAATTCATACCAAAATATATATATATATATATATATATATTAAATCAAATATATATATATAAAATAATGAAAATATTTATATATATAATATTAAATAAAAAATAAATATATTTATTAAATAAAAATATATATATATATATCAAAGAAAATATTTATATATATAATATTAAATAAAATATATATATTTATTTATTAAATAAAAAATATATATTTATTTATTAAATAAAAAATATATATTTATTTATTAAATAATATATATATATATATATATATTAATAAAAATATTTATATATATAATATTAAAAAAAATATTTTTCATTTTTTTAATGAAATGTACAAATTGTGTTTTTTTCTTCACGGTGGAAAAACAGACATAAAACAAGGTAACAATCATAAAAAATGGAAAACAATTTCAAACAACATAAACATCAAAATCATCATAAACGATAAACGTGCTTCAACGATCCGAGCAGGTCCATCAATTTCAATCTTCTGCTTTAAAACCTACAATAAGACAAAAAAACAAAACAAACGTAAATTGAACATAATTATTTAGTTATTATATACATATAATAAAATTAAATCTGACATCAAATCATGGTGATAATTTAAAACCCCCAATTTAAGAAATGCTATCATTTCAGGTCATTCAGAGCATGTTTGCTCCGAATTCGACCGTCTCACATCGTTTTTGATGTATTATGACACCGGAAACGCATTTCTAGTCACCACGGTCAAATGACACATCCGATTGACATGTCGTCTGCTAGACCATGTCACAATTCACTCACTCTTTGATGTCGTCTGATTTCAGGCCATTCGGACCTCGTTCGGCCCGTTTGGACCCCCCACACGCGTTTATCAAGCGCGCGCAACACTTAAAGAACGCATAATGAGCCCTACCGCGCAGACCGAACGTCCGATTGACATGCCGTCTATGCGTACACTTCACGAATAATAATTAGATTGTTTCCCTATGATTTCAGGTCAATCCGATGTGGTCCTCTATGACTTTGAGCGTGAGACGCCCGTTTTGGCCGTTTGTGACACCAGAACGGTGTTCCCGGTCACCGCGGGCACACGGTGCGGCCGATTGACATGTCGTCTGCTCGACCACGTCACAATTAACTCACCCTTTGATGTCGTCTGATTTTAGGCCATTCCGACCTCGTTCGGCCCATTTGGACCCCCCACGCGCGTTTATCAAGCGCGCACAACACTTAAAGAACGCATAATGAGCCCTACCGCGCAGACCGCACGTTCGATTGATGTGCCGTCTGCCCGTAAATGTCACGAATAATAATTATATTGTTTACCTGTGATTTCAGGTCATTCCTATGTGGGCCGCTATGACTTTGACCGTCAGACACCCGTTTTGGCCGTTAATGACACCGGAACGGCGTTCCCGGTCACCGCGGGCACACGGCATGTCCGATTGACGTGCCGTCTGCTCGAACATGTCACAATTCACTCACCCTTTTAGGTGTTCTGATTTCAGGCCATTCTCACCTCGTTCGGCCCGTTTGGACCCCCACGCGCGTTTATCAAGCTCGCGCAACACTTAAAGAACGCATAATGAGCCCTACCGCGCAGACCGCACGTCCAATTGAAGTTCCGTCTGCGCGTACACATCAGGAATAATAATTAGATTGTTTCTATGTGATTTCAGGTCAATCCGATGTCGTCTGCTATGACTTTGACCGTCAGACGCCCGTTTTGGCCATTTATGACACCAGAAATGCATTTCTGGTCACCACGGTCAAACGACACATCCGATTGACGTTCCGTCTGCTCGACCACGTCACAATTCACTCACCCTTTGAATTCATCTGATTTCAGGCCATTCGGACCTCGTTCGGCCTGTTTGGACCCCCCACGTGTTTATCAAGCGCGCACAACACTTAAAGAACGCATAATGAGCCCTACCGCGCTGACCGCACGTCCGATTGACGTGCTATCTGCGCGTACATGTCTCGAATAATAATTAAATTGTTTCTCTGTGATTTCAGGTCAATCCGATGTGGTCCACTATGACTTTGAGCGTGAGGCGCCCGTTTTGGTCGTTTATGACACCGGAACGGCGTTCCCGGTCACCGCGGGCACACAGTGCGGCCGATTGACGTGCTGTCTGCTCGACCACGTCAAAATTCACTCACCCTTTGATGTCGTCTGATTTAAAGCCATTCGAACCTCATTAGGCCCATTTGGACCCCCCACACGCGTTTATCAAGCGCGCACAACACTTAAAGAACTCATAATGAGCCCTACCGCGCAAACCGCACGTCCGATTGATGTGCCATCTGTGCGTACACCTCACGAATAATAATTAGATTGTTTCCCTGTGATTTCAGGTCAATCCGATGTCATCCTCTATGACTTTGACCGTCAGACGCCCGTTTTGGCCGTTTGTGACACCGGAACGGCGTTCCCGGTGACAGCGGGCACACGACACATCCGATTGACGTGTCGTCTGCTCGACCACGTCACAATTCACTCACCCTTTGATGTCGTCTGATTTCAGGCCATTCGCACCTCGTTCGGCCCGTTTGGACCCCCCATGCCCGTTTATCAAGCGCGCACAACACTTAAAGAACGCATAATGAGCCCTACCACGCAGACCGCACGTCCGATTGACGTGCCGTCTATGCGTACACATCACGAATAATAATTAGATTGTTTCCCTGTGATTTTAGGTCAATCCAATGTCGTCCGCTATGACTTTGACCGTCAGACGCCCGTTTTGGCCGTTTATGACACCGGAAACGCGTTCCTGGTCACCACGGTCAAACGACACATCCGATTGACGTGCCATCTACTCGACCACGTCACAATTCACTAACCCTTTGATGTCGTCTGATTTCAGGCCATTCAGACCTCGTTCGTCCCATTTGGACCCCCCATGTGCGTTTATCAAGCACGCGCAACACTTAAAGAACGCATAATGAGCCCTACCGCGCAAACCGCACGTCCGATTAACATGCCGTATGCGCGTACACCTCACGAATAATAATTATATTTTTTCCCTGTGATTTTAGGTCAATCCGATGTCGTCCGCTATGACTTTGACCATCAGACGCCCGTTTTGGCCGTTTATGACACCGAAACGGTGTTCCCGGTCACCGCGGCCACACGGCATGTCCGATTGATGTGCCGTCTGCTTGAACACATCACAATTCACTCACCCTTTGATGTCGTCTGATTTCAGGCCATTCGCACCTCGTTCGGCCCGTTTGGACCCCCCCACGCGTGTTTATCAAGCGCACACAACACTTAAAGAACGCATAATGAGCCTTACCGCGCTGACCGCACGTCTGATTGACGTGCCATCTACGTGTACACATCAAAAATAATAATTAGATTCTTTCCCTGTGATTTTAGGTCAATCCGATGTCGTCCGCTATGACTTTGACCGTCAGACACCCATTTTGGCCGTTTCTGACATCGGAAACGCGTTCCCGGTCACCACGGTCAAACGACACATCCGATTGATGTGTTATATGCTCGACCACATCACAATTCACTCAACCTTTGATGTCATCTGATTTCAGGACATTCGGACCTTGTTCGGCCCGTTTGGACCCCCCCACGCGCGTTTATCAAGCGCGCGCAACACTTAAAGAACACATAATGAGCCCTACCATGCAAACCGCACGTCCGATTGATGTGACGTCTGCACGTACACCTCAAGAATAATAATTATATTGTTTCCCTATGATTTTAGGTCAATCTGATGTCGTCCGCTATGACTTTGACCGTCAGACGCCCGTTTTGGCCGTTTATGACACCGGAACGGCGTTCCCAGTCTCCGCGGGCACACGGCACGACTGATTGACGTTCCGTCTGCTCGACCACGTCAAAATTAACTCATCCTTTGATGTCGTCTGATTTCAGGACATTCGTACCTCGTTCGGCCCGTTTGGACCCCCCACGCGCGTTTATCAAGCGCGCGCAACACTTAAAGAACGCATAATGAGCCCTACCGCGCAGACCGCACGTCCGATTGACATGTCGTCTGCGCTTACATGTCAAGAATAATAATTATATTGTTTCCCTGTGATTTAAGGTCAATCCGATGTCATCCTCTATGACTTTGACCGTCAGACGCCCGTTTTGGCCGTTTATGACACCAGAAACGCGTTCCCGGTCACCACGGTCAAACGACACATCCGATTGACGTGTCGTCTACTCGACCACGTCAAAATTCACTCACCCTTTGATGTCGTCTGATTTTAGGCCATTCGGACCTCGTTCGGCCCGTTTGGACCCCCCCACGCGCGTTTATCAAGCGCGCGCAACACTTAAAGAACGCATAATGAGCCCTACCGCGCAAACCACACATCCGATTGACATGTCCCTTGCACGTACACCTCACAAATAATAATTATATTGTTTTCCTGTGATTTGAGGTCAATCCGATGTCGTCATCTATGACTTTGACCGTCAGACGCCCGTTTTGGCCATTTATGACACCAGAACGGCGTTCCCGGTCACCGCGGGCACACGGCACGTCTGATTGATGTGCCGTCAGCTTGAACATGTCAAAATTCACTCACCCTTTGATGTCGTCTGATTTAAGGCCATTCACACCTCATTCGGCCCATTTGGACCCCCCACGCACGTTTATCAAGCGCGCGCAACACTTAAAGAACACATAATGAGCCCTACCGCGCAGACCGCACGTCCAATTGATGTGCCGTCTACGCGTACATATCCCGAATAATAATTAGATTGTTTCCCTATGATTTCTGGTCAATCCGATGTCGTCTTCTATGACTTTGACTTTCAGACGCCCGTTTTGGCCGTTTGTGACACCGGAAACGCGTTCTCGGTCACCGCGGGCACACGACACGTCCGATTGACGTGCTGTCTACTCGACCACATCACAATTTACTCACCCTTTGATGTCGTCTGATTTCAGGCCATTCCCACCTCATTCGGCCCGTTTGGACCCCCCCACGCGCGTTTATCAAGCGCACGCAACACTTAAAGAACGCATAATGAGCCGTAGCGCGCAAACCGCACGTCCGATTGACGTTCCGTCTACGCGTACACCTCACGAATAATAATTATATTGTTTCCCTGTGATTTTAGGTCAATCCGATGTCGTCCGCTATGACTTTGACCGTCAGACGCCCGTTTTGGCCGTTTATGACACCAGAACGGCTTTCCCGGTCACCGCGGGCACACGACACGTCCGATTGATGTGACGTCTACTCAAACACATCACAATTCACTCAACCTTTTATACCGTCTTATTTCAGGCTATTCGGACATCGTTCGGCCCGTTTGGACCCCCCCACGCGCGTTTATCAAGCGCGCACAACACTTAAAGAACGCATAATGAGCCCTACCGCACAGACCGTACATCCGATTGACGTGCCGTCTATGCGTACACCTCACGAATAATAATTATATTGTTTCCCTGTGATTTCAGGTCAATCCGATGTCGTCCGCTATGACTTTGACCGTCAGACACCCATTTTGGCCGTTTATGACACCAGACCGGCGTTCCCGGTCACCGCGGGCACACGACATGTACGATTGATGTGCCGTCTACTCAACCACATCAAAATTTACTCACCCTTTGATGTCGTCTGATTTCAGGCCATTCTGACCTCATTCGGCCCGTTTGGACCCCCCACACACATTTATCAAGCGCGCGCAACACTTAAAGAACGCATAATGAGCCCTACCGCGCAGACCGCACGTCCGATTGACATGCCGCCTATGCGTACACCTCACGAATAATAATTAGACTATTTCCCTGTGATTTCAGGTCAATCCAAATGTCGTCCTCTATGACTTCGACCGTCAGACGCCCGTTTTGGCCGTTTGTGACACCGGAACGGCGTTCCCGGTCACCGCGGGCACACGGCACGTCCGATTGACGTGCCGTCTGCTCGACCACGTCACAATTCACTCACCTTTTGATGTCTTCTGATTTCAGACAATTCTCACCACGTTAGGCCCATTTGGACCCCCCACGCGCATTTATCAAGCGCGCGCAACACTTAAAGAAGGCATAATGAGCCCTACCGCGCAAACCGCACGTCCGATTGACGTGCCGTCTGTGCGTACACGTCACGGATAATAATTAGATTTTTTCCCTATCATTTCAGGTCAATCCGATGATGTCCTCTATGAATTTGAGCGTGAGACGCCCGTTTTGGCCGTTTATGACACCGTAACGGCGTTCCCGGTCACCGCGGGCACACGGTGCGGCCGATTGACGTGCCGTCTGCTCGACCACGTCAAAATTCACTCACCCTTTGATGTTGTCTGATTGCCATGTCGTCTACGCGTACACCTCACGAATATTAATTAGATTGTTTCCCTGTGATTTCAGGTCAATCCGATGTCGTCCGCTATGACTTTGACCGTCAGACGCCCATTTTGGCCGTTTATGACATCGGAACGGCGTTTCCGGTCACAGCGGGCACACGGCACGTCCGATTGACATGCCATCTACTCGACCAAATCACAATTCACTCACCCTTTGATTTCGTCTAATTGAGGCCATTCGCACCTTGTTCGGCCCATTTGGCCCCCCCCATGCGCGTTTATCAAGCGCGCACAACACTTAAAGAACGCAAAATGAGCCCTACCGTGCAGAACGCACGTCCGATTGATGTGCCGTCTGCGGGTACACCTCACGAATAATAATTAGATTGTTTCCCTGTGATTTCAGGTCAATCCGATATCGTCTGCTATGACTTTGACCGTCAGACGCCCGTTTTGGCCGTTTATGACACCGGAACGGCGTTCCCGGTCACCGCGGGCACACGACACGTCCGATTGACATGCCGTATGCTCGACCACATCAAAATTCAGTCACCCTTTGATGTCTTCTAATTTCAGGCCATTCGCACCTCGTTCGGCCCATTTGGACCCCCCACGCGCGTTTATCAAGCGCGTGCAACACTTAAAGAACGCATAATGAGCCCTACCGCGCAGACCGCACATTTGATTGATGTTTCGTCTATGCGTACACGTCACGAATAATAATTAGATTGTTTCCCTGTCATTTTAGGTCAATCCGATGTCTTCCTCTATGACTTTGACCGTCAGATGCCCGTTTTGGCCGTTTATGACACCGGAAACACGTTCCCGGTCACCACGGTCAAACGACACATCCGATTGACGTTCCGTCTTCTCGACCACGTCACAATTCACTCACCCTTTGATGTCGTCTGATTTCAGGCCATTCAGACCTCGTTCGGCCTGTTTGGACCCCCCACACGCATTTATCAAGCGCGCGCAACACTTAAAGAACGCATAATGAGCCCTACCGCGCAAACCGCACGTCCGATTGACGTTCCGTCTGTGCGTACATGTCACGGATAATAATTAGATTTTTTCCCTGTCATTTCAGGTCAATCCGATGATGTCTGCTATGACTTTGAGCGTGAGACGCCCATTTTGGCCGTTTATGACACCAGAACGGCGTTCCCGGTCACCGCGGGCACACGGTGCGGCCGATTGACGTGCCGTCTGCTCGACCACGTCAAAATTCACTCACCCTTTGATGTAGTCTGATTTCAGGACATTCGGACCTCGTTAGGCCCGTTTGGACCCCACCACGCACGTTTATCAAGCGCGCGCAACACTTAAAGAACGCATAATGAGCCCTATCGCGCAGACCGCACGTCCGATTGGCGTGCCGTCTGCGCGTACACGTCATGAATAATAATTAGATTGTTTCCCTGTGATTTCAGGTCAATCCGATGTCATCCACTATGAATTTGAGCGTGAGACGCCCGTTTTGGCCGTTTATGACAGCCGAACGGCGTTCCCGGTCACCGCGGGCACACTGTACGTCCGATTGACGTGTCGTCTGCTCGACCACATCACAATTCACTAACCTGGACTGGAGGGCATGTCCGGGGTATGGGGAGGGCTGTCTGGAGTGCGGGGAGGGCTGTCCGGGGTGCGGGAGGGCTGTCCGGGGTGCAGGGAGGGATGTTCGGAGTGCGGGGAGGACTGTGCGGGGTGCGGGGAGGGCTGTCCGGGGTGCGGGGAGGGCTTTCCGGAGTGCGAGGTAGGTTGTACGTGGTGCGGGGGGGGGGGGGGGGGGGGGGCTATCCGGAGTGGGGGGCATGTCCGGGGTGGGGGGGCATGTCGGGGGTGCGAGGAGGGCTGTTCGGAGTGCGGAGGGCTGTGCGGGGTGTGGGTGGGCTGTCCGGGGTGAGGGGGGCTGTCCGGGGTGCGGGAGGCCTCTCCTGTGTGTGGAGAGGTCTGTCCGGAGTGCGGGGAGGGCTGTCCGGAGTGTGGGGAGGGCTGTCCGGGGTGCGGGAGAGCAGTCCGGGGTGGGGGGGCTTGTCCGGGGTGCGGGGAGGGCTGTCCAGAGTGTGGGGAGGGCTGTCCGGGGTAGGACGAGGACTACAGATAGTGAACTTAGCTCATTCGGCATAAAAAAGTTTAATGATTTATATTAGAAATCACGTATTTTTTTTAAAAATATTACAGAACATACAATTCTAAACATTGAAAATTAAATGAAAAAAATCTATCCAAATCACAAAAAAACTCACTAGAAACCCAACATAAATATCAATAAAAACCCTACCATTAAAAGCAGAAACACACCTTGTGATGCGTCATGCGTGTTCATCACTGACCTCCATCCGGTGGGCCAAGATCCTACAACAAATAAACATTATGAATATTTTCATAACAAAAATAATTTAAATTAAATAAATAAATATAGTATAAACCTGCGTCGTGTGATCCTCTGCACCATCACCCGGACGCACATATTCCCACAGTGCTCTAACCTCAGCAGCCAATTGCGCATTTGCCTCCTCGGAAGCCCGCAGTCGTGCCTCGAAATCTGACAGCTGCTGTGACATCTGAGCAACAGCAGGACCGACAACCGCAGTGCGTGACACTACAGAACGAGGAATCCCTGTTCCATAGGTCAAACTATATCCATGTCCGTCCCGACCAATGATGCGATGAAAGATCTCATCCCTTCACATGGGAAGTTGTCGCTGGTCCTCTGGCAGATGTTCTAATTCAACTTCAAATTGAGCCTGTGAAATATTTAAATATATATACATATATTAATATAAAGATTTTATGTAAGTATTAGTAATGAGTACAAGCACTTACTATCAATGCTTCAGCCTCTGGATCATTGCGATCACGAGTCCTCATCCACACCGACATTTTATCAGTTGGTGCACCTTGCTCCCGCAAGATATATGAATAGAATATAAACACAAAACCATATTAATTAAAAAAATAAGAAATGAATAATAAATACCTCATGTAGGATCTGAGACACGTGACGAGTCCTGAGCCTGTGAGGTGGTCCCTGCAACGCTCGATTCTCAGAATGGCATGTAGACACCTCCTACATTCAATTCATTCAAATATCAAACAAATCACACATTCTTTAAATTATATATACCAAAATAAATATACAAACCGCAACTCCCTCAGTGGACCAATATGCAACTAAATCATGCCACTGAGCCGGGAGGACACCTCTCGGGACTTTTTCTAGAATGTCTGGGGCACCCACATTTGGTACCCAGTGGTCCCTCTTGACTTTGCCTTTATAGTCTTTCCACATCTTACGACATTTACTCATACACACTGGCCGAAACTCATCAGGACATACTTTCAAATTTTGCTATTAAAGAAAAAAATCACATATGTTATTATTGTTTATACATAGGGAATAAAGTAAAACGATCTTCTTACCTGAACCTCCCTCCAAAGACGATCTAATGTGTCATGAGGGATAGAAGCCCAGTCACGCGTGGTCAATGGAAATCGATGTGGATCACGTATGATATGACCCAACTGACGAATAAATGCAGGGGCATTCCGTCCCACAGGATGAAATACCTCATCAACTGAAACATCAAAAGTCGTGTTGGAATTCCATGATAATATGCCACGACCAGGGCCTCTCCTGCGACAGGAAGACGCAGTCGGGTCTGATCCTGTTGAAAACAATTTTATATACAAATTGTCAGATGTTATAAATATATATATATGTTTATTAATTACATAAAAAATAGAGACAATGACATTCCAACATACCTCGACCCTAAGACGTAGATGACTCTGATGGATGATGTGGATCTTCTTCCTCTTCCCCTGACATTCCTGTAGTAATGGAAAACATTAGTAAGGGGACTATCCAAAATGTCCAAATGATAAATTGGATTGTTTTTAAAAAAATCAAACTTGTACAGTTGTTAATCAAACAAAAAGTGATTGAATAATTAGTTGGGAATGAATTTAAAGAATCAGAAAGTTCACAAAATAGATATACAAATTATGTACAAAACCAATCAATGCATAGCCAAATTTCAAATTAAATTAATAAAAATTAAATAAGCACATGAAACAAATGAATAATACCTCAATGGAAAGATACAACGACAATAACATCAATATAACATGAGTTAAATCACCTTAAATAGTTATAACTGAATAAACTTCAAAAATTGAGGATTAAAACTTACAAGGATTTATAAAATGTTTAGATAATTTATGATATCTTAGGATGAATAGTGTGAAAACAATTATACCTTTCATTAAGCATGAAAATCGACTGTTTCTCCTTCAATAGCCGCTCTGACCCAATATATATCTTCTTCACGTTGAACTACGGTATGTTGATCAAGCTATTGGGAAACAAAAGGAACAGTCTCAGGTTCATCTTGTTCAAATAAAAACACTCCTCGTTGAGACATTCTGACAACAACTTGCCAACTTGGATTCGAAGGCAAAGTAACGAAGAATACTTGTTCCGCTTGTGATGTCAAAATGAAAGGTTCATTATCAACTCGTTCAATTCTTTATAACATATAGTTAAAATTCACCAATGAAAACTGATATTGATCGACTTTTCATCCACGCACTAGATCAACCCAATTACACTTTAACAATATGTACTTCAACCCGTGTGTGTATACAAATTCAATGATGTCTATCAATTGACCATAGTAATAACCAGAATCAACAAATGGACAAATGATGCCACTGTTTTGTGTTTCTCGTTTGTCGTCAACATATTTAATGTGAAATCAAAAACCATTAGCATCTATAGATTTATAACGACGAGCCGTTATAGATGGACCCTCAGCCAGTTGGATAAATTCTTCAGTTAGCGTGGGGTCCCCTAACTCCCTCAGGTTATGAACCTACATAATTCATAGAATTCAATAATGATATATGAAGAAATAAATTAGTGTAATACTTCACTCATAATGAAAATCAATTTATACGTACATAATCCTTGAACCAATCATGAAATGACGCATAATGAGACTGTTGAATTTGCAACTCAGTCGCATGATACATCTCTTCTTTTATCTCATTAATGTGTTTTCTGAAAATGATAACGCAATGTTTAAATGATCAACTAATGCAAACAAAACATGTAAAAGGTAAACAATAAAAGTGATAAGATACTTACTGCATTAATGGTGCAACTGATGGAGTATTGAACAAGATATATCGATGCGCTTGTATCCACTCGATGTTGTCCATATCATAAGTGGTTCCTTCTCCAACTGGACCATCCTGAATCCGAGAGGGCTTATCTAATTTTGTTTCAACATCCATAAGATATTCTGCACAAAAAGTAGTACACTCATCCATCAAATAACCATTGGCTATTGATGCCTCCGGACGAGCTCTGTTGCGTACAAATCGTTTCAATGTACTCAAATACCACTCAATAGATACATCCACCTAAATTGCACTGGACCAGCAGCCATTAATTCATCAGTTAGGTGCACTGTCAAGTGGACCATAACATCGAAAAATGATGGGGGAAATAGTTTCTCAAAGTGACAAAGCGTAAGTACAATTCGGTCCTGTAAACTTTTTAAATCACTCATTCGTTGATTTCTTAAACAAAGCTGTCTAAAAAAATTACTCATCTCAATCAACGTCTGAACAACATTGGGGGATAAACAATCACAAATTGTGATTGGAATCAACTACTAAAGTAGTATGTGATTGTCATGACTTTTCAACCCTTGCAATGTCTTACTCGTCAGATTCACACACTTTGAAATATTAGAAGAGTAACCATCAGGGACCTTGAGCATCTTCAAAATGGAAAGAAATGTCTATTTCTCCTTTGTAGTCATTGTATACTGTGCAGTAGGAATATATGACTTGTTTCCATCAGCTAACTGTAAATGAAACTGTTTCCTTAAACCCATTTCTTCCAAATCACAGCGTGCATTAACATGGTCCTTTGATTTCCCACTGACACCTAAAATGGTCCACAATATGTTATCACAAACATTTTTTTCAATGTGCATGACATCAAAATTATGCCTCAGCATGTTAGTTTTCCAATACAGAAGACAATAAAAAAACTTTTCTTTTTCCAATTGTGACTGCGCTGCCTACCCACAGCTCAAATATTACGTACTGGAGGAGCCACCAAATCCTGAATTTCATATACCGTGCGGATGTTTTCTTCCTCAATCTTCGATAACATTTCGACTCCTGTCATGATCTTTGGTGCTGGGTTGAACTCTCTAGAACCATCAAATGCCACTCTTTCCTTTCTGAACCTGTGATGAGGGGGGAGAAAATGCATGTGACCCATGTATGACCATTTTTTGGAATGCTTAAGCCATACGGATTTTTTACTTTTGTTGCAACAAGGGCAAGAAAATTCCCCTTTCGTACTCCAACCTGATAAATTTGCATAAGCTGGGAAGTCATTGATTGTCCACAATAAAGCATCCTGCAGTTTGAACATTTCATTCGTTTCACAGTCATAAGTCATCACACCATCGCCCCAAAATTCATTCAACTCATCAATCAATGGCTGAAGGTAAACATAAATCTTATCCCCCGGACTTTTAGGTCCATCAATAAGAGTGGAAAGTAATATAAATTGTTGCTTCATACAAAGCCACATAGGAAGATTATACAGAACCAACACCACGGGCCATGTGCTATGAGTTGCACCAACCATATACTTGAATGGATTGAAACCATCTGCTGCCAATCCCAATCGGACATTACGAAAATCTTTGGAAAAGTTGGGATGTCTCTTATCAAAATCCTTCCATGCATGAGAGTCTGCTGGGTGGGTTAACATATCACTTTCATGAACTCTTTCTACATGCTATCTCATTAAATTAGAAACTTTAGATGACATAAAAAATCTTTTCAACCTTGGTTTAAGGGGAAAGTAACGCATTTTCTTTACGACAATCGGTTTCCCCTGTATCACAATCTGACTTTGATGAGTCTGATTTCCCCTGTTCTCTTTCCACCTGGAAGCACCACAAACCATAAAATATTCAAATGGGCAGTTTCCTTTCTAAACAACATACAGTTGTTTTCACATGCATCTATGGTCTCATATGTAAAACCTAAGTTCTCTGTCAGCTTATGAGCATGGTAATACAACTCAGGAATCTTAGCGTCGACAGGAAGAACCTTTTTAAATAACACCAACAACATGTCAAATGATGTGTCTGACCAATGATTCAAAGTCTTCAAATGCAACAACTCCATGATAAACGACAATTTATTGAAAGAAGTACATCCTGGATATAATTCTGTTTTTGCATCATCAATTGCTTCATAAAACCTCCTCGAATCACGATCTGCACTAGAGCGAAGATTTATCTCACCGGTCTCAAGATTCTGGATGTCAATGCCTTCAGGATCCAACCCACGTACCATTTTAGTAAGAATTTCATGCATTGGATGATTCATCCTTGCATCAACATCCATCTGAACTATATCCGTATTTTCACAATGAACATATTCTTCTCCATGACGAGTCCAACTCTTATAATTTTTCAGAAATCCATTAAAGAATTGGTGCTCCCTCACAGTATCTCGTGTGAATTGATATCTGTTAGCACATTTTCTACATGGACAACTAATATAGTCACTTTCAAATCCTCTGGTGAAGTCAATAAACTGCATAATGTCATTGAAATACTCTCTAGACGTTCAATTTGGAAGATCAATCCAACTCTTATCCATAATAAGATCCCTATAACAAACATTTACATAAGACTTATTACATTTTCATTTTTGATATCAAATATATTTAAAATAAATACTAACTAATTGTTTGTGAACCATTTATAAAATAATAATGTAAGTGAAAGCCCATGTCATACCTGATTGCGCTACAAACCTATAAGGGAGGGGAGCTGACGGCGGTGCTTTGAGGGAGAGGAGCGGTGGGGAGCCAGAGCCTGAGCTGGTGCGGCGAGGGAGGGGACGGTGAAGGAGGGGACGAGTGGTGGTGGTACGGCGAGGGAGGGGACGAAGACGAATGGGACGGGGGTTGGCGGGGTGTGGGGGGGGGGGGGGTGTTTGGGGTGCTGGGGGGAGGGACAAGGGGGTGGAGGGCCGAGGGCGGAGGTCGGAGGCCGGAGGGGCTAGAGGTCGAAGGCCAGAGGGCGGCCGGAGGGCTCCCGAGGGCTTCCGGGCTGCCGGAGGTGGGTGACGGGAGGCCGCAGGGTGGAGGGCGGCTAGAGCCGGAGGGCGGAGGGTGGGTGGAGGGCGGCCGGGGAGGGCGGGGCCGGCGGAGGGCGTCCGAAGGGCTGCCGGAGGGCTTCCGGGCTGCCGGAGGCGGGTGGCGGGAAGCTTGAGGGCAGAGGGAGGCCGCAGGGCGGCCACAGGGCGGAGGGCGGCCAGAGCCGGAGGGCAGAGGGCAGCCGGAGGAGGGCGGGTCCAGTGGAGGGCGGTCGGAGGGTAGCCGGAGGGCGGGCGGAGGGCGGAGGGTGGCCGAAGGGTGGCCAGCCGAGGGCGGGGCCGGTGGAGGGTGGCCGGCCGGAGGGCGGGCCGACAGAGGGTGGGGCTGCGGAGGGCGGGCCGGTGGAGGGCGGGCCGGCGGAGGGCGGGCCAGCGGAGGGCAGGGCGGTGGAGGGCGGGGCGCCGTGGAGGGCGCGCGGTGGCGGGGAGGGCGCGCGGCGGCGGGGAGGGCGCGCGGCGGGGGGGGGGGGGAGCCCCTTATTTTTTAAGGAGACTTAGCGACCGCCATTGGCGGTCGCTATAGGTAACTGGGCTCAAATGCCCATATTTCTAGTAGTGTCTTCTATTTGTATCATATAGACATCTTCATAAAGGTTCTAGTTAAGGAATGATGTTTTGACATCCATTTTCTAAATCTCATAGTCATGGTAAGATGATATGGAAAGTATGATTCTTATGGATTTAAACATGGAAACTGGAGAGAAGGTTTCATCATAGTAAATTCCTTGATGCTGTCTGAATCCTTTAGCCACTAGCCTTGCTTTATAGGTGCTACTCGACCTTCCATGTCCAACTTTATCTTGAATACCCATTTTCATCCAACAGGTTTTACATTAATTGGATCATCGACCAGAACCCATACTTGGTTCTGATAGATGGAATCCATCTCATAATTCATAGCTTCTAGCCATCATGCAGCTTCTGAGCTTCCTACTGCTTCCTTGTAGGAGAGAGGTTCATCATTGTCTAGCAATAATGATTCACCATCTTCGGTGACTAGGAAACCAAATCTATATGGTTCCCTTAGCTCTCTTGAGCTGCTACGTAGTACTTGGGTTTTCTGGAACCTCTTCCACAGGGACCTGTGGAACTTTTTCCTGTACCAACTCTTGTGTATCTTGAGCATCAAAGTCATCAAATTAAATCTCGATCCCACTATCATTTTTGAGTATGTGATCGCTCCCAAGAAATATGACTTGTCTGGCGACAATCCCTTTCTTTTTTGAAGGGTTATATAAGTAATATCTATTTGTTTCCTTGGGATATCCTATAAAGACACATCTTGTGCCCAGGGTTCTAGTTTGTTTCTCGAGAAGGCCTTAACAAACGCCTCACATCCCCATACACATGTGTGCAACAAAATGGGTATCTTTCCATTCCATAACTCAGAGGGGATTCCATTTTCTGCCTTAGTTGGTACCCGATTTAATGTGTATGCTGCAGTTTGTAATGCATATCCCCAAAAGGATAATGGAAGATCACAATGAATCATCATTGACCTCACTATATCCAACAAGGTGTGGTTCCTCCTTTCACTAACACTATTCCACTGTGGTGTATAAGGAGGAGTGAGCTGAGATAGAATCCCAGACTCCCGTATAATATTGATGACTTTTGGTTCAAATATTCTCCACCTTGATCCGATCGAAGTTTCTTTATCTTCTTACCAAGATGATTATTTACTACATTCTTGAATTCCTTAAATTTCTCTAAGGCTTCTGAATTATACCTCTTTAAGTAGACATATCCACATCTACTCAAATCATCAGTAAAAGTAATGAAGTAAGAATATCCACCTCTAGCTTCTACTGGAAATGGTCCACACACATCCGTGTGTACCAATCCTAGAAGTTCTATGGACCTTTCACCCTGTCCACCGAAAGGCAGCTTGGTCATTTTACCTTGTAAATAAGTGTGAGATCTATCAAGTGGTTTTATCTCAGTAGAGTCTAAATAGCCATCTTGGCAGAGTTTTTCCAAGATCTTCTCGTTTACATGACCAAGATAGTGATGCCACAACTAGGTAATGTATGAGTCATGTGAGTTTTTTTTGTTATCGATTGACAATACTTGGTTTCTGTAATTTAATACATAAAAACCATTATTTAAATGATCCATACCATAACATACATTGTTATTATAAAAGAGAAAACCCTTATTTCCAAACTTGAAAATAAATCCATCCATATCCAAACATGATATATAAATTATGTTTTTGGTAACTCTAGGCACATAATAACAGTTATGTAAAACCAAAATCATCCTAGTTGGCAATGAGAGGTTGTAATCACCAATGGATAACATAGCCATCCTCGCTCCATTGGATGCTCGAAGATCCACCTCCCATATGGAAATCTTTCTAAATCTACCTGGTTCCTACATTTGAATACATATGTGATCCCCACAAGCTGTATCTAATACCCAATGTGTAGAAATGGAAAGATTACACTTGATAACAAACACACCTTTAGAATCCCTACATTTCTGGGTGCAGTTACTCTTCTAGTGGCCTTGATTGACACAAAAAAAACATACCACCTCCCATTCCTTTACCTACCTCTGGATCTTCCCTTTCTTGGAGGGACGATGCTCAGGGGCTTTAGACCGTTTACATGTCTTTGTCCCTTTTTCCTTGTCCTTCCTTTTCTTATTCATCATAAGGACCACTGGTTTGTCATGCCCCATGTCCTTATCTACCTAGTAAATTATTGTCAGAAGTTCCGATATACTCTTCTCATTATTTCTCATGTTATAATTGACAATGAAGCTAGAGAAGGTCTTGGGAAGTGATGATAGGATGATATCTGTACGCAACTCATCTGAGAACTTAATACCTAAGATGTTCAAATGTTCAATGTAGCCGATAATCTTGACTAAATGAGGCCCAAATAGCACAGAATCTCCAAGATTAGTTTTAAACAAAGTGTTGGAGATCTCATATCTCTCCTGTCTCACCTTCTCTTGATAGAGATCCTTAAGGTGAGACATCATGCTATACACATCGATGGTTTCATGTTGCTTCAAGAGATAATTAGGCATGGCCGATAGCATGAAACATTGGACATATGTGGAATAATCCATATGTTTCATATAAATAGATAGTTCTTCATCACTAGACTCTTTCTCAGGCACAACTGGAATAGGCTCTTCCAGCACATACGATTTCCTCTCATAGCAAAGGATGACACGTAAACGCCTCTACCACTCTTGGAAATTGGTGCCAGTGAGAAGGTTTTATTTATCAAGTATGGTTTGCAATGATATGTTTGAAGTCATTTTTCTTGTCATTTCTACAAATTAATATGAGCAAAGGTTTATTACTTTATTATGATAAAACTGAGACAAATAAATAAATTAATACTTACTAGTCTCCCACTATTTTACCGAAATCTAATAGCCATCACCATTGAATTCAGAATATTATATTTCCTGAATATTCTAGTGGAAAGGATCCATATTTACCTTCTCATTACCCCAACTAGGGTTGGTCAAGAAACTTTAAGGGTTTTAGTAGGCATGACAAATTCCAACTGCATTAACTCACAACTCCTTGATCCGCTGAGAGGACTCCCCAATCCTGAAATCCTTTTATTTTGGATTTCCCCAACCTTTGCCTCTTGGTCACACCAAGTCCTGATGTGGTAGTAAAAACATGATTCAAACCAAGTCAATTCAACCCAAAACCTTGAATTAGAATTCCCCAATAATTCAAAGAACCCCAACTAGGGTTGGTCAAGCACTTTGAACTATGGTTCGATTCTAACCAAGATTACGGACGACTATACCGACTTAATATTTATTTAAGGGATTTCATCCTTATATGTAAATTACCATTTTATTATCTTTGATTACATGATTTTTAATATTAATTGCAATATAATTTAGTGATTAACCATGTATAAGATAATATTTTACGCATAATCCAGTCTTATTTTAGTTCAATCTTGCATGATTGTTTAATTCATTAATTGTGTTATCGTGACAACACACCCACAGTAAATAAACCATGCAACTGATAGAAATAAAATAAATGCTATGATAATGAGATTTTTCTATTGGTTATTTTATCTAGAAGTTGATAAACTAACCCAATACCTAGGGGAGAAACACCTTGAATCTTTTGGGTCCATGTTTACAACTTTCCACCTGTCAACCTTTGTATCTTCTTGGATTGGTTTCACCTTGGATCCTAACTTGAGCCGCCTCCACTAGCTTGGGAGCTCCATCTATTACATATGCTTTAATCTCACTTGCAGGTGACGGGAAAAATAGAGTTTTACATAAAATAAACCTTGGGCACGCATTCCCTATATATTAATGAGGAGAAGGCTCAAATTACAACAAATTTAATTTAAATAAATAAATTAAAAGAAACCATTCACATACAAAGGTCTTGGTCTAGATCATGATCATCCATACATGTAACGATATTTACGTAGAAATAAAACTATCATTCAATTATTTAATCATTCTTGTTTAAGAAAAATCACGCTCAAATTAATTAATTATCTTTAATTAATATTTTTTTTTATCTTAAACCCTTTTTCTAAATTTCATTGAGATTATCATCCATCATAATTTTAAACAAATAAATTCATTTAAAATTTTATTTTAATGTAACTTGTACCTCTGAGGCAACCTGGTGAATTACCACTCATAACTACCCAATGAGTATAAATGAATATTACAAAGATGTTAAATCAAACACATATATATAAAACACCTGTCATGTGTTGTGCCTCAGCATTAAGCCTGCACTATGTTACACATCTCAAGGGTTTGTATAATATAATCATAAATTTTAATAAATCTGTGTAATTTGGATGAGTACACGACGTGTAGTTCCGACTACATGGCATGAACTTTTGTTCACCGTCCATCCGAAGTACATGCTCAGTGATATGGCGTGTAAATGTACTTCATAAATCATTGGAGTACACGACGTGTTCAGTGGGACACATGCCGTGTAGTATCCATGTTACACAGTTTCCATCTGGGCAAGCCATGTACAGGGTACATGGTCCAACCCTAACCCGAATGGACCAAACACCGTGTACGGTGGACCACATAGTGTGTAATCCGAAAACCATGTGCCACCTGTTCCTGGTCAACACACTGATTCTTAAAGACTTAGATATGGTCCATTTACACGGACTGATTTGGTGGACTAGTCCAATGCATTGAACCTAGACTACATGACGTGTACTGCCGAATACACGTCGTGTATTCTAGGGTTATATGGACAGGGAAATTTGAAACCTCTGGATGAGTTCCTCTATTTTATTTTAATCAAAATTAAATGAAAAATTCATTTATATAAGGTGAACAAGAAATGAGAGAGGTGGAACAGATCTCAAGATTCAGATTTGCAGAACAATTAATCTTGAATTGAAACAACTTAATTATTAAATCCGTAAATCACCAACGGAAAACTAAATAATCATAATCAATGATATTACCCCTCTGATACCACTAGTAGGTTCCAAGTGCAGCATAAGCATTTTGGAGGGTGTACCGAACTTTAATTTTAGCATTAACAACGATCAATCTGAGATCCATCATGATAATAAAACGCTGGATACTCGGAATAGAATGAAGAACGTTAAAGAAAGGGGGAAGTCCTGGAACCATAAATAGGATCATCATATGTTTGTTATAGTTAATTTAATTAATTAACTAGAATTACCTTGATGAAATTCTTTCTTCATTGATGTTTCTGGTCACGATCCGATGTGATCTGTCATTGCATCGTAAAATCAAAGTGTAGGATTCCTCTAGTGGTGATCCACATATGCTCAATATATGTATGGACATCACCGAAGGGATCTCCAGGTACTAGCGCGGAAGAGCCTTCACTTGCGATGTACTCCTTCGATCGCCTTGATCCAGTGGAGGTGGATCTCTCTATCATAGCTTGAGAGTGTTCTTGGTGGAAAAGGAATTATCTATTGGCTTGAGAGCTTTTCCAAATCCGTTGTGAACAACCACTAAAAAATGTCTAGGCTAATGAGAAATATATAATTGGGATTTTAATTACATAGAATAATAAAATGAATTAATTATCAAAAATAATTTATTCATTTAATTTAATTCATAGTAATACCCCATGTATAATAATAACAATGGACTATTATTATTATTCGACATGAGCCCAACGAATTACAACTAATATTATTTAATTAAATAAATAATATTATCTCGCATAAATTCCTAGAAAAACTACATGACGTGTCTATATTAATATACACGATGTGTACTTTTATTTTCCATTTTTCTTTATTCCCTCCACCATATTTATTAGACCTTGAATAATCACTATTTGTTTCTTAAATAAATATCACTACATTACTCACTAATAAATATATATTATTTCTCCTACACTATATTCTTTCGAATAACTAGCATCGAAATAAATGCGATCAGACATCCTTGAATAATTATTAAACCATAGTCGGGAATAATATTTATTCAACTTGTTAAATTAATATTTTACTGAGATACTTGGACACACTTAGTGTGTGACCCTCTAGGCCACTTAGTGGCATTAGGTAGAGCCTACATAAAGACCAAGGTTAGCATCTAGAAACACACCAAGGAACCCATAGAGAATGAAGTTAACATCATGACGACGTGTCACCTCCTACGAATGCTTAGCGTGTAATGTAATCCCATGTGCTCGATTATTCTTTCTTTGAATTTATGGAATTGAAATTAACTATTACTCACCATGGTCATGGATTTATTTAGGCTATATCAATTCCATCAAAGGTCCTCCGATATCTACTTTTGTTCTGGAACATAAGGGAAAAATCCTTTCTCGCATTATCTATTAATACAGTATCATTCGTGACGCACCCAACGTATCCTACCTCACTGCGAACAATGTGTTGTCAATACATCTAATTGCGTGAGTTGTAATACCCATTAATAATAATCTTAAAGTATAAGGACCAATACACAAGACCATAGATGAGAACATCCAATGACACTATGAAATGTGGATTTCCTATCGGCGGGTCTCATTCTCATAATATCCTCCTGGATATTACTAAGGGCACACACCATGGGAAGGTGCCTCAAAGTTTTATGAGTCCTCACCCCTAATGGCCTGTATTATTTTTTTCCCTCAAATAACATCATCCGACCATAGAACATATATTCAAGAATAGTGTTATAACACTTCCAGGTTCTCATCATAGCGGGGATTCGCTATGAACCTTTAATGTAACAGCTATCCTTAGGACATTATCACATGCATTGTCACGTTGAAGAACAATCAAGACATTATAAGGTATTTATTAATGAATAAAGTACAAAGTAGTTAGTTCTAGGCCACCAACTCCAACAAAATGTTCTACGAAAATATCCCAAATAGGTTACACTATAATAAAACAAAATATAAGTACCAAGAGTACAAAAAGGAACAAAAGAAACTTAGAAGCATCATAAGCCTTGACTTGGTCCAATGCTCTCCTACTCCTAAATGAAAATAAAGAACTTGTAGAAGGGTTCTTACCCTTGTCAACACCCACAAAAACATAACCTGTTTGGGCTCAAAAACATTACCCAAATAGGGTGTGAGACTAAATACCAATAGGAAACTAACCAAGTTCTATTCCAATATATCAGTGAATATATATAACATATAGTGTACAATAGGGAAAGCAGTAAAATATGAAGTAATCAAAAGTAAACTGTACTACAAGTATGGGTTTCCACTTAAATTCATTTTATGTTAATTACAATTAAATCACCTTAAATTATATAAGTATCGGGATCCAGACTAGGGATGATGATCCCTATACAAAAGTAAGCCTAAAAGATGTCTCAAAATACCATCTAAATAATTATATGTGAAGACTGAATCCAAGATTGTGCTTGGTCCTAGAAAATGCATCATAAGTCATTCCATTTAATATTCAAGTTATAAGTAAATGTCAAATCATGACATATAAACTGCTAACGATAGAGCTTATCCTTGGAATCCCTCATTGTATTCAAGGTTAAATCAATATTTTTATAATGTATCCTTGATATCGACCACTATATCCATGGATTTCTCACGAATTAACATGATAATACACTTATTGAGTTCATCCATGGTATTTTAACCGAGGCCATGGTTCACTTAAGGTATAAGATGAAATAGTCATATGAGCTCGACCTTACCTTTTAACATGAGGCTATGGATCACCCATTAATATTTACCCCTCTATAATTTTACATAAGAAGCAACACATGTAAATTAAACTATTACATGGTTTCAACTTTTATAAACTCACATGGGAATATATCATATATCAAGAAATACATGTAAATTAAACTATTACATGTTTTGACATTTATAAAATCACATGGGTGTTTCATATAACAAGCCTATCATGCAATTTAAACCATTACAAGGCCTTAACATAACCAAACCCACATGGGAAGGTTCACAATTGGAGAAAAACATTCCAATCATGCTTAAACAAGCATAGGGATAACATGGGGAAAAGGGGGAAATCACTAATCCCACACCCTTAGTCAAAATAATTACAATTTAACACAATTGAAATTCCATTTAATAACCAAAACCATTTTTAACAACCCAAGAAGGGAAATTAAGTCATTCCTCATAGTAATCCTATGTTAAACTTCCATAAATGTCCATCAAAGGGAAACACACCCATGGGGTGGCCCTAATTCAAGGTAAAAACCCAATTCAGGAATGAGAAAACATTATCAATTACCTAAACCTCAATAGGAAATAACATAGGCCAATTATCAAATAAGGTGACACCATCAAATGGGCACATGAAACTCCAACACATATAATCAACATTAAAATTCATTAAAGGCATGAGACCACCTACCTCATAGTAGTATGAATCTCCTCATCCAACATCAGCCTCTAATTCATCCTAGAATGGAGTAGATCTAGAAAATGAGAATAAATTCTCAAGTTTAGATAACTAGGTAGGGATAATAAATCATGAAGAAAGGATCAACAGTAATCTAGATATCACTAATGGGATTCAAATACATCTAATGGTGTTCGAATCAGAGTTCAGATGATAGAGTGGGAGAAAAAACAACCTCCGACGCTACTGTTTGTGATACCTAGGTGAAAGGTTCTGTCTGTCTAAAGAAAATGAGGATATTTACCATTTTATCCCAAAAACAAAAAGTATATGCTGTGTACTTGAAAATACACGATGTGTATATGTCATATTCTATTTTATACTGACTTCATCTTCAACGTCATAAATGAACCCTGCTGACATCCTTACATAGAGTGTAATAGGATTACACAACGTGTTACCCCTATTCAAGTTGTGTAACAGTCTTGCAGCCAGTACTCAGCCTATTTTCCTCTTTCTTCTCAAGTTCAACCCAGAAAGACAAGATCCAAACCTTAAAGGAAGAACTGGGATCTTACACATTTTAACCAAGTTGAAATTTAAAGCGATGAGTATAAACTCAATTTAATTTACCTAAGACTCAAATTCACATCCATGAAAAAATAACTCAAAATGAAATTACAATAAACCAAGATAAATATAAAACCATTTAAAAAAAAAATATTTTATTCATATTAATTTATGAAACAAAACAATTCCTTTAATAATTTGATAAATAAAAAAATTTAATTAATTTAATTTTAATTTTTTTTACAAATTCAAGTTTTCTCCTTCAAAAAACCTTATCTTGAAAGAAGCCATTTTTAAAAAATTTAAATAAAACTCTTAGTTTTAGTAAATTGGTGGAAAATTCATATTTTTACAAAAATATGTTAGAAACTCATCATTTCCTCACAATCCATAAAAAACAACCCATTTACAAAATCTGTTACATTATGATAAGGCTTATATACATATTATTATAATCATTTTTCACTAAATAGCTCTCTGTTATAAATTCTTCTTTTCCCACCTCATCGAGTCATCACTCACCAGGTCGTGTTTGAATCTAAGTCATTACTTATCTATCCTTCCAAAGTGAGAATATTATATTAATAAAAAATGCAGTACTACAACATCAAGGAGGCTTGAAGTACTGAGAACCAAGGGAATCCATTCATAAAAGGTTAAAACACTAAGGTGGAATGGATCCTATGATAGAAAAAATCATACAATGATTGTCTTGAATAATCTTAGTAGCTATATAGTCCACCACTTTATTCCTTTCATTCCATGTGAGAGTAACAGATACCCAATATATGATACTTCTTCACCTCCTAATGAAATACAAAATAGACCATGGGGTGATGATATTTCCTAGAATGGAGTCGATAATTAACAATGAGACTGATTCAGTAGTTGTTAACATGATATTAGAAGAGAGGAAATTTTCAAGACCCCTAAGGAGTGCCCTATACGCCATAATAAATGAGTCACCATAACCAAAAGAGTAGATGTTTTCCATAATAATTGATATAGTGGAATAAAAAATGACCCCTCCTAGTGGTTTTCAAAAAATGTCTCATGAAAACTATATTAAAACATGTCCACATTTGGTGTGATAAATTTCAAAAGTCATGTTCAAGGAACAATATTTAATGAAATCATTTTCAAGGACAAACCAAGAAAAATAATTTACTTGAAATTCCATAACTCATAAATCAATCATATGGTCTACATACAATGATATACAATAACTCATAAATACAACATATTTCTTATTTCCTTTTAGGTCACCTCTATAAACATAACATTTCCTACATCATCATTGCAAAAATAAAAACACTACCACCTTGAACCAAGTAAATTAATCCAATATTTCAACCACATAATTCAATTAAACTATTTACATATTTATTCCTTGAATTTTTTATTTATTTACTAATTACCCAAAATCCCATTATAAAATTTTATATAAATGATTATAATAATTAAATAATTGAATTTTGGTATTTTATTAATTTATTTCCCAGTAACCTTACTTCCCATTAATATTATTTGCATTATTCATTCAATCCATAACTATATCAAAATACAGGGAATAACTAAACTTCCTATTCAAACAAAAAAACCTCACTATTAAACCAATTCAATAATAAAACACTACCACTTACTCAATATCACTATATATCCACAACTGATTCATGAATATTGCCACCATTATAGAAATAATAACTACAGCTTAAAATGTAATGAAAAAAATCCCACATATCCTATATTCAATATATTTATGTAATTAAGTCAATATCAACTAATTTTTTAAAATAAATCTATATTAGGATAATATTACACCAATAGGAAAAGAATAAATAGTCACTGATCACCTACCTCAATCCAAATATTTAACTATAACTTCATTATAGGGAGAATATCAATACTAAAATATCTATATCACTATAGAGAACACACAAAGAATCTATAACCCACCAATCCTAATATTAATCCTTCATAAACCATGTAATGTATTGGATTCGGTAAACATCCATATGACATAAAAAAGAGTTCCACATAACCTCAAGCATGCCTCATATACACTAAAGTCCATTGACTAGCAGTGAGGTATGATGGTATATTGTGGGGAGATAATACATTTAGTATCATTTCATAAAATAATAAAAAATAAAGAAAAATAATAATACATATTACAATATTAGAGTATAACATGGTGTTATAGTAAAAAATATACCATGAAAAATAATAATTACTATGTAATAATAAACTAAACTAAAAATTTCATAAAATAATACATAAAAAAGGATAACTATATAGGTCGATCGTATAAATGGACTAAATAAAAGAAAATAATAATAATAAATAGATATTTCTACAAAGTAACTTGATATTTCCTATGTACTTTTTCCTAATTCTCTTCAAGCTATTCTATGTGGATACTTGTACATGGTCTCATACCTTGATTTGTACAGTACATGTGAAGTTTTCACATCCATAGAGGTGCTTGTATAGGGTGAATATATAACTTAGTAAGACCCCACAAATTATTTCTATAATATAATCCATTATATATAAAAGTACATGAATGATATGATATATAATATTAATAGAATATATATTAAAAATCAGTGAAAAAAATAATCTATTTATACCTCATTGTTCACAATTAATAAAACATATACCCTTTGTGTAGAATTCCCATGTACTTACTAAGCCACCATTGAAACTAACCATACCTGCCCAGAGTCATGCTTAGAATGATACCATTATGAACTTGGAATCCTATATATATGTTAACAACCACACATATCAGTCTCGCCCAAATTTACCCAAGTTTTTAGGGTTAAGCGGTCGCTTGTAGTGTTGCTTGGTTTGTTAAATCCACAGAGACCTAAGAAGAAACCTATAGAAACGTAAATTCTATGGATTATTTTTGGCTATGAAGTTGAAAAATTGGGTTTATTTTATATGGTTTTAAATTAACACTAACAAGTCTATGTGAATTCAATTATTAGAAAGGGTTGATCCTAGGTTATTGCTCGGGGTGTATTGGATGAATTCCGTTTTCAACGATTTCAATTTCATTAACTCGAGAAGGATTCATTCTATGAATTCAAACTAAAATAATCCCTTAATGTTTAAAAACCTTCATAGGAACATGATAATCACCTATAAACTTGTAGGATTATTTTCATTAGAAATCCAATGTAAATTATCTTATTAGCGCATAAAAGTTGGGTGAATAAATTCAATAAATAAGAGGAAGAGAGAAAAACATTAAATAAAAAAACTAAAATAAAAGAAATTAATAAAAATTTAGAGAGTGAGAAATAACATCCAATCAATCCCAATTTCTACTCCCTTGGATCAACCCATAAATGGGTTAGCCCTCCATTGATGACATGTTCTCAATAGAAATGAGAAGTAGACTCATAAGGGCGGAATTGAAGAAGTGAAAACAACAAAATAACGATCACTTCACCATTGTGTAAAAAATTTCACAACATTTGGTGTGAATAAGTTCACACCTTGAGTAAACGGTATCAACATGATATGAATAATAATAGAATAAGAGTATAAGAATAACTTTTATTAAAAATTAAGGTGATTCGAACAACTTACATGAGAATGAAGAATGTTACAAAGACAAATCGACATAATAACATTACAATGAAAACAAAGATCTAATACCCCCAACTCCTCCACCGATACTACCTTAAATATGAATTTAGGAAGCCTTGGGTCGATCCAAAAATAGTCCTAGTCACCTCAATTAATAGTGGTAGTCCAAGGTTGGAGGAAAGTTGAGGGAGAGTGGACTTTTCTACCCATGAAAAAAAATCTGTTCCAATTTTCATACCTTTGAAAGGTGTGTCCAAACGAGCATAATGATGACCTAACATGGGTGGGCCATAAAATAAAAATTTGAAGATACGTATGTCCCATGACTTCCTGAAAAATTGGATCTAAAATTAATATTTTTTTGCAGGATATGTGTAGAATGATAGAATGTTTATATGGGCCACAGAATCTGGCCTATAATTTTATCTTCAAATTGGGACACATGAAACTCCATTTAAAACTCAGAATTAGCTCTTTTCACCATTGGATGAAATGTTCCCCATTATTTATTATATCTTCAGTTCAATTTTCATAATTATTGGGCTTGGATATTGTCTGATACAGCCTCTTTATTAGAGTGTTGTCCAGTTTTCTTTTCCCAAAATGTAGTTGGTTTAAGGCCAACTTTGGTGGCCTTCCAATGTGAATCTTCAAGTGATACAAAAGCATGAATTTTTCCTTATAGAATGGGAGACCTGAAAATAAAATATGAAAAATAAAATCAAGGCTATTTTGTGTTTTATGATGTGTTCAATAATGTAACATATAATAGTGCATTTTAAGAAGGAATTACAATCATAATATGAATGTTCAAAGTGTAAAATGAACTAAAAATGGTGTTTATGATTAATAAATCACATGAATATTATAATATAAACAATGAATATTAGCCTATTTTAGTGGCTAATCACACCCCCACTTGAATTTTTTTAGTCCTGAGTAAAATATATTGCAATAAAATCAAAATCAAATTCTCTTTTCCAAACATATTTTAATAAAAAATGCTCACCCAAATACATTGTACCAAAAAATTATGTAACCCATCAAATTAATTTAAAAAAAGATAAATCCAGTGGCATATCCCAAATCCCAAGCCCATTACTTTGTTCAAATTCATCGGCACATTTTGTCACGCCCGGACTTTATTGTGGTATACGTTTAATTTTAAGTTTTTATTTCATAAATTAATTGCCGGTTTATTTAAATTATTTGGCTGTATCATGAGTCGAATTCGGTTTGGGTTGCCCGTTGGGGTAACGGTGTGCGCACAGGCCTTGTGCCGCTCGGCGCACGGGTAGGGGATGGGCAAAGCCATGCAACTTTGCCATTTCAACGCACGGTCCCCGTTGCGCGGACGAATCAAATGACAGATGTTAACTTCAGTTTTATTATTATTATTTATGTTAATGTTATTATTATTGATACTATTATTATTATTATTATTATTATTATTAATTTTATGCTTTTATTATTGTTATTATTATATTATTATTATCGTTATTATTATCTTTATAATTATTATGATATTATTATTATTATTGCTAATGTATTATTATTATTATTATTATTATTATTATTATTGTTATGCAGTTGTTATTATTAAGATTATGATTATTATTATTACAATTAATATTATTATCTCTAATATTATTATGATATAAATATTAGTATTATCAACTCTTTTTTTTACGGTTTTCCTTCCCCCCCGAAACCCTAGCCGCCACCCATCCTCTTTTCTTTTTTTTTCTTCCTTTTCTTTTATTTATTTCACTTGTCTTCCTCCCCACGTTTCCCACTCCCCGTTTTTTTCTTTTTCTCTCTTTTCCTTCCCCCTGCACCCGCACCTCCCGCCGGACCAAGCCCCCTGCCTCTTTTTCTTCTCTTCTTCTTCCCTTCTTCTTCTCTCCTTCTTCTTCTTCTTTTTTTTTTCTTCCTCCTCCTCTGCCCCGCTGGGCAGCATCCCGCCCCTGCTGCACCGCTCCTGCTGCCCGAGCCTCCTCCGCCGGCCGGAGCACTCCCTTCGCCGTCCTGCGCAACGCCCCGCCAGGCCTCCCTCATCACCGCCGTGCTCCTAAGCCCAGACCGCACTGCGCCGCTCCTGCACCTCCCGCCGAACCTGCATCGGCCACACCACCTCGGGCCGACCTGCCGCTCCCCGTTGCACCCGTAGCAGACCAGCCCCCCTGCCGTTTTCCTTTCTTTCTTCTTCTTTTCTCTTCTTCTTCTATTCTTCTTCTATTCTTCTTCTTCTTCTTCTTTTTCTTCTCCTTCCTCCTCCGACCAGCCAGCGCGCCCCTGCCTACCCCCCCGCTTCTCCTGTTCCGCCTCGGGCCGCCCCTGCTGCAGCGAACACTCCCCCTGCCGGTTTGTTTTATTTTATTTTATTTTATTTTCTTATTTCATTTTATTATTTTAACTTATCTAATAAGATATTATGTTTTCTTTTGTTATTATTATTAATATGTTAGTTATTATATCATTACTATAAATATTAATATGTTATTATTATACTTATGTAAATAATAATATTATCATTATTATTATCATATTATTATTATTATTATTATTATTATCACATTATCATTATTATTATTATTATTATCATATTATTATTATTATTATTATTATTATGCTATTATTATTATTAATATTATTATTATTGTTATTATTATTATTTATAATAATAATAATAATAATTATTATTATTGCTATTATTATTATTATTATTATTCTATTATGTTATTATTATTATTATTATTATTATTATCATGCTATTATTTTTATTAATATTATTATTATTGTTGTTATTATTATATTATTATTGTTATTATTATTTTATTATTTTTACTATTATTATTTTTACGTTATTATTATCATCATTATTTTTATGTTAACAATTTTCTGAACCCGTTGAACGTTCTGCTGCTTTTAGGACCTGGTTGACGGCTCAAGACGGTGCGACCGCGGCGCAACGGGAGTCTTGCGCTGTGTCTTTTGACGTTCCTGTTTGAGGTAGGTGATTCCACACTCAATTATCATCTGGCGAACTTTTGCGTGTTGGTTTAATTCTTTTTTTTTTTCACACCCTGCTAATTAGCTTCCATATTGAAAAAAAGGTTTTGATTACTTTTTAAATGTGTGCACATAATTTTCCAGTGGTCTTTTTATGTGGTGCAAGTCCTTTTCTTTTATTGAGGAAACTCGCTTTGGCTGTTTATTATTATTTGTAAACTGTGCAGTGTGGTTTAAGTTTTTTTTAAAGAAGAGGAAAAAGAAAAAAAGGAGGTTTTGGTGTGTGTTGTGTGCGGTTTTCAAAGAGGATATCAGTGTGCAGGTGACACGTTTGGCTCTAAGTGATAATGTGACATACTATGTGAACTTTGATCTTTAGGTGAGCACAAGGAGGGAAGCCTGGGTATTAGGCGGGGAGATTGGGACTAGTGAGCTAGTGTTCCGGAGATGACCCGACCCGGTTTCACTGGCAGGTTTGACGATTGCAACACTAACTACACATATGATATCTGAGGGTCGTGGCCTTCTAAGAAACGTGTTCTGAGGGTCGTGGCCTTCTAGGCCACGTTATCTGAGGGTCATGGCCGCCTAAGCCACGTTACACCGAGACACGACGTTCTAGTATCTCACTAGTTCTAGTACCCATAGGGCCTTTCCCATCCCTTGGTGCCACCAGTTACCTTGCGTGCATGCTGATACGTGATATGTCACTTGAACTGCTACCCTAACGTGTTTATCTTGAACTGCCTTTCTTTTAGATCATTTTATGAAAACCATTTTCTTTTGCACTTCTTTCTCTCTTTATTTTAGCATTGCAAATGGTTTGTCTTTTGATAGTTGTGCGTGGAATCTTTTATTGGTGATATCCTGCTGGGCGATTTCTCACACCCTACTTACACCCTTGGGTGTAAGTAGACTTGTTTACTTCTGATACAGGTAGGGGTCCAACTTTTGGGAGCAGTGGTTCAGGTTGTTAGCAGGACTATCTGTAACGCCCCGACCCCAGCTACCCAGAGTCAGTGAATTACTTCGTAACATTGGCATGATCACAAAAGATCAAGTCTCGAAAGACCGATAAGTTTAGTAGCCTTGGAAACACTAGATAAATTCATAAGTGTTACATTACATCATAAAGTGAAAAACTAATAACAAAGTCTTCATAGTCCACACTCATATCCTCTTCTGACAATCCCTGCAGGTCATTTATAAAATACTTCTTCACATCCTGGAAAATATCAAAACATTGAAAGGGGTGAGCTCAGATGCTCAGTAAGGATAACAATATTACGGAAGCTTTCATAAATTAACATAAACATTTAAGGAAATGTATAACTAAACAAAATCCTTATTAAACTTGAACTTCAGCATAATATGGAAAAAGTAAAATCAAATAATGCCACTTACTTACTCACATGGATATTCTACTAGACGAATAATCACATGAAAGATCAATAACCACTTTCATAATGAGGGAATGTATAATGCCGGACATTCTGAAACATTTTGTCAAGGCCTCGGCCAAGACGTCTAAAATGATTAAGGCCTCGGCCAAAACCATAATTCAAATTGGGAAAGGGCCTCGGCCAATTCCACGTCTAGTTGTCTCATGAGACCCACCGATGCATCGAGGAGCTATAGCGGGCTCCACTCGTCACTTATTAAGTCCAATACATTCCTCATATGAACAGGTTTAAACATCTCATAAACCATAACATAATCATATCACATAAAACATGCATAAAGGAAACATAACATTTCCACATTTCAATCACAAGATATCAATACAACACATTGATATAATAAAAATGCTTTCAAAACCATTTTCAATACCAAAATAAAAGAAAAGTATAACATGGTATTTATTTTTCATAAAAAAAGGGTATGGCTTGTAGAGGAAGCCGAAACTCAAATAGTGGTCACGACGGCGGAGAAGTCGTTGTCGCCGCATACGTACGACAAAAACATTCCCTTTTGTTGTTTAGTAAACGCTTCGTATAAAAAAGATTCCTTTTGAATAAACGTAAAAGTCAAAGTGGTTTATACACCGTATAAAAGAAAGTTGTGTATTTAACCAAATATGCCTCAATGAAAGGAGATTGAGACGAAGTCCTTACAAAGATCATTTTTAAAATAAAATAGATATATTATGTGTATTCACTATAGGTACACATAAAGAAAGTAAAAATACAAAATAAGACATAATAATATCATGACATAATTTGAAAGTAGGAGATTAACCCAAAGAATGGAAGTTGGGTTAAGAAGTTCCCTTACCTCGTATCTGACTTGACTCAACCGTTCTTTAACCTCATGAATAATAAACTAGAGTTAATATATACCTTATTAAGAACCATTTTCAATTTCATTATCCTTATTATATCACTTATTACAATGATATGAACATTATGTAATTATTTAAGTTAATAACGGTCGTTTTGTCGATCTTTGGTACTTGAGTCAACAATAAACTTATTATAATTACTAGTTGTTTATGTGGTAGAATATCCATTATCTCCAGAATTATATTCATGATTTAGATGTCATATATATCTTATATATCCAGTATATACATTCATTTATAATATTACATAACATTTAGAGGTAAGAAATGAAATGCACCGTTCATGGAGACGGTAAGCCGTACGTACGCATGAACGCTACTTTCATTTCAATTTCATATTTAATGGAACGAAATCATAATGATATAAATGTATAATATAATTCCAGTATAATATAGTGTATAATACCATTTACTCCATCCTTTATACATCCCACATATGGCATTAACGATTCAAATCACTTTGAGGGGGCGGTAGTCCGCACTTCCTAAAATGAAATTATCGCGTTTTACCCATAATGTAAATCATAAAGTATGACATAAATGAGAAATACAGAAGCATAAGTAAAACATAAACATATTATATATCATATATAAAAATATTTACATCTTAATGGCCACCTTTTAAGGTGTTATATGAGTGTTGAACAATCATCGTTTCGTGAGGCAGAAATTCGCCATCCACAGAAACCGTATGTTCTTTAACCATTAGATGTAGGTGTGTGTAAGTGTAGCTAGAATCCTTCTTATAACAACATCATAGTATATTTAGAATACTGGTGTTGTTACAAAAGAAATGAATAAAAAGAGTTTAGGGGGTTGGAGAAGAAAAATAAAACAAAATAACATTAGAGAAGACATTACCTCAAAATCGGGTAACTCTTTTTGATTTGAGTCAAAGGCTTCCTTGGGAAGATTTCTGCCCAAAGTGAGGCTTCTAGGAGTAAGAGGGAGAAGTTGGGTGAGTATTTGGGCAGAGTTTGTCTGATCCAAATGGCTTTAAAGTGTGAATGAGGTGGTAGAGGTGGGGGCCTTTTATAAGTGGAGGGGAGGGGCACTCTTGGAAAGTAAAGAAAAGTCACTTTATTATAAAATGAGTTTCGGATTTTAGAGGTCCCACACTTATATAATTAGAGGCTAAGGTGATAAGGGTTCGAAATCTCCTCATACAATAGTCTTTTGACAAGTGTAAGCCTTGGATTTTGCATTATCTTCCCATTTTATTTAAATCGTTAAATAATGAGGTCATCGCTGCATCATCATGATGTCATAAATAATTTAATTTATTTAATGTCTAAAAATTATAAAACAAATACTATGATGTAGGAAATATTTTTATCTTTCTAATGATTATTTATAATCAAAATTTGGACTTGTGTAACCCCACTTAAAAACTGTTTTAGTAAAACAACTCATGTTTGTGTCAATTTAATTTTAACATTAAATAAATATATATTAATGTCATTTTCCAACCAAAGTGGCTCCATGGGGTCCCCAAGTTGACCCATGGGTTTTCTTGGTCGGCCATGACTAATCCAATATGAGTAGGACAAGTGTCAAGCTCATATAATATTATTAAAACATTGTTTTTACCTTAAACTACACTAATTACCTCTAATCGCGATTAAGAACTTAAAAGTTACTATTCACCAAAAAATTATTTTAATCTCATTGAACTAAATTTTACTTCTTAATGACAACCATGTATGTAGGATTTTTGAAAATCAAATCACAGAAGTGGTAATATTTCATTTAAACGAAAAATCAGTTATTTAACTACCACTTAGTAGTTTCACTATTCATAAAAAATTGAAGTTTTTCAGAACAATGCCAAAATTTCACCCTAAGCTATAATTGATATTCCAAATTCAAAAATGATGTCTATTTTACAAAATTCCAAACATATAAGTTGCATGAATTAATTTTATAATTAATTCCCGCTGTCACAACAAATAGCGTGTTTTTAAGAAACAATTTATATCAAAAGATTGGTAATTGTTTATGTCCAATTTCAATGTTAAATTAATTCTAATGAACACCATTGGATAAAATGGTAAAAATATATTCTAATTATACTTTAAAACCACTAAATAGTATAATTTATCACAATAAATTATTTTGATTAAAAAAAGTTGTTTTCAGTATTTTTCACTATTCATAAAAAAATTGGAAGTTCTCAGAAAGTTACAAAAAATTCAACATAGGATAATTTCGATATTAAGAATACAAAAATGAAGTCCATTTTGAAATATAAAATTTCTATAATTTTAAAAAGTGGTTATTACTATTCATAACAGCTACTTTGATTAGTCGCGGTGTTTTAGAACTCGAAGTTGCGTACAATGCAAGCTATTGCATTATTGAATGAGAAGCGTATCGTGGAAGCTCGGGGTGTTACATTCTCCCCTCCTTCAATAAATTGCGTCCTCACAATTTGAAATTTTTCTTTGTAAATAAAATGTTGAAAATAGAAAATACCTTTGTGGAAAACCCACATCGGAAATAAGGTTAATAAATATATAACATTAAAAGAAAGCAAGATAAGTACAAAGGTCACCCGATATAGCCCATTCCAGGATTCTATGAAAATATGGATATGGAGGAGAAACAAACCATCAAGGTCTGACGGAGAGTTATAGAAAACAGGATTAGGAGAACGTTTAACTACAAGAAAATCACAAACTTGTGATTGGTTAAACGGTCATGGAATACCCAGTTGGAAAAGTTAACCGACAACATTTTTGTTTTAAGTTACCTTTTATAATGTTGAGGAATTTATTTAGGAGATTTACTAAGAACGTAAGGGAATATACATACTTGTTATGTATACTTTCATTCGTTAATAAATTTTTACCACAAACCCATCTTTTACTCCAAATGGTAACGGAACTCAAAAATATTCTATTTATCCTAATTGTATAAGGTTCCAAATGTTAACACATACCATTTAGATTAGTAAAACTATTTTGTAATAACCAGGGACTTCCTGTAGGCTAGTGGTAGGTAATAAAGTCCTATCGCACTATGGCTGTGGGTTCGATTCCTGCAGCTTTTTCCGACGTGATGGGTTATTCCCCACCCTGCATGTTGTCCTTTTCCTAAAACTATAGTATCATAATACTCCAAAAATAATCTTCATAAATTTTTTAACCTTAAACAATACTATCCAAAGTTCAACTTAATCCATTCCAACCTTTATAGTTATCCAAAATACCTCTGTCCAGACTTTCTCTAAAAGGTCTCTTAATTCCAAAATCAATTTATCAGATTCCCCAAACAAAGTAAAGTTTCTCTTATTGTCACATACTAAAAATATAATTACCATCAACATATTAAAACCTTACTGAAATCAACAAGTACTGCAGTACAATCCTTATATATATCACATTATTCTTATAACCAGAATATAATCCTTGAGTCCAAAAGCACCAATACATTAATTATTCTGCTTCAACTGTAGTCACAGCATAAGATTGGCCTTGATCTCTTGGCCTTTTCTGAGGTAAGTTTCCTTGACGCTTAGGACATTCATTTGCATAATGCCCCATTTCCCTACAATTGTAGCATTCAACTTTGACAGCCTCTTTCTTTCCCTTGCAATCACGAGCCTGGTGACCCTTTTCTCCACATTTATAGCAAACTCCCATTCCTTTTAGGCACGTACCAGGGTGATTCTTCCCACAATTATCACATAATGGAAAATCCTTCTTTCCATTTTTCCCTTTATCTGTCTCTTGTTCCCCCGTTCTCTTCTTCTCTTGCTTTACTTTGTTGTCATAAGACTTAGAGAATTCCTTTTCTGTCTTGATAGCACACGAGACAATATCTTCGTATGATGAGAAGGATTGTGATACTAAAGCTCGACGGAGAAATGGTTTTAACCCATCAAAGAACGATCAATCTTACTCCTTGGGTTATGTATATAATCGGCAGCATTCCTCGCTAACCTTGTAAAGTTAGCCTCATACTTTGCGACATTCTCATCCTCCTTCTGCCTCAAACTCAGAAATTGCCTTTCCATATCTGCTCGATGGTCACGAGGAAAGTATTTTTCTAAAAAAAAGCTCTTTGAACTCCCTCCATTCCATATTCGATACGTCATCATCTTCCTTTGTATTTTGAATCAATGACCACCATTGATCAGAATATCAAGTGAGGCGGTAAACTGCCATGATAACCTTCTCCCTTTCGCTACTCCCCAAGGCATGGAATATTTTCTATAAGGAATTTATCCATTGCTCAGCTACTATAGGATTTGTACTCCCATTGAAGGTTGGTGGTTGTTGCCTCATGAAACGGTCTAGCATTGATCCTCCACGTTGCGGATCAGGGTGCTCCATATGAGTAAGGTTATTATTCATAACCTGAGTAAGTTGTCCCAGTATGGTGATTAGCTGATCGGCACCAGTTGCATCACCAGCCCCACTATAATTATCTTGAGCAGGAGGGCAATCCCTACATGGAGTGCGTGCATTGATACGGTTTCCATTTCTTCCACTAGGCGCCATTTCTAAACAATTGCATAAACTAGATCAGTTTATGAATCAAAATACATAATTCCATACTTGTAAAACACTTTACATAAATTGAACTATTTATGGATATAATCCATAATCATAAAAAGAAATGTTTTCTTTGAGGAAGTATATACTCATAACCCTTCATAGTGGTTTGTAAATAAAATGAGAATTATCCAAAGCATATCCCCCGGGAGTGTCGTAACCAAGAGTGCAGAAAGGCCCATTGTCGTGCACCAGTTCCCGTTCGAGTCTAGCTCAAAGCGGTGTTTTCGGGTTTTACCCCTAGGTACATCTGTACCAGAGCCGCCTCTAATTGATCGTATCCAGACAGGGATGTATTGCTCGGAAAACTCACAAAATCTCTACAATAACAAAATTCTAGGAAGTTCTTCTATTCTAATCCTCAAAGTCTATCTTTGGGCTATGTGCTCTAATTAGAGTTCATCTAAATCTAGCTTCCAAGGTTAGTACTAAACTACCTCTGATACCAACTGTAACGCCCCGACCCTAGCTACCCAGAGTCAGTGAATTACTTCGTAACATTGGCATGATCACAAAAGATCAAGTCTCGAAAGACCGATTAGTTTAGTAGCCTTGGAAACACTAGATAAATTCATAAGTGTTACATTACATCATAAAGTGAAAAACTAATAACAAAGTATTCATAGTCCACACTCATATCCTCTTCTGACTATCCCTGCAGGTCATTTATAAAATACTTCTTCACATCCTGGAAAATATCAAAACATTGAAAGGGGTGAGCTCAGATGCTCAGTAAGGATAACAATATTACGGAAGCTTTCATAAATTAACATAAACATTTAAGGAAATGTATAACTAAACAAAAGCCTTATTAAACTTGAACTTCAGCATAATATGGAAAAAGTAAAATCAAATAATGCCACTTACTTACTCACATGGATATTCTACTAGACGAATAATCACATGAAAGATCAATAACCACTTTCATAATGAGGGAATGTATAATGCCGGACATTCTGAAACATTTTGTCAAGGCCTCGTCCAAGACGTCTAAAATGATTAAGGCCTAGGCCAAAACCATAATTCAAATTGGGAAAGGGCCTCGGCCAATTCCACGTCTAGTTGTCTCATGAGACCTACCGATGCATCGAGGAGCTATAGCGGGCTCCACCCGTCACTTATTAAGTCCAATACATTCCTCATATGAACAGGTTTAAACATCTCATAAACCATAACATAATCATATCACATAAAACATGCATAAAAGAAACATAACATTTCCACATTTCAATCACAAGATATCAATACAACACATTGATATAATAAAAACTCTTTCAAAACCATTTTCAATACCAAAATAAAAGAAAAGTATAACATGGTATTTATTTTTCATAAAAAAAGGGTATGGCTTGTAGAGGAAGCCGAAACTCAAATAGTGGTCACGGCGGCGGAGAAGTCGTTGTCGCCGCATATGTACGACAAAAACATTCCCTTTTGTCGTTTAGTAAACGCTTCGTATAAAAAAGATTCCTTTTGAATAAACGTAAAAGTCAAAGTGGTTTATACACCGTATAAAATAAAGTTGTGTATAAAACCAAATATGCCTCAATGAAAGGAGATTGAGACGAAGTCCTTACAAAGATCATTTTTAAAATAAAATAGATATATTATGTGTATTCACTATAGGTACACATAAAGAAAGTAAAAATACAAAATAAGACATAATAATATCATGACATAATTTGAAAGTAGGAGATTAACCCAAAGAATGGAAGTTGGGTTAAGAAGTTCCCTTACCTCGTGTCTGAATTGACTCAACCGTTCTTTAACCTACTGAATAATAAACTAGAGTTAATATATACCTTATTAAGAACCATTTTCAATTTCATTATCCTTATTATATCACTTATTACAATGATATGAACATTATGTAATTATTTAAGTTAATAACGGTCGTTTTGTCGATCTTTGGTACTTGAGTCAACAATAAACTTCTTATAATTACAAGTTGTTTATGTGGTAGAATATCCATTATCTCCAGAATTATATTCATGATTTAGATGTCATATATATCTTATATATCCAGTATATACATTCATTTATAATATTACATAACATTTAGAGGTAAGAAATGAAATGCACCGTTCATGGAGACGGTAAGCCGTACGTACGCATGAACACTACTTTCATTTCAATTTCATATTTAATGGAACGAAATCATAATGATATAAATGTATAATATAATTCCAGTATAATATAGTGTATAATACCATTTACTCTATCCTTTATACATCCCACATATGGCATTAACGATTCAAATCACTTTGAGGGGGCGGTAGTCCGCACTTCCTAAAATGAAATTATCGTGTTTTACCCATAATGGAAATCATAAAGTATGACATAAATGAGAAATACAGAAGCATAAGTAAAACATAAACATATTATATATCATATATAAAAATAGTGACATCTTAATGGCCACCTTTTAAGGTGTTATATGAGTGTTGAACAATCATCGTTTCGTGAGGCAGAAATTCGCCATCCACAGAAACCGTATGTTATTTAACCATTAGATGTAGGTGTGTGTAAGTGTAGCTAGAATCCTTCTTATAACAACATCCTAGTATATTGAGAATACTGGTGTTTTTACAAAAGAAATGAATAAAAAGAGTTTAGGGGGTTGGAGAAGAAAAATAAAACAAAACAACATTAGAGAAGACATTACCTCAAAATCGGGTAACTCTTTTTGATTTGAGCCAAAGGCTTCCTTGGGAAGAGTTCTGCCCAAAGTGAGGCTTCTAGGAGTAAGAGGGAGAAGTTGGGAGAGTATTTGGGCAGAGGTTGTCTGAGCCAAATGGCTTGAAAGTGTGAATGAGGTGGTAGAGGTGGGGGCCTTTTATAAGTGGAGGGGAGGGGCACTCTTGGAAAGTAAAGAAAAGTCACTTTATTATAAAATGAGTTTCTGATTTTAGAGGTCCCACACTTATATAATTCGAGGATAAGGTGATAAGGGTTCGAAATCTCCTCATCCAATAGGCTTTTGACAAGTGTAAGCCTTGGATTTTGCATTATCTTCCCATTTTATTTAAATCGTTAAATAATGAGGTCATCGCTGCATCATCATGATGTCATAAATAATTTAATTTATTTAATGTCTAAAAATTATAAAAAAAATACTATGATGTAGGAAATATTTTTATCTTTATAATGAATATTTATAATCAAAATTTGGACTTGTGTAACCCCACTTAAAAACTGTTTTAGTAAAACAACTCATGTTTGTGTCAATTTAATTTTAACATTAAATAAATATATATTAATGTCATTTTCCAACCAAAGTGGCTCCATGGGGTCCCCAAGTTGAACCATGGGTTTTCTTGGTCGGCCATGACTCATCCAATAGGAGTAGGACAAGTGTCAAGCTCATATCATATTATTAAAACATTGTTTTTACCTTAAACTACACTAATTACCTCTAATCGCGATTAAGAACTTAAAAGTTACTATTCACCAAAAAATTATTTTAATCTCATTGAACCACATTTTACTTCTTAATGAAAACCATGTATGTCGGATTTTTGAAAATCAAATCACAGAAGTGGTAATATTTCATTTAAACGAAAAATCAGTTATTTAACTACCACTTAGTAGTTTCACTATTCATCAAAAATTGAAGTTTTTCAGAACAATGCCAAAATTTCACCCTAAGCTATAATTGATATTCCAAATTCAAAAATGATGTCTATTTTACAAAATTCCAAACATATAAGTTGCATTAATTAATTTTATAATTAATTCCCGCTGTCACAACAAATAGCGTGTTTTTAAGAAACAATTTATATCAAAAGATTGGTAATTGTTTATGTCCAATTTCAATGTTAAATTAATTCTAATGACCACCATTGGATAAAATGGTAAAAATATATTCTAATTATACTTTAAAACCACTAAATAGTATAATTTATCATAATAAATTATTTTGATTAAAAAAAGTTGTTTTAAGTATTTTTCACTATTCATAAAAAAATTGGAAGTTCTCAGAAAGTTACAAAAAATTCAACTTAGGATAATTTCGATATTACGAATACAAAAATGAAGTCCATTTTGAAATATAAAATTTCTATAATTTTAAAAAGTGGTTATTACTATTCATAACGGCTACTTTGATTAGTCGCGGTGTTTTAGAACTCAAAGTTGCGTACAATGCAAGCTATTGCATTATTGAATGAGAAGCGTATCGTGGAAGCTCGGGGTGTTACACTATCTGCGTGGCGTTTTGGTGGTGGCTTAGAGGCGGTGTCCTCACACCGGGCGACAGTCCTTAGGTTGGTTTTTGGTCATCTTGTTTTAGTGTTATTTGGGTTTTGAATACTTGTGAACCAAAAACCTGTTTGGTCAACTACATGTTTGACTGTAACCTTTACTTCTGTTTGGTTTACTTTGGTTGGATGCTTTATATTTATTCACTCGGGTAAATCGTTCCCAAAGTTTATTTTGATACCCGTGCACTTGTACCAGCCCGTGGGGATCAGGAACGCCCTTCAGGCCTTGCCGCGGGCCGGGTCGGGCGTTGGTTCGGATGGCGACCCGATTCGGTTCGTGACACATTTAATCCAATTTCAATTAAGCATGATAAACTCGTGTCCATCACAATAGACACGGGGGTTCATCTTTATTAAAGGTAGAAAAGATAGAATAACTAGGTGCAATCAAATTTTTATATTAAGATTAGTATTCATTTTTTGTTGTTGAAATTTTTCCCTGGTAATTGAAATTGAACTCAATCGAGTAAACCAATGTAGCAAGACTTTACCGATGAATCCAAGGCTCAACGACCTTAGGGAACCAAGTTAACATCACACACACATGCATCATATCATGTTTAATCAATAAAAAAACGAAAATAACAAAACTTAGGGGTAAAATTCCCAACTCTAGGCTAGAATACTATAGAGTCACGATCCCCAAGTGCTGAAAACCACACATTAGGTCAATCCATTTCTCTACACGTAATTGTTTTTTTTTGATTTTTTTGTCTTGATTTTTAGAATACTCATATTAAAATCAAAATGATCACCAAACCTATTCCATTTATTATGGGACCCCAAGAACTCAAACTAATACCCCACAATCAAAAGGACGTGCATTGTGTTTTTTTATTAAATGAATGAAAATATAAACGTTGAAAAATCACATTGGACAACTGCACATTCCAAAATATATGCACATGAACTTAAACTTGCATTAAAATCAGAATAAAGGCATGAAAAATTATTTGATATTAAATTCCAAAGCGTGAAATTCATATTATCATGTTCAAGGTTAAATAAAATTTTCCTTCCACACATTTTTTATGCATAGAAAATATTTTTTTTTCTTTCTTTTCACCCCAAACTTAGAATAACATTGTCCCCAATGTTTAAAGAAAATAAAACATATAAGGGTGTAGAGGATAGGAGTTAAAAGAGGACATTGAAAATGAGAATCATGGAATGAATTCACCTAGTGGTTGAATTTGAAGTTAGTTCTGCTCTAATTTAATCCTTTGATGTCTATGTCACTCACCGAGTTCCATAGTGGAACAAGGAAAAACAAACAAAGAAATAAAAAAATAGTAAAATATAAGTATATATACAAAAATCATAGAATAAGGAAGAACTATAAGCTGTAGGTTAGTGGAAAGCGCGTTACCCTATCTCCCTTCAATCCCAGGTTTAAGTCCCCGGAGCTTTACCAATTGTGACAGGGTTTTCCTCATGACCTATGACTTTTCCTTTTAATTTTTTAATTAGTTTTTTTTGTATTTTTCTTTTTACCTACACACATAAAGTTAAAATAAAATAAACTAATGATACATTATATTCTTTTTTAAATCTAGGTAAGGTATTACTCAGGGATCACACTACATGACATGGATGAATACGGTGCTTCCTTTTCATACCCATCCATACTCATAATAGAAGAACATGCCAACACTATAAGGTACTATCATATTCAGAGTTGAGTGATTAAGTATTTTTATAAATATAGAAATGAGTCATTAATCATATTTGAAAAATAAAGATTATTGACAATGATTAGAAACATGAAAACCAAAGATTTCCTCTCATACAATGCTTTTTTAACGTCGCTACCTTGACTTAACCCTTAATTATTTAAGTATTTTCCTCATCTAAGGTTGGTTCACATAATTCTTCATAAAATTCTTGTATTTTGAATGGTTCAATTAATGGTTTGACTCTATAACCATTGAATTTCTACAACCCCATGGGGGTACACCTTATGCACTATGTATGGACCTGACCATCTGGACCTCAACTTTCCCAGGCGTAAATGAAGTTTAAAACTATACAAGAGTACACATTTTTCCAGTTCAAAGTGTTTATATTTGAGATGTTTAGATTGGTAGGCTTGAACTATATCATTATTTATCCTTGAATTTTTCATAAACCTCCATTCTAAGTTCCTCAAGTTATTGAAGATCTAATTTCCTCTTTTCTTCATCCAAATAAATGTCAAAATTTATTATTTAAATGGACTAAAACACCTTATGATCAATTTAAATAAGTAAATGGAATGATTTTCCATAAACCAAACTATATGGTGACATGCCTAGTACAGTTTTGATTGTTTTATGATATGACCAAAGGGCATCCAAGAGTCTCTCAAACCAATATTTCCTAGAGGGATTGACAATTTTTTTCAAGAATTTTCTAAATATCTATAATTTCCAACTCAGATTGACCATTGGTTTTGAGGATGGTAGTTAGTGGATACTTTATGAGAAATCCCATACTTATACATGAGTTAATAGAATGGATGATTGCATAAATGGGTTCCATGATCACTGATTATAGCCCTAAGAATTCAAAATCTAGAAAATATGTGCTCTTTCAGAAATTAGATCACAACATGATGGTCATTGAACTTGGTGGGAATAGACTCAACCCATTTAAAGACATAATCAATAGCTAAGAGAATATAGAGGCATCCCCTTGAGTTTGATAAGGGTCCCATGAAATCCATTCCCCAGAAGTCAAAGATTTCAATCACTAATATGAGAGTTACTAGAATTTTATTCCTTTTTGTGATGGGTCCTAATTGTTGACACCTAGGACAGTTTTGAAAAAAAAATTAGGAGTACCTTTAGAGGGTGGTCTAGAAGATACCACACTGAAGAACCTTAGTAGAAGTTTTCTTAGAGGACAAGTGACCTCCACATGCCTCACTATGACAAAATTTAAGGATGGAATTTTGTTCAGATTCTGGGACACAACTCATAATGACTTGGTCTGGGAAGAACTTATAGAGGTTGGGATCATCAAACACATAGTTCCTAACATCAGAAAAAAATTTCTTTCTAGCTTGAGTACCTAAGAATTTTGGAATGACTCTTGTAACTAAGAAGTTGGCTATGTCGACATACCAAGGGTAGTCACTCACAGAATATAGGTGTTCATCAGGGAATGAATCGGACACATAATGGTGAGATAATTTGTCATTAAATTCTACCCTAAAGAGATTACCTGCTACAAAAATTTCAATACCCCTTTTCCCTTAATTTTGAGGTTAAATTCTTCTAATAGAAGGACCCACATAATCAGTCTAGCCTTAGAATCTTGTTTCTGGAAGAGGTATTTCAGTGAAGAATGGTTAGTGAACACAGTGATGGTGGATATTAAGATACAGGACCTAAAATTTTATAAGGAAAACACAACAGTAAGAAACTATTTCTCAGTGGTGGGGTAGTTAATTTTTTCATCGTTTAAATATTTTCTTGCATAAGAAATGACACATGGAGTTTTCTCACACCATTGTCCTAAGACTTCTTCTACAAAAAAGTCACGTTCATTATACATTAGCTCAAATGGAAGGTTCTAATTAGGAGATTTCATGATAGGTGTAGAGATAAGAGCTAACTTGAGTATAGAGAATGATTCATCATAGCTTTCTGTCCATAGAAATAGAGAATATTTCACCAACAAAGCACAAAGTGGTCAATAAATAGAGCTAAAATTACCAATAAACATTCTATAGAAACTTTTATATATTAATAAGGAACTCACTTAATAGTTTTAGGAGAGGGATGATGAAAAATGATATCAAACTTAGCTTTATCAATTTCAATACCTCTACTAGAGACTAGATGACCTAGAACAAGTCCTTCATTTACCATGAAATGATATTTTTCCCAATTTAGGATGAGATTATTATCCTCACATATTGACAAAACCCTTTCAAAATTTATAGGGAATCCCTTAAAAGTATCCCCAAATATTTATAAGTTATCCATAAAGATCACTAAACAATCCCCCACCATGTCCAAGAAGATTAACATCATGCACCATTGGAAGGTACCAGGGGAATTACATAACCCAAAGGGCATGCGCTTGAAGGAAAAAGTATCAAATGGATAAGTGAAAGATTTTTTTCCTTGATCCTATAATGGGACCTCAATTTGATTATACCCTGATAATCCATCTAAGAATCTATAGAATTGATGACCCACCACTCACTCGAGGACTTGATCAATAAAGAGAAAGGGGGAATGGTCTGTATTGGTATAAGAGTTAAGCTTCCTATAGTCAATGCAAACTCTCCATCCACTACTGAAACTTATGGGGAGAAGGTCACCATCCTCTTTGGCGATTACGATGATTCTATATTTCTTTATTAACAATTGAATTGGGCTTACCCACTCATTCTCAGCAATGGGTTGATGATACTCGCTTTCAACAACTTAAGAAGTTATTTCCTTAACACATTCATAAGATTTGGATCGAGTCTCCATTGAGGTTGAAAAAATGGTTTTATTCATATTAAATAACAATCCTATGAGTTCCAGTGAGTGGTATAATCCTAGGAATATAAAAAAGGGACCGTCCAATCATTTTCTTATGCTTTCTTAGTAGATCAAGAAGCATCATCTCTTGATTGGATTCAATAGAGGAAGAAATAAAAATAGGAAATGTTTTATTTTCCCCTAAGAAGGCATACATGAGTGATAAAGGTAGGACCTTAAATTTGAGATTATATTGTTTATCACCTTCCAAGAAATGATGGAACTTTGTATTGAACTCGGTTTCTTTGTCTAAATTCCTTGAAAGAATTGGTTCCTTGTGAATAGAATTTTTATCCACTAAATTGGGAAGATCAATGTCATGACTGGGTATTCAATCAATGTTATTGATTTAACCAATGATATCTTTTATTGGTGATTCTAAAAAATCATCAAATTAGTTATTTGAAAGATATTCAAGACAAGGAGACAAATTTCCCTCATGTGAACAAAGAAAATCAATCTCTTATTGACTTAAACATACTTCAATAATTCCCTGATTTCCCTCAAGTTCACTATCATAACTACCAATCATATTAATATCATGTATCTCTTCATCATCCCCAATTTTATAGTTTTCATTGTATATGATCAGATCAAGGATCATGTTTCCGAAGGTTATTGTCAAGTTCCCATTTATAACTCGGATGACTGAGATGATTGTTTCTAAGAGGGGATAACTAAGGATGATAGAGGTTTTATCCCTAGGACCTAATATTGGGTGATTTACAAGTATAATGATGTCAGTAGGGTAAATGAAAATTTCAACTTTCACTAAAACATCCATTAAGATTCCCTTAGGAACTCGAACACTACGATCTACAATTTGAAGAGTGACATATGTGGGTTGGAGTTCTTTGAGGCCAAACTGAAAATACATGGCATAAGGATTAAGGTTCACACTAGATCCCAGATCATAAAGGGCCTTGAAATTTTCTCTCTCTCCTATATCAACATTGATTTATGGACATCCTCTATCTTTCATCTTTGGAGGAATGGTCCCTTAAATGGTGGTACTCACATTAGAAACCGAAATGACTCGGTTTTTATGTGAAAATTTATTTTTAAAAGTGAAAAGGTTCTTAAGGTAATTTGAGTAGGTAGGAATGGTTTGGATTGTATCTATAAGGGTGATTTTCAACATAACATGAGAGAAGATTTCCCTTAAAGTTTCATTCAATTTTGGTTTAGATTTTCCTATCATACTTTGAGGGAAGGGAGCAGATTGTTTGAGTGTTTAGTGTGGTTGTGGTCCCTTCACATTTTCATTGGATTTTTCTGAATCTGTTGGTGGTTCTTCATTATTTTCATGCATTTTGAAGCTTTTAATGGTTCTATAATGTTTTGTTCGTGTTTCTCAATGGATTTACCACTATGTAAAACAGTCACTACTTTTAGTTGTTCATGAGAGGTTTGTGTGTAACTGGATTCTCCCCTTAAGGTTGAGGATGGTGCTGCCTGAGTTGGTATGGGTGCATTACTAGTTTTAATGGTTTTTAGTTAATGTTTAAGTAATGATACTTCTGAGTTCATTTTCTCCATTTGTTTACACAACTTTTCAAGGATTGGTAAAGGGACATATTGGGAAGGGACTTGTGCTGGTTGTTTTATCCCAGGAGGATACTTTGGTTGTTGGATTGGTTGTTGAATGGTTTGTTGGATGGGTTGTTGGTATTGGATAGGAGGATGTTGGTATTTTAATGGTTTTGGTTGGAACTGGTTATGGTTTTGATAATTTTGTGGAGGGTATAGGTTTGGTCCTTGTGAATGACTAGGTTATTGGTAGAGTTGTTGGTTATATTTCCAACAGAATCATGGATTGTCATTGTACCTTGGATTGAAAGTATTTTGGTATTGTGTCTTCTAAAAGTTTAGAGTATTGAACTCCTCTTGTGGTCATGGGTATAGGCGTACATGCGCCATGAAAAGTGAAAAAAAAAGAAACAGGAAAAGATAAGAGAAGTTGAGGTGAGAAAAGAGAAATGGGGGAGAATAGAATGAGTGTTGAGATGACTTACTTGGTCCCCTAAAAACTATGCCAAAATTTGGTCTCGCACAAATTTACCCAAGTTTTTAGGGTTAAGCGGTCGCTTGTAGTGTATCTTGGGTTGTCGAATTCTTAGAGACCTAATAAGAAACCTACATAAACGTACATTATATGGATTGATTTTGGATATGAAGTGTTAAAATTGGGTTGATTTTAGATGGGTTTAAATTAAAACTAAAAGGTCAATGTGATTTCAATTATGAGAAAGGGTTGATCCTAGGTTATTGCTCAGGGTGGATTGGATGAATTCCTTTTTTTAATGATTTCAATTTCAGTAACTCAAGAAGGATTCATTAATGAATTAAAACTAACTTCATCATGTACATGATAAAAACCTTAAAAAAACACACGATAATCACCCATAAACTTGTAGGATCATTTTCATGATCACTCCATGGTAAAGAATCTTATTAGCACATAAACGTGGGGCAAATAAATTCAATAAGGAAGAGGAAGAGAGAAAATCATTGAGTAAAAAAACTCAAATAAAAGAAATTAATAAACATTTAGAGAGAGATAAATAACATAAAATCCATACCAATTTATACTCCATTTTATCAACCCATAAAATTATTATCCCTCCATTGATGATGTGTTCTCAATAGAAGCGGGAAGTAGACTCATAAGGGCGGAAATGAAGAAGTAAAAACAAAAATATAACAATCACTCCACCATTGTGTGAAGAATTTCACAATGTTTTCTATGAATAAGTTCACACCTTGAGGAAAATATATCAACATAATATGAATCAGAATATAATAATAGTATAATAAGAAATTTTATTAAAAACTAAGGTGATTCAAACTACTTACTTGAGAAAGAAGAACGTTACAAAGATAAATTGACATAATAACATTGCAATGAAAACAAAGATCCAACCCCCTCAACTACTCCACCAAAACTGACTTAAATAGGAATTTAGGAATCCTTAGGTCTATCCACCAACATTACAAGTCTCTTAAATTAAAGGTGGTAGGCCAAGGTGGGTGTAAAGTTGAGAGAGAGTGGACTTTTCTACCCTTGACAAAAAATCTGAGCCAACCTGCATTCCTTTCACAGGTGTGTCCAAAAGAGCATAAAGATGACTGAATTTTGGTGGGACATATAATACCAATATGAAGGTACAAATTTCCCCTGATTTTTTGTAAAATTTTATCACAAATGGATATTTAGTTTACGAGATATGTGTAAAATGGTGGACTATTTTTCTGGGCCACAAAATCTGGCCTAGAATTTTATCTCAAAATTGGGCCACATGTAAATCTATTTAACACTAAGAATTAGCTCTTGTAACTATTGGATTAAATGTTCGACATTATGTATTATAGATTCAGTTCAATTTTCATAATTATTGGGCTTAGATTTTGGCCACTACAGTCTCTTTATTGGGATTCTGTCTAGTTTACTATTCCCAGAATATTGGTGGTTTAAGGCCAACTTTGGTGGCCTTTCAATATGAATCTTCAATTTATCAAAAAGGAAAAATTGTTCCTTATATAATGGGAGACTTATAAATAAAATCTTAAAATAAAATCAAGGCCATTTTTTGTTCTATGAGGTGTTCAATAATGTACCATATAAAAGTGCATTTTAAGAAGGTATTACAATCATAATATGAAATAATGTTCAAAGAGTAAAATGAAGTAAAAAAGGTGTTTATGATTAATAAATCACATGAATAATATAATATAAACAATGAATATTATCCTCTTTTTGTGTATAATCACACTTGCAACTTGAGTTTTTCTAGTCCCGAGAAAAATATATCTCGACAAAATGAAATTCGAATTCCCTTTTCCAAAAACATTTTAATACACATTGATCACCAAAAGATATCATACCAAACAATTATGTAACCCATAAAAATAATTTTTAAAATTCTAGGTCTAGAGGAATATACCAATACCAATCCCATTCCTTTGTTCAAATTCATCACCACATTTCATCCAATTTCAATTAAGCACGATGAAATGTTGTGCATCATAATAGACACGGGGTTCATATTTATTCAAGCGAGGAAAGATAGAATCACTAGGTGGAATCAAATTTTAACATTAAGATGATTATTCATTTTTTTGTTGAATTTTTTCAATGGTAATTGAAATTGAACTCAATCAAGTCAACCTATGTAGCAAGACTTTACCGATGACTCCCAAGCTCAAAGACGTTAGGGCACCAAGTGAAGCTCGCATACTCAGGCATCATCTTGAGTTTAATAAATAAAAAAAATTGGAATTACAAAAAATAGAGGTAAAATTCCCAAATCTAGGCCTAAAAACTATGGATTCATGATCCCCAAGTTCCTAATGCCACACATTAGGTCAATCCATTGCTCTACGCACAATTTATTTTTTTTGATTTTTTTAATTTTTTTTATTTATTTTTTAGAATACTCATATTAAACTTTAAATGATCACAAAACCTATTATATTTATTATAGTACCCCAATAAATAATACTAATACCCCACAATCAAAATAATGTGCATTGTGTTTTTTATTAAATAGATGAAAATAAAAATGGTGAAAAATCACATTAGACAGGTGAACTTTCCAAAATATGTGCACATGAACTTAATCATGCATTAAAATCAGAATCAAAGCATGAAAAATTATTTTTTATTCAATTTCAAAGTTTGTAATTCATATTATCATGTTCAATGTTAAAGAAAATTTTACTTCCACACATTTTTTATGCGCACAAAAGAAATTTTTTTTTTCTGTTCACCCCCAACTTAGAATAACACTATCCCTAGTGTTTAAAGAAAAGAAAACTTAGAAGGGGGTAGAGGAGAGGATTTCAAAGAGGACATTTAAAATGAGAGTCATGGAATGATGTCACATGGTGGTTGAAGTTGATGTTAATGCTGCTCTAATTTAATCCTTTGATATCTATGTCACTTGTATAGTTCCATAGTAGAACAAGGAAAAAAACTAAAAAAATAGTAAAATATAATTATATATACAAAAATTATAGAAGAAGGAAGAATTATAAGCTGTAGGTCAGTGGAAAGCATGTGACACTGTCTCCCTCAAGTCCCAGGTCTGAGTCCCCATGGTTTAACCAGTTGTGATGAGGTTTTCCAAATTACCTAAGACTTGTCCTTTTAATTTTTTTAAATATTATTTTTTTTTATATTTTTCTTTTAACCTACAAACACATAAAAACAAAATAAAATAAACTGATGATACATTGTCTTTTTTTTTAAAAATTTCTTGGGACGATATTACTCAGGGATCACACCATGTGACATAGATGAATACAAAAAATACCCTTTCATACCCATCCATACTCATAATAGAAGAAGAGGTCAACAGTATAAGGTACTAAAATATTTAGAGTTGATTGATTAATTAATTTTTTTTAAAATATCAAAATGATTCATTAATCATATTTTAAAAATAAAGATGATTCAAAATGATTGGAAACATGAAAACCACAGGTTTCCTCCCATTTAACACTATTATTTAACATCTCTAGCTCAACTTAGAGCCTTAATTGCTTAATTATTTTCCTCATCTAAGGTTGGTTCATAGAAGTATTCATCAAATTTATGTTTTTGTAATGGTTCAATTAATGGTTTGACTCTATGGTCGTTAACTTTAAATATTTTACCATCATTGGGATCTTGAATTTCTATATCCCCATAGGGGTACACCTTATGCACTATGTATGGACCTGACCATCTGGACCTCAACTTTTCTAGGTGTAAATGTAGTTTATAACTATACAAGAGCATAGATTTTCTCGGTTCAAAGTGTTTAACATTGATATTACTAGATTGGTAGTCTTTAACTCTAGTTCTATTTAACCTTGAATTTTCATAAACCTCTATCCTAAGTTCCTCAAGTTCATTAAGATCTAATTTTCTCTTTGCTTCAGCCAAATAAATGTCAAAACTCATTTTTTTGATGGCCCAAATGTCTTATACTCAATTTCAACAGGTAAATGGCATGATTTTCCATAAACCAACCTATATGGTGACATTACTAATATGTTTTTGAATTCTATACGATATGACCAAAAGGAATCCAAGGGTTTCTCAGACCAATATTTCCTATAGGGATTGACAGTTTTTCAAGAATTTGATTATTCTCCCTATTTTCTAACTCATCTTGACTATTGTCTTGAGGATGGTTGGAAGTTGATACTTTATGAGAAATCCCAAACTTATAAATGAGTGGAGATAATGGATGATTTTAGAAATAGGTTCCATGATCACTGATTATAACCCTAGGAATTCCAAATCTTTAAAATATGCGCTCTTCTAGAAATCAGATCACAACATGATGGTATTTGGACTTGGTGGGAATGGAATCAAACCATTTCAAGACATAATAAATAGTTAAGAGGATGTAGAGGTATCATCTAGTGTTTGGTAAGGGTCCCATGAAATCAATTCCCCAATAGTCAAATATTTCAATCACTAATATGGGAGTGAGTGAAATTTGATTCCTTTTTGTGATGGACCCTACTTGTTGACACTAAGGACAAATTTGAAAAAAAAACATAGGAGTCCCTTGAGAGGGTGGTCTAGAAGAGACCACATTGAATAACCTTAGAAGAAGTTTTCTTAGAGGAAAAATGACCTCCACATGCCTAACTATGACAGAATTTAAGGATGGACTCTTGTTCAGATTTTGGGACACACCTCCTAATGATTTGGTCACAGCAGATATTATAGAGGTATGGATCATCAAACACATAGTTCCTGACATCAGAAGGGAATTTAATACTACATTAATTCCCTAATAGTTTTGTAATGACTCCTGTAAATAAAAAGTTGGCTATGTCGACATACTAAGGGTTGTCACTCATAAATTATAGGTGTTCATAATGGAATGAATCAGACACATAAAGGTGAGATAATTTGTTATTAAATTATATCCTAGAGAGATGATCAAATACTATATTTTCAACACCCTTTTTTCCTTGATTGTGAGGTTAAATTCTTGTAAGAGAAGGACCCACCAAATTTGTCTAGCCTTAGAATATTGTTTCTAGAAGAGGCATTTCAGTACAGAATGGTCAGTGAACACAGTGATGGGGGATCCAAATAGGTAGGAATTAAACTTTTATAAGGAAAAAACAACAACAAGAAACTCTTTTTCAGTGGTGGTGTAGTTGATTTGTTCATCATTTAAAGATTTTCTTGAATAATAAATGACACATGGAGTTTTCTCACATTGTTGTCCTAAGACTGCTCCTACAACAAAGTCACTCACATCTCACATGATCTCAAACAGAAGTTTCTAATTGGGATATTTCATGATAGGTAGAGAGATAAGAGTTGACTTGAGTATAGAGAATGATTCATTATAGATTTATTTCCATAAAAATGAAGTATCTTTCACCAAAAAAGAACAAAGTGTTCGAGAAATGAGATGAAATTCCTAATGAACCTTCTATAGAAACCAGCATGTCTTAAGAAGGACCTCACTTCCTTTACAGTTTTAGGGTTGGGAATATGAGTAATTATATCGACCTTAGCTTTATAAAATTCAATCCCTCTACCAAATAACATATGGCCTAGAACAAGTCCCTTCTTTACCATGAAATGGAATTTTTCCCAATTTAGGATGATATTATTATCCTCATATCTTGGAAAAAACTTTTCAACCTGTATATGGAATCCCTCAAAAGTATTCCCAAAAATTTATAATTCATCCATAAAAACCTATAAACAATCCCCCACCATGTCCGATATGATTCCCATCATGCACCACTGGAAGGTACCAGGGGAATTATATAAACCAAAGGGCATGTACTTGAAAGAAAAAGTTTTTAATGGATAAGTGAAGGTTGTTTTTACTTGATCCTCAAAGGAAACCTAGATTTTATTATACCCTGAGAATCCATCTAGGAAGCTGTAGAATTGATGACCCACCACTCGCTTGAGGACTTGATCAACAAAGGTAAAGTGAAAATGGTCTTTCTTGGTACAAGAGTTGAGATTCCTATAGTCAATGAAAACTCTCCATCCACTATTGACCCTTGTAGGGAGAAGGTCGCCATCCTCATTGGTGATCACAATGATTCCAACTTTCTTTGGTACAACTTTAATTGAGCTTACCCACTCACTCTCAAAAATGGGGTATATGATACCCACTTTCAACAACTTAAGAAGTTATTTCCTTACCACATCCATCAGATTTGGATTGAGTCTCTAATGAGGTTGAAGACATGGTTTGGATTCAGATTCAAGAACCATCCTATGAGTTCCAAAGAGTGGGATAATCCCAGGAATATCAGAAAGGGTCCATCCAATTGTTTTCTTATGATTTCTTAGGACATCTAGAAAAATCATCTATTGATTGGATTCAAGAGAGGAAGAAATGAAAACAAGAAAGGCTTAATTTTTCCCTAAGAATGAATAAATGAGTGATGAAGGTAAGACCATAAATTCTAGATCAGATTGGTTATCACTTTACAAGGAAGGATGGAACATTGTATTGAAATCACTTTCTTTGTCCAGATTTCATGATAGAATTGGTTCCTTGTGAACAGAATTTTCATCCACTAAATTGGCCAGATTAGTGTCATGAATGTGTGTGGAATCAATTTTATTTATTTCACCAATGGTATAATTTATTGGTGATTCTAAAAAATTATCAAAAGAGTTATCTGAAATAGATACAAGACAAGAAGACAAATTTCCCTCATGTGAACAAAGAAAATCAATCTATTCTTGTCTTAAACATCCTTCAGTAATTCATTGATGTTCCTCAAGTTCACTATCATCATTAACAATCCAATTATTCTCATGTATCTCTTCATCATCCCCAATTTGAGAGTTTTCATTGTAGATGTTTAGATTAAGGATCATGTTTCTAAAGGTTATTTTCACATTCCCATTTCTAACTTGGATGACTGAGTTGATTGTTTCTAAGAAGGGACAAACAATGATGATGGGGTTTTCTCCCTAGGACCTAAGCTTGGGTGATTTTCAAGGATAATGAAGTCCGAAGGGTACATGAAATTTTCAACTATCATGAAAACATCCTTTTAGACCCCCTTAGGAACTCAAACACTATGATCATCAAGTTGAAGAGTTAAAAATGTGGGTTGGAGTTCTTTGATCCCTAACTAATAATATATGAAATAAGGATTGAGGTTTACACTAGCTCCTAGATCACAAAGGGCTTTGACAAATTTTTTCTCTCCTATCTTAACATTGATGTATAGACATCCTTGATCTTTTAACTTTGGAGGAATTGTCCCTTGAATTGTGGTACTCGCATTATCATCCAAAATAACTTGGTTTTTATGTGAAAATTTCCTTTTAAAAGTTCAAAAGTCCTTAAGTTAATTTTAGTAGGAAGGAATGGTTTGGATTGCATCTAGAAGGGGGATGTTCAAATGAACCTGCGAGAAGATTTACCTCAAAGTTTCATTCTTTTATGGTGTAGATTTTCCTCACATGCATTGAGGGAAGGGAGAAAGTTGTTTGGGTGTTTGGTGTGGTTGTGGTTACTTCACATTCTCATTGGGTTTTTTCAGAATATGTGGGTTGTTATTCATCATTTTCAGGAATTTTTATTCTTTTCATGGTTCTATAATGGTTTGTTCAGGTATCTCAATGGATTTACCACTTCGTAAAATAGTCATCGATTTTAGTTGTTCATGAGAGGTTTGTGTGTAACTGGATTATCCACTTAAGGTTGAGGATGGTACTGCCTAATTAGGAATGGGTGCCTTACTCATTTTAATGGTTTTTAGTTCATGTTTAAGGTATGAAACTTCTGATTTCATTTTCTCCATTTTTTTACACAACTGTTCAAGGATTGGTAAAAGGATATATTAGGAAGGGGCTTCTGCTGGTTGGTTTATCCTAGGAGGATACTTTGTTTATTGGATTGGTTGTTGAATGGGTTGCTAGATGGGTTATTGGTATTGAACATGAGGATGTTGGTATTCTACTGGTTGTGGTTGTAACTGGTTATGGTTTTGAAAATTTTGTGGAAGGTATGAGTTTGGTCCTTGTGGCTGACTAGGTTATTGGTTATCATTCCAACAGAATCCTGGATGGTCATTGTACCTTGGATTGAAAGTGTTTTGGTACTGTGGCTTTTGAATGTTCAGATCATTTACCTCCATTGGTTTTCCTCCTAAAAGAACATTTTTAATTGAAGGGTTAGTTGGGTAGTTGTCAGTCTTGTGGTCATGTTTGTCACAAATTGTGCAAATAGGGTCAATAGTTTAAATTTCATGGACCTTCCTAAGATCGATCTCCTTGACCTTCCTAGTGAGTGCAGTAAATTTTTACCTAATTATTTCTTCCTCCCTAACTGTGTGAATAACACTAGATTTGGGTGTCTTCTTATAGTAAGTTGATGTTCTCCATGTTTTTTTTCCAGTCCTTCTAGATAATCGTAATCATCATTTGAGGATTTGTTTTTGAAGGTTCCATTATAAATCATGTCAATGAATTTATTTTTCCTAGAAACAAACCTTGATAGATGATTTGAAATTGTTCTTGGATTGATAATCCATAGTGAGGTACCATATTTAGTGTGTCTTTGAACCTTTCCCATGTTTCATAAAATGACTCCCCCTCTTTTTCAAAAAAGTTTTGGATGCTCTTTTTAAGTGCAATTATTTTGTGATGGGGGAAGTATTTTTTGTAGAAATCTCTTTGAAATTGGTCCTAGGAGTGGATTGATATAGGTATTAGATTTTATAACCAATTCTTTGATCGATCCTGTAGTGGGAAAAGAAAGAGCCTCATCTTAGATGGATCAAGTTGATGTGGTGGGAACATGGTTTCAACAATGTCATTGAAATCTTTGACATGAAGGTATGACATTTATGAATCCATCCTGGGGAAGGTTGGAAGGTGGTTTAGGACACGAGTTTTGAAGACATAGTGATATTATCCTAGGGAAGCATGCCTAATGAAATAGGTTCCACTGGTCTAGGAAGGTGTGAGGTAGTCATTCATGGTTTGATCAACTGCATTCCCCATGTTTGGGGCTGCCTCATTTGGATTTCAATTTTGGCCTCCACCTGGGATTATGAGTCGGTTTATTTGAAGACCTTCCATTGAAATTGGCCCAATTTTTGAATATATAGTGTTATTAATATTTGGATATAATGGGAAGATACCCATAGGTGTTATTGACTCCCCAACTCCTGGACTATCCACCCTAACAAGTCAGTTTGATTGGTCATGGGTATAGGCGGACATGCACCAAGAAAAGTGAAAAAGAAGACAGGGGAAAAGATAAGAGAAGTTGAGGTGAGAAAAGAGAAATGGGAAAGAGTAGAATGAGTTTTGAGATGAATTACTTGGTTCTCTGACAACGGTGCCAAAATTTTGTCTCTCCCAATTTTACCCCAGTTTTTAGGGTTAAGTGTTAACTTATAGTGTAGCTTGGGTTGTCGAATCCTTGAAGACCTAAGAAGAAACCTAAAGACAAATATATTCTACCAATTGTTTTTGGATATTAAGTGGCCAACTTGGGTTGAATTTATATTGGTTTATATGAACACTAACAGGTCTATGTGAATTCAATTACGAGAAAGGGTTGATCTTAAGTTATTTCTTGGGCTAGATTGGATGAATTCCTTTTTTTAAGATTTCAATTTCATTAACTCGAGAAGGATTCATTGAATGAATTCAAACTAACCTCATAAATTACTGGTTAAAAACCTTTATAAACCCATTCTAATCACCTATACATTTATAGGATCATTTTAATGAGCACTCAAAGGTAAAGGATCTTATTAGAACATAAAAGTGGGGAGAATAAATTCAATAAGGAAGAGGAAGAGAGAAAATCATTGAATAAAAAAATTAAAACAAAAGAAATTAATAAAAATTTAGAGAGCAACGAATAACACACAATACAAGGGTTATCCCTCTATTTATGATTTTTTCTCAATGGAAGAGAGAATTAGACTCATAAGGTAGTAATTGAAGATGTAAAAACAGAAAAATAATGATCATTCCACTGTTGTGTGAAGAATTTAAAAAGGTTTAGTATGAATAAGTTCACACCTTAAGAAAATGGTATCAACAGAACACGAAGAAGAATAGAATAAGATTAGAAGAGGAACTTTTATAAAAATCTAAGGTGATTCAAACAACTTACATGAGAAATAATAACTTTACAAAGACAAATCAACATAATAACATTAAAATGAAAACAAAGATCCAATCCCCTAAACTCCTCTACTAGAAATACATTAAATAAAAATTTAGGAAGCCCTGTTTCGATCCAAAAATAGTCCAAGTCTCCGCAATTAATCGAGGTAGGACAAGGTGGGTGGAGAGTTGAGGGAGAGTGGACTTTTCTACCCTTGACAAAAAAAACAGATCCAATTTTCATGCCTTTGACAAGTGTGTCAAAAAAGAATCATGATGACGAAATTTTGGTGGGCCATATAATAATAATACGAAGGTACGGATTTCCCCTGACTATCTGTATAATTTCATCCCAAATGGATATTTGTTTTTCGAGATATGTGTAAAATGGTGTACTATTTTTCTGGGCCGTAGAATTTGTCCCCAAATTTTATCGCTAAACTTGGGCCACATAGAACTCCATTTAAAACTCAAAATTATCTCTTGTAAATTTTTAATGAAATATTCCCAATGATGTATTCTAGATTAATTTCAATTTTCATAATTATTGGGCTTGGATATTGGATTCTACAGTCTATTTATTAGGATGCTGTTGAGTTTATTTTTCCCAAAATTTTGTTGGTTTAAGGCCAACATTGGTGGACTTACAATATGAATCTTTAAGTGCTCCAAAATCATGAATTGTTACTTATAGAATTTTGGATCTGAAAATAAAATATTAAAATAAAATCGTGTCCATTTTGTGTTTTATGAGGTGTTCAAGAATGTACCATGTAATAGTTCATTTTAAGAAGGAATAAAATCATAATATGAAATAATGTTCAAAGTGTAAAATGAACTAAAAATATTGTTTATGATTAATAAAGAACATGAATATTATAATAGAAATAATTAATATTAGCCTCTTTCAATGGATAATCACATATATAACCATATCCCAACATATGAGGGAATAATAGCCATGTTCTATAGACATATCTATAAAGTAAAATGGGAAAAACAATTGTATACCATGGGAACATACATATATTTGAAAGGGAAAATATATCATGTTTCATAAGAACAACTACATAAATCCATAGTTCCCATAATTTAAGGACTAAGGTACCTACATGAGAAATTCATAACCAAAATTATGATCATTTTTTCTCTATAACATTATCACGACACATATTCATTGAAACAAAAATAATAAACTCCATAGTAAAATCAAATAAAAAAATTTATATCAATATACCAATCATAAAATGTATTATAATAAATTTTATTTCATTGATTTTAGGAGAAAACAATTTTAACCAATTTTTTTAAAAGATCAATCTCTTTTGTGATTATGTATCAGGATATCTCATGTCACTATATATATATATATAATCACTTCCAAGAATAAAATAGATAATGGGTTACCCTCTCTATATAGGTTATCTCACAAGAATACCAATGATTATCCCTTAATAGGTCAAATAATCAACCCCCACATCATGTGTCACATTGATAATGTTGACAAGGTGTTTATAATCAATTCCACCTTTTACATGTCTAAACCTCCGTGGTGATTCCATCATTGGAAAATTACCATCTCTTTCTAACCTAGGACGAATTTTGTTCATGGAAGTATAAGGCCACATAACACCCCATGTATGTATTTAATTGAAAGATGTGTGGGACCTTAGTGAACTTAATTTTAATTAAAATGACCTACCATACAATACCCACCCCCATGATTGACTCACCACCCTTGATGGAGCATTAAGAACACTCTATCAGACCTTAATAGGATATATATATCTAAATTAAGAGTTATACACCATTTTTAGGATCTATTTTTAATTATAATCAATTCCTCTATATTGGTGTAATTGATTTAATTCAATAAAATCAAGACGCATCACATGTAGTATATCCATTATCATCCTAGTTAGTATTACATAATCATACATAAACAACCCAAATCCTTTCAACCTAATTACTAGTCACTCACACCAACTTACCCATGATTTCCATTATATCATATGTCAAAATAAATATAAAACAAGTAAAAATTAAAGGGATCACCAAATATATATCTTCTAGATTTATCCTATCCATTACTTGGGGTTGATTCACCCTTGATCACTTAAAATGAGAGAAATAGATGAAAACCCATAAAATTAAGAATTTGTAGAGAAATAATGTTGTATAATATAAGAAATAGGGGAAAAGGTGAGAGTGACTAGATTTACCTTTTAGAGGTTCCAGTTATAGATGAATAATGGATTAGACAATTATATGTGAATATTGATGTGGAAAAAGAGATATGGAAGAGAGGGAGTATACCCTAGTAGATGTTCAGTCAAGTAAAATGAGATAGTGGGGGTGGGGAAAAGTTTTTATATAATTTTTTTATTAAAGTATGAAATAATGAGTACTAAACACACTACCATAAGATTTTATATGGTATGTGATTAAATTTTATATTGATCATTAGTAACATTAAGTATTTGGTAAACCACTACCAGGTACTCAGTATTACTTGTTTCCCTTTATAATAATTCATTCCTTCTATTGTTCTTTTCCCAAAACTCTAAATTACCACTAAGAACTCAAAAATCATTTTTTGTAAGATCCCAAATTTCTCCATAAGGTATGTTCTTGTTTATGTTTTAGTTTAATTACTTGTTTGTGGTTAATTAAGTGTTTTCCCAAGTACTTGTGAAGGATCAAAGGTGTTCCGAGGGTTTGAGACATTAAAAAGGGGAAAAGGGGGCTTTCTGGGAAATCTGCATGGTTTGCGCATGGCTTGGAAAACCGTGCGAGGAGAGACCATGCAGGAAGTAAAAATCCACACAGTTTCACAAGGTCTGGAAAACCATGCAAAATTCCTAGGAAACCATGTGAAGGGGGTTATTTTTGGTTAGTAGCTTCCGCGTGGTTTGTGTACGGTTTAGAAAACCATGAAGGTAAATTGTACGACCCATAAAAGATGAAAAAATTTACAAAATTGCCATCCCGGGATTTTAAATCCCAACTCGGGTTTCTCCTCCATTTCACCCCTGCAACCCTAGTGATGACCTTGTATGGACGAAGCTTCCCAAGTGTGGTTATTCTTCTATTGTTGGCCATTTAGAGTGTCGTTGGTTGCAGATCGAAGCCCCGGGTAAGTATAACACTCCTCTTTCTTCTCTTTTGCAGATTAGGGCCTGCGGTTTCTCCCATCTTCTTATGAAACCCTAAACCCTCTTTTTCAGATGGAACCTAGGTTGGGGCTTCAAGGAAGTCTTGAATCTAGACCAAGGGACATGATTGAGAGTGTGTTCATCATCAGATTCAAGTAGGTGGTCAATAAGTATTATCCCGTAGTTTTATGTTTGATTTGTGCATAGAAGTTTGTGTTCTTGACTTTCCCTTTTTTTGTTCTTTGTTCCATTGAAGTTTTTGATAAAAATGGATGTCTATGTTACCAATTGAAACCATCACAATCCCTATGGGATGCATTGAGGATGACATGACCATTTTAGGGCCACCCATAGGGTATGCTGGAAATCACAGACCTAGACAGTGGTAGGGTTAAGTGAAGGATTTCTGAGTAAAGTGTGAAGCCCATGTAGAAAATGTTTTAAAGGTTTATTATGTTATAAATGTAATGATGAAAAATATTCCTAGGGAGATAAGGGTATAAGATATTGTTGTAATGACATGAAAATGGGTAATTGGGTTGTAAGAGATTATGTTGATTGTTTCATGAATTTTGGTTAGAAATGCCAAAGAGGATTATGCCATATTAAATGGTGAACTTGTAATTGAGTAATGGGATGTAATAATGGAATGGATGAATTTTTGAAATGGGTTAATACATGACAATTATGTGGTACACCTAAATGATTGAATGCAATGAAGGGATTATGTTATGTGATATGATAATTGTACTTGAAATGCATATGTGGGTAAATTATTGTAAAATTATAAATGGGATAAATGAGTTAATGAATGGACAATGATGAATTTGGATAATGCATAGGGGTTTTTGAATACACCGAATGGGTTAAGGCATGGAATGAAAATTTGGCTAGTTGGCTATGAATTTTAATTATTAAATGTGTTGATAGGTTAAGGAATGATATTAATTCTCAGGTTGTTTTCATGTACTATTAATTCTAATGGCATTGAATATGCTTGGTTGTTTTATGGTATGGTTGTGGTGACCTGATAAATAAGCATGTGCACATGGATTGGTAGAGTGGGGTATTGACATGAGGTTCAATTCCCACAGTTCGAGTTAGACTGAGGCTCTAAAATCCACCCAAAATGAATGGGTTAGGGAAGAGGATAGAGGATCTATTCCCCTAACAGTTTCATTCCACCCAGACTAAGACTTCGAGGTGAGGATAATGTGTTGATGTGATGTGTGTATCCCAAGTGAGATAGGGACTTTATTTATTTCCACCATGCATAGTGATTGATTTCCTTAGACCCATATATAGATGATGTATATACCTAACCCAAAGAACATGTGTGAAAAATGGATTAAGTAGTAATGATTTTATAAAAAATGGAATTGGGATAAATGATAGTCATGAACTTAAATGAACCTTATTAACTATTAGAACCCAACTGGTCCTTTCTTACTTCCAATTTATTTTGTAGTTGCATTCACTATCTATTAGACTGGATATTTTGTAGACACCGTTGGTGATGGCCTATTGAGTTTTATACTCACACCCTACTCAGGACACTGTTGGGTACCTGAGTAGATCTCTTGGTTGTTGGCCAGGACAAGGGTAGAGGGCCTACACTAAGATGTTGAGTTGGGATTGGGATTTTCATGGGGAAGGATCCAGACTTACAGTTAATACCCTCTTCGAGTTTAGTTTTTTGTCTTACATTTGGGTTTCATTTACTTTCCACTACTAATATGACATGAAATTATTGTATTTGGTTTTTGGTTTGTACCTCTTTTGGGAAGTGCTTGGTTATGCATGTTTATTGGTTATTCATATTTTTTCTACTATTTATATTGTGTTCTATTGTGGATTGCTCTGATAAGGGGGTATAGTCTCGCCACATGACTTATAAGACCCTCGCTATTAGTCGACAACCTCTGGCGTATGGAGAGGCGCACTTGAGGTCATGTAACTACTCAACTTGGGGAACTGGTTTAGTGTATTTCAGGTTGAGAACTTTACAAAGTGGAATCAGATGAGTTATTTTCTCTTTCTTAATATTTGGGGATGGTAGAGAGGAAATTAGGACAGTGCCAGGCCTTGGTAATGAGATCTTACTTGGGAGTGTCTAACCCTTGTACGAGGGAAAACCCAAGTCACCCTGGGTGGGAATTGTTGTTCTTAATGTGTGTTGTTATAGTTGAATGATATTTCAGCATTGGGTGATGCACATGTTGTTCAATTTGACTGATTTATGATATTTTTCTCATGGTCGGAATGGAATGAGGTTGTGCATTCATGCATCATTTTAGGCACCTAAGGATATATGTGGCATTCATCATTATAGGAACACACACGAGATGGGTGTGTGGGGAATTGATAGTAGAATGCATTTTACTTCCTCGATAAATCTAAAGAGAAGGATTCCTAATAATGGTAAGGTAAGTGGGTGAATAAAAAGAATTCTAATGAATAGAAAAGAAATATCATGTATAAACAAATGTTATGAATGGGTTAAAGTTTGGGGTTGTGATAAATCATAAATGTTTTTTTGGTGTCTAAAAGAAAAAGGGTAATATAATGAAGGTAATATTGTTAATAAATTTGTTCCTAATAAAGGGTGTAAATGAGTTAAAATGATTATTTTAACATGTTGTGAAATGGGAAATGTGCCTAAGAGGGAAGGAACCATGTTGTAAAAGAAGAATTGGGTCAAAGTGCTGTTAACGAAGGACTTGTGATTAAGTGAATTGGTAACCCCATGTTGACCATGAATGTGGTAGGTATGGTAGGGGCAATTTTCTAAGTGTGATGACGACCGTTGGTATGGAGCATGAATAATGGGTTTTTTAAGGTTTCTAGAGTGAGGCATTTTTTCATCTATGGTTAAATCCTTTTGGTCATTATTTGAACCGTCGAGTGAATGAAAAGTTTAAAAATGAGAATGTTGAGTTCAATAGTGAGTATCCCTTTTGTTTTCAGTTTGAACCTTGTATGTGTGGATTGGGGTAGTGAGAGTGCTCTAGTTTGAGACTTTGGATTTGGATTGTGAGGCCTTGGTGGTTTTGATATGGCCTAGGTGGTGCATTTAGGGAACCCTTGGTAGAGTTTTGGCCTTGGGGTTGCGAGGCATTTTTCAGCAGCATGAGTGAGGAAACTCTTATGGTTCGTGACCGTATGGAGTACATACTGGACCCTAAGAATGGTTCCTGGGTTTTAGTGACATTGTGAGTAGAGACCTTGCGAGTTGTGTCTTGAATCCCGGAGAGGATGTTTTGCTCATAGTGCTGATAAATGTGCACGCATTAGGTGTGGAACCTCGAGTAGATGGTTGTTTTGTGTACTAGGCACAATGTGAATCATAAATGGGGTGAGAGATCCACCCATAGGAATTTATTTGTTCGTGTCATGATAAGTACGGTTTGAAGAGAGGACCAATGGATTTTCCTTGTTGTGACTCCAGTCTAGAGAGTTGGTATCATCCAACCTTCAAGGTGACTTATGAGAGAGGTCGATAGTGTTTCTAGTACTTTCGGGTGTGTGTCACACATGTAGCTAGTTGGAATTTGATAGTGGTACTCAGGGAGTTTGATGGTTCAGCTTTTCCCTTGAGGTCTAATTGGTAAGGTTGATGGTATAGTTGTGCCCGGTTCCTTTGTAAGGGTGCCCTAGTGTTTGTGATAGGAGGTAAGGTTTGTTTTGAAGGGTTGTATAATATGAATTCCAAACTCACCTATTTGGGTGAGGATTAATGGAGGTATGGAAGTTTCTTTAGAACAGAAAATAATAGAGTGGTGGATGTGTGGTTATATGCTTTCAATTGATGGTGGCACCCATGGTGATGGTGGTCAAATGGATGAACTTGTTAGTATGGATGGTTTGGTTGATGGGTGAGATGCAGAGGCCACCTTTGGGCTGATGAGTCTAACTGACCAAGAGACATTGTTAGGTAAGTAAGCAGGCGAGGGGTTATATACAGGATGATGTTGTTTTGTTAGAGATCGATGGGTGATTAGTGTGGTAGACCATTGTGCGACAGTTGGTAGTTGACAGTGACACAATAGAGGAACTCGAGCGGTGTGGTGGGAGTAGCTCCACATGAAAAATTGGTTTACAAATGCTTGGTGATTTGGAAGTGGAGTGATGGTTATGCTTAGTCGGCAATCACACCTGAGTGGTGGTGGTTAATTTTTGATGAGATGCGTTTGGTAGGGGGGATTGAAATCCTTGGAAGGTCATAGTGTCCCATAGTTTGAAATAAAAAATGGATAAGTTTGTGGTGTTGTTCTTCAACAACTTCTTATCATACCTCAGCTAGTGATAGGCATTCCCAATATATTGAAATTGTCCCAGGTACCTTAAGAATCTCCAGATACTTCTAAGATACATAAAGGTGTTTGGTTGGGTGATGGACATTATGATATTTACAATCAAGAAAATAGTATATTCAGAGCTTGATGGAGGGATGTACACCCTCTATAGATTGGGGTGAGGTCCTCCAGATGGAATGAATGTCGAAAAACGTCATGGGTGCCATTCGTGGAAGCTGGGAACTGGCACTGGGTGATGTTAATTTTCTAGTTTTGGGAAAAAGATAAATTCCCATGCCTAAGTTTGGTGTTCGGTTTGTGGTCGGGTATAAGATGCAGTGGTTGGAATACCTCTTGAGAGTAGTGGTAACAACAATCTTAAGTTGGGGAGTGATGAGTCAGTCCTAGATGTGGAGTGGAGAACATCGAGCTGATGTGGAGGCACCATGATACCAATGAGAAACCTGTAAGGTGTTTGTTAGGTTCCTCAGAGAGGAAATGTGGGACTTGGATGTGGTGACTGATGATCCAAGTGTCGACTTAGAGATTAGGTTGGTTCCATGTGAATCTTATGATGTTTGTGTTGGGGTCATAGAAGGGTGTTATTGGATATGCCAACAGGTTGTGGAATGTGAAGTTGGGGTCCTATAACTCCAATGAAGATTGGGGTTAGACTCGGGTAATTTTACCTTGTGTAATTTTTGAACATCATGAATTTGAGTGAACCTTGGTCATGTGATGTGGTGTTGTGCCAAGGGTGAATCCTGATGTTGGTCTAGAGGGCGGTAATACTGTGATGGTGGAATTATACTGGAATTCAGGGATTGACTTCAGTGGGTGTGTGGGATGATAATGATAGGCTTGAAGTCAGTAAGCACCTTGGAAAGGTGAGAGTAAGGGGTAGCATACCATTAGTGGAAGGTGAGTGTTCTGGGACAATACATTCGGAGGTGGTCTGACTAGAGATGGTAAACTTGAGTGGGTGTGGTGAGAGCAACCCACATCCGGGTTCATTCTGTAGTGGAACGCACCTTTTTAAATGAAGTTTTACCTAAGTTAGGTCAAGTTGATCTTAGTCCTTATATGGATAGTGTATGAATGTCCTCCTTAATGGTTTAGATGGTGCATCTGGATGCCAATGTAGGGTACTGCCATATGGATGCTTGGGCATAGTGAGTTGGAACATGTTTGGTGATGGAAAATTTGGGTTGAGTTTTGGTGGTCCTTCATCAATGGATGAGGTTAAAAGTAATTGGAAATTATGGAGAGAACCATAACATATATATTATTGGTTTATGACGTGGTTAGGATTTCAGGTTGGAAGGACTCGAGTGGTCACTGTTCGTGTGAGTTGGCCCTAGTAGAGAGCTTTGGGATGGTTTAACTCATCGAGTAGCCGAGAGTTTTGAGTTTCATTGGGATGTGTAGTTGTGGAATAAAATCTTCAGGGAACATGGTTGGAAGGATCATGTGTTTCCCTTTGGGTGATATTGGGTTTGGGTCACCGTTAGATTCTGAAAAAGAGAGTAAAATGACGCCAAGTAATTTGGGTCATGATTTTTATAGAGGATTGGGCCGATGAGGTGCCAATTGGTTACTCCACGATGATGTGATGCTATGAGTTAAGTTCCCATTTGTTTTGAGTTAGGTTTTGTCACCTTAGTTTCCCCCATGAAGTTCTCGTGGTGGGAATGGTTGAAGTGGATGTATCCTTGAGGAGTTTTCCGCTCATGTTGTGGTTGTAGTGAGGAAGGCTTGTGGGTCAAGTCAGTGCCCTTGTTTCATGATCAATGGTATTTTAGATGTTCAATCAGAAACTTGGAAAGAATAAATGGATAGATAGGCTTAGTGGAATGGACTTTAGTTATGTAAGCTTAGAGATGCTCAGAAGAGAGGCACGAGGATGAGCCGTTATAAGGTAGGAAGGTTGTAAGATCCTGGATTTTTCCGTATGTTATGTTCTTGTTTATGTTTCAGCTTGATTTCACATTTGTGGTTAATTAAGTTTTTTCCCAAGTACTTGAGAAGGCTTAGTGGTGTTATAGGGGTTTGGTGCATCAAAAAGGAAAAAACGGGCTTTTTAGGCAATCTTTATGGTTTGCGCCCAACTTTGAAAACCGTACGAGGGGAGAATGCACGAGAAGTAGCAATCCGCACAGTTTTCACACTGTCTAGAAAACCATGTAGAATTCCTAGGTCACCATGTGAAGGGGGTGATTTTTAGGTAGTGGATTCTTCATGGTTTGTGAATGGTTTGTTAAACTGTGCGGGTAAACCGTGCAGCTGAGGAAAGTTGAAAAAATTTACAAATTTTCCATCCCAAGATTTAAAACCCCAACTCTAGTTTCTCCTCTATTTCACCTCCTGCAACCCTATTGACGAGCTTGGATGAACCAAGATTCTTAAGGGTGGTTCTCCTTATATCCTTGGTCATTTGGAGCACTATTGGTTGAGTAAGAAAGCCCTGGGTAATTCTAACACCCCTCTTACTTCACATTTTCGGATTAGGGATTGCGGTTTCTCCTATATTATTATGAAACCCTAAAAACCTCTATTTCTAGTGGAACTTAGGTTGGGGATTCAAGGTATTATCAAATATAGACAAAGGATCATGATTGAGAGCGCGTTCATCCTCAGATTCGAGGTAGGTGGTCTACAAGTATTATCCCATAGTTTTATGTTCGATTTGTGCATGGAAGTTTGTGTTCTTGACATTCCATTTTTGTGTCACTAGTTCTATTGAAGTGTTTGATAAAAAAAATTGTCTAAGTGACCAATTTATACCCTTACGATCCTTGTGGGATGCTTTTAGGATGATGTGACCATTTTAGGGCCACCCAGGGGGTGCGCCGGAAATCCTGGACCTAAAGAGTGGTAGGGTTAAGTGAAGGATTGCTAAGTAAAGTGTGAATCCAATGTAAATTTTTTTTAAAGGTTTATTAAGTTGTAAATGGAATGATAAAAAATATTCCTAGGTATATAAGGGCATAAGATGTTGTTGGAATGACATAAAAATGGGTAATTGGGTTGGAAGAGATTATGTCAATTGTTTCATGAATTTTGGTTAGAAATGCCTAAGGGGATTATGAAATATTAAATGGTGAACACGTAATTGGGTAATGGGATGTAATAATGTAATGGATGAATTTGTGAAATGGGTTAATACATTACAATTTGGTGGTAAAACTTTATGATTGAATGTAATTAAGGGATTGTGTTATGTGATATGAGAATTTTACTTGAAATGCATAAGTGGGTAAATGCTTGTAAAATGATAAATGGGCTAAATGGGTTAATGAATGGTCAATGATGAATTTGGATAAGGAATAGGGGTTGTTGAATATGCCTAATAGGTTAAGGAACATGAATGGGAATTTTTCTAGTTAGATATGAAGTGTAATTGGTAAATGTGTTAATTGGTTATGACATGATATTAAATCCCATGTTGTTGTCATGTATTGTGAATTATAATGGCATTGAATATTCTTGGATGTGTTATGGTATGGTTGTTGTGAAATTATAAATAAGAATGTGCACATGGATTGGTATATTGGGGTATTTACTTGAGGTTATACTTCCACAGGTCGAGTTAGACTAAGGCTCTAAACTCCACCCCAAATCACACAGGTTAGCGAAGGGGATGAAGGCTCTATTCCCCTAATGGTTTCATTCAACTCGGACTGAGGCATCGAGGTGAGGATAATGTGTTTATGTGATATGTGTATCCCTAGTGAGATAGGGACTTGATTTATTTCCCCTATGCATAGTTATTGATTTCCTTAGACCCATGTATGAATGATGTATATGTCCAACCCAAAGAACTTGTGTTAAAAATGGATTAAGTAGTAATGATGGTATAAGAAATGGAATTGGTATAAATGCTTGTCATGAAATTAAATGAAACTTGTTAACTAATGGAACACGACTGCTCCTTTCTTACTTCCCATTTATTTTGAACTTGCATGAACTATATATTAGACTGTATATTTTTTAGACACCGTTGGTGGTGGCCTACTAAGTTTTGTACTCACACCCTTCTCGGGCCGCTGTTGGGTACCCAAGCATATGTGTTGGTTGAAGGTCAGGACAAGGGTAGAGGGCCTACAATAATATGTTGAGTTGGGCTTGAGATGTTCATGGGGAAGGATCCATACTTACATTCCGGACCCGTTTGGAGTTTAGTTGTTTGTATTAATTTTGGGTTTCATTCACTTTTCACTACTAGTATGACATGACATTATTGTATTTGATTTGTGGTTTGTACCCATTTTGGGAAATTCTTGGTTATGCATGTTTATTGGTTATTAATATTTTTTCTACTATTTATATTATGTTCTGCTGTGTCTTGATTTGATAAATTGGGTATAGTCTCCCCATGTGAATTATTAGACCCTCAATGCTAGTCGGCAGCCTCTGACGTACTGGGGAGGCACACTTGAAGTCATGTAATTACCTAGCTCAGGGCACCAATTTAGTGGATTCCGGGCCAGGGATGTTACAATTTTAAAATCATCCTCAAAATAATCCTCTAGCCTCAGAAATAAAATTGAAAACCTAGATCTCAAAACACCCTCAACTCTACCTCTATGAGAGTATGGTTTTCTTTGATCCTACTAACCCACATGAACCTTAGTCATTACAAACTCTTCACTATAGAAACTTACATCCTTGAGAAAAATCCTTGAGAATTATATATATTCTATTCAGAAAAAAGAATCAAATACCACATCTCTCCCTTGATATCCTAGAAATATAGCTATGCCACACACTTAATCCCAATAATATCTATATCTCTAGAGTCTCCTATTATGATCCCTTACGCTTGTTAGTAAACTATTGAATGACACCCACTTTTATAAGCTCTTTTAATCATGCTATAAGACACATAAAAAGATCCAAAAAATACTATGCCATACCAGATCCTCATTAAATTTAATAATGATCTAAGAATACAAATATCAAATAATCCCATCTGATAGAAACCGAAATTCCACAATCCAAACAACAATGATACATGATCAATCATAAATGTAATGTCCATATTAGTCAATGTTGTCAGTTTGATCCAGGCCATTACGTAGTTGGGGATACAACCAAACATGTTTGGAACATCCATACTTGATTCTAAACTTCAATATTGAGTTCCTGTACCTTGTATGGATCATAATTTTAAAGAAACCTTTAATATACCAACTAGAAATTCATATATTTTCATTATCCTAAACTTCCCTCCAATTAAGTTCTTATATTTATACCTCATACAATTACTAGTATACTAACTTCATCAGAGCATTATAGATCAATATCCAAATCTATATTTTATTCAAAAATCAAACATCTTTCTAATCATCTAGCCGTGCATTATCCATATATTGAATTCTACCCTAGTGATTTCCATGTGATTCAATTTTTATTTGAATGTTATAAATTCAAACCTCAAGTTCTATCATTCATTAAATCAAGAAACATAAGTTATTTTTTTTATTAGGAATATGATATGCATCTCAACAATCAATATTATGGGTTTATTTGACTCACTACTCATAATGTTCTCCATTCCCAATATAAGGAATTTTTTTCTCTTCAAATAATCCGTGGTGTGCTCTCCATGATAGGATTTCCAGTATTCCTAGATCCATAAGAATAAATTCCTTTTGTTTCTATCATCACATAATATACTATTAGTCACAATCCATTATCATTATAAAACAAATAACCTAGACTCACAGTTAGAGGGTTTCATACACCACTACTTCCCAATATAATGATGGATCTATAATCGGGTAATGAAAAGCCTTTCAAAATATCTTACACTTACGTTAAGGATACTAAAAACATCCCACCACTCCCCTAAAACCCCCCCTAAATTTCCCCCCTTTTCCCATATCCATGGTAATCCTTATATTATTATTGACACTATGTGTGTATATCCTTCATCCTTTCACCATGGATAAACTTTGGATAATACTTCACATTAGGTAAAAGGGGTTCATACCAACATCACAGGCTCAAATGATTCCCAATATATTGGGTTTTCTTACCCTTCTCCCATATATTCCCTACCACTATGTTTCATTCAATATAATTAATTAGGAAAGTAACCACTATTTCTACTTTAAATAATTTCCTGGTTACGTCATAGTAGTTATAAAAGAATATGAATCACTATATTTACTCATTATGAATCCTTGAGATCCTTTAAAAAATAGATTGATTCATGAATTATTGTCCATTCATGGATGATAGAATGATTTTTTTTTAAAAATTTTGTAATATACTCTTACATCAATCAACCATGCTTTGGTGATTTATATACTCCTAAAACTTCTCATATACTCTTCCCTAAATAGATATCATATAGAAGAGAGAGTGTAAATTTATCCTAGATGATATTCCACCACCTTTTCTATTTCCAAGGTCATAAAACATTTATAGATGTCACATTCTAGTTTAGAGACTTATAAGGTCACATGTTACTTTCTAGGAGAACCAGTTCATTGAGAAGTGGATTGGATACTATCAATTTGATTTTTCAATATCTTGATATTCCAATCTAATGACCAAATTTTGTGTAGGAAAACATATCAAACCCATGGAATATCCTATCCACCACCTATTATACATGCATAAATATCTTATCAAAGGCATGAAAAACCCATAAAAACATTACATTGAATAATAAATCATTTATATTACCCTATATACAGAACCCAAGGTCTAATTGTCACTTTTTCCTAACCAATCGATGTCCCTATATCTCGTATATTATATTTATAGATAAAAATATCATCCTCAAGGTCAACCAAATTAAATATACGAGAAATAATACATCATTGTACTATATTTCCACCTACTTGCTTCACATTATAAGGCATCTTACCAAATCAATATTAAAATCATATACATAATCTACCTAGTTTGATGACCCCAATGCATGCTTTTCTACACACTAACCATCTATCACAAAAACTATCTAAACCTTTATCATATACAAACTAAATTAAAAACACATGTAGAAAGACCAAATGTAGAAACTGAGATTTAGTGTCTACTTTATTAACTTGGTATAAGATAAAATAGATCTCATCCTAAAGGATTGATCTATTTAGTAGTCTTGAAGAACTAGATACTTAAATGATTCCCATACTACATTTGAAATACATATAATAAGAAACAAACTTGCATCCACAATATTATTTATAACACCCTTCTTCATAACATGGGGAAAGGAGAAAAAATAAAGTGTGAACTTATATTCTCATTAATATTTACATACGACAAAATCTATCTTGATTTAATAAGGTATAATCAGCATGGTAAGGTAATAACTAAAATCATATGCCACTCAATCAATAACTTGAGCCTGAAATGCATCCCTAGATAATATTAATGTAGTAATATCATGAATACTAATAAATAAATTATCAATAATGTAAATTATTAATATCATATTTCATAATATTATACATCATGATATCTTTACCATTAATACCTTACGCCAATGTAGTTTAATCGATGGGTAGGTACCAAAAAACCCATAAAAACAAGGCTAGAAAACTAGATTGTCTCATGAGACTTATCGATGCATCGGGGGGCTATAATGTTCTAGTCCCCACACATCAATAAATGTCCAATGTATTAATCATATATTTAATGAACAATTTAAATTTTTAACAATATTCTTTATCAACAAATATCTGTATTGAATAAATAATAAAGAATATCAATATTTCTCTAGTTAATAAAATAACTTCCAAAGTAAAATACCATATGTATAAATAATATAAGGTTTAGTAAATAATAATATCTATGATACAAATAATATGGATATTTAAGATAAATGTAACATTGAATGATCATAAGAAAGTTAATATTTCAAGAGGAAGTTAATGAACACAAAATTTTTCAGAGATTAAAGATAACCATCAAAAAATTAGTTTTTAGTAAAATATAATATTTCAAACAATAGAAGAAAATGAAAGTGAAAATTTTAAAATATGTTTTCATAATGAGTTTTCTTTTTAAAATAATTGAAATCTTATTTTAGAATCTAAGAGCATAAAATAGTTATTGCAGTAGGAAAATTAATTAACTCTATATATATTAAAAAGAAATTCCTTTTGATGTTTTGTAAATAAAGTTGAAAATTAACCTTTCAGAAAACATTAGAATATTCCATTAAAACATTTTAAATAGCCAATTTTAACATAAAATTTACTTTTTGTAAATAAAAATAATTTTTTTAAAAATAATTTTAAAAAATTAGACATAAAAGAAAAATATACCTGATTAAAAGAGAAATAATATCACCTATACTTTTAAAAATTTATTTACTTGATTCAAGTTACAATGATAGAAAAATTTGTACAAAAATATGTAAACTTGTTAAATATCCAAAGTATAATAAAATGATTGGATCTTATGATGGATAAATTATAATATTCCTTTAATGAAAATATAAGCATTCCCAAAATACAGTGTGACTGTAAGATAAATCCTTACCTCTTTGGTAACTTTTAAATTGTAACCCCCTAAAAGAGTAAAAATGAAATGTAAAATTAATCATCATGAATAAATCAATATTCATGTTAAATATCTAAAATGTTCATTATATTCACCGCCTAATAAATAGGATCATAATACCAAATATGTATCAATGGAGTGTATATTGAGATGAAATCCCTTACCTAAAGTTTCAATTTCCTCATAAGTGATTTTAATCACATATATAATAAATTTAGATTTATTATACTTACATACCATAACATAATACATATTTATAATATCATATTTTATTTATTTATAACAGTTTATCACCCATTTCCTAAAAATATTTTTTTATTATCATTATTTTGGGTGTTAACTAATTAATTTTTCATGTATGTTTTGATTTAGTAGTTTCGGTCCTTATGTATTTATCATGGTTCTATCATATACAAAATATTATTTAGGATATAAATATCTTATATATTACATATAGATATATATTTTGAGTCATCCAGAAAATATAGAGACAGAAAAATGAATTACACCATTCCTGAAGATGGTAGGCCATAGATACACATTAACATTGTTTTCACTTTTTTATAGATGAAACAAAAGAAAGGTAAATATTAATTAAACCTTCCAGAATCAGTATTATATGATATATATAAAATAATTATTCATTAAATATATTATTTTTACCATCCATGTAAAGTGTAAATGAAAAATGGTTTAAATCACTTTGTGAAGGTGGTAGTCCACACGTACACATGAGGAACATTATTGTTTCCCAATAGATTGTAATGTAAGAAGGTAAATATGATATTTTAATTTCAGAAGAATAATTATGACATAAATATCATAAATATTAATTAATTTTATCTTTATAATAATATATGTAATTTTATGACAAAAAGAAAATTACACCGCTACATGGAGATGGTAAGATGCACATACACATGATCAATGTTATCATATTTAATAGGATGAAAAATATATTGAAAATATAACAACCTATAACCCACACTCTGGGATTTCGTGATGAAATCATAAACTATACATTTTTGGATTTTATACTGATAATTTTGACCCATTATTTTTCCATCCAAACCATAAAATATCAAAAGAAAAAATTAGAACACTTACATACTCAAGGATCTTTTCCCTTTAGAGTTTTAGATAATTAGGAAAAAATCCAATATAAACAATTCACATGACTTTAAATGATAATTTCTCCCACTTAACCCATATTTTCTTTTTCACATTAATAAATCATCATCATCTTTATGAAATCCCTTCTAGGCATAACCTGTTCGACCTCATTCTTTATAACCTGAGGAAAAGGAAACAAAAAATGGTTGAGCTCAAATTCATAGAAAGGAAAAACATAATAATTAACAAATGAATTTCATTAGTTAGGATAATAATAGAATAAGGGTATTATGACATAATCAAAGTGCATGAGTATAAAATAAGAATATTTATACCCATCAATTCTTGGATTATCAAATATGAAAACATGGAATATGGTTTTAACAAAGTAAATAACTGTAATAATCAATAATACTGAGCCATGTGATAAAAATCTTGATCAAATGAAACATCATAAACCAATATCAATCATAGTTAAAACATATTTCTATCTTGGAACATCATCTCATAGAACCATTATAGAAACCTTACATAATGATTAAAAATCAGAATAACCAGATAGATTAATACCAATGTAATTTTCTAGAGAAAATAACCATTACCCAATGCATCAAAGTACTATCTAGGTACACCCATTATATTAGCCATAATAGGCTCACCCAATTCTATCTGGGTGTACCCATAATTTATAATGTCCAAGAACCACCACATGAATAAAGTATATAGATCTTTCGTCATGAAACTAATAGAAAAAATCATTATTCTTCTATAAACTAATTAACCAATATAAAATAAATGGGTTTCATGTTAATGTCTTTGAAATATGATTAACTCATGGAAAATAAATGGTTTCTATAATAATTTCTTTGAAACATGGTTGACCCATGGAAAAGAAATGGGTTCCATAACAATCTCTTTGGAATAATATTAATCCATCTAGAGAAATAACGAGGATGATGTCATTACCAAATATCCCGAATGAATCATAAATAACAACAAGGTTTTTGATGTTGATGAATGTAAATATCATTAAAATATCATTAAAAACATTATTGAGTAAAATATCCTCGACATTTTTTAAGTAAAATTTTAAAACGTAAAATATTTTCAAAATCCTTTTCTTTAAAAATAATTTTAAAACCATTTTATTAAATTAGAACCTTATAAACATGAAAAGGAATATTAAAAAAATAATGGTTATAATAGTAGTTAATTCCATATATACTATAAAGAACATTCCTTTTTCACTGTAAAATTTAGGAAGGTGACTTGTTTAGAAAACGACAAGATGATTCCTTGCATATTTTTGGTAAAAGACAAGGCATTGTTTTGAAAATGACATAAGATTCCACTGATTTTTTTTAAATTGTAAACATGGGTGAAATTTTATTTGATAAATAATTTTGAAAGTTTTAAAAATATTTTTTAAAATATTTTCAGAAATCACGGTTTTGGAATAAACCATATTTTCTATCGAAGATAGAAATGAAGTGAGATTTTATTAAGTTTTTTTTTTGATAATTTTAATTACCAAAGAGCAGAAAAATTTAATATTACTTTTAAATATAATAAATTACTATAGTATAAGAAATTCATGGGTTTTTTGAGATATGGATCATAATATCTCATCATTAGAAGCATAATCATAAACAATCCTGATAAAGGATGAGATTGTAAAATAAAAATCTTACCGCTTTAGTATCATTGAACTGTGAGCCCCATGAAATGATTACATTAAATAAAACTTAAAATACCATTAAAATAAATAAAATCATGATATTAAATGTCATATTGTATGTATATACACCTCATAAAATAATATAGGTGCATAACACAACATAAATCTCAAAGAAGGAAAATTGTGACAAAAATCCATTACCACTTCGGTAACATTAAAACTGTAAGACCCATGAAAGAGATAACCTAAAATGGATATTTAAATTAAAAATAAATTTAATTAGAATAATTATAAAATACATTCTTGTGAATTATATACACCACATGACAAAAATAATTGGTGAATATGGCATATATCTCACAAAAATAAAAATGATACAAGAAAAACCATACCTCAAGTTCAATTCATTAGAATTGTTATTTATATTATTAAAGAATAAACTTATGTTAATTATTTTCTTGTTTAATACATTTTATAAAGTTTATTATTATTTTTATTTCAATTATTAATAAGATATATATAATTTCTTAATAAATTAAGCATATGTCAGATGTACTCACCATATTCAGCCTACGTGCCAAAAAGACTTTGGTTAGTTGACTATGGTAAAATAGGTCACTATTAAACATATACATAATAATAATCATGAAATAATTATCACATTTTTACATCAATTATAATTTTAAAACTAATTATGAAATATGGTTATGAAAAATGAACTAATATTACAATCATGGAGATGGTATTCCGTATGTATTCACGAGCAACGATTCCATTTTTTAATGATCATTATAGAAAGTAAGTAATAGTTTATCTTTAGATAATTTTCATTATATAATAAATAAAATATTATACAATATTATATACTTATATATGTCATTCTTTTGGTTTGGTGATGAAAAAATAAATCGCATTTCTCTGAGGAGGTGATAGTCTACACGTCCATGAATGACGTTATCATTTTTTTCAGTGAGTAAAAATGTAAAAATAAAATGATATATTATATATAAAGAATTATAAAATTGTCATCAATACCATAAATGTATAATTTATATCACATATATTTATTATTTTTACCCTTATTACCTTCCATGTAATGTGTTTGTGAAAAACGAATCACATCGCTTCACGAGGCGGTAGTCTACTGTAAACACGAGTGACGTTATTGTATCCCATATGGTGTCCAATGTAAAAGGGTATATATGATATAATGAATAAATAGGTATAATTATGTTATAAATATAATATATAAACTTTATATACATCATCATACCCAATTGTGAGAGGTGGTAATGGAAAAATGAATGACATTGTTTCACGAGGAGGTAGTCCACCATACACACAAATGATGATTTCCTAACCCATTTTATAGAAGTGTGTGTGGTTTTAGGTTATAAAATTAACATAAAAACATATAATTATATTAATTATACCAATTATATTATATCATCCTGGTATATGAAGAATTTATTGAGGTGGAGAAAGAAGTAAAATAAAGACGCTCATTGAAGAACATTACATCTTCTTTATGTATCCTTAGGTTTTCACTAAATCCTTGAAAGGTTGAATTTATGAAAACAATAAGGCTTATAGTATGAGATTATTGTATTTGGGAAGTTATTTTGGTTGGGTTTGGATGATCTACATGTCTTGAGAGTTTTGAATATGTGAGGGGAGTGAATGCCCTTTTATAGTTGAGGAGGAGTTGCATTCTTGAAAATAATCAAAAGTATTCACTATTGAGAGGTTAATATTACCTAAAGTGGATAAGAAATTTATAATTTAAGTTTTTAATGGATTATATTGTCTATGAAAACCTCCAACACACAATAAATAAAGTTTTAAACATTTTGTTCCTTTACTTACAAGTTTCCTTATTTTTTTTATTTTGGTTTTTCATTATGGTAACTAGTTCCCTAGCCTAGGTAAATTATCCTTTAAGAATAAATTAAAGTGAGAAATATTATATAATTTATAACCAATAATTATAAATATGTAATCCAATTTATCAAATAAAAATCCTAGGGGTGTTGATAATTTATTTTAACACATGTGCACGATCGTACAAAAACATTATTTTAAACTTAACCGCTCTAACAAAGTGTTTATTATTTTTGGGTCATTATAATAATTATAAAATAAAAATGGAACCATGAATGGAACATAGTTTATATTTTTTTTCATATAAAAATAGATTGTGGGAATATATCCCTTTTAGTAATTATAAGCCTTTTAATAAAATATAAATTATCATAAAATAACATTATTACCAATTTTGACATTAATCATTTAAATTGAATTTAATATAATATCATGAAAATGGAGGAATAAGAAAAAAATTATTCTAACACCTGGGTAAAATTATATATTCATTTCAAAAATTAATGGGATATAAATATTCAACAAATTTATTTAACTTTTAGTATTTTTAGTATCATTTATTTTAGTTAACTATTAACTAAATATTTAAGGTGTTGGAATTTCTTAAGAATTTAAAGTAATTAATTAATCTATAAAAAATTAAAAATAAATTATCATGACAAAATAAAATTATTTTTATTTCAAAATAATAATTATAACTGAACCTATATTGTTTTTTTCCATATCCAAAATATTTATATAAATTAAATAAAAAGGGTTTATTTTTGTATTTTTCTTTACGTAACTAATTTTATAGGTTAATTTCTTATAAAATTATCCCAAAAACATTTAAAAATAAATCATAGGGTCATAAGGGTTGAAATAGGTCCAAAAAATGGTCGTTGTAAAAATCAGTAGGTCATTTAAACCCTTATGTTTAAAGTTTAATCCCTTAGTAAACTCATTTTTACATTAATCTTTGTGATTAATTTTAACTATTTCACCAATAAATATGGTGAAAAATTAAGTAATACTTGCTATAAATTATAAAATATTATGATTCAAAAAATTAATCTATTTTTAATAATTTAATTTAAATAAGTGAAAAAATTTAATTTAATCTTAGTCCTGCAGATGCGTTGAGACAAACTATTTTTAAGAAGAGTATTTTTTAGAAAAAGATGATTCTATACTAACTTGATGAATAATAATAACCATGAAATGAAAATAAATTAATATTTAATGAAATTTATTCTATAAATTTAATTTAAACAATTACCCATTAGGTATCATTTTAAATAATTAAAATCAAGAAACATTATTCATTTTACAACAGTTTTTAAAAAACCCTATTTTTAAACAGAAAAAACTTAAACTAAAAACCAATATAAATTTGATTAAAAATTAATTAATTTAATTGAATATAACTAAACAATAATTTTTTCACTTGAATAAATATTCAAAACATACTGGTACTTCTAAATTACTTAATTTATTGAAAAGAAAAGACTTTTAACAAAAATTGGTTTTTTTTAGTATTCACTGGAAAATTAATGTTTTCCAAAAGGTACCAAAATTTCACTCAAAGAAAATTTTTATATTACAATTCCCAAAATGATGTTCATTTTACTATATAAATGTTTTTACAAGTTAAAAAAATTGATTATAATATTTTTTCATGAAAACAAATAAAAAATCATTTTTACTTAAACATAGTTTTGAAAAATAAAATCACTTTACAAGAAATTGATTGATTATTTACTAAAAATTTATTAATAATTTATATTTATTAAGAAATATATATATATATATATATATATGTATATATATATATATGTTTCATAAATTATTTAATACTATTCATAACCACCAATTTAACTGCTAGGTTTTAACAGTAATATATCATGGGTTATTTTTGTTTGGTGTTTCATATTGAATATGATATCAAACATAAAAATATCATGGTTTCATGTAATTCAAGGTAAACTGAGCATTGTGTGTAATGAAATATGAATATAGTGTTTCATGTAAGAAAAGATAAAATCAGTGTTGTGTGTCCCTTATGCTATCAAATATAATTTTATTCTTTTAAAATCTTGGGGTGTTACATCCTCAACCCCTTTCAATAAATTTAATCTTGGAAATTTGATCTTTATCTCAGTAATCAAAGGTTGGATATTTAAAAATACTTTTTTTGTACCCACATAATAAATATGGTTAATAAAACATCCTCTTAATAATAGAGAAATGGAATTATAAAGGTCACATTGAATAACATATTACTATATTTCTAAATTGGGGAACATACATGGGAATGGAGAAAACGTGTAAATAATTACGGAGAGTGATTGATGGAATTGATCACAAGATACTGAATGATCAATGGAAAATTAATTTCTCAAAACCATTAATATGTGATGAAAAAAATGCCACCATTTCATCAAAAATGAAGGTACTAGGATAAAATTTTCATATCAAGATCTTTTTCCTAGAGTTGTGGAATTCTCTTACCATATATACTAAGAAAATATGAAAATATACTTTATGAGTATAAGTACATTATTTAATAAATTTACCCCACAACCTTGTCCTTTTCTCCAAATGATGTGTATTCTGGATGGATTTTTCATTTCGAAAGCACTAAAATAAACTTTTAAAGGATCACATAATACCAAAAATCATTACAATATATTACTCATGTATTTAATCATTAAAGAAAAACCTAAATATTTAGAACATGGTAAAATAATTCCTAAGATGTGAAAAAAATTATATGATATAGTAATATTAAAAATTCAACAGTAATACCTGTAGTTAAAACTAAGTTAATGCATAATTCTATATCCCAAATAATGTGAATAACCTCAATATTAAAAATTATTTTAACCTCAAAGGTTATCTCATACATTTTATATTTAAATACCAAAAATATGGATATCTTCTTTTTAAGTAAAATTAATCACTTAGTCACCAAATCAACTTTTAATCCTATTATTATATGTATGATAAAACTATGTTCTCAATATCCAAGATTATATAAAACCTAAAGGTTATCAATACCTTAAATATAATTTACAAAAAATTTAAATGCATACTTCATGTTAAACCATATATTAAAAAATACTTCAACCTATTAAAATGTCTCTTAATATGTAATTAATCACGTTAATATATCTTTACTTAAAACCTCAAAGGGGTGTCTATGTTTTTGAACTTATGATAAATATTAATCGTATAGACCTATGTTCCAATCCTTAACTCTTAAGACAAACTCACTTGCAAAAAATCCTAATCACTAAAGTTTTTCAAACCTTTAATTTGATACCAACTATAAAAACCTAGAACCCAGACTCTTGGATTCAATGCTAAAATTTTAAACTGTACATTTCCGGATTTGATGTCAATAATTGTGACCCAATTTTTTCTATAAAAACATCACAAAATCAAAAGGAAAAATTGGATCACTTACATCCTATAAAACCTTTTAGGTTTATAGTATTAGAGAATTAAGATAAAAACTTACATAAAAAATTAACATGATATCAAATAAGAATTTCTCCCACCTAACCAAGATTTTCTTTTTCACATTAAGACATCACAATCATCCATATGAAGTCCATTATAAACATAACTCATTCAACCTCGTTTTTTATAACTTGGTTAAAAGGAAACATAATAAGGGTGAGATTATATTCTAAATAAGGAAAAACATAATAATTAACAAATGAATTTCATCATTGAGAACAAGAAGAACATAAGTGTATGATGACATAATCAAAGTGCACGAGTATAGCTTAAGAATATTCACACCCATCAATACCCGAATCATCAAACATTAAAACATGGAACAATGCTTTAAAAAATTAAATATTCATAAGAATAAATAATCATGATCCATGTGATATCAATATTGATCAAATGAAACATCACAAACCCATATAAATCATAGATAAAACATATTGATATCTTGGAACATCATCTCATATAACCCTAAAAGAAACCTTAAAAACTGAAATAACTATACGAACGAATTCCAATATAATTCTTTAAAGAACATAATCACTAACCAATTTATCAGAGTTATATCTTGGTGTACCCATCCTATAAGCTATATTGGGATCACCCATTTCTATCTAGGTGCACCCATCATTTATAATGTCCAAGAACAACCACATTATTAATTTACATAGATCTTTTATCATAAAAATATTATAAACAATCATTATTTTTCTATAACCTTATTAATACATGTAAAATAAATGAGTTTCATGTTAATTTTTTTGAAACATGAAAAACCTGTTGAAATAAAATGGGTTCCATAATAATCTATTTTAAACTTGGTTAACCCATGGAAAAGAAATAGGTTCCATGACAATCTATTTAAAACAATATTAATCCATATAGAGAAATAACGAGGATGATATCATAAAAAAATATCCCCAAAAAAGGATAAGTAACAAAAAGGGTTTTTAATTCTAATCAATAGAAATACCATTAAAATATCATTATTTTTTAGGAAAATATCCTTTAAATTTTATAAATCACCTTTTAAAACATAAAAGATTTTGAGAATCCTTTTCTTTGAAAATAATTTTAACGTAAAATTGAAATGTAAGAATCTATGAAATGATAGTCATAATGGTGGGTAATTATATACATGATGTAAAGAACATTAATTTTCACTGTAAAAGTTAGGAAGGTTCCTTATTCAGAAAACAACAAGAAGATTAATTTTATATTTTTGGTAAAAGAAAAAATGATATTGTTTTGAAATAGATATAAGATTACTTTGAAATGATTTTTTAAAGAGTAAAAAATGGTGATAAATCCTTTTATAAATAATTCTTGAAAGGTTAAAAACATTTTTAAAATATTATTAGAAAATAGTTTTTTAGAAGAAAACATATTTATGACTGAAGAGAGAAATAAAGTCAGATTTTAATAAAAATTGTTTTTCAGTAATTTTTAGAATCAAGGAGTGGAAAAGGTACTATTGATTTTAAATATCATGAATAAACATAGTATAATAAAATCAATGAGTTTATTGAGTGATGGATTATAGGATCACATCATTCGAAGAATAATCATATAAAACCTCAGAAAAGGATTGTATTATAACATAAAACTGTTACCACTTTGGTATCCTTGAATCATAATCCCCAAAAAATGAATAAATTAAATTAATCTTAAAATAACATGAGAATAAATAAATTCAATATATCACTTGTAAAAGTTTTTTTATATACACCCTATAAAAGAATATAGATGCATAACCTGACATAAGTCTCAATAAAGAAGAATCATGATAAAAACTTATTACCGCTTTGGTAAATTTGAAACCATAATCCCCATGAAAGAGATATAATCAAAAGGATACTTAAATACACATAAATTTTTGAAAAAAAATCAAAAAATAAATTCATGGTCATTATATACACCATAAAAAATTAGTGGTGAATATGGAATATATCTCACAGAAATAAAAGTGAGACGAGAAAACCCTTACATCAAGTTAGATTATCCACACTTGTTCTTTATATTACTAAATAATAAACAAATGTTAATTATTTACTTTCATGATATTTTTTTCATGTTTATTATTAATTTTATTTATGTTATTAATAAGATATATATTTACTCAATCAATTAAGTTTATATCAGATGTTTTGACCATATTCATTCTATGTGTCAAAAATGACTTTGGTATGTTGACTATTGTCAAAGAGGTAATTATTTAAAATTATCAAGAGTAATAATAATTAAATAATTATCATATTCATACATAAATTAAAATTTTGAAACCAGTCATGAAATATAGTTATGAAAAATGAACTAATTTTATGATCATGGAGACAGTATGTCGTATGTACACATGAGCATCATTTCCATTTTTTTATGATCATTATGGAAAGAAGATAAGTAATATTATATCTTTAAAAATTATAATTATATCATAAATGAAATATTATTTAATTATATATACTTATATATATAATTATTGTGATTTGGTGATAAATAAAATAATTGGATCTCTTTGAGGAGGTAGTCGTCCACACGTCAATGAACGACGTAATTATTTTTTTCATTGAGAGAAAATGTTAAAAGAGAATGATATATTATATTTAAATAATGATTAATATTTCATTAATACCATAAATATTTTATTTATATCACATATATTTATTATCTTTACCCTTATTACCTTCCATGTAACATGTTAGTGAAAAATGAAACACATCGCTTTGTTTGGTAGTAGTCCACTGTACATAAGAGAGACATTGTCATATCCCCTATGATAGAGAATGTAGGAGGGTATATGTTATATAATGAATCCATATGTATAATTATTTTATAAATACCATATATAAATATTCAATCCATCATCATACCCAATCGTGATAGTTAGTAATGGAAAAACGAATGACATCGTTTCACGAGGTGGTAGTCCACCATACATGCGAATGATGATTTAGTAACCCATTTGGTAGAAGTGTGTGTGATTTTAATTCATAAATCAAAAATAAAAACCTATAAGTATATGTAATATATTGTTTTTTATATAATCATGGTATAAAAATAATTTAATGAGGTGGAGAAATAAGTAAAATAAAGGCACTCAATGAAAAACATTACCTCTTCTTTGGGAATCCTTCTTAGGTTGGCACTATAAATTTGAAAGGTTTGATTTATTCCCAAACTAAGTCTTCTAGTATGAGGGTAGGGGTGTTGGGAAGTGATTTGGGTAATGGTTGGATAATAGAAATTTCTTTATAGGTGTTTATAAGTGAGGGGAGTGAGTTCTCTTTTATAGTTGAGGAGGAGTAACATTCTTGTAAATACAAAAAAGTATTCACTATTGGGAGTAAATAATACCTAAAGTGTCTTTAAAATTGATTATTAATGGTGTTTATGGATTATATTTTTGATAAAAACCTCCAACTCAAAATTATAAACAATTTTTAAACATTTTTTCCCTTTAATTCAAATTTTCTATATTTTTTTCATTTTTTTCATTTTGGTGACTAGTTTTCTAATCTAGGTAAAATTTTCTTTAAGACTAAATTAAAGTGAGAAATATTTGATAATTTTGAACCAATGATTCAAAATATAAAATAAAATTTATCAAATGAAAATCCTATGTGTGTTGATAATCTATTTTAACACAAGCACGTGATCATGAAAAAACACCATTTTAACCTTAACTACACTAACATATTTTATATTATTTAGGTTTATTAAAGTCATTATAAAATAAAAATTATCCCATGAATGGAAAATAATTTATATTTATTTTAATATAAAATAAATTTCTTGAATATAGGTTTTTTAGTAATATTAAATCATTTTATAAAATATAAACGATCATAAAATAACATTATTATTGATCTTGATATTATTCATTGAAGTTGAATTTAAAAAAATATGAATATAATATAATAATTAGAATATATTATATTAAAAAAGGTGTAACATGATTTATTAATTAAAAAAATTAATGGGAGATATTAATTAATTAAATTTACATAAGTTTTAATATTTTTAGTATCATTCATTTTAGTGAATTATTTTCTAAATAATTACTCTATTGGTGTTTTTAAGCATTTAAAGTAATAAATTCATCCCTAAAAAATTAAAATAAATTATGATGATAAAAAAATCCTTTATATTTCAGAATAATAATTATAACATAACCTAAATTTTTTCCCTATCCCAAATCTTAATAGAAATTAAAAGGAAAAAATGTTCCTTTTTGTATTTTTCTTTACTTAAATAATTATATAAGACACTTTCATGTAAATGTGTCTCATAGAAACATAAAAATATATAATAAGGTCAACATAGACAAAATAGGAAAATAAAATAGGTGTTCTAAAAATTAGAAAGTTATTCTAACCCTTAAGTTTAAAGTTTGTTCTCTCAATAAACTTGTTTTTACAATAATCATTGTGATTAATTTTAGGTATTTTCACCAATCATTATGTTCAAAAATTAAGTTGGAATTATTAAACATGAAATTTTATTCTGATCTAAATATTGAATCCATTTATCAAAATTCAATCCACATTAGTGGAAAAATTTAATTCAATTTTAATCCTACAAATGTGGCATGACAAAGGGTTTTTAAGAAGAGTATTTTTTTAGGAAAAGATGATTCTATATTAACTCTGTGACTAATAATAATCATTATATGGAACTAAATTAATAATTACAGATATATATTCTATACATTTCATTTAAAACATTCTCTATTAGGGATAATTTTAATTAATTAAAGTGGAGAAACATTGTTAATTTTAAAGCAATTTTTAGGAAAACATTTTTTTAAACCAAAAACAAACTTATAATAAAAATCAACATAAAGTTCAATAAAAATTAATTAAGGGAATTAAATATAACTTAATAATACATAGTTTAACTTTAAATATATTTAAAACACATTTTTACTTTTAAATTACTTAACTAATCAAAAAAAAAATATTTCTTTTGTAAAAAATAGTATTTTTCATTTTTCACTAAAAAATGAATATTTTCTAAAAGGTACCAAAATTTCACCCAGAGTAAATTTTGATATTTTGATTACAATAATGAATTTAATTTTATCAAATACATTTTATAAATGTTCCAAAAAGTTATTATAATATTTTTTGATGAAAGGTAATAAAAAATCATTTTTGAAAAAAACATAGTTTTGAAGAATAAAATCACTTTACTAAAACTGAATTTATTATTTAATAAACATTTATTACAAATTTATATTGATTAATACATATATATATATTTATATATTTTATAAAGCAGTTAATACTTTTCATACCTTCCAATTTAACGGCTATGTTATAAAGGTAAAATAAATCATGGGTCATTTAAGTTCGGTGTTACGTATTAAATACACTATCAAACATAAAAACAATGGGGTTGTGTGAAAATAAAGGTAAAATGTGTGTTTAATGTAATTAAGTCTTAGCATAGTGTTGTGTGAAAAGAAAGATAAAATCAGTGTTGTGTGTCCTTTACGCTATCGGATGTAATTTTATTCTTTTAAAATCTTGGAGTATTACAGAAATGGTTTGTCCCATAATCATAATAAGATTGAAGTTTATTGATTATAATATATTTATTATTTTAGTATGGATTCAACACATCAATAAGAAATAGAAGAAGAAATAAACATGAAAGATTTGGTAAAAACAATTACCTCTTCCTTGGTAGACTTCTTTTATATATCCAATTAATGGACTTAAGGTTGGTATTTTTGGAAGAAAAAAACCTATAGAATTTTTCTAAGGATGTTAAGAAGAGAAATGGGTATGGTTTAGTCAATATAGTTTTCTAAAAGTGGTGTTAAGAAAAGAGATAAGGGGCATCCTTTTAAAAGTGAAGGGTGGGGAATTCTTGGAATCTCATAAATTATTAAATTAATATAAATTAATTTTTATGTATAAATGAATAGAAAATGATATAAGTTTAATGTAATATGTGTATGGGTTGAAATAATGTCATAAAATAAATTTTTTACAAGTTTTAGTTATGTTTTCAGCATTCTCTTCTTAATTTTAACCCCCATTAACTCTTTTACAACTATGAAAATATTAATGTTTTCTACCCTTTAAGGATCAAGAATGTTACTATAAATGGAAAACCAACCAATTAATGGACCATGGTTGATAATTTAAACTATATACCATTCAAATTTCCAAATATATGATTTTTATGAATTTTAAATCATTTAATAAAATATTATTTTTTGTAAAATATCAGTAATTCCATTTTGACAGTATTCATTTAATTTGACTTTAAATACACCCAAATAAATATGGAATTAAAATATAATACTTTTAAACACCCCAAAAATTTCATATGTATCTATAAAATTCATGGAACACTATAAATCATGGATATTATATTAATTTTAATATTTTTAAAATCATTTATTTTATTTTTATATTAGTCGAATAAAAATTATGTCGACATTGCGTTAGAATTTAGGGTAATTATTTCCTTAATTAAATAAAAAAATACCATGATATAAAAAATTAATTAATACTTAAAAATATTACTTATAATCTAACATAATTTATTATTATTCTTGTCAAAAAATATTATATATATTAATAGTGATAGAATGACTTTTTTGGCTTGATCCTTTACATAAATATTATAATGTCAAATATCAAAGATAAATGGAAAAGGGTATTTTATAAGTTTTGATTATTATGGATGAAATATAATCATGAAATTAAATAAAGAAATGTGTTGGATATATTTTAAATTCCTCATCACATTATTTGTAATATTAATTACCCGATTTACCCTTTATAGAGGTGATAAATTTTACCATGGTTACTATTCATAATTCCTATAAATAAAAAAGATATATTTACCAAATTCTAACCTTATGATTCCAAATATGGAATCCATTTTTTTAAATTAAATATCTATAGATAGTATAAATTTATTTTATAACAATATCATAAAATGCGATGAAAAACAGTTTTATGAAAAATGCCCTTTAACTGTAAAAATATTTTTATACCAAGATCAAGTATAATTTTGTTCAAAAAGTTATAAATTAAATTATTTTGAACAAAAATAAACTAGTAAATTTTTTAAAACAATACAAATAAAAATTATTCTTTGAAAATAGTGTAAAAGAAACTATAGTTTTCTTTAAAAATTAGTATTTTCACTATTTACACAAAAACAATTTTTTTCCAGAAAATTACCAAAAATTAAACATAAGATAATATTCATATTATATATTAAAAATGATATTAATTGTACCAAAATAATATTTTAATTGAATTTCACAATTCATTTCATCTCGGCGTTGCGTACAAAGAAACTTATCAAAGAAAATTAATTAATATATCATAAATTCTTAGCCTCCAACATTTTACCCTCTTATAAGAATTCCCCACCCCAAAATTAGGTCTTTATAAAAAAACCCAAGGATAATTATTTCTCATAACATCCTCATGTTCCCACATATCTTCCTAAATTTTATTATTTCACCACAAAACTTTGACCATGTATTTCACTACACTTTATCTATACGATCCAAAATCTCTACTAGTTATTCCATATAAGACTGATCATGATATAGTGGTTTGGAATATGAGTTTATTACATGAAAAGGATTAGATATGTACTTCCTCCGTAGACATTCCTGGAACACATTATTTACTTGAGAGATATTTGGTGTAAATTCCAAACAATGATCTACCGTCCCGTTAAAATCAATAATTTAGAAGGGGCTGATATATCAAGGGATCAAATTTCATTTCCTTAAAAATGTAATTAACTTATTTCAAGTTGGTATTCATAAGAATAACTTGTCACCAACTTCAAACTCTAAATCTCACTGATAATTTTCGACATAAATTTTGTGTTGACTATGTGTTTCCCTTATGTGTTGTGGGATAAATTTAACATTGTCTGCCATTTAATCTACTAGATTGAGTCTAAATTGATTTATTTATCCAAAATATTTATAAAAATTTAGAGTCCCACACTTATTTACATATAGTTATTCATAAGGATCCATATGAATGCTCGAGTAAAATCTACTATTATAAGAAATTACGCCAAAGGAAGGCGTTGATCTAGATCACCCTAAAATTCATAGAGTAACCTCTCAACATTTATTATATATTTTTGATGGTCCCTTTAGACTGGCCATCTACCAGAGGATGAAAAGTTGCACTGGAACCAAAATCTATTTCTAAATCTAGATGAAGGATTCTCTATAACTTCAAGGTAAAACTCATATCCTAATCATATATGATGAAAGTGTTTCTTGATGAAATATAAAAACTTCCTTAATGTATAACTATGTTATATGATCAAGAGATGCATTTTCTCTATTAGGGATAAGATACACTGATTTCATAAGGATATCGATAACAATAATAATAGAATTATTCCCTTTAGATGTTTTGGGGAGTCTAATGATGAAATCCATGTTAATGTTGTTCTATTTCCATTCTTGTTTGATTAATGGTTGTAACATCCCCTTAGAATTATGTCTCTTATCCTAGAATTTCAAACACACTATGAATCATGATACCAATGCAAAAATATACCTTTTCATATCATCCCACCAAAAATTTCATTTCATATCTCTATACATTCTTTTACTTCCATGATGAATTGAGAATGATAAGATATGAGCTTTATCCAACATTTCCTTTAACTCTAGTATTTAAATGAAACATAATCGATTCTTGAACTGTATTATTACTATATTATCATGGTTAAACTCAACAATATTCTTTACCTTATTCTATAATTCCACATATTCCTTTTATACCTTCTTAATTTTTTCATGTGTGGATGATTGAACATTCATATGATATATATAATATTTATCCTATTTCCTCATTATTTATAGATATAACATATAAAAATACATAAATATTTTATCTCATAAAATCCTCAACATGGGAAAAAAAGAATGGTATTTTTTTTCCTCAGAGATTCTACCACCATGTTTATAACACCCCAAGATTCCAAAGGACGCTTCTCTTTGAATAATAAAATATCTTGTTTTGTACACATCTTCGAGTTTTAGCACACCACAACCAATCAAATTAGCCATTATGAATAGTAATAACCTCTTTTTGAAATTTTATAAATTTTATTTTCAAAATGGTCTTCATTTTTGGATTTGAAATATCAAAATTAGCTTAGTGTGCATTTTCAGTATTTTTATGAAAACTTTCAATTTTTGATGAATAGTGAAAAACACTGCGTTATTTTTTAAAACTGAATTTTATTTAAATAATAGGTATTTTTATTTAAATTTATTTTAAATTAAAAATAGATACATAACATCTATATTAGTTATTTTTAATTCATTGGATTCATTTTATAATAAGATCAGATGTATAAAATTTTATTGAACTTTTTAACGCAATTTACCCACCTTCTAGGCACATTTGCAAATTTTTATAAAACATAATTTTACCACTTTCTGAATTGAATTTCCAAAATATGAGAGACAAAATCAACATTAGTAAGTAAAATTTGGTTCAATAAGATGAAAATAATTTTTGGTGAATAGTAACTTTTGCATTTTATTTACCATGGTTAAAATTAAATAGGGTAATTAAAGGTAAAAATGATATTATAATTACCCTAAAACATGTACTAACTCTATTAGATAAGTTTATTTAGACCAAAATAAACCTTATAAATAAAATATGATCCTTATTTATCCACATGGATTAGATTAGGACATTTATTATTATTTTATTTAAAGAAGAGTTAATAGTGTTAAATTCAAATTTTAACAACTAAAACATTTTTACTATAGGGTTATACATAATATAAGTTCGAAAATAAATATTAATTATAAATTTAAAAATATTTCCTACATCATGGTATTTTATTTATAATTTTTAAACTTTAAATAATTAAATTTATTTATGACACAATGATGATATAGTAATTACCTTACCAATGAAAGGTTAAAATAATTGATTTTATAAACATTAAAATAAATTTAAATTGAGACTTTTTATGAATTCCACGAATTTTATAGGTTAATATGATATGTTAGGGTGAATTAAATAATTTTTTTTTGAAGTGATAAAGTTTTTCTGACTTTCAAAAAAACTAAATACTAAATAGTGTCAAAATTGACATAAATGAGTTTTTAAAACAAATACTATATTATTAAATGATATAATATTCCTAAAAATATAAGTTTCAGAAAAGGACCTATATAAGGTTATATATGTCAGTAATGAACCACTTGGGGTTCTTTAATCATTTTATATAATGTTTATTAACCATGTAATATAAAAATACAAGTAGACATTATAAAAGTTAAACTGTTTAACTAAGAGTTAAATAAAAAAATAAGGTTAATATGGTGACCTAAACTTGTATAAAACCTATTTTTTGAGAGTATTTAGACCCACACCCACCTTAACCTCTAAAAAAAATCCATTTTTAACCATTATAAACCGAATATTATTTTATAATAAAATAATATTTCAAGCTTTTCTTAAAGTGACCCTCTCCTCTCTTATAAAAGGGTACTTCCCCTTCTATTAATTTCACACCTCCGAAGTCATTTGGATCTACCAAAAACTAATAAAATATACTCCCACATAACCTCAATTCAATCTAGAGGCCTTAATTTGATCAGAATACAACCTAAGGAGTCCTTTTTATCAAATTAAAAGGAATCACCCGAAGAAGAGGTAATAATTTCATCACCTCTTTCAAAGTTCTTTTCTTCTTCCACATCAACTTTTTTTTTGTTTTTTCATGCCGAAATAATAAATCCAGTACCTTATACATACTTTTAGGTTTTTATAAATATATTACAACCATATTCATTATTCTGTCCATCGTATGAATGAAAAAATCACCATACGTGTGTATGTACGGATTACCATCTCCATGTTGTGGTGTAGTTTCTTATTCAACACTTCATTATTTGGATGGGTATAATAATGAGTATAATTTATGTCAATAATAAATATAACATTTTAATGATTATGTATATATGATATACCATAAAATTACATACTATTTCACTATCAATAGAATGGTATTGTTGTTTGTGCGTACATACGGATTATCGTCTCCACGAACGCGATAAGATTCATTCCCCAGTGTAACCATTCACGAATAATTTTCATTTTATGATTAAAAATAATGTTTAGGAACTTAATATAATTATATATACGAATCAAATACATCATATCCATAACAAACTTAACTCATGTAACAAAACATATAAAGAAAAAACGAATCCGTCAACACCCGAAACAATGATACTGCTAAAATATTATTAACAAAGCAATATTAGAAGATCATATATGATATAATATTTATGTATATGGTTATTTTATAATTTAATATCAATGATTTAACTATTATACACGAGTTTAACATAACCTTGAACAAGGAAAAGTACAAGGTAAGGGTTAATTTTACAATCTCTTTATTTATCCGAGGTTGTTTATACGCAAGTATCTACTGGGACTTCTTTATCATCCACATATGTTTTTATTAATAATGTATTTCAAAACATTTTTACTATTTCCTAGAATATGGTTTAAAGTCATTTATACCCTTGTTTAACTTTTTATAAAGTGTTTTTAAAGTAATCTTTCTGTCGTTTTCCAAACAAGGTACTTTATGACCTTTTCGACAAATTAATGTAAGAATGTGTTTTTAACTTATACAACGGGTGCAGATATTTTCTTCCATTATAAAACCTTTAAATCTTCCCTTACAATATTATAATAATATTTTCAAGATAAATTTCTTCTTTTATAATTATGTGACTTTTCAATGATTTCAATATATAAAGATATATTTCTCTCAAATAGTTTTGATTTCATTTATGTCAACATTCTTTGATGGATTTTACACTTATTTGAAGTTGATTTATTATGATACAATATTCCATATTGTATTGAAGGTTTTGTGATATGTTTGAATTTGGATGTGTTATTTTTATACCATTCATGGTTTATAGTTAAAGTATTAACATTTCATATGCTAGTTTTAATACGAATGTTTACATTATGTTTCAACCTTTTAATATGATCAATGCATTAGACTTAGTAAGTGATGGGTAGAGACTTCTATATCTCCTAGATTCATTGTCAGGTCTCATGAGACAAAATAGTGTCTTGGCATAAAGCCTTGGGAAAATCTTATTTGTAGTCTTGGCACGAGCCCTTGACTATGTGGTTATGATGTCCGACATTATGCATTCCATCATTATGAAATTGGATATTGATATTTCATGTGATTATTTTACTAGTAGAATATCCAGGTGAATAATTAAATGGAATTATTTTATTTATATTTTCATATTATGCTAAATTTTATGTTTAAAAGGCTTTTGTTTTATTCTTATACCTTGTCTTAAATGTTTATTCTTATTTATGATAGTTTCTGCTATATTGTTATCCTTACGGCGCATCTGAGCTCACCCCTTTCTTATTTTCCTTTTTCCCAGGATGTTAAGAAGTATATTATGATTAACCTACAAGGATAGGCCAAAGGATATGAGTGTGTTTAAAGGGTACACATGGTTGTTTTTTTATTTCATGATTTAATTCAAAACTTTTGTATGTAGCTAGTACTTCCAAGGCTACTAAAATAATCGGCCTTTTGAGAATTGATCTCTTGTGATCATGACAATGTTATATAACAATACACCGACTCTGAGTAACTATGGTCAGGGCATTACAGTTGGAATCATAGGAAGTTTATCATAGAATTTAGAAACTATATTTTTAAAAACTCTGATTAGAGAACATTACCCTAAGATAGACTTTGAGGATTAGTATATAATAACTTCCTAAAATATTGGTAATGTAGATATTTTGTGAGTTTTCCATGCAATAAATACATGTATGGATATGAGCACGATGAGGTGGATCTGGGACAAATGTACCTAGGAGTGAAAACTCTTACCAGGAGTTTTAGTCTTAACCCGGGGTATCCTAGTAAACGACAACAAGTCTTGCTAGACTATTTGTTATGACAATCCCGAGGGATATGCTTAAGATAATTAAAATTTTCTTTACAAACCATTATGAAGGATTTATAAGTAAATACCTCCTCAAAGAAAACATTTTTTATGATTATGGATTATATGCATAAACTGTTCAATTATGTTAGGTGTTTTACTAGTTTGGAATTATTTATTATGATTCATAAACTAATATAGTGTATGCTATTGTTTAGAAAAGGTGCATAGTGGAAGGAATGAAAACCGTATCAAGGCACATGATCAATGTAGAGATTTCCATCCTACTCAAGATAATTAAAGTGGAGCTGGTGATGCAACCAATGCTGAACAACTTAAAACCATACTGGGACAACTCACTGAGGTTATGAATAATAACCTTACTCATATGGAGAACCCTAATCCACAACATAGAGGATTGATGTTAGACCGATTCATGTGGAAAAAACCACCAACATTCAATGGGACTACAAATCTATTTATAGCGGAGCAGTGGATAAGTTCCTTAGAGAAAATATTTCATGCTTCAGGGAGTAGAGAAAGGGAAAAATTTTTCATGATAGTTTATCGCCTCACGATAGATGAATATAAATGTTGGTAATTAATTCAAAACAAAAATGATGATTAAGAAGTATCAAATATGTAATGGAAGGAGTTTAAATAGATTTTATTAGAAAAATACTTTCCTCGTGACCATCGAGCGAATATAGAAATACAATTTCTATGTATGAAGTAAAAGGTGGATGGGAATATCACAAAGTATGAGGCTAACTTTACAAGGTTAGAAAGGCATGAAATAGATTATATATATAACCCAAGAAGTAATATTGATCGATTCTTTGATGGGTTAAAACAATTTCTCCATCGAAATTTAGTCTCAAAATTCTTCTTATGTACGAAGATGTTGTCTCATCTGTTATCAAGATAGAAAAGGAATTATCTAAGTCTTACGAATTTAAAGAAAAGCAAGAGAAGAAGAGATATGTTGAACACTCTAGAAATGGAAATAATAGGAATAAGGTAAAAGTTGAATTTTTATCCTTTAGTAAATGTGGGAGGAAACACCCTGATACTTTCCTGAAGGGAATGAGAGTCTATTACAAGTGACGAGAAAAAGGCAACCAAGCTCATGATTTCAAAAGGGAAGAAAGAGGCTATCAATGTTGAATGCTATAATTGTAGAGAAATGGGGAATTATGCAAATTAATGTCATAAGTGCCAAGGAAACTTACCTTAGAAAAGGCCAAGGGATAAAATCCAAGCTTATGCGATCACTACTACTGAGGTTGAAGATCCGAATGATGTGATGGTAGGTCATTTAATGGTTTCTTCAAATTTAGCCAATTCTATATTTGATTCTGGATCATTGTATTATTTCATATCTTCCCAGTTTTCTAAGAAAATTAGATATTTCCAATTTAATTTAACAAGGGAGTTGTCGGTCACAAATCATAAGGGAAGTATCATTTTAATAATGTTTTGTGAATCAGTTCCCATTAGGGCATATAAATGTTCTTTATTTATTGATCTCATCATAATAACCATGATTTAATTTGATATAATCCCTGATATGGATTGGCTTTCAGACCATGATTCAAAAATTTATTATAATAAGAAGGAGGTTACAATTTTTGATGATGATAAGGAGTAACTTATATTTAGAGTAGAAATGTCACCATCTGATTCTTATCTAGATCCACCCCCAGTAGCTCTAGTAAATTAAATTATTGGGGAGAAAGAGTGTGAAATAACTATAAGTGAGGAAAAGAATGTTCAAATATAGGACATACCTATTGTGCAATAATATGTTGATGTGTTTCCAAAGGATTTACTAGGACATCCTCCAGAATGAGAAATTGAGTTTTCCATTGATTTATTTCCTAGTTCAAATACCATATCAAAGGACCCTTATAGAATGACCACTGTGGAATTATTGTAACTAAAGAAAAAACTAGAGGAATTGAGTAATAAAGGATTTATTCACCCTAGTGTATTTCCATGGGGATCCCCTATTCTTTTTGTTAAGAAGAAAGATGGATCTATGACTTTATGAATTGACTATAGTGAGATCAATGTTATAACAATAAATAACAAGCATCCCCTACCTCGCATTGATGATTTATTTGATGAACCTAATGGAGCTCAATATTTTTCAAAGATTGAACTTCAATCTGTATATAATCAGTTGTGTGTGAAGAAGGAATACATTCCAAAGATAACATTTTGTACCAGGTATGTGCATTACAAGTTTACAATAATGCCTTTTGTATAGACTAATGAACCCTCTATTTTCATGGATCTAATGAATAGAGTATTCAAGGAATGTCTTGATGGCTTTGTAGTGCTATTTATTGATGATATCTTGGTATACTCTAAAATCTACGAAGATCATGAAAATCACTTGCGCACTTTTCTAAGGACTCTAAAAAGAAATGAATTATATGGGAAGTTTAGCAAGTGTGAATTCTGGCTTCAGGAGATTTATTTTCATGGCCATATTATCTCTAAGGATGGAATCTCTGTTGATCCATCAAATATAAGAGCAATCCAAGAATGTCCAACATAGATGAGTATAATTGAGGTACGTATTTTTATTGGTTAAGCAAGTTATTATCGACACTTTGTCCATTATTTTTCCTGATTGACTAACCAATTAACCAAGCTCACACGTAGAGGGGTTAAATTTGTTTGGAAAAAAGATTTTGAATAATTTTTTGAAGAATTGAAGAAAATATTAGTCAATTATCCTATGTTGACTCTACCATTGAGGAATAACGAGTTTGTTGTTTATAGTGATGTTTCAAAGAAAGGTCTTGGTTGTGTCCTTATGCAGAATGATAGAGTTATTGTCTATGCATCACGACAACTAAAAATTCATGAACAAAACTATCATAATCTTGATCTTGAGTTAGAAACTGTAGTATTTTCTTTGAAGTTATGAAGACACTATCTCTATGGTGAAAAATGTGAGATACATACCGATCAAAAGAGTTTGATGTATATTTTCTCACATATTGAACTCAACATGAGGTAAAGGAGATGGCTTTAACTACTCAAAGATTATTATTGCACTATACACTACCACCTGAGGAAGGAAAATAAGGTGGAAGATGCTTTGAGCAGAGAGGATCATGGAGTTATGAACAATATGAGTGTTGGAAGGGATCCTATGTACATGGATATAGTAAAAATGGATATGGGAATAATCATGTAAAGTGAAACATCAATACTTTTTCAAATAGTTTCCAATCAATCCTTACTAGAAAGGATAAAAAGTTCTCAGACTGATGATGAGGAGTTTCAAAAGAAAATTAATGCTGTGAATGATGAGAGAATGATCGACTTCATATCTAAACATGGAATTTTGAAATTTGGGAAGAGACTCTATGTTCCTGATATACCTGATCTAAAAAGGGAATTATTGGATGATGATCATAGCTCTAATTTCTCTATACTCCATGGAAGAACTAAGATTTATAGAGATTTGAAGGAACCTTTTTTGTGGGAAAACATGAAAAGGGAGATTTCTGATTATGTTTCAAGATGTATGGTTTGTCAAAATGTTAAGGCTAGAAGAAAAAATCATGTAGGAGTCATGAAAATTCTTCCCATACCTGAGTGGAAATGGAATGATATCATGATGGGATTTTTCAGGGGGATACCAAATACTTCTAGAAGGAATGATACAATATGGGACATTGTTGATTGTTTTACCAAGTCAACAAATTTTCTTGCTATAAGAGAAGATTTACCACTTGAAAATTTAGCAAGACTATATATTAATGAAGTTGTAGGACTTCATGGTGTACCCCTATGGATTGTTTCTGGTCTTGATCTCTGTTTTACATCAACATTCACGAAAAGTATTCAAAAATCCCTAGATACCAAACCTCGTTTAAGCACTACCTACCACCCTCAAACTGATGGAGAATCATAACGGACTATTCAAACCTTAGTAGATATGTTGAGATATTTCTCACTTTACTTTCAAGCTTTATGGGATCAGTATTTACCTATGGTAGAATTTTCCTATAACAATAGCTTCCATTCAAGTATTCAGATGGCACCATATGAAGCGTTATATGGAAAGAGATGTCGCACACCAACATGTTGGGATGATGTTGGTGAAAGAAAGCTCTTAGGCCTAAAACTTGTTGAGGAAACAATGGAAAAGGTGAAGATTATCCAAACCCACATCAAAGCATCTCAAAGTAGGTAAAAGATCTATGTCGATAACCGAAGTAAATATTTCGAATTTGAAGTAAGAGATCATGTTTTCTTGAAGGTATCTGCATGAAAGGGTGTTATATGATCCGATAAGAAGGGTAAATTAAGTCCCAAGTACATCAGGCCTTTCAAAATTCTAAAACGAATTGAAGTTGTGGATTATCTTTTGGTAATGCCTCCAAGTCTCTCCAAAGTTCATGATGTGTTCCACGTATCACTGTTGAGAAAATACATGCCGGACGCAATGCATGTACTCACCTATGAAGAATTAGAACTGGAAACTGATTTATCTTATTGGGAAGAGATTATCAAGATTCTTGATACCAGATAACAAGTGTTGAGAAACCGGACGAATTTCTTGGTAAAAGTTATATGGAGAAACCATAAGATAGAAGAGGAAATATGGGAACCCGAGGAACTTATGATGAAGAACCACCTGAATATTTTTATATAGTAGTATTCTAGCAATTTCTATGATGAAATTATTTTAAGGAGGGAAGAATATAACACCCAAATCTTCCACGGTATGCTTCTCTTTGAATAATACAATAGCTTACGCTGTACGCAACTTCGATTTCTAGCACACTACGACAAATAAAACTAGCCGTTATTAATAGTAATACAATTTTTTTTGAAATTTTATAAATTTTATTATTCAAAATAGACTTCCTTTTTGGATTTACAATATCAAAATTATCTTAGGGTGAATTTTTGGTATTTTCTGAAAACTTTTAATTTTTGATGAATAGTGAATACTCTGCATTATTGTTTAAAACCGAATTTTATTCAAATAATTATTATTTTTATTTAATTTTATTTTAAAGTAAAAATAGATACATAATACATATATTAGTTCAATTTAATTCATTAGAGTCATTTTATAATAAGATTAGATGTATAAAATTTTATTGAACTTTTTGACGTCTTTTACCCACCTTCTAAGCACATTTGAAAATTTGCATAAAACGTAATTTTACCGCTTATGTGAATTGAATTTCAAAAATCTGAGATACAAGGTTGACATCAGTAAGTAAAATGTGGTTCAATAAGATGAAAATAATTTTTTGTGAGTACTAACTTTTGAATTTTATTTACCACGTATAAAAGTAAATAGGGTAATTAAAGATAAAAATGATATTTTAATTACCCTAAAACATGTCCTAATTCTATTGGATAAGTGTATTTTGACCAAAATAATCCTTAGGAATAAAATATGATCCTTTTTGATCTACTTTCATTAGATTAGGAAATTTATTACTATTTTATTTGAAGAAGAGTTAAGCATGTTAAATCTAAATTTTAATAACTAAACCTTATTTAATAAAGGGTTATACATAAGATAAATTAGGATATAAATATTAATTAAAAATATAAAAATATTTCCTACATCATGGTATTTTATTTGTAATTTTTAGACATTAAATAATTAAATTTATTTATGAAACATTGATGATGCAGTAATTACCTTATTAATGAAAGTTTAAAATAATTGATATTATAAATATTAAAATAAATGTAAATTGAGACTTTCATGAATTCAAAAATTTTTATAAGTTAATATGACATGTTATGGTTTATTAAATAATTTTTTTAAGTGATTAAGTTTTTATGACTTTCACAAAAACCAAATACTAAATAGTGTCAAAATTGACATAAATGAGTTTATAAAACAAATACTATATTATTAAATGATACAATATTCCTAAAAATCTATGTTTCATCCAAAGGACCTATATTAGTTTAGATATGTCAATAACGAACCACTTGGAGTTATCTTTTCATTTTATAGTAAGTTTATTAACCATTTAATATAAAAATACAAGAAGGCATTGTAAAAGTTAAACTGTTTAACTAAGAGTTAAATTTAAAGGATAAGGTTAATATGGTGACCTAAACTTGTCTAAAACCTATTTTTTGAGATTATTTCGACCCATCCCCACCCATTTTGAGCCATTATAAACTGAATATGATTTTATAATAAAATAATATTTCAATCTTTTCCTAAAGTGACTATCACCTCTCTTATAAAAGGGTACTTACCCTTCTCTTAATTTCACACCTCCAAAGCCATTTGGCATAGCCAAACCCTGATCAATTATCCTACCAAATACCCTCAATTAAATATAGAGGCCTTAATTTGATCATAATCTAACCTAAGGATCCCTTTTGATCAAATCAAAAGGAGGCACCCGAAGAAGAGGTAATAATTTCATCACCTCTTTTAAAGTTATCTTCCTCTTCCACTTCTTATTTCATTGTGGTTTTCATTACAAAATAATACCTACAGTACCTTATAAATACTTTGATGTTATTATAAATATTATACAACCATATTCATTATTCTATCCATCTTATTAATGACAAAATCACCATACGTGCGTACGTATGGATTTCCGTATCCACGTCGTGGTGTAGTTTGTTATTCAACACTTAATTATTTTGATAGGTATAATAATGAATATAATTAATGTTAATAATAAATATAATGTGTTAATGATTCTTTATATATGATATACCATCCAATTATATACTATTTAACCATCAATAGAATGGTATTTTCGCTCGTGCGTACGTAAGGATTACAGTCTCCACGAATGTGATAAGATTCATTCCCCATTGTAACAATTCAAAAATAATTTTCATTTTATGATTAAAAATAATGTTTAAGAACTTAATATCATTCTTTATATGAATAAAATATATCCCATCCATAAAAAACATGTCTTAGGTAACAAAACATATAAAGGAAAACGAATTAGTCAACACTCGAAACAATGATACTACTAAAATATTATTAACAAAGAAATATTATAAGATCATATATGAAATCATATTTATATGTGTGGTTCTTGTATAATTTAATAAAAGTATTTTAACTATTATACATGAGGTTAACATACCCTTGACCAAGGAAAAGTACAAGGTAAGGGTTAAGTTTACAATCTCTTTATTTATCTGAGGTTGTTTATATGTAAGTATCTACCAGGACTTCTTTATCATCCACATATGTGTTTCTTAATAATGTATTTCAAAACATTTTTACTATTTCCTTGAATGCGGGTTAATGTCATTTATACCCTTGTTTTAATTTTTATAATTTTGTTTGAAAGGAATATTTCCATCATTTTCCAAACAAGGTACTTTGTGATATTTTTAACAAATTTAGGTAAGAATGTTTTTTTTAAAATATACGACAGGTGAACCTATTTTCTACTGTTATAAAACCTTCGAAGCTTCCCTTACAAGCTTATGAGAATATTTTTAAAATAAATTTTTATTTCATTTTTATGTGACTTTTAAATGATATTAAAATACGAAGAGATATTTCTATCAAATAGTTTTGATTTAATCTATGTCAACATACTTTGATGGATTTACACTTGTTTGAAGTTAATTTATTATGATACAATCTTTCATATTTTATTTAAGGTTCTGTGATATGTTTTACTGTGTATGTTTTATTTTTATACCATTCATTTTTATGGTTAAAGTATTAACATTTTGTATGATAGTTTTAATACGAATGTTTATGTTTTGTTTCAACCTTTTCATATGAGGAATGCATTGGACTTAGTAAGTGACGGGTGGATCCCACTATAGCTCCTCGATGCATCAGTAGGTATCATGAGACGAACTACTATCTTGGAACAAGTCTTTGAAAAAATCTTATTTGTAGTCTTAGAATAAGACCTTGACTATGTGGTTATGATGACTGGAATTATGCATTCCATCATTATAAAATTGGATATTGATATTTCATGTGATTATTCAACTAGTTAAATATCCATGTGAAAAGGTAAATGGCATTGTTTTATTTATATTTTCCATAATATTATGAATTTTAAGTTTAAAAGGCTTATGTTTTAGTCTTATACATTGACTTAAATGTTTATACTTATTTATGATAGTTTTCGCTATATTTTTATCCTTACTGATCATCTGAGCTCATCCCTTTCTTATGTTTTCTTTTTCATAGGATGTGAATAAGTATAGTATGATTAACCTGTAGGGATAGGCCAAAGGATATGAGTGTGTTCAAAGGGGACACAATGTTTTTTATTTCATGATGTAATGTAAAACATATTTATGTATCTAGTTATTCCAAGGATACTAAACTAATCTATCTTTCGAGACTTGATCTATTGTGATCATGCCAATGTTTTGTAATAATGCACCAATTCTGGGTAACTAGGGTCAGGGTGTTACATTTTTTCCTTCCCAAGGTGGTAATTTATTGAGTAATCATAATCTTTGATCAACTCCAACCATCTTATCTAGCGAACATTCAACTTTTTTTGGTGTAAATATATGCTTTAAAATGTTATTATGAGTATATATCTCACACCTTTCACTATAAAGATAATAACTTCATATATTCAATGCATACATTACCCATTATATCTCCAAATCATTATTCAAGTAATTTTATTCATGAATTTTTAATTGACAGGATGCAAAATATATCAACATATAACTTTTCTTGGGGAAACATCCCAACACCTTATTTTATGAATAACTATATATCAAAAACACTTATCAACTATAGTATAGTGAATTCATAAGTGAAATCACAAACTTCATCTTTAGTTCCTTGAAATTTTCCTCATAGTCATATATTTTAAAGAACTTAACCCCCTTCCCAGTCAACTTAGTGAGTTAGCAATAAAATCACGATAAATATCTCTAAATGTATTAGTAGTATCCAAAAAACCTAAGGAAACTATAAATATTAGTTACTGTGTATTTTCTATGCTTTTTCTTAATAACTCTCATCTTTAAAGGATCTACCAATATACCCACATTTGGGATTATATGACCAAATAATGAATCATTCTAAAACCAAAATTCACACTCAGTAAATTTAGTGTACAACTTATCCTTCCTCAGGGTATTTACCACAATTCTAAAATATTATTCATGCTCCTCATTTAACATTGAATATATAAGAATGTATTATATAAATACTACACAAACTAGTCAAGGTAATATATAAATTTTATATCAATTAATTTCACAATGATATCATGAGCGTTAACAAGTCCAAATGGAATTACTATAAATTTGTAATGACCATACATCATAAAAAATACTGTCTTGGGTATATCCTCTTTATCTACCCTTAGGTAATAATATTCGTATTGAAGATCAATCTTGGAAAATATTTATCTCCTCATAATTTATCAAACACATCACTGATATCGGGTAGATGATGTTTTTTCTTGGTCATGACCATGTTATGTTCCCAATAATTAATGTAGAGTCGCATTCATCAATATTTCTTCTTAAAAAAATTATAGGTGCACTGCATGGCGAATCCCCGGACTGAATGAATCCCTTATCAATATTATCCCATAGTTTCTTTTCAATTCCCACTACTCGATCTAGGTCATTCGATATGGAGTCTTTAAAATTGGTGTAGCACTAGGTAAAATTTCAATTGAAAACCGAACTTCATGATTTGGGGAAAGACTAGGAAAATATATTCGAAAGACATCCAAAAACCCTTGTACGATAGGTACATATTCAATGATGAGTTTTTACCTAAGAATCTAAGATAAATATCCCTCACTAATAGGTATAAAAACCCATTTGATGGAAGTAATTTTCATTTGGAGTTTAGTTTCATCTTTTCACTAAAATACTATTGAAGGTTGATTTAGAATATCAAATATAACTTCAATTCCTATATAATTATTATTGGTTCTATACTAAGATATCCAATCTATTCCCAAAAATAAATCAAATTCAATTAAAGGAATAATAACAAAATTTACAGGAAGCACATTCCCACAAACTTCTATCAAAGAGGTTCTATAGACTTTAGATGCGATTGTTCTACCATTAAAATATTTCACTACCACTCAACATATAACAGTTAAGGAGGTTATGAGATTCCTCTAAAATATTTATCAGATACAAAGAGTGGGTTGAACCTGAATCAAATAAAACATTTGTACTTATTGAGTGAATAATAATTGCACCTTTGACCACATCTATTGGAACTTCCACTTTAGCTGTATTAATTCAATATGTTGGGATTTCTCCCCTTGTCTTCTTCTATGGTAAGTTTCCTTGATGGTTGAGGAAAAGGTTTTAATAATTCCCCATATATTTATAGTTAAATAAATAAATAATAGTGGTTTATTTATTTTTGTTACATTCATTATCCAAATGAACCTTATATCTACATTTTTAAAAAACACCCATGCCTTTCAAGAATTTTATTGGATGTTGCTTTCCACATTTTTTGTATGATGGAAATTTCTTCATTCCATTCATATTCTTTAACATCTCTCCATTTTCTTAGTGCTCAGTTAACCTCTTATTCTCTTTATTTACCTTAAATATATAATATGCATAAAATCTCTTCTCTGTTTTAAGGACACTTGATATTATATCCTTATATAATGAAATTTTATGAGAAATTATCACCCTTCATAAATTCATCTTAAGTACATCAAACAAACGATCAATATTTATTTTTGAATTATGAATGTAGTCTAAAGAATGACTAGATAATATTGTGAACTTATCCTCATAATCTAAAATAATTTCTTCTTCCTTTATTTTTAAATTGAGGAACTTCCTCTCCTTTTAAACTCACTATTCTCAGGGAAATTATTTCTCAAGGAATATATCTTTAAAAGTTCCCCATTACATGATTTCTATTTCTTCACCCACTTTAGTATTCAAGATCAATGACCACCATTGATCAATATCTCCTATGAAAAAAATATATTTATAGAATAATATTTTCAATTTAATTATATCCCAAGGATAGGAATATATTTTTTAGGGACTTAATTCATTTCTCATCTACCAGTGGACTAATAGTTTCACAAAAATATGGAGTCTTTTATTGCACGAAGTGATCCAAAATAGATAATTCATGTAGTGGAAAAATAGGTTTCTCTATTCGATAAATTTTATTCATTATAACCTAAGTTAGCTTCTCTAATATGAAAATGATATTCATAGTTAAAACAATAGCTGTATTGGATTACTTAGCAGGGAAATCCCTAAATTATCTGAAGGTATTGATTTATTTTATTTTGTTACATTCCATCACTGAATAAGGAAAAAAAATAAGTTATATCATAATCATCATGAATAATGATCCATAAAATAAAAATCTCTATAATGGTAAAAGTTTTCGAATACTTTGAAGGATTATAATAATTATCATGTTAGTTATGTTTATTTAAATTCTAGTTCCCAATTATTCTACAAAATTTCCTCTCATACCAATTTTAGAAACCTAAACTATAATATCCCAGAGCTAATGGATACATTATTACACTGGTATAAGATATAGGGGAACTCATCTTGATGGACTGATTAGTTTATTAGTCTTGATGAACCAGATACATACATGATTCTCCAATCACATTTGATATACATAGCATAACAAACACAATTTCATCCTTGATATTATTGAAAATATCCTATGAAAGGAAAAAATAAAGTGTGAGGTCATATTCTTATTAAGAGTTATGCACAATAGAATACATCATGAGTAAATAAGGCCTAATCAATATATCATGGTATATAGCTAAAAAAACCCATTTAATTAATAACTTGGTCAAAAATAAATCTATGGATAATATAAATGCGGTAATCTCAGGGATAATGATAAATAAATTATCAAAGAAGGAAATGATTAATATTAGATTTCATGTTGGCAGATATCATGATATATTTTCAATCAAGACCTTACAACATGACAGGTTTATTGATGGGTATGTATACACAAAAAAATCTCATTTAAATAATGTTATCCCACTAGTTTGTCTCATGAGATCTGTCGATACATTGAGGGTATTTATAATTATAGGCCCCACTTTCCACTAGATTTACAAGAGATTACTTATGTATTAAATGATCAATTTAATTCATGAACAATATTTCATATGAAAAAATAATCGTACTGAATAAAGAATAAATAATATCAATATATCACCATTCAATCAAATAACTTCCAATGTAAAAGACATTATGTAGAAACAATGTATGGTTTAAGAAATAATCATATCCATGATGCAAACAATATGGATATTTAATATAAATTTTAAATTTAGTGATTGTAATAAATTAAATGTTTTAAGAGAAATTTACCAACCACAAAATTAGTAAGTGATAAAAGATGACCATAAAAAATTATATTTTGTAGTAAAATCCAATATTTTAAACAATAGAAGAAAATGAAACTAAAAAATTTAATTTTTTTTCATAAATAGTTTTCTTTCTAAAATAATTTAAATTTTTAGAAGAATATAAGAGTGTAAAATAGTTAGGGTGATGGGAAAATCCATTAATACTGTAGATGTTAAAAAAATTCCTTTTCACTTTTTAAAAAGAAATTAAAAAAAGACCCGTTTGTAAAAAAATTAAAATATTTATTTAAAACATTTTAAAAATTCAAGGATAAAATTAAATTTCCTTTGATTAAATAAAAATGATATTTTTATTTTTTTTTGAAAATTATGGACATAGATGAAAAATATGCCCGACCAATAGTAAAATGAGATTGAATTTTCTTTTTAACTTTTTTTCTTGATTAAAATAAAAATAGTGGAAACTTTATAAGAAAATATGGATAAAAATTTAAATATATAGAGTAAAATAAAATTATTTTATCTTAAAATTGATAAATTATAAGATTCCTTTAACAAAAATATATGCAATCCTAAAAGAAATCATGTTTCTAAAATAAATCCTTACCTCTTTAATAACTTTTAAATTGTAACCCCATGAAATATTATACATTTAATGAAACTTTAATAATTATTAATAGTTATATATTCATTTAAAACACCTAAAAGTGGAAGTATATACTCCACATAAAAATAAATATGTTCATAATAACAAATACATCTCAATGGAGTGGAAATCGAGACAAAATCCCATACCTCAAGTTCGAATTTCCTCATAAGTTATTTTAATATCTTTTATAATTTATTTAAATTTGTTATAATTAAACAAAATAACCATATAAATATCTATAATATCATATATTATCAATTTATAACATTTTATCACTCATTTTTTAAAAATACTTGACTGTTATCATTATTTTGGTTGTTAACTGCCTCATTTTACATGTATGTTTTGATTCAGTTGTTTTGTTCCTTTTGTCTTGATAAATGTTAAATAATCTCCATAATTTTATTCAAGATATAAATATCATATATATTCAGTATATAAATACTTATAGTCATCCAAAAAATATAGATATATAAAAACTAATTATAATGTTCATAGAGATGGTAGGCCATACGTACATTTGAACGTTGTTTTCATTTTTCAACAGATGGAATGAAATAAAGGTAAATAATTATTAACCATTTTAGAGTCATTAATATATCATATATATAATATATATTCATTAAATATAAACTTTTTTACCATCCACATAAAGTGTAAATGAAAAACTGATCAAATCATTTCTTGGAGGTGGTTATCCACACATACACATAAGAGACGTTATTGTTTCCCAAAGTATTGGAAGGTAATAAGGAAGATATGATATTTTAATTTAATAATAATAAATATTTTATAAATATCATACATATTAATTAGTTTCATCTTTATGACCATCCAAGTAAAGTGGTGTTGGAAAACAAATTACACCGCTTTGTGGGGATGATAAGCTGTATTTATACACAAGAGATGTTTTCATTTTTCATTGGATAGTAAAGAGATAGAAAATGGTTGTACAATAATCATAATTACACCTATTTATATTTATGATACTAGATTTATTATTTTAGGATGTATATTACACATTAAGAAGAAGTAGAATAAGAAGTAAACTATAAAGAGTCAATAAAGCTGATTACCTCTTCCTTCATAGATTTCATTTAAATATCCTCTTAAGGGACTTAAGATTTGTCTTTTGGAAATAAAAAATATCTATAACTTGGATAATTATTTTGATAAGATAAATGGATTTTTTATTAATCCAGGTTTATAAATGTGGTGTAAATAAAATAGAGAAGGGGTGACTTTTTTTATGCGAGGGGAGGGAAATTCTGGGAATCACTTAAATTATTAAATTAATATAAATTATTTTTCTTGTCCAAATGTATTATAATTTATATAATTATAATATAATATTATTATGGTTCTAAATAATTTCATATAATAAAATTTTGATAATTTTTAGTTATTTTTTTCAGCCTTATCTTTTAATTTTGATGTCTATTAACCGTTTTTACAATTACAACAATATTAAAGTTTTCTAACCTTTAAGGGTCAAAAAATGTCTCTATAATAGAAAAATGACCCATAAATATAACTTGGTGGATTTTATCTACCATATTACATTAAAATTTATGCATATATAATTTTCATGAATTTTAAATCATTTAATAAAGTATTATTTACTATAAAATATAATAATTGTCATTTTTGAAACTATTCATTTAATTTTATATTAAATAAATCATAAAAAATATGGAATTAAAATATAATAATTCAACACGTCCCTAATATATTATACTATAACATTCTTGGAACATTATAACTCACCAAAATTATATTACTTTTAATATTTTTAATACCATTTATCTTGTTTTTCTATTAATTGAATAAATACTACATTAATATTGCATAAATATTTATGATAAACATTTAATTAATATAAATTCAAAATAAAATACCATGAAAAAAAAATATTTCAAATTACTATTTATAACATAAAATAAGTTGTTTTTATCCCCATCATAAAATATTATATATAAATTAAAAGCAAGTGAATGACATTTTTAACTTAACCCTTTACTTAAATATTAGAAATGTAAAAACCAAATATAAATGGAGAAAAGGTCATATTTTTAGAGTTTAAAAGATTATATATTAAATATATTCATCCAGTGAAATAAATTCACGTTTTGGATGTATTTTTATTTCTTTATCACATTATTTTGAACCTTAATTACAGGATTTACCCTTTAACGAGGAGATAAATTTTACCATGGTTATTATTAATATTTCCTAGAAATAAAAGAGGCCAATTTAAAAAAATTTAAAACACTATTTATAGATATGTAATCCATTTTATAAAATTTAATATCTATAATTTTAATAAATCTATTTTATAATAATTTCACAAAGTGCGAAGAAAAACAGTTTTTTGAAAAAATATATTTTATGTGTAAAAGTATTATTATACCAAGTTAAAGTGAAATGATGATGTAAAAGATATAAATTAAATTATTTATAACAAAAATAAACTACTTTTAATTTTAAAACTAATCCAAATCAAAATAAAAATATGAAAATACTAGAAAATAAACTACGATTTTCTTTAAAAATCAGTATTTTCACTATTCTCCCAAAAATTATTTTTTAGAAAATTCTTGAAAATTTAACCTAATCTAATATTGGTATGATGATTTAAAAAATTATATAATTATCACATAATAATATTTTAATATTTTTTATGGTTTATTTTAACTCATTGATACGTGCAAAGAAATTTATCAAAGATATCTATTTAATATATCATAAAATATTGGGTTTTCATTTTAAATGGGTTTTTAATTTTTTTTTACAAAAGGGATAGGGTTTTCAATATTTTTAAAAAGGGGTCTAAGATGTGTGAACCCCGTTCACGCATCCTCCCGAGAGGAAGGATGCATGAACAGGGTTCACGTATCCCACAAATAGCTAGAATAAAAAAATAGCAATATGATATCGATAAATATTAATTAAACATATAAATAAAATAGTAATAAATATAAACAAAATATTTGTCAATATTTTTAAATAGTAATTACAAACTAATAAACTTAAAGTAAAAATTAAGAAATATTAATAAATATCAATTAAATAATAGAAAATATTAAAATAATGTTAATAATTATTAATAAATATTCATAAATAATAGATATTCATTAAATAATTGTTAATAGATATCTTTGGTGTACTGCTCGATTTGGGAAGTAATGTCGTCCTCTACCAACTGATCATGATACCACATAAAACAAGAACTTATGCACTTATCATAAAGGGTAATCCAAATTAATTTCAGGATGAAGATATTAAATGTGATATGTAACTTTTATTATAATAATCGACCTAAAACTGATGCACTAACTTTAACAAATTGATTAAAAATATTCAAATACAAAAAAGAAGGATAAGTGGCCTTTGAGCGCATTTATACTTGAACTTTTCGTATGTCTTTGATTAATTGAATTACAACCTCTTCTTATTTAGTTTATTTTTTTGTTAACAAAGGAAGAGGGATTGAAAAAAACATTCCTCTTTCAATAACATGATCTTCCTAAACATTATACAGTAATTTGGTTTGATTCTAATTAATATACTAATTCTGGCGGTAATTTCATATTTCTTCATTTATATCCCCTTCAAGGGAAACACTCATAAACATATTTATAATGGTGAATTTTTCCAATAATGGTTTTCAAGATGTTCTAATATATAGAATACATTAGAATTTATCTTTGGCTTATGAATGTCGAGATTTGAAAACTTATATAACTTCATCAAGGATGATCTTCTTCAATACTTATTTTTCAGGATACCAAAACATGATCTAACCATGATTATATCTTATTTATACTTATTGTATTGGATATTCTAACATATATTCTTGAAATTCATCAATGATGACCTTCTTCCTTATCAATGGAGTTGGTCATGTTTTGATAGTATTCACGATTGCACATCTGAAAATTTGTTCTAATTTATATTGTGTAGAAGAGATCCCTTCTCCTTACATTTAGATTTTTGGGTCGATTTGTTTCCCTTATTAGTTTTCATGGATGGTGAAATATTAACCCTATTAAGGGTTGCTTCTTATTCTGGAAGAATATGAATTCAATATTTTTCATAATATCCATAATTTTATTACATGATGGATGTATTTTAACAGTAAAATCCTCTAGTGAAAATTGTGTACTAGTAGAAATTGTTTCCTTTTATAAAGTTTGAATATGTATCTTCTCAAAATTGGCCAAATGAAATTATAATTCTTATTATAGTTATTCTGATATTCAATCATAATCATCTACTCTTCACAAATATCCATTATTCATTCAAATTATTCTTCATACAATTTAATTTTTTTAAACAAATAATTGTGTTCCATGATATTCTAAGATTTTACATATAATTTTAAATCATTGAGATCAATAATATTTTTCAAGATTTCTACAAGTTCACGCATCTTTTCATCCAGAATCTATTTGATTTAAAAATAATTAAAATAATTAATATTAATTAATTAATTTAATCATATTATTTATTATACAAATATATATATATATATTGGAAGATAATTTGATAACAGTAAGACACTTATTAAAAAAATAATAGAAGTCTATAAATGATAACATTAAGACACATAAAAAATGTATCATAAATAAAATATCAACCTAATCTACGCCTCTGGCATGGATGCTCCTCTGTCCCACGTCCAGGCATATACTAGATGCATCCACGCCGTGTCTGTCTATGTCTGTGCTCTGGAATATGCTGTGCATCCTCATCGACAACCACCTCCACATCCTCCTATGTGACAAGTGGTGGATGTAGAGTCTCACCACTAGTACCTTGTCCTGCATCTAAGGATAGTGGAAGATGGATGGAACTCTCAGCAACATAGGATGTAGATGGATGCTCTGTTGTGGATGACTACAATAAAGCATTGATCTCAAACCAGTCATCGTCTGTGTGTACCTGTGGTTGTGCCTGAGAAGTTGGAGGAGCATTTGAATGATCATGATAAACACCCTTTTCCAGTGGAACAATAGCATGTGGCCAAGCAAGCTGGAAACCCTCCTCCTATGGAATAACAACATCCATAATAGGGTCATCACCCCCAGGTACATCTATGTGAGGCTCAGCAGGCTCCGCGGCCTCCACAGTAGGTGGTAGATTAAAGAAAATGCCATGATAAATCTCTCCCATCGACTGAAGTAGCTGTTCCACAAGGGTGTGAAAATATGCTGGGTCAAAGGAAGATCTCTCCACTGGATTAGACATATGAAGTAGATGAAAAATACGAGCATCCTGCGAAAACAAATTCCATTGTTAAGTAATATGAATATAAAATCTATTGAACAGTGGAATGAAGAATGCATACCAACACATGAAAGCCCCGTCCATGCCGTGTCATAAATCTGACTGGGGACCTGATGTACCAGCTTGCATAGTTCATATGATCCTTCAAAAGAAAACGTATTGTCCTTGCCCCTCGAAACTGGGACTCCCGTCGTCTATCCCATAACGCAACATATCTGGCATGGTAGCTCCTCCACTCAAAATCCCTCTCCCCTAACATCTTCAGGGAATGCAATGAATCCAACTGACTGGGCAGGTCAGGAACTTGCTGAAGGAATCCAAATAGCCTCATAAACCTATCCGTCTGATGACACTCGACTATATGAAAATGAATCAGTGGAACCCTACAGTAGCCGATAGCAAGCATCTCTGTACTATACGGTGGCAGACTCTGAAGGATATCATCTATATATGGAATCCATGTAATCTGAAAGAAAAAACGAATAATCAATTAATAAATGAATAGATGTACAGTAAAAAGTAAAGATTTAACAATATAAATAATAATCACTTACATCGTTTTGTCGAATTCTGTCTAACATAAGTCTGTAGGCATGAACATCATGTCTGGGAGAATCTGAATATTGATGCGCCTGACTCCACCTTTAGATGACATTTTTATTTTTACATTTCATAATATAATCTTATACAATTAAGTTAGGTATTATAAGGAATTAATAACATAACAACGTCCATGTAGAGCCTCTACTACAATATCAATTGGTAATGGCGCACGAGCATGTGGAGATAAATGATGGATGTACTCCCATACCCACATCTGTAGAAGAACCATGCATCATGTGATCTACATCTTATCGATGCGACATGTTCTGCATAGGGCCCTGTATGTATATGCTAGGCAGACAGACCCCCAACTATAGCAGCCTACCTGGTCCAAATTCTCTAAAAGAGATAAATACATCAAGTGCATAAAATTAGAAGAGTGGTCAAAAAAAGCGTGCCACCGATCAGCCTCAAAATATATGCACGTGAAAATTGTAGCACGGTGACGTCATCCACATCATCTAGTAAATGTGTAAAGTGCTGGTCTAACCAAGGTATTCTCAATCTACCATCGATGATGGTCTTTCCATCATCCTGGACATCTATGCTCAATAGTCTATGAACAAGCTTAGGAAAATCTAATAGAACTCGTCCTGTCAGAGCATGTTCGTTGATAGAAATGCCTAACATAATGTCCACATCCTGTAATGTAATAATCATCTCCCCCTCACTGAAATGGAAAGTATGTGACTCTGGACTCCAACTCTCTACAAGTGCGACAATGAGATGATGATCAAGAAATGTGAAGTCTTACATCGCAACTCCATAGAATCCAGCTCGACGAAGATGGGGGACGATAGCGGGAGGTGGTGCAGTATGATGGAAATGGTGAGATCTGCGTACACTCAAGGGAGTCACATGACATCTCTCTAAAATCATCCGTGATATATGAGTATCCTGAGATATAAGAAATGGAAAACCTTCCATCCGCATACATGATATCATCGTTACTTTTTAATAGTGAATTGAATAAAAATTGTAAACTTTTATTTTAAAAAAATCTACAATAAGAAAAACAAGGTAGAAAATAAAGAAGCAGTGATGAAAAACTTGCATTGAAGATGTGGAAGCATGATATATTCATTTTATTTTGGTGTTTTTTTAATAGTTTTAGTATCATAAAATTATTTATGATAAAATCTAAAAATTTTAAACTTTTATTTAAAAAAAATCTACAACAAGCAAAATTAGGTAGAAAATAAAGCAGTAGTGATAAAAAACCTGCATTGAATATGTGGAAGCATGATATATTCATTCTCATTCGGTGTTTATTTTTTTAATAGTTTTAGTATCATAAAATTATTCATGATAAAATACAAAAATGAGACAAACCAAAATTCAAACATCTCAAAAATGGAGCAGGTCAGAAATAATAGGATTCAATAATGAAACATTCACATACGAAACAACATATAAATATTAATGATACGGTACACAGCCTCAATCATGGATGACGAGATATATAACTCTGTCCTTCCACTTGGGGAAATCTCTTATGAGTATGTCCTTCTGCGTGGCAAATATTGCATCGTATTATCCCTCCCCATTGCCGAGGCCAATCCATCTCATTTCTGATGCGAGTTGACTTCGGTGTTCCTCGGGGCCACAACCTGGTAGCATGAAGCCAATAATTTTAAAAATAACATACATTGAAAAATCATAAATGAAACCAAAACCATCTTATTAAATATAGAAATATTAGGGATGATGGTTGGTTGATCAGCAAGCAATGTGATAGAGTGGAAGTCACCAATAGGCATCCAAGCAGCACTATAACTATTAACCAAAGTGCTCATGTGATACATCAGGTCAACATATGCCTCAAATGATATATTTACCAAAGCGCAAGCTGCGATAACATGTGCACATGGATATCTAAATTCCAGAAAGCTTCCACAATCACAGTACCTATTGTCCAACATCACGAAAACACTCCACCAGTAGTGCATGTAGCCTGGTCGTAGCATTGTCTTACCCAAAATCTCCTCTTTTACATATCAAAGGCTATAATATTCCATCTTGAAGCCTCATTCCGTATCCGATCAATATCACTTTGAAAATGCTGAGTAAAATGCATTCCATTTTCCATCCTCTGGTAGGCCTTTCGGGATCGGTCAACAAAGTAGTGAACACATCTAAAAAACGTCTCTTGTACTAACCCTGTGATTGGGAGTTTGCACACACCCTTGAGGACCCCATTTATGCACTCCAGTATATTAGTGTTCATATTCCCATATCTCATGCCACCATCATATGCTAATGACCATTTTTTCCTTTTGAAATTTTCATCATATATTCATATACCTCCTCATTAACAGTTCTAATCTCTTCAAGACGTTGATCAAACCTTTCTTGTAGGGGTTCATATGCTGAAACCATAAGATAATAATGTATTAAAATGGATATTAATTTTTTAAAAAAGAAAGTTTAGAAAACCATACCCAACTTGAGGATAGCCTTCTCTATGGCCTCATCTCTAAAATGATTATGCATAATACTTGTAATATGTCTAATGTAATAACGATGATAATCATTCGGCTCAGTCCAAGAAACCCCATCACTACTCACGTCCTCTACAATTGCTCGATGGCGATCAGATATCAGACACAAGACCTATTTTTGCGTGACATGAACATGTAAACATGCCAAAAACCTGCTCCAACATTCAAAATTTTCTTTTTCAACAATAGCAAAAGAAAGTGGCAGAGGAGCGCGATTACCATCCTATGCGGAAAAAATGAGTAGAACACCTATATACTTGCCAAAAAGGAATGTGCCATCTACCTGAATAAATTGTTTACAATAGGGAAAGGTAGCAATGCATGGTCTAAATGCCCAAAAAAGCCTATTGAACTTCACCTTAGACCGATCAACTCAATGATTCTAGGATACATACTCAACATTTTCCAAATGATAAATAATATGATTGTTGAGAGACAACAATTCCATAAGTTGTGGAAAAATCACATAAGATTTATCCCAATCACCATACACTTTTACAATGGATTTCTTTTTTGCATTCCAAGCTTTGTTGTATGATATCTTATAGTTATAAAACTATTGAATTTTTTCCCAAACAAGGGAAACAAGAACATCCTGACATGTTCGTATCATCTCACAAATAACAGTAGATATAAACTCTACATCAAGGGAAGAGTGATCTTGTGCCAAGCTGGGATGCAGAAAAGTGTGTGGGCCTTCTAATTTGGTTATCTTCTAACATCCATAATATTTATCAAATATTTATCTTAATCAAAATTTAAATTCTGACCCATATTTTTCAAAATGAATGAGATATTTGGTCTTCTTTGACTCATCAACCACAAATGTGAAATGTCTCTCAATGTGGTATTGCTTTATCACATTTTTCATGGCCAGTTAACTTTCAGACTCTTTCCCAACATATATGGAATTATCATTTGATGCAGAATTATTCCCTATAATGATAGGGAATTTAGAAGATGGTGTAATGACATCCCAATCAAAATGATGTTCACGAGACATTCCTTCAACTAAGGAACTCAAAACTAAAGGCTGATTACCACTAACTGGTGGATGTAGTGGATGTCTATCTCTCAAAGGAACCTCAGAGGTTCATTCCCCACCACATCATCTCCTGATGAATCCCAAGATTCTTCTTCCTTAGATAAACTTTTATGCACTATATCAGCACACAAAGGGATGTCATCTATATTTCCTTCCAGATTTTTATCATCTTCTTCATAACATTCTTCCACAGGAGTCATATGAGGAGGAGGCAATGAATAAGACTACTGTGAAGGATCGGCTTCTACAGAGCTCACAAAGCATGGTTCTGTAGTAATCGATCACACCACATTAATATCAGAAATGACAAAAAATAACTCCATCAAACCATTATTACACTATTTCTTGAATAACAGAGAAGCCTCTATCCAATCCTCATCATCGACTATAGGGTACTCTCTGTGCCACAGACGCTGAGGATATTGAATATGTCGGTATCTAATTGAAGTGATTGCTTGTTTAGCCCTCAGTTTTAACTGACTATGAATCTTATTACGAACTACATCTAATTTCATACAACCATGAAGATTTACCACTTTGGTAGGTGGAACAATGTAGCTAAAATCCTGCTCGGTATAAATTACCTCACCGTTGCAATATATTTGCGTAGACATAATTACCTATAAAAAAATATTAAAAAATATTATATAATACATTAAAATTTTAAATTATTTAATTTGGTTTTGAATAATTTATTATCTTGAGACTTTTTTTGTATTGATTTATCACTCTTAAGGTATAGTGATTGTGATATTGTCACAAAAGAAAATTTAATATAATGTTTCATAATGTTTAATTACTTATGAATATTTAATCATGACTTGATCTAGAGTCTTATGATTAGTTTATCATTATCTGATAAACTAACCACAACCTATGGATGGAATCCTATCTCTATTATCAAATATTTCAGCAACCTCCAATCTCTTATCAAAATGCAATGCCTCCTCTCGAACGAGTTCTCAAATTCCTCTTCCCAGACACCACTTTGGGGAAGCCTGTTTGGGGACTCCTCTTCGTGGGCGTCTATCTTTTAATTAAAAAATTTCTCGCATGCATGTGAGGGGGTCTAGGGGTATGTAATACCTAACTTTTTTTTAAGAAGACACGCAGGTCCTTACACTTACTGAGAGATGACTCGCAGGTCATCAATGCAGAAAAAATGTAATTATTAAAAATTTATTAACCACATACACAAAATAAAACATGAAATTTCAATTATGCATGGTCGGTCATCTCAAGATAAGTTATCACTCATACCATGTTTTTTGATATAATTATTATGTTATCCATATTATATAACTTTATATATTACTAAATGAAATTTATATTAAATACTACACCTTTTTTCCAAAAATTTAACTTCATGTGTGTGTATATATATATATATATAATCATTAATAACTTTTAATAAATTTTATTATAACTAATATAATTGAGATTTACATAATAAAAACTTTTGTTATTTTAAATTTTATGAAATTGTAATGTTTTTTGGCCATTCTTCTGCTTTTCAAAATATAAGTAAATATATTTTCTAATTTATTGATTAAAAATATTATTACTAGTAAATAAAAGTAATATAATTTAGACTTACATCAAAACCGTTCATTAAAATAAACTTCTCTAACATAAATTACTTTTCCTAAATATTCAACATGTTAGACATAACATAAAACATTCAATATTCAGACAACATACATTAAAAAAATTAAATCATACAAACATTCAAAATCCAAAAAATTAAATCATACAAAACATTACACATCATGCATAACATATGAAATAAATAAATAATACACAAAATTAAACATACAAATTAAATAAATAACCATAATTAAAATAATTAAAATGTTAAATAGAAATTTTACCTCTATAAAAGCTACAAATATTTGTTGAAAAAGAATTTCTGTAGGGCTCTGCATCAAAATCCATTAGAGAAAAATGGTTTTTGAGGTGGAGGGGGGGTCCACTTTTATAAACTTTCTCGGTGGGATGCGTGAACCTCGTTCATGAATCCTTCATAGACCAGCTGAAGGATGCGTGAACGAGGTTTACACATCTTCTGTGGGGGCAATGATGCATGAATGCCATTGACACATCCTTCCACAATGAAGGATGTGTGAACGCCATTCACGCATCCAAGGACCATTTTTAAAATTACGCGAACCCCAATCCCCTTTCCCGATTTTTTTTATAAAACCCAAAAAAAATCTAAAATACTGGTCTATTACACTGTATGATTAGTTAAGACTTTATTAATACACATTATAGTACCACTAGAAAAATAGTGTTTTAAATTCACATCAACAAAAATGTAAAATAAATTTTATCAAACACCCTCACACTTATATTATACCACTCATTATCATATCTTAAGAAAATATAATTTTCTTTTCAACCAAGGGTTCTAACTGATACATATATATCAAAAATACCATTCTTAAGTGACATGTTTCCCCAAAATTAATTAGTTTAAATCAATTAATCACTTTCAAACTAATAAATTATGTATAAAAACACATATTAGTTAATTTTTGATTATTTTATTATATGAAACCATCTTGATTTAATTCAAATTTTTTCTTCAAAATGTTTCTAAAATGTTTTACCTGTAATAAATTTTAGTTAATTAATGTTGAAAAAATAAGTTATTATGAAAAATTACAAATAATTTTTTATTGATTATTCAATTATTTAGAACCCATAACAATTTCTTAACAAATTTTTTTTCTAAATATTGTATCAAAAAAATTATGGAAAACATGTTTTCTAATAACCCCAGTAATGAAACCATTATGGGATCCTACGTGATTAATTTCATGCATGTATGCATGCGTGGTTCTACCCTTTGTGAAGAGTAAAATAAAAAACTATAACTAGAAAAATTATATTTTATAAAACTAAAAAAACTTAATTCTTAAACACCAATAATCAATATCCATTTATTTGGTAACTTTATATTTCACCATATGGGTGTTACCTAAGTATTAGGTTGATTTTTGTTTCAATTTCGGATGAAAATATCTCTTTATAAAAACATCTAAAATATTTAAAACAACTAAAATAATTCTGTGATAATACATTTTAATGTCTTTAACCAAGTAACCATTTGTACGGATTGAACTAGAGTGTTTAATGACCAGAGGCATACATGATCATACACTAGAGTCTACTAGTTATGAGGTAGGTTTTGCTGATATTATTGGGTAGAATGTAAATTTAATATCATTCAATGCAATAATAAATAAATAATGAGAAAAAATAATGTAGATAATAATTTTAGAGTATAAAATGGTGTTAAATAGAAAAAAAATACCATGATAAATAAACAATCACCATGAAAGAACACAATAAACCTTAATGATATATAATTATACATCATATTAAGGATAATATAATTCGATGATCATATGAATGACTTAACAAAATATGAAAACAATAAAAATAAACAACTAAAAAGGAAACCAATATCACCTAATTACATTTTTCTCATCCACATCAACTTATTATATATTAAAAAATGTGTTACTGGTTATAACCTAATTTGAATTCTTAATGTAATGGCTGCACATCCCTCAAGGTGAACCTATAGGGTTTGATCATGTAACTCATTAGGTTACCATCAACAGTGACCCTAAAAATCCATTATATATATGAGTACATGTACAATATGTGATTTATTTTTAGTATAAAATAGGTATAACAATATCAAACAATAATAATTTATTTATACCTTTGTGATAAAATTAATAAAACATTTACCTTTGGTGTTGGGTTCCTATTTCCTTACCATGGTTCTATGGAAGCCAACTATACCTTCCCTAAACCATTAATAAAGTCATGTCATTAGGAACTAGGAATTATCTATATGAGGTAAATTAATTCATATATATAACCACATCCTTATGTGAAAAAATAGTTATTTTCCAGAGGGACATACATATAAGGAAAAGAGAAGACTATTTATTTACCATGGGAATACCCATATTGGGAAAGGGGAAAATGAATCATGTTCTCTAAGCATATATATAACAATTCATTATCTCAATTATTTTAAGAAATTAAAAACTAAACCCAATATCATAACATATATACCTAGAAATAATAACAATATATAACAAAATCAACTAAAAAACAACATCTTAATAGTATAAAAATCGTCACATGAATGATAATAATTTTGTTAAATAATTTTAGGATATAGATGTTTTAATTAAATTTATTTAAAAAACAAATCCTTTTTCATAAATATGATTCATCCTACCTCATGTTTCTATTCAAAAAACACTATAAATTATTCAAGTGATAAATGTTTCTTCTATCGAGATAGATCATATCTCAAGAATACCAACAACCATCATCAGTTTTGTAAAACATTAACCCCCACCACAATTATCACTTTATAAATGGTGGAAATTTCATTACACTCAATTAAAACATTTCTATAATAAAGAAATTATTTTTTAATCCCTTATTAGAAAACTATCATCCCCTACTGCCACTGGAAAAATTTCAATTATGGATGTACATGATTACACAATACCTCTTAAAAGCATCTAAGTCAATGATATGATTCACCTTGTTTATCACACTTTGTGTATGCTAAATTTATTTTTAATTAATTTTAATTATATTTATGAGTTAATAGAGATTAATGTGAATATATTGATACATAATATTTTTAATGAATAAGATCTTAGAAGTTAAAAGTAGTATCCAAGAATTTTGTGAAAAAGAGTTCTCAAATATTGTTTCACCTTGTATTAAGTAGATAAAAATTAAAATAAAAATCCTGAAATTTGGTGTTTGATGTTTCTTTTCATCATTTATAATACAAAATAATGGGTTCATGTATCAAAATCATTGGGAGGTCCATTATTTTTTAAAGGAAAAAGTGTTTTAAAGATTTGAATTCCACAAAAGAGTTAAAATGGAAAATTATATATCTCTATGATGATGGAAAGGATGAAGTATTGACTATGATGATTGGGATGATGATGTATTTATTGAAGAATCAAGTTAAAGAATGTATGATGGGTATATTTTCATGTTTTTGCAATACATAAATCATTTTTAAATCCACTTATATTTTTTGAGAGTCAAAGGATGTTAAGGAGCTATTTAGCTAGTTGGAAAAGAATATGAGGATCTCTAAGGATGGTTTTAACAATTTTGTGATGAGACTAGAAAATGGATAAGACATGGAATTATCATAATCTCGAGATATGTACTTCCTAGGGTTAATAAATATCCTTCAGATAGTTCAAAAATTTCCTCATAAGGTTGTGTCTGTTTATCATAAGGTTGAGGTAATCCATTATATGGTTGGGATAAGAATTCATAATGTTGGTATATCTCATTGTGATGTTCATAAATATCCATTATAACATTGGAAAATTTCACTATAAGGTTGGGGAATCCCATCATGAGGATTTGACACATACTCCATAAGGTTCATTGTAGGACCCGATAAGGTATTTTAAAATAGTGCATGAAGTCTATAGGAATTTATTGGAAGAATAAAGTTTTATAATTCGTAAGTGTAAAAATTTTATATTATCAAAATTTGGTTGAAGATCCACTAAAATATATAGACACCACAAGTACATTATATGTAAGTGAGAATATTAGATAAATAAAAATAGAGGCTTAAACAGATAAGGAAACACGTGTAATATTGATTTGGATTCCATGTATGAGTTAACCTTAACGACGTAAAAGTAATCAAAAAACTTTAATGTGTCATCCTAACCTGTGTATAAGTCTATAGAGAAGTGTTTTTAAATCTTCTTATGAGTGTTTATAAAGTGAATATGATTCACTGGCTACTACTATGTATGATTCACTAGATATCAGGTGTAAGAGTCATTTGAGTGGAGAGAATGTACTAGTAACATTCTCATACAAAGATATGATAAATCTAATCAATACTAGGAAAATATATCTTCAATTATATGAATAAACAAAGTTATATATCATTATTATAGATAGATATGAATACAAATTATTTTTTTGGAGTTTCATATGAAAAAGAGGGATCCTTGGCCACTTCTGTAATATGCATGAATAAATTCACAGTAGATGTTGGAGTGGATTTTATTGAAATAAAAAGATTAAAATAATGATGGTAAGTTCAATGGAATAAGATCATGTTAGTTTTTTATATCCTTATGTAGTTAATAAATTAGATATATGTGGTATATATATATATATATGTTTATATGTCCATGACAATTCTTAATTATCTTGGATACTGAATCTTCAATAATTTATATAAAGGATGAAGTTTCAAAGATTTTTAAGTTCTAATAATTGTAGAGATTTGAAATAATGTATTCACACAATTCAATGAATATTTATAAGACTAAAAAATGAAGAATAAAATTGTTATTGTTATTCTAAAAACATATATTTATTATAGGTTGAAGAATTTGGAAATGGTAAAACAAATTCAATAAAAAAAATGAAGATCTTTGAGTATCAAACATAGAAGGAGAACTGAATCTTATATTCTATACATTCTAAATATTCAAAGAGTGAAGTGAGAGATCTAATAAATACCTATTTTGATAAAAGAAAATAAGAATAAAAAGGGAGAATAAGAATCAAGTGTTTTTCATTATATTTTTCAAAGAAATAAGAGAAGAATTTACTTTGTGAAAGACAATATAAAGTAGAATCGTCCATTAATTTATGCTATGAATAAGAAGTGGTACCATCATGATGCTGTGTAACTATGTGAAGAAGGAGAAGAATACCAAGGAAACACACTAATAAATCTTTATATTTTTAAATAGGTGTTATAATCTATTTTTTATCCAATTATATTTAAGAATTTTGGAGTGGTAGTATGAAACATAGTGGGATATTTCAGGAGTGTTGGATAAACTATACATGATTGGGAGACATGTAACTTAGATACAAGGATAAAACCTGCCCTTTTTTTATCATAGGTTGATATCAGTGGGTCGTGTGATTATGGAGGGATCCATATCACACCAAGTATAAACCTTTATCTTTTAATGTTGAATGTTTTAAATCTACTGTGATTCTTGTGTGTGCATGTTTGAATGTGTTACATACAATAATAAAGGTAATTAGAGATAACAATAGAACCATTAACCTTAACAAGTAACATGGTTAAAAATAAAATGGATAAAAAGAAAAAATTTGATTAAAACACATTGACACTAATTCTCCCCACTCCCATAAGTGATATACATATCCCAAATATGAACTATAAATTGTTATTAGAGCAAGGTCCACCTCTGATTAGATTATCTATTTTTGAAGTTTTTATCTTTGGATAATGTGAGTATCTTTTGAAATTTATAATTAAGTATAGTTTTTTTGATGATCTATCTATTTTAAATAAAATTATATTTCCACAAAGACTATGATGTATAATAGAAACAAGGAAAATAATATGCTAAATAAATTTACCCACTTTTTTAAATAAGAAGCCTTAGTCCCTCAATGTAATTATGACACAGTTGATAGACCTAAACTAAATATAGAATAAATGGTGGTTGAATATACCAATAAAGACGTGGAAATATTTAAATCTTAAAATAATCAATAAATTAATGTTCTCATGAGGAAATTGAAACCTTTTGTCCAATCAATCCTTAAAAGGAGACAAGAAATAGTGGGTGTGATGACATGTCAACTGATATATCTTTTTGTGGACTAAAATATTTGTTGTATTGATTTAACAAAGAATTAATTTATTTGATTTTTGAAAAATTTGAAAGAAAATAGGAAGTGATCATCAATATTGAGGAGGTGTTAAATAAAATAGAGAAGTATTTATAATAAAAGTTTCTATACAATGTAAATATCTACAAAAAAATTATATTGAAAGAATATATGTTTGTGTTACATGAATAAAATTTCTCTAAATTGGAAGAAGAGTGGCCTAAAAAATACATAAAATGGACAAGGCCACTAAAGGGTTATAAGTGAAGCTCTATAGATTGGAGTAAAATAAAAATAAATAGTATCGATGGCAGGAATTCACAATTAGTGGTTAAATCCACGAAAATAAATGAACTTAATGAATTTTTTAAGAGGAATATACTATGAATGAAGAAAATAATTTTAATATTAGGTAATATTTTAAAGTTATTTTATTGATTAAATATTAGAAGATCACACTCAATATGAAGCGTATTTAATTGGAAATCATAATGAATAATATTAAAAAGAGGGAAATTGGTCCTTAATAGATGAAAGAGAATAAATATTCTACCACTAACTATTGTAAGGAAGATTATAATTTTAAAAGTCCACCATCACATGGAAATAATATCATTACATCATATAATGATCATTCTCTATTAGTTTCATAAAAAATAGGTATTATGAAGTTTAAATTTTATTACTCATTCTGAGTTTAGTTCTGTTAATAATAATATTTTAAAATCTAAATCTATAAAAAAATGGATTAGTAGAAGTGATGAGTAGACTATTACCATGTATATGGTGGATATATGAATGTGTAAAGAAGATATTCCCCCAAAAAAATCTTAACCAGTTCTGGAGAAATCCAACGAACAACATGTTATCAAATATAAACAAAATATAGTTTTAAAAAGAAGATCAAGATTTATTATGATTTATTAGTGCTTCTATAGGATTGGATATAAACAATTGGATTTTTGGTGTAATCCATCAATTCCATAGTAAAATGGAAGACCATTTCATGGAAGATCAAGTTATATAAGAAGAAACTTCCATAGATTAAGAGGAATAATATATGTACTTCCAATAAATTTGAAAATATTAGAGATATATATGATGTTTTTGTTGTTTGTGGTCACAAAGATGGTGTATTCTCATATTAATATGTATCAAACACAAATTAATAAATAATAATAGAAAATATAATAAAGAAGGGATAAAAAACCATGATAATGAATATAATGAAAGATATAATTTAGTATACTCCCAGGAAGTTCCAAAAGATGAGTGAATCATCCTTGAACCATAAAAAGAATGGAAATATTATTTAAATTTGTTTCAATAAGATATAAATAATGTCTACATATAATAGTGTCAATGCGATAAAAGTAACTCATATGTTTCCATGTGAAAACTATAAGAAGTTATCCAATGTTTTTAAATATTTTTATGTCATTTGGATAGATGATTTGGAGGAATCTAGGAAAATAGGGCAACACAAGTAATACCTCATGGTAAATAAAAAATAATGGATTCCACATGAAAATCATGAATTCACTGAGAGGTTTTCAATAAATTAAAACCTTGGTGTTGATGAGGAACAAATTGGGAGATGAAATGAATTTGGAATTAGTGAAAAACGTTTTCTAATATTATGAACAAAAAAGAAATAATCCTTAAAGAGAATAAAAAATACATTTAACATGAAGGTTTTGAAAAATATTGACATCCCAAACAAAGTATAGGAATATGCAAAATTACTATCCTATTTAAATAATAATTAGATTTGAAAATCAGACATGGAAGTATAAATAATGGAGAAACCTAGCTTATAAAATTTTATAAATCCTTCTATTCACATTGATAAGTTAGAAGAGACAGCTTATTCACTTACCTTTGTGTGTTATCTTTATTCTTATAATGCATGGAATTTAAGGTGAAATATGTTATTAGGGGGAACCTGATAAGAAGTTATACCATCAATACTAGATATAAAATCAAATAATATACCATACTATATTGATATAAAATTAATAATTTTAATTTGACTTAATAAGATGATCTACTATGAATATTTAGAAGTTTTCAAATCTTGATAACTTTATTAAGAAAAACATATTTAGAAAATTTTCTGCTTAGTTTATCTTGTAATCTATTTATAGAATACATCCACCATAATGAATATTGGTTAGATTACCTTATGGAGGGAGATACAAGTAAAGAGGAACTAAGAAAGTTCTATAATTATCCATATCATACAAATATGAATATTTTGGAAAGTGATTAAAAAGGATGTTAATAAAATGGTATAATTTCTTATTATTTCATCTCTGGAAACCGAATAAAATCCAAATATAAAATGGGAGAAATAAAATTTTCAATAACATAAACAACAAATGTTTATAGAAGATATAGAGATATCATTTGAAATGTTATTCCTTCCTTGTGTCTAAAAGTTTTTTAATTGCGTGTTAAAGTGAGTGTAGAAATCTAGGTTGATATATTTCATGAGAGATTTATATCACAGTTGGTACCATTAATTTTACAAGCCAAAAACATTTGGACATTCATTGAGAAAGATAATTAGTATCTCATTTTATTTGGAAACATATTATTTTATGATGGAAAACGTTAATGTTTAAATCAAATGATCTTGTTTATAATGGATCATGGCTCACATATACAAAATCTAGAATTGTTGATGTCACATTTTATAAGTATGAATAGACAAAATACACTCTAAATTCTTTGTATTTATTATCAATAAGGGAAAGATAAAAAATTACATGAAATTATAGATGAGAATTTAAGAGTTAAGCATGGAGGCAATGTTCATGCCCAGGTGAACGATCAACGCTCAGTTCTTGGTGATGTTGTTTCTCAGGTAGAAGGTAGGGTTCTCAAAGAGTCACAATTCCCATTGGTAAGTGAGACTGTCTCCCCGAGTCCATGCTTCCCTATCTCATGCATGGTTGCAAAGCCTATCTTGATGCACAACCGTTTCTCAAATTTGTCTGAGGAGGGAAAGTAGAATGTGGGTCCGGAGGGATGGCAAACTGCCATTCCAAGATGGAAGCGCAGGTAGGCTAAAAGGATTTCGGATAAGGAGGAGGTAATTGACTTTGATGGGGGTTCCCAGTTTAGTTCAGACTATGAACAAGAGGCCATGGTCCGACCTGGATCAAGGAAAGGGAAACAAGGGATTCTCTTGATGGGAAACCTTCCGGTTCCCAAGGAGGAGAAAAAACCAAGACCTCAGAAAGATTATTCGAATACTCCAAAGACAATAGTAACCAGATCATTAGGTAATACAAGGTGCAATGGTTTAGAGGTTGGAGACGGGGATGCTTCTGCATATCTCAGTGGGGGATTGGTTTCTGCCTTGACGATCATGATGCCTACATTTAAGGATTGAATTCCTTATGAGATTGGTGTTGGGGAAAAGGAGTGTCCTCATTTAGAATCAACCTCTGAAAAGGAGGGAGGGCATTCAGGCGTGGGGGAGGCGGTTCCCTTGTAGCTAGCTCTTTTCCCCATGGAGGGACAACAGAGGATATCAGGTCAGGAGGCCGTAATGGTTGAATTTCCTTTGACAATATCGGTGGACTCACATCAGGTTACTGATGTTGTGACCATGGAGAAATCATGGGACCTTCTTATGCACTCTGAGGAAGAGATGTTGGAGAAGGTTTTGACCATTCATGCATCCAAAGAGGATGCAGAAATAATAAACGAGAGACCAATCCAAGTTGACATAGGCAAGGAGATGGGAGATTGGATTAATAAAAAACATCTAATTATGACCAGAGGATTCAACGAGGAGAAGATTTCAGTGGTAGAGTTCTTGCAATCATGGGACAATATGGCTTCTCAAGTCGAAGGGGCTATCAAAACCGAACTAGATATAAAGGTATCAGGATTTTCTTGTAAATTATTTTGGGAGGTTGCATCTAGTGGTTTTAAGCTGGTTTTCAATAATGCAATTATCTACTATAGTATTGACCCTTGTTGAACATGCAGTTTCTCACTTTTTTCCATAAAAGTGTTTCTTAATAAAAAAAATTTATTTTGGAGTATTGAAAAAAAATAAAATAAGGATTTTGTTTATCCCAATTTTTGAATGTTTCATTTTTTATCAATAAATTTCAACGATATTAAAGTTTCAATGGTTTTTAATGTCAATATATTTATATAGAAGTGTTTTAATGATTGAGAGATTTGAAGTTAAAATAAGAATCCCAAGCATCTTGTGAATAATAGTTCTCAAGTATCTTGTCACCTTGTATTAAGTGAATAATTATTGAAAGTCAATATTGAAAGTTGGGTTTTGAAGTTTTGTTTCATTATTTATATGAGAAAAAGGAGTAGTTATTTTGAAATCATTAAAAAATCTATTTATAATGAGATAAAAAATGTTTTAAAGATTTAAGTTCCATGAATGAGTTATAATAGTAAATTCTATGAATATTTATACCATGTATATTTCTATATATCACTACGGCTCTAAAATACACAAACTAAATGAATGAACTAATCATGTAAAAATTTATATTAATGGTTATAAATCTCTATAAGTAACTCCATGAGTGTTTCATTTTACATAATATCCAACTCAACCCTTTTAATTACATTTGATTCATCATATAGATACATATAATTCTATGATACATGGAAGACATTCTAAAATCAGTCTATATGTGGTGGAAGAACCAACATGTATTCCACCTCACTAATCCCTCATAGTACTTAAAATATCCAATAAATCGTGTGGTGATTTTTTACCTCTAATTAAAATCTATAGCCATTAACAAGGGAAAATATTTAAGAATACACGACCACAAATATCAAACACTAATGGTCACCTTCTCAAATATGAATAATATTTTTAATGATCTAGAAATGTCTTTATCAATTATCAAATCACTTATACTCATTGTAATAGGTGATGAATCTATTCCAATAACTGCAGGAAAATAAACTTTCAAGATAATTTTTATTTATTTTTAACATTCGTTAAAAATCAATATGAATAGACTCAATGTTCAAAGAATATAACATTGGTTATTTAAAACTGACATTGAAAAAAAAGAATGACATTAACAACAATAACCAACATTGAAACCCCCACTAAATATAGATATAGAGGTACATCAAATGTTATTTTTTAAAAAATTATGTCAAAATGTCTTTTGACATCAGTTTTTATAAAAAACTAATGTTGAGAAACCTAATAATATCGATATTTATTTGGGATTTTTAGTGTCTTTTATTGTCATGACCCGTCCTCAGGGCCCGTTCCGTGACTACCCCAAGCCCGCCTTCCATAGGCCAGGGGCTGGCGACTAGCACTAAGGTGTAAATCCCGGTAAAAAGGGAAGGCATTGCCTTTTTAAAGTAAACAAACACCATAGAGCAAGCAAGCAGTAGAAGTAAAAACTAAGTAAAAACAGAGTACAATTGTAAGTGTGAAAAAGTAAGTGGGCCAGTATACAAACCCAAACTGAAAGTAAAGTACAACTCGAAAGGGAAAACATAAACTAAAAGGTAAATCCGCAACGACGAGCTGTCCACTGGGAATCCCACCTGAAGGGTGGGTACAGAAAGCCTCCACTGCTCCTCGGTCCAGCCTACCGCTCCAAGTACGTCCTGCCCAGTGGTCCACCTCCAGGTACCGTCTTGCTCCACAAGCCTCCACCACGATCAGCGATGTTCGTCGTCTGTAACCAACACAACGTAGTGCGGGCATAGCCCGTGCAGTGGTGAGCATAAGCTACTCAGTAGGGACCCCGAGACCCCCCAAAGGTCTCCCAAAATCCACAAAGGATAAACCACAAAGGAAAGATACAATCAAGAAGTAAGAACCGACACTGCTTAGGTATATGCCCATACATATACCTAAGTCATCAATTCTCATTCGGCTCCAACATCCTAGCCCAAGTACAACCCATCCCACACAGGAAAGCAAACGTATTCCACACAGGAAGCAAAACGTAATCCACACAGGATAGCACAACACAATCCACATAGGAAAGAAAAACGTAAATCCACACAGGATAGCACAACACAGTCCACACAGGAAAGTATAACAGGATTCAGCTCACACAGGTATACTTCTTCGAAAGACGATAGAGATGATCACTGATCCATCTAAGTCGTCGGACCCACAAAGGATCGATAGATACTAACCCCCGCAATGACCCACATAGGATCGGACCCACACAGGATCTGTAGGCGCTGGCTCACACAGAACCGCTGAGCGCTGACCCACACAGGATCGGACCCACACAGGATCGATAGCACTGATCCACACAGGATCGCTGAGTTCTGTAGTCGTCGTCGTCGAATCCAATAAGGATCTCTGCACAGTCGTCGTCGTCACAGTAGCAGTCGCAGCCAGCTCTAGGGTTCCCGCACACAGCAAGCTCGTTCGGGAGGGTCCACTCCACGAGCCGAGAGGATGATACATCAATTGAAACATAGTCCAGATTTGATGTATCCAAAAGTTCCGTATCGTCAACAGGAACTCAACGTCGTAGACAGCGCATCAATCAGACGCCCGGTCTGAGAGTTATTGGCTTTTTCGTCCTAGGGGCCCGATTGGTTTTAAGGCAAAACAAACCCAACCGTACTCCACCTGTGTCCAAACCTTGGGTGGAGTAAGCCAAAAGATCTGTCTCACTTAGAGGAATTCAACAAAGTCAACGACACGTCAATCAGACGTCTGAAGCTCAAGATATGAGCGTTTCCGCTCCGAGGGCCCGGTTGGTTTTGTGTACGAACCAAACCGTCCGAACTCAAAGTATTCCGAAACCTTGAGTGTGATATAAATAAATGACCGTCTCGATCCAAGGATCGCATCGCCGCTGACGGCGCGTCGATCGGAGGTCCGTAGCCCGAGTTATGGGCAATTGAACCCAAATGGTCTGAAAACGGGGGTTTCGGGCCCGGACCGACCCGGCCCGAGACCCCCTGGGTTGGCCCGAACCGGGTCGACCTGACCTGGGTCTGGGTCGACCCGGCTGGGCGCGGCCCGGACCGACGACCTGCGCGTTGGTCGGTTGCTCGGCCAAAACGGCCGAGCCGTTTTTGGCTCGCGTGGGGGGGGGGGGGGCACTGCCCCTCCCGTTTTCTTGTAACCACGACCCCTTAATTGGGGGCCGCATTGATGGCCGGCCGGGGGAATTAATTCCCCCGGCTTCTCCTTGTCCGGCCGGCCCGACCTGGCCGGCAGGTTCCTGCTTAACGGGACCGGCGATGGCCGGTCCGCTTCCAGCTCTGACGCCGGCAGCCCGGTACCGGCCGCCGGTTACCCTGCTCTGCCACAGCCCGGAACCGGCCACGGCCCTTGTCGTCCGGCGCGGCGCGACGGCGCCACGCCCCTCTGCCGCGGCCCCTGTACTGGCCGCGGTATTTTCGGATGTCTCCGACGCGGCGCGATGGCGTCATGTCCTCGTATTAATTCGCGGCGCGGCACGTCGGCGCCGCGTATTTCTTACCGCAATAATTCCGCACGGTGCGACGGCACCACGCCACTTACATTTCAATCCAAAAGAATCCAAAAAGAAAAATAAGGAGGTGGGTTGGTCGTGTTTGTGCGGTCCGCCCCCCCCCCCCCCCCTCCTCACGTTAATCGATGGCAGTTGGTTAAATTTCACGAAGAAATTCAGAGAAGTAATCACAAAAAAGTTAATTAAATACAATCCCCTACCTCGGTTTCAAGAACGGTGCACGTCAATGAGCCGCGGAGGTCGGCGTCGCGGAAAACGAACGTCGATTCCGTTGTCATTGCGGTGCGTCTGAAGAGGAAATGTCGTTAGAGAAGTTCTCCGCGTTCTTCGGCAGAGATGTTCTTCGTTGAAGAACGATGTTCTTCGTCGGAGTCCGAGGTGTTCTTCACGTTCTTCGTCGAAGATGTTCTTCGTTGGAGATGAAGAAGATCTTCACGCTTCCCAAAACCTCTCAACGTGGCATAAAATCTAACATTAAGAAAATAATCCCAACTCTTAATTTATTAACACAACTTACCCTTTTGAATTTCAAGAGTTTGAAATTCAATTAACCACACTTAACTCACCTCAATAAAATTTCACAAGTTGTCAAATTAAATGGAGGGGAGTTAATGGGGAGTTGAAGAGTTGAAGAATATGAATGGGTGGGGTTCTTGTGGGCCCCACCACCCTCATAACCTCTCAAGGGAGGTTGGGTAGTTACCCAACTTCCACCCATAGCCTTAAAACACAAAAGGAAAATAAAAATTGTAGAATAATAATAAATTAACTTCCACAACTTTTATCATCCACACCCGTGATAACACAACTCCGGAACAGGAGTTCCTAAGCAATTACGGGTGCTTCGGTTCCATCGGTGCCCTCGGAATTCGATTCCGGGCACCGGTTCAAAAGTTATAAATTCCCGCTCATTCGTTCACTGAACGTACCTGAGCTAAACTTCATATAGAAATTACAGGCACTCCGGGCCTCAGAATCAAGTGTCGTCTAAAACTGCATTCTTGTAAAATTCCAAAGAAAATTAAGAAAAAATTTCCCTTGAATTTTACGGGTCTTTACATTACTCCCACCTTAGGGCTTTACGTCCCCGTAAAGATACATAGAAAACTAGGGAAACAAATGTGGGTACTGAGCACGCATCTGAGCCTCCCGCTCCCAAGTGCTCTCCTGGAGGTTCCCGTGCTGCCACCTGATGTGCACTAGAGGAATCGACCATCCACGTAGGACCCACTCATGTCGATCCTCGATCTCCACTGGGACCTCCGCAAAAGTCTCCCCATCATCATCATCAAGCTCCCTATAGTCAATGATGTGTGTCAGGTCGTGCACGTATCTCCTCAGCTGAGATACGTGGAAGACGTCGTGCACCCGGTGCAACTGAGGTGGTAGAGCCAGGCGATAAGCCACCTCGCCAATCTTACTGAGGACCTCGAATGGTTCGATGAAGCGTGGATACAACTTGCCGCCTTAGCCAAATCTCTGTAATCCACGTCGAGGTGAGACATGCAAAAAGATGTGGTCACCATCCTTGAACTCTAGTGGCCTCCGTCTCCTGTCAGCATAAGACTTCTGCCGGCTCTGAGCTGTCCTCATCCGCTCTTGGATGACCTGGACCTTCTCTATCGTGGCCTGGACCATCTTCGGTCCCACAAGTGCTGACTCCCCAGGGTCTGTCCAGCATAAAGGAGATCTGCAAGGTCGGCCGTACAACGCCTCGTATGGTGCCATCCCGATGGTGGAGTGGTAGCTGTTGTTATACGTGAACTCCACCAACGGTAGGTGGTCCTCCCAGCTACGACCAAAGTCAAGGACGCATGCGCGGAGCATGTCCTTGAGAGTCTGAATGGTCCTCTCTGTCTGACCATCTGTCTGAGGGTGAAAGGCTGTGCTCAGACGTAGCTGCGTCCCGAACGCCTCCTGCAAGCCCTTCCATAGCCAGGAAGTAAATCGAGCATCTTGATCGGAGACGATAGATGATGGCACTCCATGAAGCCGCACAATCTCTTGAACGTAAAGACGTCCCAAGCACTCCACTGAGCCCTACTATCTGATGGGTAATAAGTGATCCGACTTGGTGAGTCGGTCGACAATCACCCAAATGGAGTCGTGACCTCTGGAAGTGCGTGGAAGTCCAGTCACAAAGTCCATAGATATGCCATCCCACTTCCACTCTGGAACCTCCAAGGGCTGTACCAAGCCTGCTGGTACCTGGTGCTCTGCCTTCACCTGCTGGAAGGTGAGGCATCGAGAAATGAACTCTGCTACAACCTTATTCATGCCCGGCCACCAATGTTTTCGTCCGAGATCCTGGTACATCTTTGCCACTCCAGGATGTACCGCCAAAGGGGAAGTGTGAAACTCTCTAAGCACCTCCTCTCGTAAAGCGACTGGTACTAAGGTACGTCCTCTGAAAAGGACGTCGTGCTCTGATCCAAAGGAGAATCCATCAGGTGCCTGTCCTGAGGATATCTGTTCACGCCGCGTCTCACAGTCAGCATCCCCATGCTGTGCCTCTCTGACCCACTACAGCATTGGAGGAGTGACTATGAGCGACTGAAGGAAAGCTGCTCCATCTCTATCCACGAAGGATATCTTCAAAGAGGCTAGCTTCTCTATCGCCTCCTCAAGTAGCTGAATGCCCGTCTTCCTGCTGAGGGCATCGGCTACCACGTTACCCTTCCCAGGAGTATAGAATATCTCAAAGTCATAGTCCTGGAGGAACTCGAGCCATCGCTGCTGTCTCAGGTTCAGATCCTTCTGAGAGAAGATGTATCTGAGACTCTGATGGTCAGAAAATACAGTAAAGCGCTTGCCCATCAGATAGTGTCGCCATGTCTTCAGAGCGAAGACCACTGCTGCTAACTCTAGGTCATGGGTAGCGTAGTTCTTCTCATGCGGCCTCAACTGACGTGATGCAAAGGCGATCACTGCCCGCTCCTACATCTGGAAACATCCGAGTCCGGTCCCCGATGCATCGCAGTAGACTACGTACCCTACTCCCTCCTCAGGGAACCTCAAGATAGGTGCGCTGGTGAAACTCTGTCTCAGCTCCTAGAAGCTCTGCTGACATCTGTCTGACCACACGAAGGGTTTCCCCTTCCTCCTTAACGTTCTGAAAAGCTACAAAGATTTATCCTTTTCCGAAAATGGAAATATGGTCTCATACCTTGGATGAACCACGTTCCTTGCCTAATACAGTCAATCCCGTCATGATTAGTTAATTCATGGCATGGATGACGTCGTAAGGCCTCGATGATTCTACCAAGAGATCCAACTGTTACTCTCGCCTCCAAGGGTTGAGTCACACTGTCGGCATCAGTGTGTGGTCACTGGGTCTCCTCCAGTAAGAATCTCAAAAATGAGGGTCAAGTCAACAGTTTTTAACTGGCACCTCTTAGTATTAACAAACAAAAGATAAGAAAGCAAACTTCACTATTGAAAGCGTCTTTTATTACTTCAACTCAAAGTACAAGGACACAAGGCAATACAAAAAAAGAAGCTAGAGGAATTATGGTCAAGGGCCTCTATGCCTGGAGCTAGTCCCGCACTAGTCCACCCACTTCCGGAGCTCCATGATCGTAAGCTTCAACTGCCTGAAGTTGTGCTCTCCTCTGAGGTCAGGGTGGACCTCCTGGTGGTGGTGGTGGTAGAGCCTCAAAGCATCACCCACCACCTGCTACTCAGCCAGCTCCTCTGCTTCATCCGCCTGCTCCTTGCGGACCGCCACAGTCGAACCTCTGCCTCTGCCTAGGTGGTTCCTCAACCGTCTGCTGCTCCTCTGCATGGCAGGTCGGGCAGTCACGAGACATGTGGCCCTACCCGCCACATGCATAGCACTGTCTTCCACTTGTAAGACTGGTTCTTCTGCGTGTGCCCCGCACCTCCGAGCCAGTATCCTGTGGTCGTCCGCCTGTTGGCCTAGCCCGCTTGGACCTCTGCGACATCGATCTACTGCCAGCTGCAGAAGACTCCGCCACGTGTTGCCCTACGGTAGGTCTCGCCGCTGGTGTAGACTCAGTAAGAAAACTCTTGATCAAAAGGGCTCGCTCCAGTACTCCTGTCTGAGTCGGAATGCTGAGGGAGATCAGTGATGCCCTGATCTCGTGTCTCAATCCCAGTTCAAAGGTCCAGGCCCAGAAGAATGGGTCCCGTACCATGTCTGTAGAGTAGCACGAGAGATCGGTAAATCTCGCCGAGTAATGGGCGATCGTCATGCTGCCCTGCCGTAGATGAAGAAGCTCCTGAATGCGCACCACACGGAGGGTGACTGGGATGAACTCCGAGCGGAAGAGGCTCTCAAAGTCCGTCCAGAGAAGAGATGCCTCATCGTGCACATGGAGCATCAAGCTCCACAATCTTCCTGCTGTTGCGTGCAGTAGGCTCGCTGCGAGGATCACCATGAGGTCTGCTGGTGTCCTCACTAACCTGAACACTCTCACTACTGCCTCCAGCCAGTCCTCGGCTGCCTGGGGGTCCGTCTCCCCGCGGAACCTGGGCGGTCGCTGGCGCTGGAACTCATGCAGTGCACTGAGGCGACGTGCATCGTCAGTGGCTGGGCCTGGAAGCATCAGTGGCTCGGTGGGTAGAGCTACCACCGGTGCCACTACTGACAAAGGGCCCTGCACCGAGGCCTCGTCACTCGGTGGGCTGTCGTCACGCTCAACTCTCGGAACCCTAGCTGGCTGCCTTCGTGGGGCCATCCTGAAAAGGGAAACAGGTGCGCCACGGTCAGGACAGTATACCTGGTGAGCTGATATAAAGTAATCACAAAGAAAACTAGAAACACACATGCAATCAATGTTTTTGTGCATTAAGTCAGAAATCAGAAGTCAGGGACCTGGTGTACGGATACGTTGGCCGCCGCACCAACACGGGAATCCCGGGACTGATAACCACACTCAATATGCTAAACACTATTGCTTCACATAGAAAAGATCAGAGTTCACAGTAGAACCGAACTCCTATGATACCAATTTGTCACGACCCGTCCTCGGGGCTCGTGCTGTGACTACCCCAAGCCCGCCTTCGATAGGCCAGGGGCTGGCGACTAGCACCAAGGCGTAAATCCCGGTAAAAAGGGAAGGCATTTCCTTTGTAAAGTAAACAAACACCACAAAGAAAGCAAGCAGTAGAAGTAAACACTAAGTAAACACAGAGTACAACTGTAAGTGCGGAAAAGTAAGTGGTCCAGTATTCAAACCCAAACTAAATGTAAATTACAACTCAAAAGGGAAAACAACAACTGAAAGGTAAAGCCGCAATGAAGAGCTGTCCACTGGGAATCCCACCTGAAGGGTGGGTACAGAAAGCCTCCACTGCTCTTCGGTCCAGCCTACCGCTCCGAGTACGTCCCACCCTGTGGTCCACCTCCAGGTACCGTCCTGCTCCGCAAGCCTCCACCACGACCAGCGTTGTCCGTCTTCTACAACCAACACAACGTAGTGCGGGCATAGCCCGTTCAGGGGTGAGTATAAGCTACTTAAGTAGGGACCCCGAGACCCCCCGAAGGTCTCCCAAAATCCACAAAGGATAAACCAAAAAAGAAAGATACAATCACGAAGTAACAACCAACACTGCTTAGGTATATGCCCATATATATACCTAAGTCATCAATTCTCATTCGGCTCCAAAATTAGAGCCCAAGTACAACCTAGTCCACACAGGAAAGCAAACGTATTCCACACAGGAAGCAAAACGTAATCCACACAGGATAGCACAACACAATCCACATAGGAAAGCAAAACGTAAATCCACACAGGATAGCACAACACAGCCCACACAGGAAAGTATAACAGGATTCATCTCACACAGGTATACTTCTTCGAAAGACGATAGAGATGATCACTGATCCATCTAAGTCGTCGGACCTACAAAGGATCGATAGGTACTAATCCCCGCAATGACCCACACAGGATCGGACCCACAAAGGATCTGTAGGCGCTGGCTCACACAGAACCGCTGAGCGCTGACCCACATAGGATCAGACCCACACATGATCGATAGAATTGATCCACAAATGATCGCTAAGTGCTGTAGTCATCGTCGTCGAATCCACTAAGGATCTCTGTACAGTCGTCATCGTCACAGTAGCAGTCGCAGCCAGCTCTAGGGTTCCCGCACACATCAAGCTCGTTCGGGAGGGTCCGCTCCACGAGCCGAGAGGCTGATACATCAACTGACACATAGTCCAGAGTTGATGTATCCAAAAGTTCCGTATCGTCAACAGGAACTCAATGTCGCAGACAGCGCGTCAATCGGACGCCCGGTCTGAGAGTTATTGGCTTTTTCATCCCAGGGTCCCGGTTGGTTTTTAAGGCAAAACCAACCCGACCGTACTACACCTGCATCCAAACCTCGGGTGGAGTAATCCAAAAGATCCGTCTCACTTAGAGGAATTCAACAAAGTCAACGGCACGTCAATCGGACGTCCGAAACTCAAGATATGAGCGTTTCCACTCCGAGGGCCCTGTTGGTTTCGTGTACGAACCAACCCGGCCGAACACAAAGTATTCCAAAACCTTGAGTGTGATATACTGAAACGACCGTCTCGATCCAAGGATCGCATCGCCGCTGACGGTGCATCGATCGGAGGTTCGTAGCCCGAGTTATGGGCAATTGAACCCAAACGGTCCTAAAACGGGGGTTTTGGGCCCGGACCGACCCGGCACGAGACCCCCTGGGTCAGCCCGAACCGGGTCGACCCGACCAGGGTTCAGGTCAACCCGACCCGGCACGGTCCAGCCTGGCTGGGCGAGGCATGGCCCGACAGGCGCGGCCCGGCCCGGCCTGGGCGCAGCCCGGCCTGGCGGCCTGGACCGGCGACCCGCGTGCTGGGCGCGCTCGTCGGTTGCTCGGCCAAAACGGCCGAGCCGTTTTTGGCTCGCGCAGGGGGGCGTTGCCCCTCCCATTTTCTTGTAACCGTGGCCCCTTAATTGGGGGCCGCATTGATGGCCAGTCGGGGGAATTAATTCCCCCGGCTTCTCCTTGTCCGGACGGCCCGAGCTGGCCGGCCGGTTCCTGCTTAACGGGACCGGCGATGGCCGGTCCCCTTCCAGCTCCGACGCCGGCGGCCCGGTACCGGCCGCTGGTCACCCTGCTCCGCTGCGGCCCGGAACCGGCCGCGGCCCTTATCGTCCGGCGCAGCGCGACGACACCTCGCCCCTCCGCCGCGGCCCCGGTACCGGCCGCGGTATTTTCGGATGTCTCCGACGCGGCGAGATGGCGTCGCGTCCTTGTATTAATTCGCGGCGCGGCACCGACGCGCCGCGTATTTCTTTCCGCAATAATTCCGTGCAGTGTGACGGCACCGCGCCACTTCCATTTCAATCCAAAAAAATCCAACAAGAAAAATAAGGAGGTGGGTCGGCCGTGTTTGTGCGGTCCGGCCCCCCTCCTCACGTTAATCGATGGCAGTTGGTTAAATTTTACGAAAAAATTAAGGGAAGTAATCACGAACAAATTAATTAAATACAATCTCCTACCTCGGTTTCAAGAATGGTGCCTATCAACGAGCCGTGGAAGACGATCGTCGCGGAGGTCGGCGTCGCGGAAAACGAACGTCGATTCCGTTGTTGTCGAGGTGCGTCCGAAGAGGAAACGTCGTTGGAGAAGTTTTCCGCGTTCTTCGGCGGAGATGTTCTTCGTCGGAGTCCGAGGTGTTCTTCACGTTATTCGTCAAAGATGTTTTTCGTTGGAGATGAAGAAGATCTTCACGCTTCCCAAAACCTCTCAACGTGGCATAAACTCTAACATTAATAAAATAAGCCCAAGTCTTAATTTATTAACACAACTTACCCTTTTGAATTTCAAGAGTTTGAAATTCAATTAACCACACTTAACTCACCTCATTAAAATTACACAAGTTGTCAAATTAAATGGAGGGGAGTTAATGGGGAGTTGAAGAGTTGAAGAATATGAAGGGGTGGGGTTCGTGTGGGCCCCACCACCCTCATAACCTCCCAAGGGAGGTTGGGTAGTTACCCAACTTCCACCCATAGCCTTAAAACACAAAAGGAAAATAAAAATTGTAGAATAAAAACAAATTAACTTCCACAATTTTTATCATCCACACCCGTGATAACGCAACTCCAGAACAGGAGTTCCTAAGCAATTACCGGCGCTCCGGTTCCATCGGTGCCCTCAGAATTCGATTCCGTGCACCGGTTCAAAAGTTAGAAATTCCCGCTCGTTCGTTCACTGAACGTACCCGAGCTAAACTTCGGATAGAAATTCCGGGCACTCCGGGCCTCGGAATCAAGTGCCGTCTAAAACCGCGTTCTTGTAAATTTCAAAAAAAATTAAGAAAAAATTTCCCTTGAATTTTACGGGTCTTTACATTTATTTTAAAAATAGACGTTGCAAGTGATTTCAATATCAGTTTTAAAGGAAAAAATGATGTTAAATGTCAATTTCATCATTAGATTTCATATTAATTGATGTTAAAAGGTGAAAATAAATATTGATATAAGGTTACATTCAATGCCATTTTTTCTTGAAAACCAATGTTAAAAGTACATTCAACATACTTTTTCAAAATAACTACTGTTGAAATTTAATTATTATTTTAAAACATGTAATAAATGAAATAACACTTGACTTGTAGCATAAACTCTAGTAGCTGAAACCATTATAAAATACTTGAAAAAAAACTGAAAAAATACTTAAAAGAAACTCTAATGTAATAACATTTACCAAAAAAAACACACATACATAAAACGTTTTTTAATTTTTTATTGTTCAAGTCATTATAATATAAAAAAGGAATCATAAAACATAATTAACACATTTAAAAATTTCCATTTTAAAATAAAATTGTGGTCATGAAATATCACTTTTGAAAATAACAAACACTATATACGATACAAAACAAGTTTTAAACAATATAAAATTTATCTACCTACACTTTAATATTATTCATTTTATTTGGATTGTTTATTGACTAGTGAACCAAGTTGAAATATTTCCATGAATTATTTTACTTTCATATATTAATTTCCAAAACATATAAAATATGAAAAATTTAATAATAAATAACTAATAGAAGGTAATAAAACTTATGAATTCAACAAATCTTGATAATTTTTACAAACTCCACTAAGTAAAGACCATAACCAATATACTGTTAATTTTTATGGTTATAATATAGATAACATAAAATGTCTACTAAAATATGAAAAGTTTAACATTAATGAAATTGTAATAAATAATAGTTAATAATTATATAAGTATTATTAATTTTAAACTAATCGAATAAACAAACACTTCATATCAATATTTTTCAAAATCTCAAATATATAATTAACCCTATCATCCTTATATAGATATAACATAGTCATTGAAATGTATTTTGGATCAAAAAAACCATAAATGATAGTTCTCCCAAATTGTATGAAAAGTGTGTAGAGATATTCAATTAGATAAGTAATAAATTAAGTCACTATAAGTCATACTTATTTAAAGAAATAAAAATTGAAATTGAAATTCTCTTTCATGGAAAACAACTAAAAAAAGGAATGGCGAAATCATCACCAATAACAAGATCTGTGACATAATTGTAGATATACTTAATGTATAGTCACCTCCACATTTGTGATAAGTCATAAAAAACTCAAAATATTACACCATCATAAATTAATTAATTGAATAGTTTTATCCTAGTAGAAACCTGAGAAGTATATAAAGGTTGTGGTTGTTGAAAAATTCATTTATTTTTAAATGATTACTTTGATTTTAGATACTCTTTAATATAGTAAATGAAAGAAATATTACAAGTAATTTGAAATAGAAATTAAATAAAAAATCATAAAAAAAACATGTTATGTCAACTTATGAAGAAGATGTAGAGTGTAAAAAGGGAACATACTATATCCATCTTTGACCGCCTATTTGGTAGCAGACAACACCATAGTAGTTGGATCAATAATATCATGTACTTCTACTCTTAACAATCATGATTACCTAAGTTTATGTTGTATATAATCCATAAAATTATGTATGATTTTTTATAGTATAATATATATTTAGGGATTCCTAGTATGAAACTAAAAGTACATAGTTGGGTTTGAATATTGAGATGGAGGATCTCGATTGGTAAGCTATATATGCTGCATTTGTCACAACATTTCTATAAATATAACATGTAAAGAAAATTTAATTTGATTATGTATCATCTCATTCATCTATCACAACTCAATATTCAAGGAACCTATTCAAACCCAATATTTATCCTCCATTGATCCCATATTTGGATGACCTAAACCTTTTCTAATACCCACACATGACTCATATCTAATTTCAAGGATTATGCACTATTTCTTACTTAAATAAGTATCCATAATTTCCATCCTCCCACAAGGATAAATCTCCAAGATTCACTTAATCTTAATGGGAATCTATAAATGGTAAATTAAAATGTTATATTAGTGGGATAAATTAAAAAAATACTAATATTTATGAAATCAAATAATTAATTTCTTACAATCCTATTAATTACTTTTTTTTATGGATCTTTAAGAAACATCCCATTTTTTTCATCATCACCATTTTCTATTTTTTATGGAGAGTGGGGGGAGATGGAGGGTCTTATTGATCCTCTTCAAATCCATTACTATATTTATCACTTAATTCAATAAAATTTTTTTATAATCATTTTCTATTCTAGTAAAGGATACCATCCAGGCGATAAATTATGAGAGAATTTATTCTAATATTTAATCTCTTGGTGAGATCTCAATGAGGCCAGTTATATAAGAATAAATTATTAATTAATTATGTAATTCAAAAATAATTTTACAAATTTATTTTATATATAATAATCATTAAACCAGAAAGTCTACCTCTAGTAGATAATGATAAAATTCTCCCATGTCATTGTATCTAGAAACATATATTTGAGGCATGTGTTTCCATTATGTTCATTCCTAAAAATATAAACCAAAGTAAATCATGATTTAAAATCTATGCATCTAATTACCACAAAAGGTATCTAGTTTTTTTACTTACCTTCATATAGTGATAGTTAAATATTGACTGTAATTGAATTGGTTAAATATTATTCATGTGAAATATATATTTTTTTGAATTATTAAAATAAACAAACTAGTTAATAAATTTTACCATTATAGACTCTCAAAACTGATCTTTCATTTTTTAGTCAATTATTATCCTATTAGGATAAAAATGAAAACATTAAAATTTCTCTCCACTTCCATGTATCTCCTAAACTACTTTTCATTTGTCATAACTGGGTTATTATTATCATCAAGTTCATTTCACAAACTTTTCTCCCCTAGAGAATGTGAAAGTCTTGGTAAATTTGTAATTTTTCATCTACCATATGTGGGTATCATTTTCTCTAAAGAAAAATAAGAATCCACTATTGTAGGCTCAATTGTAGCGCTAGAAATATTTTTTTACATAAAAATTTTTTATTTCAGAAAAATAATTTAATTATTATAGATATATAAATGTGAAACAAATGTACACATACCTAGAAAAAAGTTTCTCTAATTTAATTTCAATCATTTAAATATATAAGTGTAGTGATACTTATTATATCTATATTTTGATAGAATCAAATTATTATTAAAATTAAAAAAAATATATTTTTAATAATATAAAGTAAATTATATCTTTTATGGTGACTAATATAGTTGAAAAAAAATACTTATCTAAAAATGATGAACACAAAAAAATAGTAAGAAAAAAATAATTATTTTTCATTATTAACTCGTAAAATGTGTATATGAAATTGATGAATATAAAATTAACATAAAAATCATAAAAATGATCAATATTTATAAATTTAAATATCCAACATAAAAAAATAAAGGCATTACATGTGTAATTTTTACAAAAAAAATATGATGCCAGACTTCTTCAACAAAAATATTTGTAACTAAAACTAATAAATATAAAAATTTATTAAAAATTGGCAGAAATGATCAACATCCATAGATTTAAATATCTAATTTAAAAAAATATCATATTTACATGTGTAAATTTCAAAAAAAAAATCACGACTTCAAACTTATTTAACCAAAAACTATTTATCTAAAACCATTGAATATAAAATTTATTTTAAAAAAACAATCAACATCAATATATTTAAATATCCAAGAAATAAAAAACTATTTTAATGTGTGTATGTTTTATACAAAATTAAGGATGTCAGGCTTCTTCAACTATTTATTTTGCTAAAATTGATGGAAATAAAATTTTATAGAAAAATGAAATAAATGATAGAAATATTTAGATTTAAATATCCAAGATAAAAATTATGTATTTACATATATAATTTTCATAAAAATAATAAAAATAGATATTTACCTAAATAATTAAGAGTATAAAAGTGTTTCACAACATCCCTTATAAGTGATAATTTAATATAACAAGGACCATGTCAACATCAAAATCATTTCTATCATCAGGTAATAATATAATAGATGAAAATACCTCACATAAGTCCACAACATCATAAAAATCTTTGTAATGAATTAATTTTTCATTATTTATCACTTAGAATATTTTAATTCACATTTCTAAGTTGAGATAAGAAGATAAAATGGAATTACGGGTGTTGTGTATCCCCAATATTAATATACTAAAGATTGTATATTTTTTCTCAAGCACACATATACATATTCAAGAATAATTATTTTATAACTGAATGAAGTCTCAAATGGGATAACTAAGACAAAAAATGAGTTTGGGTGAAGTTTTTACCCTAATAATGATATAAGTGACACTCACACTGTGTAACACCCCGAGACTTTATGAAAAATATTCTTTTTAATTTCATTAATGTCTTGTGTTATACGCTACACCAAAAGGAGCTTTCACAACACACATCTCTGACCTGGATTGAATTACACGCAATCGCGACCTTCCACGATAGCGTGTGTTGTACGCAACACCAAGTTTCGCTAAACAACAATATGCTATTAAAATATTATTAAAACTAGCCGTTATGAATAGTAATAACCACTTTTTGAAATTTTATCTTTCAAAATGGACCTCATTTTTGAATTCGGAATACCGAAATTAGCCTAGGGTAAAATTTTGGTATTTTTCTGAAAACTATCAATTTTTGATGAATAGTGAAACCACTAAGTGGTAGGTTAAAAACTGAATTTTGCATAAAACTTAATTTTACTGCTTCTGTGAATGGAATTTCGAAAATCCGACAGACACGGTTGATATCAGTAAGTAAAATGTGGTTCAATGAGATAAAAATAATTTTTTGGTGAATAGTAACTTTTTACTTTTTTTACCGCGGTTAATAGTAAATAGGGTAACTAAGGGTAAATATGATATTAATATTACCCTAACACATGTACTAATTCTATTGGATAAGTATAATTCGACCAAAAACAACCTTATTAATATAATATGACAATTTAGGCCCACTTGGATTAGATTAGGACATTTATTATTATTTAATTCAAAGAAGAGTTAAAAGAGTTAAAATCAAAATTTATTTACTAAAACATTTTTAATATAGGGTTATACATAAGATAAATTAGATTGTAAATATTAATTAGAAATCTCAAAAGATTTCCTACATAATGGTATTTTATTTGTAATTTTTAGACGTCAAATAATTTAATTTATTTATGACACAAAGATGATGCAGTAATTATCTTATTAATGGAATATTGACATAATTGATATTATAAATACTAAAATAAATGTAATTTAAGACTTTTTATGAATTAAAATAATTTTATAGGTTACTATGATATATTATTATTGATTTAATCAACTTGGTTTGAACATATAATTCTGTTATGACTTTCACAAAAAATCATATATCAAATAGTGTCAAAATTGACACAAAATAGTTTTTAAATCAAATATTATATTATTAATTGTTATTTTATTCCTAAAAATATAAGGTTCAGCCAAATGACTTAGATAAGGATATATATATTAATAATAAACAAATTGGGGTTCGTTTGGCATTTTATAGTAAGTGTATTAACCATATAGTGTAAGAAAACAAAAAGACACGGTAAAAGTTAAATTATTTAACTTAGAGTTAAATCTAATTGATAAGGTTAAAATAATAACCTAAACTTGTCTAAATCCTATTGGTTGATAGGATTTCGACCCATCCGCACTTTAGCCTCGAAATAAGACCCTTTGGAACCATTATAAACCGATTTTGACTTTAATATAAAATAATATTCTGAGATATTCCTAAGGTGCCCCTCTCCTCCCTTATAAAAGGGCACCTCCTCCCTTTCTTCCTCACACAACTTTGAGCCTTCAAGCTCGGCCAAACCCTGCCAAAATCTCTTCTTCACTTCCCTAGTATCATCCTAGAGGTCCTGGTCTTCTTCAAAGACCATCCTTAGTTCTTTAAGTGGAGGCTAAGAAAAGGCGCGTCAAAAAGAGGTAAAATCCATTACTGATCTTTTTCAATTTCTTTCTTCTTCAACTTCTTCTTCTTTAGTTGTTTCATGATAGAGTAATAACATAAGTATTTCTTATATACTGATATGTTATTATAAATATGAAACAACTCTAATTAACCTTCTATCCATCCTACGGAAAAAGGAAATCACCGCGCGTGCGTACGTACGGAATACCGTCTCCATGCCGTGGTGTAATCTATTTTCCGCCACCACATTAATTGGATGGGTATAATGGTGTAATGAGTAACTATATATGATTATTATAAAGTTATATTGATACTGAAATAGTATACATACACTTCAACACAATTCCACGACCATGGGAATGATATCATCGCTCGTGCGTACGTACGGACTACCGTCTCCACGACGCGATGAGATTCATTCTCCATGTTAACCATTTAAGAATGATTATAAAGTATATATAAGAAATAATAATGAAATATATTACATTATAAAGCTACTGGATTTATGTATATATATATATGTATGTCATCTACTTACTTCCATTCAAGACAATAAGGAAAGGAAAACAGCGTTAATGCGTACGTACAGACTACCGTCTCCATGAACGATGTTTTTCATTTCATTTATCTATCTATTATATATATATATATATATACTGAATATATATGATATATAAATCATATTTTATATTCTGGAAGTAATTAAATCGTGATATAAGTAATAATAATGTCAAGAACAACAAGTCAAAACACCTACGATAAATGAAATGATTTTACCCAAAACGCTTCTTTAACATGGAATTTACAAAAGAACGGGTAATATAAAGTCATAAATGAACCATATATGATATCATAACAATGAATATGATTTTTTAATAAGTCAATGACATTATTTAAATCATTATACAGGAGGTTCAGACACATACGAAGCAAATCGGACCTAAGGTAAGGGAAATATCACAATCTCATTTTTATCCGAGATTGTTTATACGTTGGTACTTACTGGGGTGTATTTTATCATCCACATCCATGTTTCCTCAATATGCAATGTTATTTCCATCCACCTACAATTTTTTAAATCCAATTTTACCTTTTGGTGAGTTTTTAGTAAAAGATATGAAAGGAATCTTTTGTCGTTTTTCATACGTGGTACTTTTTGACTTTTCCGACAAAAGTACGAAGAATGTTTTTTTTGAACCTATACGGAAAGAATGGATTTTTAAAACATTATTTCCAAGAAGATTCCTTTACAAGTTTTCAAGTTTATTTTTAATCAACTTCTTTTAGTTTAAAATTTTATGACATTTTAAGAAAGGAAAAATGTTTTTGAAGTAGAAAGGATATTTTCCTCAAGAATGGAGTTTAAGTGTTTTATCAAAATTATTTTCCATCTAAGATAATATAGGGTTCTGTTTCTATCCCTATTATTAAATTGATTTGATTATGTTGTGATGGAATTATTTTTATGAATTCCTTTATCTTATATGAATTGTTTAATGATGTCACAATATTTAAGATTTCCATTTTTATTACGTGGGTTATGCAATGATGTATGATTTATGAATTTGTGGCACACATAAGAATGGTATAATTATGAGCTGGGTGGGACCTATATCTCCCTCCAATGCATTGGGTAAAGATTTTATATCTCATGAGATGGACATGGCTGGAATGGTAGGTTATACCAGTTCAGTGAAACAGGACTGAAACGAGGGTGACTCGGTTCAGAAAGGGACTTTGTCCACTAAGATAGTCCTGACAATGACTCTTGACTAACAAGAAATGATTCTCTATGATTATGTGTGTATGCCAAAAATTTTAATGTTTTAAGTTATGATTATTGTGATTACATTTCACTGCCATGATTTATCCCATGTAATGAAATTATGATCTCTTTTGCAGGTTAAGATTTCCAAAAGTTATGTGCTTGTATATACGATGTGATCGATATTTCTTTTGTTTACCCTTACTGAGCATTTGAGCTCACCCTTTTTTTTGTATGTTTTCTTTTCCCTAGGATATAAAGAAAGGTTTTAGGTATAAAAAAAAAGGAAGATCTTTATGGTAGATATTGAAGATCTTTCACCAGGATTAGAAGATTATATTCCGAGTTTCCAAAGACAGTAAACTATTACGATCCTTGTGTGTGTGTTTTTGTTATGTACTAAGTATTCCGAAAATGTAATGTAATGTCAATGTACGTCAAGCTTCGGGTCTCTACAGTTGGTATCAGAGGAATGGTTTAGTCAACCTTTGGAAACTAGGATGCAAGAACTTTAGTGAGATCCCTAGAGATATTTCTAAGGTATGTCTAGGGATGTCCCTAAGGTTAAGTATACGTATAGGTTATAGTACTAGAACTACGGTAAAGATCTTAGAATTTAACCTAAGATGTTAGATATTGAGGGTACTCCCCCTTTACTATGTTGTTTTCTCTAGCATGATTTTTGCCTCTCACAGAATTATTTGTGTGTTTTAGTTAATGGAGGGAACCAGAATGAATTCGGTTAACATTGAATCCAATGAACAAATTGGTGACTATGGGCAAAAAAATTGTGTAATTCTTAGAGAGAAAGATATTGTGATTATGCCGAATCAGTCATCGCGATATATGATTAACAAGGTGAAATTTAGTGGTATGACTAATTCATCAAAGAAGTGGAAGATAAACTATTATGCATGTTCGCATGCTGAGGAGCATAAAGAAAGGAAGATTGAGATTTATAAAGAAGGGAAGAAGAACCTTGAGGAGTACCTCAAATGGAGGGACCGATGTTATCTGTGTGGAGAAAAGGGTCATAGAGTGACAGACTGTTATGGAGTTCAATGTCTTATTTGTGGAGGATATGGAAATTACCCAAATCAATGCCCTGACCTAAAAAGTTACTTCTAAATCAAGGAAGGACTTATTCCAGGACAATCATTGAAGTGGATGGACTGAAGTGTTTATGTATTGGTATTCAAGAATAATGTTGTTGAGGTACTTTTATGGTGTATTGAAATATTTATGTATTAGTCTATTGTGGTTTTCAATAATTTTAAGGTACCGGTAATCATGAAAAGTGATTAAAATATTTTTGAAAGTAGATGATATGCGCATAATGAAGGGATAAGGAGAAAATGAAATGTTTGACAGTATTCATGAGCTCATGATTGATATAAGGACTAAGTGATATCATGGTTTGAGTATAAATAATTTTGAGGATTTTGGTATGTGTAAAGTGTTAACTTTTTACTGCATTCAAGTTTTCACTAAGTTTCAATGGGTATTCAAGAGAATACATGATTAAGGACTTTGAATGTTTGGAATGTGACCCGAAAAACATATCTTATGATATATGGGGTTAAATGATGGTATTAAATCTCTGGTAATCGTTTTCACTATGTTATGAGAGTGGACTGCATTATTATGGATAAGCCTGAAGATTGGAATGGATTGTGTTGGACATAAGTTAGTATTGTTTAAGGATAGGAGTTTTTTCGATATTATTGATGGGATTTTATAGTAATATAGTTTTAGAAAAAGGACAACCTGCAGAACGGGTGACAGCCCATCGCGTCGGACAAGGCTGTGGGAATCGAACCCACAACCGAAGTGCGACTGGCATTTATCACCTACCACTGGCCTACAGGAAGTCCCTGTTTAGTAGAAGCTAGTTTTAAGCGGTATGATATATGAAGTATAAGTCCATTTTAGGAACCATATATGATTAATCTCACTATAGAATGACTTATGTATATTTAATAACTTTTGTTAACCTTTTGTTTGAGACAGATGGAATGACCCATCATTCTATCACATGATCTGATAACACTTCACAAATAACAAATTCAACTTCATTTATTTAAGAGATTAAGTGGAAATTGTTCAAGGCACGAACAACAGTGAGATTGAACAAAAATAAAGTAAGTATTTATTCTAATTCAAATTCTTCAACTTTAGGAAAACGATCTTGAAAACCAAAAATGTTGTCCTAGTGCTCTTATATCTGATTAATCAGATGGTACCTTAGATCCTCACAAATTTATGGCTTTGTGATTGCTAGCTTTTCCATAGCCATGTTCTCTACCACTCTCCATCAGAACATGATGGTTAGATTTCTCTTCCATATCTATATTCTCACCTATGTGGAAACCCAGTGATTAGTTTATTTGGGTAACCGTTATGTTTCATACTTTTGTTTTTAAATATTGGTTTTGGTATTCCTTTTTACGATGTGGGTTTCTATTAAAGAAACTTTTGAATAGTGAACCATTTATAACCCCGACGAATTTCGAGGGAAAAATTCATTTTAAGGGGGGTAGAATGTAACACCCCGAGACTTTATGAAAAATATTCTTTTTAATTTCATTAATGTCTTGTGTTATACGCTACACCAAAAGGAGCTTTCACAACACACATCTCTGACCTGTCTTTAATTACACGCAGTCGCGACCTTCCATGATAGTGTGTGTTGTACGCAACACCAAGTTTCGCTAAACAACAATATGCTATTAAAATATTATTAAAACTAGCCGTTATGAATAGTAATAACCACTTTTTGAAATTTTATCTTTCAAAATGGACCTCATTTTTGAATTCGGAATACCAAAATTAGCCTAGGGTAAAATTTTGGTATTTTTCTGAAAACTTTCAATTTTTGATGAATAGTGAAACCACTAAGTGGTAGGTTAAAAACTGAATTTTGCATAAAAATTAATTTTACCGCTTCTGTGAATGGAATTTCAAAAATCCGACAGACACGGTTGATATCAGTAAGTAAAATGTGGTTCAATGAGATAAAGATAATTTTTTGGTGAATAGTAACTTTTTACTTTTTTTACCGCGGTTAATAGTAAATAGGGTAACTAAGGGTAAATATGATATTACTATTACCCTAACACATGTCCTAATTCTATTGGATAAGTGTAATTCGACCAAAAACAACCTTATGAATATAATATGACCATTTAGGCCCACTTGGATTAGATTAGGACATTTATTATTATTTAATTCAAAGAAGAGTTAAAAGAGTTAAAATCAAAGTTTATTTACTAAAACATTTTTAATATAGGGTTATACATAAGATAAATTCGATTGTAAATATTAATTAGAAATCTAAAAAGATTTCCTACATAATGGTATTTTATTTGTAATTTTTAGACTTCAAATAAGTTAATTTATTTATGACACAAAGATGATGCAGTAATTATCTTATTAATGAAATATTGACATAATTGATATTATAAATACCAAAATAAATGTAATTTAAGAATTTTTATGAATTCCACTAATTTTATAGGTTACTATGATATATTAGTGTTGATTTAATCAAATTTCTTCGAACATATAATTCTGTTATGACTTTCACAAAAAATCATATATCAAATAGTGTCAAAATTGACACAAAATAGTTTTTAAATCAAATATTATATTATTAATTGTTATTTTATTCCTAAAAATCTAAGGTTCGGCCAAATGACTTAGATAAGGATATATATATTAATAATAAACAATTTGGGGTTCGTTTGGCATGTTATAGTAAGTGTATTAACCATATAGTGTAAGAAAACAAAAAGACACGGTAAAAGTTAAATTATTTAACTTAGAGTTAAATCTAATTGATAAGGTTAAAATAATAACCTAAACTTGTCTAAATCCTATTGGTTGATAGGATTTCGACCCATCCCCACTTTAGCTTCGAAATAAGACCCTTTGGAACCATTATAAACCGATTTTGACTTTAATATAAAATAATATTTTGAGATATTCCTAAGGTGCCCCTCTCCTCCCTTATAAAAGGGCACCTCCTCCCTTTCTTCCTCACACAACTTTGAGCCTTCAAGCTCGGCCAACCCCTGCCAAAATCTCTTCTCCACTTCCCTAGTATCATCCTAGAGGTCCTGGTCTTCTTCAAAGACCATCCTTAGTTCTTTAAGTGGAGGCTAAGAAAAGGCGCGTCAAAAAGAGGTAAAATCCATTACCGATCTTTTTCAATTTCTTTCTTCTTCAACTTCTTCTTCTTTTGTTGTTTCATGATAAAGTAATAACATAAGTATTTCTTATATACTGATATGTTATTATAAACATGAAACAACTCTAATTAACCTTCTATCCATCCTACGGAAAAAGGAAATCACCGCGCGTTCGTACGTACGGAATACCGTCTCCACGTCGTGGTGTAATCTATTTTCCGCCACCACATTAATTGGATGGGTATAATGGTGTAATGAGTAACTATATATGATTATTATAAAGTTATATTGATACTGAAATAGTATACATACACTTCAACACAATTCCACGACCATGGGAACGATATCATCGCTCGTGCGTACGTACGGACTACCATCTCCACGACGCGATGAGATTCATTCTGCATGTTAACCATTTAAGAATGATTATAAAGTATATATAATAAATAATAATGAAATATATGACATTATAAAGCTACTGGATTTATGTATATATATATATGTATGTCATCTACTTACTTCCATTCAAGACAATAAGGAAAGGAAAACAGCGTTCATGCGTACGTACGGACTACCGTCTCCATGAACGGTGTTTTTCATTTCATTTATCTATCTATTATATATATATATACTGAATATATATGATATATAAATCATATTTTATATTCTGGAAGTAAGTAAATCAGGATATAATTAATAATAATTTCAAGAACAACAAGTCAAAACACCTACGATAAATGAAACGATTTTACCCAAAACGCTTCTTTAACATGGAATTTACAAAAGAACGGGTAATATAAAGTCATAAGTGAACCATATATGATATCATAACAATGAATATGATTCTGTAATAAGTCAATGACATTATTTAAATCATTATACAGGAGGTTCGGACACATACGAAGCAAATCGGACCTAAGGTAAGGGAAATATCACAATCCCACTTTTATCCGCGATTGTTTATACGTTGGTATTTACTGGGGTGTATTTTATCATCCACATCCATGTTTCCTCAATATTAAATGTTATTTCCATCCACCTACAATTTTTTAAATCCAATTTTACCTTTTGGTGAGTTTTTAGTAAAAGATATGAAAGGAATCTTTTGTCGTTTTTCATACGAGGTACTTTTTGACTTTTCCGACAAAAGTACGAAGAATGTTTTTTTTGAACCTATACGGCAAGAATGGATATTTAAAACATTATTTCCAAGAAGCTTACTTTACAAGTTTTCAAGTTTATTTTTAATCAACTTCTTTTAGTTTAAAATTTTATGACATTTTAAGAAAGGAAAAATGTTTTTGAAGTAGAAATGATATTTTCCTCAAGAATGGAGTTTAAGTGTTTTATCAAAATTATTTTCCATCTAAGATAATATAGGGTTCTGTTTCTATCCCTATTATTACATTGATTTGATTATGTTGTGATGGAATTATTTTTATGAATTCCTTTATCTTATATGAATTGTTTGATGATGTCACGATATTTAAGATTTCCATTTTTATTACATGGGTTATGCAATGATGTATGATTTATGAATTTGTGGCACACATAAGAATGGTATCATTATGAGATGGGTGGGACCTATATCTCCCTCCAATTCATTGGGTAAAGATTTTATATCTCATGAGATAGACATGGCTGGAATGGTAGGTTATACCAGTTCAGTGAAACAGGACTGAAATGAGGGTGACTCGGTTCAGAAAGGGACTTTGTCCACTAAGATAGTCTTGGCAATGAGTCTTGACTAACAAGAAATGATTCTCTATGATTATGTGTGTATGCCACAAAGTTTAATGTTTTAAGTTATGATTATTGTGATTACATTTCACTGCCATGATTTATCCCATGTTATGAAATTATGATCTCTTTTGCAGGTTAAGATTTCCAAAAGTTATGTGCTTGTGTATACGATGTGATTGATATTTCTTTTGTTTACCCTTACTGAGCATTTGAGATCACCCTTTTTTTTGTATTTTTTCTTTTCCCCAGGATATAAAGAAAGGTTTTAGGTATAAAAAAAAGGAAGATCTTTATGGGAGATATTGAAGATCTTTCACCAGGATTAGAAGATTATATTCCGAGTTTCCAAAGACACTAAACTATTACGATTCTTGTGTGTGTGTTTTTGTTATGTACTAAGTATTCCGAAAATGTAATGTTATGTCAATGTACGTCAAGCTTCGGGTCTCTACAGTTGGTATTAGAGGAAAGGTTTAGTCAACCTTTGGAAACTAGGATGCGAGAACTTTAGTGAGATCCCTAGAGATATTTCTAAGGTATGTCTAGGGATGTCCCTAAGGTTAAGTATACGTATAGGTTATAGTACTAGAACTACGGTAACGATCTTAGAATTTAACCTAAGATGTTAGATATTGAGGGTACTCCCCCTTTACTATGTTGTTTTCTCTAGCATGATTTTTCCCCTCACAGAATTATTTTTGTGTTTTAGTTAATGGAGGGAACCAGAAGGAATTCGGTTAACATTGAATCCAATGAACAAATTGGTGACTATGAGCAACAAAATTGTGTAATTCCTAGAGAGAAAGATATTGTGATTATGCCGAATCAGTCATCACGATATATGATTAACAAGGTGAAATTTAGTGGTATGCCTAATTCATCAAAGAAGAGGAAGATAAACTATTATGTATGTTCGCATGTTGAGGAGCATAAAGAAAGGAAGATTGAGATTTCTAAAGAAGGGAAGAAGAACCTTGAGGAATACCTCAAATGGAGGGACCGATGTTATCTGTGTGGAGAAAAGGGTCATAGAGTGACAGACTGTTATGGAGTTCAATGTATTATTTGTGGAGGATATGGGCATTACCCAACTCAATGCCCTGACCTAAAAAGTTACTTCTAAATCAAGGAAGGACTTATTAAGGACAATCATTGAAGTGGATGGACTGAAGTGTTTATGTATTGGTATTCTAGAATAATGTTGTTGAGGTACTTTTATGGTGTATTGAAATATTTATGTATTGGTCTATTGTGGTTTTCAATAATTTTAAGGTATCGGTAATCATGAAAAGTGATTCAAATATTTTGGAAAGTAGATGATATGTGCATAATGAAGGGATAAGGAGAAAATGAAATGTTTGACAGTATTCATGAGATCATGATTGATATAAGGACTAAGTGATATCATGGTTTGAGTATAAATAATTTTGAGGATTTTGGTATGTGGAAAGTGTTAACTTTTTACTGCATTCAAGTTTTCACTAAGGTTCAATGGGTATTCAAGAGAATACATGATTAAGGACTTTGAATGTTTGGAATGTGACCAACAAAACATATCTTATGATATATGGGGTTCAACGATGGTATTAAATCTCTGGTAATCGTTTTCACTATGTTATGAGAGTGGACTGCAGTATTATGGATAAGCCTAAAGATTGGAATGGATTATGTTGGACATAAGTTAGTATTGTTTAAGGATAGAAGTTTTTTCGATATTATTGATGGGATGTTATAGTAATATAGTTTTAGAAAAAGGACAACCTGAAGAACGGGTGACAGCCCATCGCGTCGGACAAGGTTGTGGGAATCGAACCCACAACCGAAGTGCGACTGGCCTTTATCACCTACCACTAGCCTATAGGAAGTCCCTGTTTAGTAGAAGATAGTTTTAAGCGGTATGATATATGAAGTATAAGTCCATTTTAGGAACCATATATGATTAATCTCACTATAGAATGACCTATGTATATTTAATAACTTTTGCTAACCATTTGTTTGAGACAGATGGAATGACCCGTCATTCTATCACATGATCTGCTAACACTTCACGAATAACAAATTCAACTTCATTTATTTAAGAGATGAAGTGGAAATTGTTCAAGGCACGAACAACAGTGAGATTGAACCAAAATAAAGTAAGTATTTATTCTAATTCAAATTCTTCAACTTTAGGAAAACGATCTTGAAAACCAAAAATGTTGTCCTAGTGCTCTTATATCTGATTAATCAGATGGTACCTTAGATCGTCACAAATTTATGGCTTTGTGATTGCTAGCTTTTCCATAGCCATGTTCTCTACCACTCTCCATCAGAACATGATGGTTAGATTTCTCTTCCATATCCATATTCTCACCTATGTGGAAACCCAGTGATTAGTTTATTTGGGTAACCGTTACGTTTCATACTTTTGTTTTTAAAGATTAGTTTTGGTATTCCTTTTTACGATGTGGGTTTCGATTAAAGAAACTTTCGAATAGTAAACCATTTATAACCCCGACGAATTTCGAGGGCGAAATTCATTTTAAGGGGGGTATAATGTAACACCCCGAGACTTTATGAAAAATATTCTTTTTAATTTCATTAATGTCTTATGTTATATGCTACACCAAAAGGAGCTTTCACAACACACATCTCTGATCTGGCTTGAATTACACGCAATCGCGACCTTCCACGATAGCGTGTGTTGTACGCAACACCAAGTTTCGCTAAACAACAATATGCTATTAAAATATTATTAAAACTAGCCGTTATGAATAGTAATAACCACTTTTTGAAATTTTATCTTTCAAAATGTACCTCATTTTTGAATTCGAAATACCGAAATTAGCCTAGGGTGAAATTTTGGTATTTTTCTGAAAACTTTCAATTTTTGATGAATAGTGAAACCACTAAGTGGTAGGTTAAAAACTGAATTTTTCATAAAACTTAATTTTACCGCTTCTGTGTATGGAATTTCGAAAATTCGACAGACACGGTTGATATCATTAAGTAAAATGTGGTTCAATGAGATAAAAATAATTTTTTGGTGAATAGTAACTTTTTACTTTTTTTACTGCGGTTAATAGTAAATAGGGTAACTAAGGGTAAATATGATATTACTATTACCCTAACACATGTCCTAATTCTATTGGATAAGTGTAATTCGACCAAAAACAACCTTATGAATATAATATGACCATTTAGGCCCACTTGGATTAGATTAGGACATTTATTATTATTTAATTCAAAGAAGAGTTAAAAGAGTTAAAATCAAAGTTTATTTACTAAAACATTTTTAATATAGGGTTATACATAAGATAAATTCGATTTTAAATATTAATTAGAAATATAAAAAGAGTTCCTACATAATGGAATTTTATTTGTAATTTTTAGACATCAAATAATTTAATTTATTTATGACACAAAGACTATGCAGTAATTATCTTAATAATAAAATATTTACATAATTGATATTATAAATACCGAAATAAATGTAATTTAAGACTTTTTATGCATTAAACTAATTTTCTAGGTTACTATAATATATTAGTGTTGATTTAATTAACATTGTTTGAACATATAATTCTGTTATGACTTTCAAAAAAATCATATATCAAATAGTGTCAAATTTGACACAAAATAGTTTTTCAATCAAATATTATATTATTAATTGTTATTTTATTTATAAAAAAATAAGGTTCGGCCAAATGACTTAGATAAGGATATATATATTAATAATAAACAATTTGGGGTTCGTTTGACATGTTATAGTAAGTGTATTGACCATATAGTGTAAGAAAACAAAAAGACACGGTAAAAGTTAAATTATTTAACTTAGAGTTAAATCTAATTGATAAAGTTAAAATAATAACCTAAACTTGTCTAAATCCTATTGGTTGATAGGATTTCGACCCATACCCACTTTATCCGCGAAATAAGACCCTTTGGAACCATTATAAACCGATTTTGACTTTAATATAAAATAATATTTTGAGATATTCCTAAGGTGCCCCTCTCCTCCCTTATAAAAGGGAACCTCCTCCCTTTCTTCCTCACACAACTTTGAGCCTTCAAGCTCGGCCAACCCCTGCCAAAATCTCTTCTCCACTTCTCTAGTATCATCCTAGAGGTCCTGGTCTTCTTAAAAGACCATCCTTAGTTCTTTAAGTGGAGGCTAAGAAAAGGCGCGTCAAAAAGAGGTAAAATCCATTACCGATCTTTTTCAATTTCTTTCTTCTTCAACTTCTTCTTCTTTAGTTGTTTCATGATAAAGTAATAAAATCAGTATTTATTATATACTGATATGTTATTATAAATATGAAACAACTCTAATTAACCTTCTATCCATCCTATGGAAAAAGGAAATCACCGCGCGTGCGTACGTACGGAATACCATCTCCACACCGTGGTGTAATCTATTTTCTGCCACCACATTAATTGGATGGGTATAATGGTGTAATGAGTAACTATATATGATTATTATAAAGTTATATTGATACTGAAATAGTATACATACACTTCAACACAATTCCACGACCATGAGAACGATATCATCGCTCGTGCGTACGTACGGACTACCGTCTCCACGACGCGATGAAATTCATTCTCCATGTTAACCATTTAAGAATGATTATAAAGTATATATATAAGAAATAATAATGAAATATATGACATTATAAAGCTACTGTATTTATGTATATATATATATATATGTATTTCATCTACTTACTTCCATTCAAGACAATAAGGAAAGGAAAACAGCGTTTATGCGTACGTACGGACTACCGTCTCCATAAACGGTGTTTTTCATTTCATTTATCTATATATTATATATATATATATACTGAATATATATGATATATAAATCATATTTTATATTCTGGAAGTAAGTAAATCATGATATAAGTAATAATAATGTCAAGAACAACAAGTCAAAACACCTACGATAAATGAAACGATTTTACCCAAAACGCTTCTTTAACATGGAATTTACAAAAGAATGGGTAATATAAAGTCATAAGTGAACCATATATGATATCATAACAATTAATATGATTCTTTAATAAGTCAATGACATTATTTAAATCATTATACCGGAGGTTCGGACACATACGAAGCAAATCGGACCTAAGGTAAGGGAAATATCACAATCTCATTTTTATCTGAGATTGTTTATACGTTGGTATTTACTGGGGTGTATTTTATCATCCACATCCATGTTTTCTCAATATGCAATGTTATTTCCATCCACCTACAATTTTTTAAATCCAGTTTTAACTTTTGGTGAGTTTTTAGTAAGAGATATGAAAGGAATCTTTTGTCGTTTTTCATACGAGGTACTTTTTGACTTTTCTGACAAAAGTACGAAGAATGTTTTTTTGAACCTATACGGCAAGAATGGATTTTTAAAACATTATTTCCAAGAAGATTCCTTTACAAGTTTTCAATTTTATTTTTAATCAACTTCTTTTAGTTTAAAACTTTATGACATTTTAAGAAAGGAAAAATATTTTTGAAGTAGAAATGATATTTTACTCAAGAATGGAGTTTAAGTGTTTTATCAAAATTATATTCCATCTAAGATAATATAGGGTTCTGTTTCTATCCCTATTATTACATATATTTGATTATGTTGTGATGGAATTATTTTTATGAATTCCATTATTTTATATGAATTGTTTGATGATGTCACGATATTTAAGATTTCCATTTTTATTACATGGGTTATGCAATGATGTATGATTTATGAATTTGAGGCACACATAAGAATGGTATCATTATGAGATGGGTGAGACCTATATCTCCCTCCAATGAATTGGGTGAAGTTTTTATATCTCATGAGATAGACATGGCTGGAATGGTAGGTTATACCAGTTCAGTGAAACAGGACTGAAACGAGGGTGACTCGGTTCAGAAAGGGACTTTGTCCACTAAGATAGTCTTGGCAATGAGTTTTGACTAACAAGAAATGATTCTATATGATTATGTGTGTATGCCACAAAGTTTAATGTTTTAAGTTATGATTATTGTGATTACATTTCACTGCCATGATTTATCCCATGTTATGAAATTATGATCTCTTTTGCAGGTTAAGATTTCCAAAAGTTATGTGCTTGTGTATACGATGTGATTGATATTTCTTTTGTTTACCCTTACTGAGCATTTGAGCTCACCCTTTTTTTTGTATGTTTTCTTTTCCCCAGGATATAAAGAAAGGTTTTAGGTATAAAAAAAAGGAAGTTCTTTATGGGAGATATTGAAGATCTTTCACGAGGATTAGAAGATTATATTCCAAGTTTCCAAAGACACTAAACTATTATGATCCTTGTGTGTGTGTTTTTGTTATGTACTAAGTATTCCACAAATGTAATGTAATGTCAATGTACGTCAAGCTTCGGGTCTCTACACACTGGGTCTTAGTAATGTTCACAATCGGGTGTGAAATAATTAGCACCATTAATAAATCAAATCATTAATTAAGTTAATTTAAATTTTAACCCAATCATCCTCTATTTAAAAATTTCTTGTTTTAAACCCTTGGGAAAGACAGACAAATTAAAGGGATTATAGTTCCATCATTAGGAGAAGATGCTTGAAATAAAGGGGGATTCAAACTGATGGATGAAATCGATGAGTGTTTCCAATCACTCTGAAATAAATTATTTTTTGTCTAGTGATGAGTCTTTAGATGATTGAAGGTATTAATTGTTGTTAGATTTTCTCTATCTTTATGTATTTTTAAGAAAATTTTGATTTTCCTATTTAATTTCATATTTGTTCCTGACCCTACCAATTTAGGAATTTCTAACTATAAGGGATTATTTATCTTGAATTTATTCATTTTTTTATTTTTTCACCCGTGATCGATGGAAAGGTTCACAATGACCATCATTGATAATTTTTTTTGATTTTTTATTTATATTCCACCACCAATCATTATATATTTTTTAATGTCCTATGGTTAAGTTGATGATTCTATTTTGTTGGTCCATTTTGAATAGTGATCAAATCCCTAGAACATGTAGGATTATTATATTTCATCAATGAATTTTGTGGAATGAATAATGATCTTCAAGTGATGGTGGATTAAAAAGGTAGGAAAGAAACATTTCTTTCCCAAGTAGAGATGTGTGGGGTAATGGGAAACCATCAAAAACATTGATAGATCCCATTTTTGATGATTTATGACTTGAGATAATTGTATCACAATGCTACACACATAATTAGTGCCTTAAAAGAAGAATTGGGCATGATTAGTGGAAAACTCAAAGAACTCAAATAGTTTTTGAGAATAGGGGAAGAATCTAGATAAAAAACCCAAGTACATAGTGCATATTTTGGAAGAATAAACACTATTTATTTTGTTTATATGGAATCTAGGATCTCAAATTGAGTTAAATATCACATACCATGTGAGTTAACCCCTAGAAAATTTACCCATAGAGAACCTGAATGGTGTGTTCTAGGTATACATGATGTGATGACCCAAGATAAACAACATATAAACCTTACATTATTTGGAAAACATAATCCTTACACATAACAAGTAACCCCACAATTATTAATGACCCAAATGTCTAGTGTATTTGGTGAGTAGGGATATAAGTATTTTATTACACATTATTATTTAAAAATATCCAATAGTAAAATATATATAATACTTCATTATACATATAGTCCTGCATATAATTTCCTGTATAAAGGAAAAAGAAGAAGGGATAAGCTCAAATTCCCAATAAAGTAAACTTATCAATGATCCACGTGATTTATATAATAAAATTTGAGAAAACTTGAATCATATGAGAAATATCATATTAAAAGAATATTTTAATCATAATATATAATCATAAATAGAGATAAAACATCATGAATCATGGCATGTGATAAAAAAAGAATCATATAATCATAAAACATGTACCATGGATTGGAAATAAATGAAAATAATCATAAGACATTGAAACATAACATTTCATCATTTAATAATAAGTAAATATGTAATATCCTAGAAATGAGTCACATCTTTAGAAATGTGGAACCATCATAATCATAATTTTTTTTGTTAAAACCCAATCATGACCATGAGTTGTAAAAAAACCAAATCATGAGCATGCATTTAAAATGAGATCAAGCACAATCATGTATATGTATTTTACTATCTGATGAGATATAAAATCTTAACCAAATAATTGTAGGGTGATATAGGACCCCACCCATCATCATCTATATATATTTGTGCCACATGAAAATAAGCCTTCATCGTACCATAAATAACCCATTTAAAAAAATGGGTTTCATATCTTTTCTAAATAGAATCACTTAGCATAACATCAAAATTAAACCAAGTTATACTGTAAATAAAATCTTTTAAAAGGAATATAAGATCATTTAAATGATTATTTAGAGACATTATTTCATAATAGATAGATCTTTTAGAGGTAAATAGGAAAATGGAAGCAAAATCAAGAAAATTATTTTCTAAAATATTTTGCAACAGAGTTGTAAAAAAAATATAAATAATTTCATAAAATAATTCTAAGATGTCTAAAAATATAAAATTTAAATTTATGAGAAATGAAATTGAAGACAAGAAACGATGAGTGGATTATAAAAAATCATGCATGAAATGAAATTCCTTTATTACTTTAATAAATATTTATTGAAACCACATCATTAAAAATGATAATGAAAACCCCTTTAAATAAACTAAATGGAAAAAATAATGATTAAATGATATAAAACATATTTTTGTTTCCAATTATAAATGGATAATATTATTGATAAGAAAATATGTACATGGAATAAAAATATTCATTAAAAAATTTAGAATTATTCTTAACAACATAACATTTTTAGAAAGGTGGAAAATGGTTAAAATGAATATTTTGATGAAAAAACGTAAATTATCAGAATAAAAGTGAAAAAATAATATATAATTGAGATATGAAATCATAAATTAATCTTGAAATATATCAGTAAAGTAAATTAGTTTATGACTCAATGAAAGAAAATTTTGTTGACAAAACCCTTACATAAGATCCATAACCACATGGTGTGCACATCTAATTTCCTGAATAAAAAAAATTAAGTTTGTTAAATAATAGATTCAGAATCTTTTACACATATATTTTATTTATTTATAATCTTATATGTTATTTGATAAATATTTTATTAAGTCCTCATATTTATTCTCACTATCTTGAGGGTGTCTATTTTACAGTTCCATGGCCATTTCAGTTTATTAATGGTTATGGAAGTTCTTTTAAAACGAGATAAACACTATATAATAGAAATGAAATGATAATAATATGATTAGAAAAGTTTAAATGGTACCATATATCAATATGTTTTATACTTAGTCATGGTTCATCAACTATAAATGCTTTTTTTTAATGGAATGTTCATTTAGGTTTTTTTACCAACCAGTATGAACTAACCTTGTTTTATTTAGTTTACAGATTATGAATATTTTACAGAATAAAAAATATTTTTAAAATACATATTATAATCATATTTAGGCCTAAAGTTTTTATTTCTAACTAGCCATTATGATGGTGAATAAAAAAACACATCATCCATGCAGTTGTTAGTACACACTTACAGAAGTGATGTTTTCAATTTTATTTTATAAAATAGAAGAGAGGTAAATAATGAATTTTACATTAACATAATAACATATAAATATATCTATGACAATTATTTCAGAATCTCATGTTCTATGTAATACATTTAGAGGAGGCAGAAAAGGGAAAAATTAAAAGAGTTTAGTTGAGATCATTACCTATTCCTCAAGATATTATCCTATTGATTGAGCATTAGACCTTTATAGGAGAGTTTTATGGTCAGAACAAGAACTTGGGGTTAAGGTAAGGGAAGTCTGGAGGAGTTTTTTGGAAACTTTATCCAAGAAAACTAAACATAGTTGTGTCTTGGAAAGGTTTTGATTAAGTCCATTTTTATAGGAAAAAATCAATTGTCTTTAAAAAATACTTGGTTTTTATGGGTTAAAATTTTATTGTAAAAGGGAAAGTGGATCATAAGTCAATTTCATTGATATTATAAACCATTTAACATTAAATTTACTAAGTATAATTTTTTTATGATTTTTATATCAGTAAATAAATTTTTATCACACAATACCCTTTAATGTCATATTCAGTACAATCCACACAATTTGCCTTAAAAAATACCAAGATAATAATGATGTAAGAATATGAATATTTGAAAAATTAAATATCTTTAATTTTTATCTATAAAAATCATCAAATACCCTACAATATCTATAAAACATCAATTTTAATATTTTTAAAACTATTTAAATGGGTTTTTCACTTGCTTTTTCAAGCGCTGCATCAATAATGTGAAAGTGTTATAGATAATTATAACATAAACAAGATTAAAATTAAATTAAATTAATTATTATAATATATCCTTTATCAATTATATCATTTATATTCAATCATGTAGTATTTTTGTTGGTATCCTTATCTTGACAACATGATAAGTGAGAGAAAGAGTTACAATTGTAAATACTCTTAACTTAAAATAATATAAAGGTAATTTTCAATGTTATGTAAAAAATGCCATATTTTTGAAAATTATATCAATTTTTTCCAAAATAAATAAAAATAACTATATTATAGACATGATTTTCAGATATTTGGGGTCTTATCTTTAAGTTTTAACCCCTTTTAACCGATTTAACTCTTATCATGGTGGCAATATTTTACCATGGTAGATTATTTATATGACCAAAAATTAGATTGAATGTATTACAGAATATTAATTATGATAAATTAATTTTAATTAACTTTATTTGTAATTGTTCCAAAAATTAACTTCAATGTAAATACACATTATATTAAAAACAATTCTTTTACTATTCACTAAAAATCAACTTTTCTTGAAAATTCCCAATAATTAACCTTAATATAATATTAATATTATGAAACTAAAAATTAATTCCATTTTAAAAAATTCAAATTATATAGGTGATAAAGTCAATTTTATTTTAAAAATTCATAATTTGGAAAAAACAATCTCCAAAATAATATTTATAAGTGTAAAATGAATCAATGATTTATTATCAAAATAAAAATTTATCTCATTTATAATTACATGTTTTAATTATCATAAATATTAATTAAAAAATTCATTAAAACACTTCAAAAATATACAAGGGTAATATAAAAAGTGTTGGAATTCACATGTAGTGATTTAGTTAACAAGGATCTCATTGTGATTTCTACGAGCTTAAATTTCTATGAGAGGGGATTTCACTCAAGCTTTACTTATTGAAGTTCAGAATGTGTTTTATATAGGGAAAAACCAAGGGATTATACATACTTTACATGCTAATACATTTGTTCTTCATAAGTAATAATTTTACTACTTTTTTCCATTACTTTTATATAAATTTCATAATTCAATTATCTCAATTTATTTCTATGTATTGGTTGACCATGTTATAAGAGTCTTATTTAATAATTTTAATAATATACCAGTGTTTTTTTAGTTTGGTGTTGTGAATGAAAGAATTTATTCAACAAATTTTTTATTAAATGAAGAATATTTAATAAAATCATGAGTCACTACATTCTAGCCCCCTTTAAAATAACCGATCCCTTGAAATTCAATTACATAGATGAAAATTAGTGAGTTTACTTTTGTCTTATTACATCCTTAGCTTCACATGTTTCCTCCTAATACTTGTGATCCTATAATAAAACTTTGATCATATTAGGTTTCTTATTCTATAAAACTTTATCTCTTCGATCTAGGATCTATTTCAATTTCTCCTAATAAGAGAGATCATGTTCTAATTGTATATATTTCAAGTTCAGTATATGTGAAGGATCTGATATCTACTTGATAAAAAGTGAAACATGGAATACAAAATATACTTGGGAAAAGTGTGGAGGAAGTTATAAGAAATAAGATACAACTCTGATGGGATCATAAATATTTAAAGGACCTATGTATCTAGGATTTAACTTCTCTTTATCCCAAAATCTTAGAACATAATTCCAATGAGATATCTGGAGAAATACTTTACCCCCACTTAAAATACCAAATCTCATTAATGGTTATCAGCATAAATTTTCTATCAAATACATGAAAATTTTATATATTGGTAAATATTATGAACCCTTTCTATCATTTATTATAAAATAATAGGTCCTATCAGCTTCCTCACTCCAACTTTATCCCATAATGTGGGATTCTTTAGCCTTTTCACATAAAAATCCCAATAGTGTCCAATTTTAACACTATAATTGATTTTTTATATGGGATATATAATATGGGGATGTTTTGATCCCAAAATCCTTGTAAATACCCTGAAAATAACCTCACCAAATCCTTTATAGTTATAATAGTTCATTCAGAATGACCATCACTTCCTGAGTGATATGAAATGATTAAATTCATCTTTTTTTATAATGTTTTTTTGAAACATTCTCTGGAAACTCTAGGTGAATCTCATATCCCTATCGAATTCAATGGATATTAGTACTCCATGTAGCCTTTCAACTTGTATTATATATATATTGGTGAGTTGTTCAAGTGATAAATCTTATTTGAAAAAAATAAGATGCACTGACATTGTAAGGCCATCAACTACAACCCAAATGGTATTATAGATTTTAGATTCCATTGGGATCCCTATGAAAAAACCCATGGATATTATATCCCATTTCCATACTGGTATGGGTAATGGTTTCATCATCCCATTACACACATGTCATTTAGTCTTAACTTTCTATCATACTAAGCATTGAGACATGTACTCTATAATTTCAATCCTTATGTTATAAAACCAATTTTTTTCTTTATATCCTTACATATTTTTTCCTTCCTATATTAATTGTAATGTACGAGGTAAGAACATATTATAAAGTATCTCCATTCATTTATAGTTTTTATGTGACACATATCCAGGTTCTACAATTTATAACAATATTTGTATCAAAGTTGAACTCTAGAATATTATCTATATTTATATATAGCACTATATCATCTTTCTAGGCCTCCATGATCATCATGTGGTTGGATGTTTAGGTATTAATTTTGGAAAGATAGGATTTATCCTATTCCGCCATGACTTAAATATTTATCCTTTTAAAATCCATGATTATTGGGTCTTTTTCAATCTTCATCATGGATAATGTTTCACAATATTTTCTATTCAGAGCACCGACCACCTTGTTTTCTTTTCTTGGGTGGTAGTGTATTGAGAAGTCATGTTATTTGATTAAATTTAACTATCTTCATTATCATATGTTCAACTAATTTTGTGTGAATATATATTTTTGGCTCTTTTGATCTATATATTTAACACACTTTTCACAATATAGATAATGCATCCAAATCTTAAATGCGAAGATCATTTCCACCACTACCAAATCATGTGTTATGTAATTTTTCTCATGATTTTTTAATTATAGTTAGGAATAATCAGTCACCTTATTATTCTACATGAGGACACATCCCAAGTCCTTTTTGAAATAAATATTATATATTTAAAACCCTCCCCCAATATAGGGTATTTTATGTATTGGTTTTGTGAAAACATATTCTTTAGTTCCATAAAAATATCTTCACATAATTTTAAAAAAAGGAACATCACAACCTTCCATGTTAACTTGGACAGTGGATTTGATAATAGTGAGAAATTTCTAACAAATCATCAATAATATCTATCTAACAAAGTAAAACTATGGATCTTAGTTACAATGGTGGTATTGGTTCATTATTCAATAAATTATTTCATTGATGTATTTATAAATATGCCCACATTTATAATCACATGACCCAAGAATAAAAACTTCTATAGCCAAAATTCAATCTTGATTAATTTAAAATATAGTTTATCCTTTCTCAAGATTTTTAACATATTCTACGAATGATCTATTTTATTTTCTTTTATCTTAGAATATATGTGAATATCATATATAAAGGATACCAAAAATTGATCAATGTAACATATAAAGACTATATTGAGTAAATCCAAGAATATTTTAGGGGAATTTGTAAGTTAAAACAGAATCCCTATAAATTGACGGTGTCAATACCTCACAAAAAATTATTCCATTGAAATATCCTCCCTTTTGAAACTTATATGATGATATACCAATCAAATTTAAATCTTTGGGAAGTATTGAGATATTATGATTTGAAAAATAGGCCTTCAATAAAGGATAGGGGATACTTGTTCTTGATCATGATTCTGTTAATCCCATGATAATAAATACAAATACACAGTGATCCATCATAATTCTAAAGAAAAGGACCAGTGAAAAACATAATGAATATTTAGATCATATAAAACCCTAATCAATATTTTCCTGACATTTCTTCAATACTTCCTTAAAATCAATAGATTCAATTTTATATGAAATATTTGAGATAAGAATAGATATAGGTATGAGTTCAAATGAAAAACCAACCTTATACTATGGGAAAAGACAGAACAATTCATCTAGAGATACATTAGTATATTTCGGTATAATAGGAATTTCACCAATATTGACTTCCACTATGATCATTAGAGATAGAAGTACCTCATCACAGGGTATCATGATCTATATTATAGAATTCACACCTTAAGGGAGCTCATAGACATCCTTGGATTGACATTTGAAAAAAATATGACATAGAATATGAAATAAAATTTCCTTATCTTGATATGATCACTATACAGGGAAAGGAAATACACACCCAAATGAAATCAAAATCCATTAAAGGTATAAAAATTAGATAAAAATGAAGTATCTGCCCACAAATATTGATTAGATAAGAGTATTATATCTTTGATGAAATCATAGTTCCACCACGAATTTTCACAGATAGTTTAATATCTAATGTTAGAGAAGATGAATCAATATTCTAATTAAAAATGAATTATTTGAAAGAATGTGAGAAACCAAAAATAAATACAGAATATAATGATATATAATTAATAATAAGTTTACCATTCACCACTTCATGATCTACTTCAGATCTAATGATGGAATAAACTCTCCATTATTTCTACGGTCTAAGAGTTTTTTGGTTCCTATTAATTTAAAAATATATTAGGTTAGGTCAGTTATTTATATAATTACAAGAATCCTTGTTTTTTAAACATTAATTTTTGTATAGTGTATAGGTTGGGGCCTTTTTATCATATGTATTGGGAATTGGCATCATCACAATACTCCTAGAATTGTGAGCTTGGTAGTATACTTTACTAACACTTCCCAGATCTATTGATAAAATTACCCTGGTGCTTCCTTGCACATTTTTTATATGTGGGTATTTGAATTTTTATTCCCTATGATTTATAGTTAGAGATTACATGATACTTTATTTTTATTTTTTTCTCCTAAATAATGAGAACCCCTAACGTCAATTTCCAGCTTTAGAACACATCAAATTTTTTATCGTAGTTTACATAGTATATTATAGATAATTACTTTTAAATAATTTATTTCATGACACTAAATTATTAATAAATATTACTTTTTAAGTTAATAATAAAATAAGAGGTTTACCTTGAAAGTCTCATGAAGCTATCCACATAAGATCCAATGAATTCATTCTTTTTTTTTCAATATGAGAAATTATTTTTCCATATTTCAGGTAAAATGTTCAGGGAAAATATTTGGTGAAGAATATTTTATTTAACTCCTCTCACCCCATCGAGTAAACATTTTTCCTTTTCTATTTTATTTTTAACAAGTGTTAACCGTTGATCTTCCTCTCTATCCAAATGATAGAGGATAGAAAACCTTCCCATTTTCTAAACACCGGACAATAGAAAGTATTTTATCTATTACATGAAACCATTTATCATTAATTAGTGGGTTATAAGAGCCACCAAAGTATGGTGGATTTTGTATCATAAAATAATCGATACAAAGTATCTCATTCCTTGATGCATTCAAGAGATTAACATTATTTTAATTATTACTCATAACTTGAGAATGTTGAGTGAATATTTCCATGTGATTTTCACCCAAAATCCCATCCCATTAGGTTTCTCGTTTTATCAATCACCACATTATCATTCACAACCATTTTTAAATTGGTACCTAAACTTTATAGTAATTTTATAAAATAAAGGAAAGTTAGGCATGTGAATATTTATAAAAGGAAAATAATGAAATCAGAATAAATAGATCATAAATAATGTACATACCATTACTTATGAACTTATATGTTTCAATCTATGCTATCCATGATTGTTTTATTACAAGGATTTATAATATAAATATATTCACAACCCTTATAATAGTTTATAAAGATACAGTGAATCACAAAAGAATATACATCAACAGTGTAAAACTAGGTGTTTAGTTTTGACTCTTTTTCCATGAACTAGGTCAGGATCTGTTTAACACCTAACCAAAATTTTTAGAGTTATTACTTCTAGGTTAATATGTACCAGATCCTATATTCACTTGTGTATATCTAGATTAGGAATTTATTACTATTAAACCACACATATATACTTCACTAAAATGTTAGGATATTTTCCTGTAGCAGACTTATCCCTAGGGTTTTCAATAATTCCCTATCATCTGATTACTCAAAAGTTAAAATAATTAGTAAATGACTAAATCCTACTTTAATACCAACTGATATTACTTGAGACAAAAAATATAAAAACATTTCATTGTTTCCATAATTTAATCATTACACCTCAAAAGTAATCCTACAAATCCCTAAGACCCAAAGATTTAGTATATTTTATGATTAGATACATAAAAATATTATTACACATTATTAATTCAATATATACCACACTTAACTCTATATAAGACTTCATTCAACAAATAGTCCTGTAGATAATTTCCTAGAGAATGGAAAACAAAAAAAATTGGTGAGATCAATTACTTAGTATGAGAAAGTTATCAATGATCCACATGAGTTAGATCATAAACTTATATGAAAACAAGAATCATAGGATAATTATATTATTAAAATTTCTATAGAATCATAATAGATAATCATAAAAAATTATAGGGAATCATAGATCATGGAATGAGATAAAAGTAACATCATGGAAGCATGAAACATATACTATGTCTTGTAAATAAATGAAACTAATAATAATCCATGGAAACTGACATTAGATCATGGAATAACATAGGAATGTCGAAGATCCTAGAAATGATTCAAATATTTATAAATATAGAACAAATATAAGAATATCAAAACATTTTAAGCAAACCCAATCATGACCACTCTTTGTGAATGAACAAAATCATGTCCACACTTTTAAAATTTTAGAAACAAAATCATAACCACTACTTTCATTATCTCATGGGAATTAAATTCTTAACCAATGCATTGGTTGTGATATAGGACCCCACACTTAATTTCCCACGCATATGCATGCTACATGAAAATAGTCTATCATCATATATTAAAGAACCCATATAATGCAAATGGGTTTCATATAATTTAAAAATGGCTCACTTAGCATAACATCCAAATTAGATTGGATGTCACAAAAAATAAAATCTTTTTAAAATGATAACAATATACTTTAAACTATGATTATATAAAATTATTTCATAAGAGATATATATTTAGTAGGTAGAAGAAAATGGAAGGGAAGTCAAGAAAATTATTTTCTTAATGCTTTTGAAACATAGTTGTAAAAATAAATTTATAATTAATTTCATCAAATAATTTTAATAGGGGTAAAAATAGGACTTTAAAGTAAAAGGAAAATAAAATTAAAGTTATTAAATTTGTATTGGAAGATAAATACTCATTCTTGAAAAGAGACTACATTGTTATTTTAAAATACCTTTATTGCAACCTGCATCTTTAAAAAGGATAATGAAAATCTATATGAATTAAAGGAAAAAATAATGGATTATAAGAGATAAAACATATTTGGGTTTCCAATTATAAAAGGTGAACATTGGTTGGAAGAAAATACTGACATCGAAGAAAAAGTGTCATTAGAAAATAAGAATTATGCTTAACAACATGGATTTTTAAGGTGGAAAAGGGTAAAAATGGCTATTTTGATGGGAAAATGTAAATTATACTGAATATATATAAACCATAATATATAATAGATACATGGTATTATAATATAAACCTTAAACGTATCAGTCAAGGAAAGTAGTTTATGACCCAATGAAAAAAATTGAGTCAATGAAAACAGTTACCTCAAGTACTGACTCAATTTGTGTGCACATATAATTCAATGAATAATAAAGTTAAGTTTATTAAATACTTAATTTTTAAAAATTTTCATAAATATATTTTATATACATAAATGTTATTTTATAATCATTTTATTTAAACATCATTATTATTCTTACTATATTGAGGGTGTTCATTTCATGGTTCCAAGGCCGTTTCAATTTGTTGACGGTTATGGAAGATGAACCCAAATGAAACAATAAATACAGAAGTGAAATGAATTGATTTTCATATCATCCCAAAAAGTTTAAATGGTTATAAATATCCATATGTTTTCTAACTTAGTTGTGGTTTGTCAAGTATAAATGCTATTGTTTAATGGCATGTTTATTTATGCAGTTCTACTAACCATTATAAACTAACATTGTTCTAATTAGTTTAATGATTTTTTATAATTTATATAATATTAAATAACTTATAAAATTATAATTATCATGTTACATAGGTGTAAAATGTTTTCGTAAACCATCCATGACTTTAGTGAAAAAAACATGTCATCCGTAAAGGTGGTAGTTTTCACTTACACAGATAACATTTTCATTTTTCATTTAGTGAATAGAAGAGAGATAGATAATGAAATTACATTAAAATAATAAAATATCATTATTTTTTGATACTGATATCATTATTTCAATTTTTATGGAATACATTTATAGGAGTCATAGCAAGGAAAAATTTAAAAAACTTAGTAGAGAACATTGCCTCTTACTTGAGATATCCTCCCTTTGATTGAGCTTGAGGCCTTCATAGGAGAGGTTTATGGTCACAAAATAAGGTCGAGTTTGTCGGATTATAAGTTTATAGGAGGAATTATTAAAATTTTAAGTTAAAAAATAGACATTTTTTTGAAAGGTTTAGAATAAGTCCATTTTTATAGAAAAAAATCATTGGATTTTTTGAAAATATATTGTTTTTAAGGAATAAGAATATAATTATCAAAGGTAAAGTGGATAATATGTTCAAAAATAGTTTATATTTTTAATAATTTCTCATTAACTTGAGTAAATATAATATATTTATTAATTTTAAATCAATTAATTAAATATTTTATTTACAAATTACCATTTGAAGTCATTTTCAATTCTATTCACATAATTTGACTTTAATAAAAAAAAGAAAAAATGAAATTAGAATTTCGATATTTTTAAAATTAATTTAATTGTATATGGATCTATAAAAACCATTTAAGTCCCTAATATATCCAAAAAATATTAATTTTTATATTTTCAAAACAATTTACTTTTATTTTCACCCATTTTGACATGCATAGTGTCAATGATGCGTAAGCATTCTGGGTAATTTTAAATTAACCAATAATTAAAATAAATTAATATCATAAATAAAATTTATTATTTATCAACTATATTATCTAAACTAATTCATATCATATTTTTATCTATATCGTTGTCCTGAAAACATAATAAGTGAGAGAGAGTGGCATTTTTTAAATACACATAACTTAAAATTATATAATGGTCATTTTCAATGTCAAGTTCCACATAATTTATATTTTTTAAAGTAAAATATGATTTTGGATAAAATAGAATAAAAAAACATGATTATAGATAAGGTTTTAAGATATTTTTTAGCTTAATTTTAAGTATTAACCCTTTTTAACCCATTTAACTCTTACCACGATGGAAATATTTTTCCACGATAACTTATTTCAATGCCCAAAAATTAAGTTAAACTTATTAATTAATATTAATTATATTAATTCAAAATAATAAATATATTTTTATTAATTCAATTATAATGTTGGTAAATATTAGTTTCAATATACAAACACATTACATAATAAAAATTGTACTTTTACTAATCACTAAAAAAATAGGCTTCTCCAGAAAATTCCCAAAAAATAAACTCAAGATTATATTGATTTTATGAATCTAAAAATTATGTCCATAATATTAATTTCCAATTCTAAATTCTATAAAAATTTAAATTGATATAAAAACCCGTAATGTGAAAAAAATTATTTCGAAAGGAAAATATTTAAGTTTAAAACGAATCAATAATTTATTTTGAAAATAAAAATTTATTTCATTAATAATTACATATTTTAATCATCCTAAATCATACATAAAAATTACCTTAATATTTCTTCATAATATCTAAGTTAAGATAATCTGTGGTGGTAGTCATGAGTGGTGGTTCAGCTAGCATGGATCTCATAGTGATTTCCAAGGGCTTGAATTTCTTCTACAAATGATTTTGCTCAATCTGTACTTATTTAAGTTCAAAACGGGAAAAGTATAGAAAAAATCCAAGTAATGATTCCTCCTTTTCAATCTATGAAAAACAATATTCACAAGGAATACTCATTTTTAATTGCACAATTTCTTATACATAAATTTCACAATTTGGTTATATTTATTTATACCTACCAATTGAATGGATATGTTATGATGGTATTATTTATTAATTTTATTAATATAATATGGTTCATTTTAGTTTGGTTTCATATATAATATAATCTATTCAACATAATATTCATTTAATAAAAAATATTTAATAAAATCATGGGTTGTTACACATTTACACGTGGTTATTTGGACTTATATTCTATGTGGGTTAGGACCACATTAAATACATTAGTGGAATAAGACATGAGTAGTTGTTGTACATGCCGAGTACCCCTCATGGCCAAAAACGCCCTTTAATCGATTCTACATGTTGTATAGAAGGTACTTTCACTCTATGTAGTGTTCTAGTATATGACCAGACTACATTATTGGGGGATACACAATGTGTAACCTATAAAACATGTCATGTACTCATTCAAGAAGTTATGAGTTATCACATCTCCTTTCATAGGGATCAGATTTGAGCAGGAGAATAGCCCATTCTAAGTGTTTTTCCTATGATGTGAAATTTCTAGACTTTCATTCGATATAATAGATGATACATGAGTAAACATGATTATATTTATCTCTCACCAGTTTTAGATAGTCGATGATGGGATTCAGGTGAGATATTTAGAGTGATATTGGGGTCAACACTCCTACAGAGGCATGTTTATGATAGGGAATAGTTCCCCCAATTCCTTTGTATGGATATGTTTGATATTCCCCCATACAAACTTAGATAATGGGTCCTCTATCTATGGAGTCAGTACTTCCATGTCTAAGATATTCTATAGGGTATGGGACCTCCCCTAGGGTCGGTGCTCACTTGAATATTGTATTCCCCTCGATGAAGCACAAGTAAACAACTATAGTTATATACAGGTCACATGGATTTATTACTTTTTTAGTTCTGATTTGTGGATCAATTCATGGAAATAATATATGAATGGCTATGAAGAATGATATCCACTCGTTTTATTAGGATTTTCTCTTTTGAGAATATCTAGGTTTATCATCATCTTTCCCCCTGGGTTATGATTATGATTTGTTTGATTATTTTGGATTTCTATTTGTGTTTTTTTGGGATTCCTACTTTTCATGTATATACTCACCCCTTTATATGAACATTTCCTATACATGTGTTGTATTATATTGAAAATAATTAGTTTGGAGGTTATCTTTTTAGACCAGTTGTTAGTGGAGCCAAGTAATAATTAATGGTGGTGTTAGTTGTTAGTGTTCATATTTGGGAGTGTGAGTAAGGCCCTTCTTCTTGTCAGTTTTTATTTTTGGTATTCCTTTATTTATATGGTGTTTATTTTGACATTTTATATTATTCATTATGTATTGTTTCTCAAATTTGGACATATAGAGGTTGTTTCAGGTATTAATTACATTTATAGTCAATTTTATTATTTGCATATATTATTATGGTATGTATGGAGGTGTGTATTTGTAAAAGTATATTAGGATAAGGCCTTCGATTTTTATTATTATACCTATTCGACACTTTCCACTAGACCCTGATCTATTGGATGCAGAATTGGTGTGGCATACTCATCTCACCAACACCTAGGAGGGGTTTGAGTGGGCCGGTCCATTTCAGACTGGCATCAGAGTAGGATATCCTATGGATATAATTTTTGTAGGGATTAATATGAGAATAGATGAAATTATAGGAAAACTATGTTAAGGTGTCTCAAGTTTATTGTTCAAGATAAGGAATCTTGTGATGGTGTGATGACCGACATATCCATTCACAAGGACTCTAACAATCTACTAGTCGACTAAGTGGACAAGACACTAGTTCTGAAGGAAATATTGGTACATGTATCATATAATAATGTGTAGTTAATTTTTTTTTAAATTTATTTACTAAGATAGCTCCCCAAATATGCTATTTTCACTATGGTTCATCTTTTTTAATTATAGGTTTCCTCCATGTAGACAACCAAATTGGATTTTGAGGTAGATTCATGATGATTCCCATTTGAGTGATGATGGTTCTTTTCAAGGGCCCACCCATTAGGTGTTCCCTCTTGGTTGATAGAGAGTGGTGCCTCTACCCATTTAATGAACTGTAGAACATGATTCCTTGATTCCAATAGAAATTTATCTCCATATAAAGACTTAATTAGTCTAGTGTCTTAGGATATGGATGCACATAGATTGAACACAAGGCACACATTTTAAAGGTAGTGGCCAATTATATTTTGAGGTGTGCCTAACCCACTGAAAATTAAGGATTGAATCAAGTTTGTGGTTTGAGTGTTCAACCTAATTTATAACTCAATAAAATATATACTGGTGCTAACAACCAATATTCTTCATTGCATGAATATTCATTGGTGGTATTTGATCACATAGACTCAAAACGAAATAATACTTCCTTAAGCTGAGTTTGGGAACCTCTTTTACAAGGAGTAATTACCATTAAATTTGATATCCATTCATATTAAATATCTTCTAGAGATGTAGTAGTGTAGTATGACATTTTATATGTATGTATTAAGATTCAATAAGATCACAGGATACACCCATGATGTGATTCATAAGGGATTGTTCTAGGAACGAAAGTTTGAGTGAGGTATCTGTAATGAAATCTATCCAGGACTAGTTCCTATTTTTATCCGCACTTCTAATTGGGTTTTAGATCAAAGCTTTGTTATTGAGATATTTTGGATAAGGAGATGTAGATAGATGTTTTTGGTAGTAGATATTTTAGAGTAGAGTCATCATACACTGCCAATAATCATTTGGTATCGAATTCTCATCACATGAGGTATTTTGGTATGTAGACTCATACATGGGGGTCAACGATGTGAGGATCACATAAGGGATATAGTAACCTAGTAGATATAATTATTTTACTATGAGGGGTGGCATCACCTGGTGCATGACTACCCCATTCAGCATAAAATATATGGTGTTTATTTGGTTGATGAAACAATCCACTATAAGTAGAAATATGACAAGGGAATTTATCGAGGTGGTCATTATGTTCCTCATGAAGGAAGTTTCGACAAAGGATCTAGTAGTGTTCTTAAGGTAGTATCAAGAAGAGGACAATTTTATTACCCACTTCCACCATTTTCACCACTTAGTAGCCTATACTGGGGCCATAGGGATGACAATCATTGTTGCAGTCAGTTGTAGGTAGTTGAGGGATATGTCCTAGAGTTGTCTAACATGATTCGTGGTGAAATATGTGTCTTTATACCTTGAAATTAATACTCATAGACTAAGAAAAAACAAATTATTTTATTTCCATATCCCTTTTCTAGAGTTTGATGTTTTATTATAGTTAGTAGTACAAACAATGCAACTAGAGACTCCTATTAGGGGTGATTTTGTGACTGTACACATTTTCCTATAGTAAAATCTCATGTTTAGTGGATAGAGGTTCATATGGGATATTTTTTTGCTACTATTAAGGTATAATAAATCATCCTTGGTATGGACTGACTATCTATAGGTTATACCCAGATAGCATGTCTTCATCTAAGGTCAAGTGACCTCCTATGGGGTGTTGTTAATTCCTATAGGAAATCTAGGTAAGAAAATAAAACTCAAATGAAGCAAAAACTACTTAACTAACTAAGGGAGTGTAGTAAATGATGAGGTTAAGTTATAACCCATATATAAGGATTAAAAAAGTTATAATGGTCAGGAATTAGGGATATGAAAAGAGAATTTGGTTTCAAAGATAAATAGGTAATAAATATGAAAAAATAATAGTAGTTCCATGTTTATGATATTAGTGAAGTAAAATTGATTTGGATTCAATTATATATGTTTTTAGAAATATTTAAAAGTAAATCCCATCCTGGTTCATCACTCTCCATTCTAATACACCCCCTTTATCCTCTTATACTCTTTGGTTAATTATAGAACACGTATCCCAAAACATTGTTCAAACATAACTACCTAAGACCATGCAATGGTAATGCAATGAGAATAATGATATAGTTAATTCATTGAAGGATAAACCTACTTAAACCACAATATTCATGCATGAGAGGGATGATATAAGATTCATAATGATAGAATGAATGAAAACCCATCTCAAATTGACAAAAAATAAATCACTTCACCAGTATAAATCCCCTTTCAATACATATCTTGGAACTAGAAAAACTCACCCCTCATGCTAGTCATGAGGAATAGTAAACAAAATAAAAATAATTGAACCTAATATCTACAACACTCCCCAGTAGTGGAAATCCTATAATCTCCTATCTTCCAGAAAATCTTATCCCAAAGTCTACTCACAGTGTGTAACAACCCCATTTCTATATACAATTCATCGCCATATATCTTTCTCTATCTATCTTATATCACCCCTATATTTACTCCTTATATTTAATAACCTCATTTAGAATCACACTCCTCTTGATATCCTCTATTTATCTCATTTTAAATATATTATACAGTCTATGTGAGGGAGATACTCAACCAGATTGTAAATGTTACTATATATGAATTTTTATCTTAGATATATTTTTATATTTAATATCTAATCTATATTTTATATATTTGGTGTATTCAAACTACACATATTTAAGAAGGCCCCATTTGTACAATCCACTCTTTAAAAACCAATAAAATATATCTTTATAATGTGTATGGAAAGAAATACACAGGCCTTCCATATATACATAGATATGGATTTTTCACAATGGATAGTGGAGATGTGGAATTTCCCCTCTCGTGAATGCTCACCATGAATAAAAATGAAAGACTTGTGATGTAGTGAAATCACCACACCACAGTGAAACTTCTCCATCCAAAAAAAGTATTCATTGAGTTGAGAACCTCAAGAATGTATTAGATTGCTACACCACAACCTTTTTCTTCACCCACATTATCATTTTACTATTCTTAGCCCTAAGGTACTACCCAAACCCTTACATCATAAGCATATATAATATTTGAATATTAAATTTTAGTCTATTCATAATACATGTTTTAATGATCTTCCTACATCACAATTCCCCAAATCATTATAAAACCTCCATTCCTATCTAATTCCACACTTCAATTTTGAAAAATAATTACTTATTCATAACTTATTCAATCATTACTCAATATTATTATTTGTTCTATTCTCTGAAACATAGTGGATAGCCCATGTTGTAGTTTAATCTCTGTATCATGAATTTAAAACACTATATAAAATTAGATAGAAAAATTATTTTACTTTATACTCTCTTCCAGAGTATTATGACATATTCCTCTCCTTATGGTGTGCCGAGTTCTTATTATGAAAAACATGACTCAATATTTCCTCATATAACAAGGCAGTATTATGATGTAGTTTGGGTGGAAGATTCAAAAAAGGATGTGTATGATGGAGAAAAGGTGTGACACATCCACGAATGATGGAATTTTAATTAAAATGAATAGTGTACTCAACTATACTCATCCCACATTGTATTTGCTGAGAGTCATCCCCTACCCAATGATAATGGATGTGATTTGTGTATTCAAAATGATGCACCAAATATCGACCCATATGGCCTCTTCTTATTAACACTAACCCATTATGGGGATACTCTTTTCATTGACTATCCATGAACTGACTCATGAATGACCATTGAGTGTGTTCTTCTCTTTCTTTCCCTCTTCTTTGCCTGGAAATCCCATTTTTCATGGTTAGATTCCCCTTGGGGTGGTTAAATGGATTTACCTTATTTAAGGGATAACCTTATGTTGAATTATTTTTTAGCTCAAAATAATCCTTTTACATTTTCATTTTCAGGCTAAAAGAGAAACATTTTCCTTTAAAAATAATATTTTTAAAAATGATATAAATTTATTACATTTTTTATTTATCCCAAAATACTTTAAAAATATTAAGTACACAAATATATGAAAATTCTAGTGAATTTTGGGAAAAATAAATCAACTAAATTAAAAAATAAATTTAATTATATTTAAAAAATTATGAATAAAATATAGTCATCAAATACCCCCACCCTTGAACCATGATTTTTCTCTAACATAATTATATATTAAAAATGCCAAGGGAACTGAAGCTACCAATACTTAAAATTAAATTACAATGAAACCAAATAATTATAAATGGATAGAATAAAATTCTAACCTTCACATAAAAACATTCTTCTAATTTTTCATTATTCAAGGAACCAATCAACTATGTATTTTACTTTTCACCTTTAATAATCAATGTGATTCTTATTGCTTCCATTAAAATATCCCATTTATCATTATTATGTATGAAACTTGTGATTTACCTAAATTTTAATTATTTTCACTCATCGCTCAATGTAAAAATTTAAATGGGGTTGTTCTAATACCTAAAGTAAATTCTAAAAACTATAGGCTTGTATTGGATCTAAAATATCCACCCCATAAAGACAAATATCTCAAGCAATCATGATGGATTCACGATTAGTATCATACTAATAAAAGGTTTAGAATATGTATGTAGATGATTTAGAATAATTAAAGGCTCAAAAAACAAGGTTTATCTCTAAAACATATTTCATGAAAATCAATATGGGATCTCAATGTAAATACTCCTTCTCATAGTGACATCATCCCCACTCTCCCAAACTCAATGTATATGATCACAAAACAATGAAATCACAATTCATGAATAACCATTTATTTTTTCCTTCATATTTTTTAAGGTTGTTCATTGGATAAGTCTCATATCTACCACCCAACCTCAAATTATAAATATATTTGGTCAATCAATAGTAATTTTTGACCCTCCAAAGACAAAACCCCTTTTTTCTAAATTTTTTCATTTTTTCATTTCTAAATTTTAATGATTTTTTCCAAGAGGTAAAAATTATGGAAAAAAATGAAGTAATAATCATGAAACTTACTCAAAACCCATGATTCACACACACATATTCTACACAATGTAAAAAACATACTATGCTTCATCCACAAACTCTCCTCTGCACTTATTCAATTGAATATCATGAAAAATAAAAAGAGTAAGGGTTTAAAGGATAATATTGGATCATAATGTGGTTTTTCATTAACAAAGGTATTTCTTTACTTCTATAGGGTAAAAGTAAGATTAAATATTCAAGGTATTCTCAAGGAAAATGGATTAACAAATAAAATTCCTCAATAATTTTAAATGTGACTTTGTATAATCATAACTTTGATATGATACCAATATAAGTTCTATTAGGTTATGTGTCAGTAGTATCTATGAATAAATATGATGTTAGAAGGAATAAAAAAATAAGTCTCAGAACCCTCTCAAGAATGGGAACATATTATATATATTCAATCAATCATGGAATACCTACTAATAAAAAACTAATCTATATGAATTTTGGAACATTAAATCTTGAAAATTGGTAAGGGAAACCCTATTTACATTAATTAACAGGTCTCCCAGACTATGATTCATCAAATCAACACCACTATGATTATATCTAATCTTCCACCCATATCTTACTCATTAAATATAATTAACAATGGAATATAAAACATGAAATAATTGTATTCCTAAGTGTAATTTTATAACAAATTCAAAATATAGAATAAATCTAAGTATGGGGAATGCATTTTCCCTTAAAACTCAAAAAAATATTTTAAAATGTTTGAGAGTTGATAAATATAAACAATAAAATCATAATCCCCTTTACACTATGTATCTATTATATTTTCCATTGTCTACTTATTCCTTCTTCCTATCATATACCTACAAAAGAAAAGAATTAGTGAAAGAAAAATGTCCATCTATTATACTTAAGAAATATTAAGGGCATTGTACAACTACCTTATCTATATTCGAAATATAAATTCTATAAATAATTATTAATGACAAAGTAAGTACTAAATTCCTAAAAATCAGTTAAAAAAACTTGGTTTTCCAGCTGGAATCTCATTTTTAGGTAATTTATATAAAATTTACCTCATTTATAACAAGTGAGAGAGGGTTGGAAAGAGTTTTCTTAGCCTAGGTCAATGAATAGTCAAAGTTATGATTCCTCCACATATTTCCCCCCTCCTTTTTCTAAGATCAACATCACTATTCCTTAAGGCTATACCTACTCCACAATCATGGGTTTGATCCACCAGTGTCTGGTATTTTATAAAAAATCAATCAATAATTTATATATCACCAAAATAATTTCAAGGTGGTCCAGTATATTTAGGTGATATATGAATTATTTATTGACTTCCAAAAATTCTGGTGGCCTTCTCCTAATCTATCTCTAACATAAATAAATTCATGGGGTTATAGAATTTATTATCTTTTACCATTAAATATTCAATAATTATTTACGGATGTCTCATCATTTTTTCTAGTAGTTATAGGAAAAATATTTTGTAAATCATATCCTATAGCCCTTGATACTTGAATGTAGAGTCTAAAATGATATTAACAAATACTCCTAGACCAAACAAATTATTTCCAACCCCATTATACAAAATATTAATATGAATTGAGAATCTACCTTGGCCTTGTTACTTCCTCATTAGACTCCTTAACACCATAGTTAATCATTATCATATTAGTGGTATGTTTCCCAACTCCTCTAATTTTATTTTAATAAATACCATCTCTATCACAATTTTTTTTCATACATATATATTTATAAAAATAAATATTAATATGTATCATTTTATACATCCACAAAAAATAACCTCTATTTTTTTTAAATTACCCTCATTTTATACAACCTGAAAGAGATAATTGTAGCCCATAGGGTGATGTGAGTTCTTATCTAACCTCTTTATTATCTTTTTTTTATCATTTATTTCTTTCTCTTATAAAATTTACTCTATTTTATTTCTTATTCCACATATTTATTTATGAAAAATTAAGAACTATCTTGGGTAGTTTTACCACTTATGAAAGTGAAATATTTCACTTAATAAAGTGTAGGGACCTTTGTGTCCCATGTAAGTCCTCCTCTTAATCTCTCCTTGAGTTGATTAGAAATATAGCAAATGGGAAATTCAATATTTCTCATGGAATTCCTTTGCTAATTTTAATCATTATTGCATTCCTTAATGACCACCCAAATGTTTGTTAAAAACTGGATAAGGTATCAACTAAAGAATGGATTTATCATTTAAGGGAGGGTCCTTGTTATTTTGGTTGAAACATAGGTTCTCTTGGTTGATACCCTTTGTTTTTTTGGAGTGGCCTCCACCCTTGAAATTGATTTTTCTGATTATAATCAATGTTATTATAATCTACAATGTACATACCTTGGGGTTATGAATCACCATCATTACATCCATTTTCTTTATCATGGCATTTATTTGGGAATAAATTTATCCATTCTTTTACCATTTTCATCTATCTCTTCTATGCTTCTTTTGATTTCTATTGAAAACTACTACTCACTATTTAATCTAGAAAATTATAACTCTCTTCTAGAGATTTAACCATTAATTAACATTAAAACATAACATCTACTATAGACCCATTTCTTAGAAAAAACCATGATAAATAGTCTAAATTAAAATCCATATTTCAATTCCATGGTGGGGGAATCTAGTTATTAAAATTTTATACCTCTGCCATTCATTACACAGTGATTATTTATTATTTTGACTAAAATTTAAAATATTGACATGAATATTCATGGAGTTAAAGAGAAAGAAAAAATAGTGTTATTAAGTTCATTTTTAACTCATTTCATGATGTAATGGAATTATTTGTAAGGATTTTAATCTATTAGATAAAATTATCTATAAAAAAATTAAAATATACTCATCATCACTATGTTACTCAAAACATTATTAAATTTAAATTCATTTCATATTTCCAAAAAACATCCCATGTGTGAATTTAGATTTTCATGAGGTTGTATAGAGAATTATATGGTGTTGATATCATCTGAATAATGATATAATTTGTTTCAAAATGATATTAAATTAATATAAGTACCAAGAAACTTGGTTTCAACCCATACTTGAGGGTATTTCATAATCAATTGGAGTCCTCATATTTGTATATCTTTATAGAACCTTTATATCCTTTCATTTTCTTTCATTCATTATTATCTCTTATTATTGGTTAATTTTTAATTAGGGTATTTTATAATTCAGAATCAAAATCAAACTCTTCATTCCCTTTCTTCAAAGTTATATACATATGTGATAGAGATAGTCTTGGAATTATAGTGTGATAAGACTAAGTGTGTAAAAGATAAAAAACAATCATAAAAATTCTTAATGATCCTAATAATTATCATTAAGCATCCCTAGATATGATACCAAAAGCTTAACCTTCCATAGAGAACCATTAATTTTCATGCCAAATATAGTTGAGAAAGTTAAAGTCAAATGAATATATAACTACTTAAATAACTAATATAGTTTGTTAAATGGAAAGTTTTAGGTTAAACCCACAAATGAGGATCGAAAACGCATAGAATGATTAGGAATTTGGGAGAAAAAAGTGATTTGGTTTTTGGAGGCAATCAATTAATGGAAGCATAATAGTAATAATAGATCTATGTCTGTTCACTTAGAGAAGTAAAAGTTAATTTTATTCGATTAGAGATGTTTTTGAAATTTGTTCAATACAACTCCCATCTTGGGTGAACACTCTCTATTTCAAGATGCCACTTTTTTTTTTCTTAGATACTTAGATTAATATTACAATGGGAAAACAAAAAATATATTTAAACATAACTATCCTAGAACATGAAATAGTCATGTAACAAGAATAAGAAGATAGTTAATTCATTGAAGTTTTACCCTCCTTAAAACGCAATGCTCATTATTGAGAGATAAAAGACAAATTAATAATGATAGAATTAATTAAAAACAAAACTCAAACTGATCAAAAATAAATCATCTAACTAAGAGAAATACCCTTTCAATAGATATCATGGTGCTCTAAAGACTGACCCCCTCTTTCTAGTCCTAATAAAGTTTAAAAAAAAGAAAAATAATGTAACATGGTAGTAAGAACACTCCTCTAGCCTCTTTTCATCTAGAAAATCTAGTCTAAAGATCTCTTTATATATTACATAAAACCCCTTCTATAGAAAAACCATCGACCAATTTCTTCCTACATCTATCTTAAATCACCCATATATTTCATCCTTATCTTTAATAACCTGATTTGGTATCACAATGTACTTTATATCCTCTATTTACTTCCTTTTAAATATATTATTCATTCCATAGGAGAGTGAGACTCATCCAGACTATAAATATGTATGTATTAGAATTTGTATCTTATAAATTTATTTGACATGAATCTATGATATATCTTACCACTTATGTTGTGTATTGGTACTGATCATATTTAAGAATAACCCAACTTCTTTATCCTCCATTTAAACTACCAAAAAAATTATCTTTATCATGTTTAAGGAAAGAAATACCCAAGAATAACATATCTATACATATATATGTTTTTCACCATGGATAGGGGTGTTGTGGAATATCCTATCTTCTGGTAACTCCTTGTGATTGACTACATAAGAACTATGAAATTGAGAAAGTACTATGGAATAGGGTACCTCTTCTATATAAACTAAATCCCCTGTTGAATTGTGCACATCCATGATAGAGAATTATGTTATGATGCAACCTTTTCTTCATTAAAATTATTATTTTTTATGTTCTCAATCCTACATTGAAATTAAAACCCTTAGATAATAAGCATCTATAGAATGTCAATCAGAGATTTTACTCAACTTATACTCTAATTTTCAGGGATCTTTCTACACTGAAAATCCTTGTAATATTTCAACCACTTTACTCTTATCTAATAGTGCACTTCCATGGGGAAAATAAACTCAAAATAAAAAAATTATTCCATACTATCGAAATATTATTCTTCATTTTGTTCTATATAAATTGGTGGATTACCCACCTCAAAGCCTACCCCATGTGCTATGTGTCCATGGTGTAGTTTAATATTCAATAACATAGTGAATTTTCTTTGTACTATCATCCCAGGTCATACAATGAAATCCCCTCCTTGTATTGTGGAATGTTCTTTTTGGGTATTACAACACCGGATCTATCCTCTTTGATTATGAAAATATCAACTTTATAGATTTTGTGTGGGTAGAAAAATAAGTGTGTCCAAGGTAGATGATAGGAAACATAACCCGAAATGGTTGAGTTTCAATCAATAGAAATAGTTCCCACAACTTCACTCATGCCACATTAGAACCACATAGATTTGGTATCCACTTAATAATAATGTTCATGTCATGAATAGTCTAAATGGTCCACCCAGAATGGCCCCGTATTTTCTCCTATGGTCACCAACTACCTTCACTGAGCCTATTCTATCTATCATCATGCCTACTTCCAACCTATGGATAACCACATTGTTTGTTATTCCATTCCATTGAGTGGAATTTTCCCAAACTTCCCATTGTGTATACCCAGATTCTCCATGGTTTTAGCCATGTGGAGTTTCCTAGTTGAGGGTTAGCCTTATGTTATCCACTTTTCTGTCAAAAACTCATCCTTTTACTTGTCAATGTTCAACCTAAAAATAAAACAATTTTCCATTTAAAAAAATCTTTTTTAAAATTATAAGAATTTATTTTTTTCTTTTTCCAAAATAATTTTTCAAGTGTTAATTAAAAAATTATAACTAAAATCAATTTAATGTTAGAAAAAATAATCTATTAAATTTTAAAATAAATATAATTATATTGAAAAACTATCCATAAAATTTAGCTATCAGTGAGATGAATTAAAATAGATGGGTTAAGGGTTTACATAATGGGAAAAATGGATTTTTAGTTAAGACAAGAATGGATGATTTATGGAAAGCTAAAAATAATATATCACTAGTTAGTGAGTTTGATCCTTTGTGTACTAAATCTATCAGAAGTTTGTCTACCAAAATTGGTGTAGGAATACTTTTATTTCTTCCTTGAGTATGTACTAGGATTACCCCCTTGTTTAGAAGTTGAATTTGGTATAAAATTTTACCTTAAGGAAACTCTAATATCTTCTAAAACATATCATATGACCTATGATGACCATCAAGACATGATCACATAGTCGGAGGACCTACAAGAGAATGGATATTGGGCCCAGTGTGTACCCTTGGGAAGCTCAAGTGTTGTTTTCTAATAAAGTGGATTATTTCTTATAGATTTGTATTTTTTTCACTATTTGAATCAAGTGATAATAAAGAACAAATACCCTCAATGAAGGATCAATGAACTCTTCAACTAGCTGAAGGGAGAGAAGTGGTTCTTAGTTATTGATCTCAAAAATAATTATCATTAGCTTGAATTTCATGATGAGGATATTTAGAAGATATTATTTTAAGGTTTCTATGGAAATAAAAAGTTCCTTATCATGACCTTTGGAATAATAAATTCCCCAGATGTGTTCATTGGAATTATGAAAGATATATTTCATCCATTCATAGACCAGTTCATAGTATTCATCATTGACATCATCCTAATTTATTCAACATCATAGGTTGAGTTTTTTGAGTATCAAAGGATCTTATGAAATTTATATTAGTAGAATTACCTATATGAGAAGCTACCGAAGTGTCATTTCAAGATCAAAGTGGTTCACTTCCAAGGACATGTTATCTTAGATTATATAGTAGATGTGGATTGAGTTAATATTGATGATGTAATATATAGGTCAAAAAGGTATTATAGGATGTTTCTAGCATAATTTTTTAAAATCAATCCCCTTTCCCGCCTTAACCTGAAATGGGAAGCTATTAGTTTTGTCTGATTCATGTCATAAGTCCTTTGAGAAGTTAAGGAAAATACTGATTAACACATATATATTGAGACTAATAGAGGAAGGGGTTGATTATGTGGTGATTTTTGATTCCTCTGGGATGATCTTGGTTCTAAATTGATTAAATGGTTGCTGGTGATTTCTTATGAGTATAGGAAACTGAAACCCCATGAGAAAAATTATATATTACCAATGTCTTGGAGATGGTAACAGTAGTTATTCCCTAAAAATATAGATACACAACATTCATTTTTAGTGCTTTACAGTTTAATCAGACAAATAGAGTCTCAAATATATATTTACCCAAAAAACATCAACTTGAATTAGATATTTTGGTTAGAGTTCCTGGTGAACTATGACTTTGAGATAGTATATACACTGGTAAATGAGAACGTGGTAGTAGATTCCCTTAGAATTATGTCTTGTTCTTAGTTTTTTGTATAAGAAACATAGTAGTTTTCCTTATTTCGTTTGAAATCAATGTAAGAGGGATGATTGAATTAGATCTGATGAATGGTAGTGAGCCCTGTATTTCATCAATGAGTGAAGGATACTCAGATAAAAGAAATCAATTATAGGGTTTTACATGATACAAAATTCTTAGGTGACACATCCGATATATTTTAGAATGGTGGGGATAATGATATCTTATTTTGAGGATGAATAATAGTCACAATCATTCTATGCATGGAGGTTCTTAGGGAGTTTTATACATCCCCCATGGAAGTTCATTATGGAGTGGAAATGTTGTACCAAGAAACATGATTCCAATTTTGGTTGGTAGGGATAAAGTGGAATGATATAGAATTTGTTTCGTACTACCTCACATATTAGTAGGTTAAGCTAAAGCATTAGATCCCTAAGTATTTGTCTCAAACCCTTGGGGTTCTAGTCTAGGATTGGAAATATGTATCAATGGATTTTGTGACTTGGATTACATGACCTATGAGATTTAATGAAGTAATCTGGGTGATTAAGAATTGACTGAATAAGTCATGTCATTTACTACACATCGAGGAGAAGTTTTCAATAGATATTTTGGTACACTTGTATGTGTATATCATCATCTAGCTTCATAGGGGTACCCTCAATGATCATCTCTAATAGTGATGTATTATTTATATCTTGGTTGTGGAGAGACTTGTAGGAGGTGTTTAGGTCCTAGTTATATATGAGTACGACATTCCACTCCATGATGGAGGGATAGACGAAGAGAACCATTTAGGTTCTTCAGAATATGATGAGATATTGTATGATAAACTTTTACTAAATCTAGGAGGACCATTTTACCTTGTAAAAACTATCTTTAAATAAATATTATCACCCCACTATTGGTTTGAAACAATTCAAATCCCTGTATGGGATACCTTGTTGGCTACCCCTGTATAAGACATAGATATGAGAGTTTTCATTTAGTGGGCCAGAGTTGTTGTGTGTGATGGAAAAGAAGTTACAGAAGATTTATGATCATGTTAAGACCACTGAATAAATTATAGGTCCTACATAGACCATGGAAAGAGCTGTAAGGAGTTTTATCATGGAGACTACATGTTATTAAAGGTCTCACCTCAGTGAGGATCTTGGGGATTTTGTTAGTGTGAAAAACTATTCTTGATATTCATCAATAGGTTAAAGATCTTGAATAGAGAAGTGAGGTTTATACCAATTGATTTTTACCATAAAGTTGAGGTTGGATAAAGAATATTCATTATGTCATAGTTAAGGAGATACGTGAGAAAACCATTGGATGTCACTGATTGGGGAGAGTTATACATCAAGAATGGATCCAAATTTTTGAAGTTCAATGTGATGATTTAGGATCAGTAGGAGAGGGCCCTTTATGGAAAATCTATTCTAATAGTGCATGTCCATTGGTGGTATATAAATATATCGCAGAGATCATGGGAGTGTGAGAGAAAGATACAGTCTCAGTATCCTCAACTTTTTGAGTATATTGATATTTTTTGGATTGAAATCATTGAATATTGGGAGGATTTAATTACTTCTATTTAATTTTTAATCCATTAGAATATTCTTATTAATTTTTTTGAGTCATGTTGCGAAGCCAGTGCATAAATTTTGGGTGTCACAGAGCATGGTATTAATATATCAAAGACAATAAATTATTTTTATATCATGCTTGTCCATATTGATAGAGCGCTTTCGTGGGCACCCTCAAATGATTAGTGTGATTTGGGGTACTTAGGTGCAGCAGAGTGGCTGACCAAGGTCGTCTCTCAAAAGAGGAAGTGAATTAAAACAACTTTTCAAAGGTATTCTAGAAACAAAATAAAAGGGAATAAAAACACTACTTGAAAGTATGGGGGTGGTTGTTTATATTTTATAAATATAGAAGAAGTTTGCTGGAAGAAGATTTCATTTTTTTTGTTTTTAATTTTGAAATGAATTTCGATTAAAATGACACAACAAGAAGTTGTTTTTTTAGAAAATATTTTAAAAGGCGTAATCGATCTAACTCTACCTCTTCATTAAATTATTAATCATTATCATTTAAATCAATATCCACTTAATTATGATCCCTTAATTTGTTAAATCCCGAACCCTACGAGAATTAATTTTACCACGAAGATGATGTGAATTTAACCCTCGGCTAACTTCGGAACATGCAATCGTAGCACCCTGCGTTGATTGATGTTCTAAAATTAGATTATGGTCAGTGGTAAATTAAGGCACATATCCATTCTGGAAATGAGGATGAATTGTGTTTAGGGATTATATTTGAACTCTACAAATTTATCCCGTGTGGTCTTGTATTACCGATTAAGGTTGCGCTCTCACAGTTCACACAATTCCTGACCTCGCGTGTTTTGTGTTAATTATTCAATTACTTTCTTAGTTTCATTTAAATTAAAACCTCAATTAATAGATCATAATATGTGAATTACAGTAGCTCATTGATTCAAAATAAATGAATGAAGAAGGATAGAGGTCGATCGATTACTAAAAAGAACTACTCTTACATGGGTGGTGTAGTCATCGTAGAAACGTTTTGCATGTGCAAAGGTTTATAATGGGTATAACCCAATAACGCTTCTACTAAAGAACTCCAGACCAAAGAGGAAGATTAATAGAAGAATAAATTTAATCAAAACAGAAGAAAAGAGAAGAAATAAAAGAAGAACAAAGAAGTTTATTACACAAATGAAAACATTACAAAATGAAGAAGAGAAGGAGGCTTCGATGAGGGGATCCTTGCTTCAAGAGCTACCCCTCTTACAATGGTAGGAGAATTTGGGTGAAACAAATTCTCCTCTGCCTTAAATCTCCTAATTCACGTCCCAACCCCTCCAAATGAGAAAAACTCCAATTTATAGAGGGGATGGGAGGAGAGGTTACAAGTGGTTTCAAGTGTGAATGTGGAAATTTGGCCAACAATTTTATGCCAATGTTCACCGCCAATTTTACCACCACAAAGCGTGAATTGTCCGGCCTTCCAGAAGGATAAAATGTGCGTATTTGGTTCTTCTATCTCCTCTCAAAATCGGGGTTCAATACAGGCCCATATGAAGGAGTTATGGCCGAAATACAGAAGCTTCTCCATTCTGGCGAGCCCAGCCCAACTTTGAATTCATGGCCCAATTTGAACAACCAAATGAAATCTTTAGCTCTAGTGTCCTGAATAAAAGTTGTAGAAAATTAAGTTAGTAACACTGTTACAAAATTGAAAATTCAAATAATAAATATAAAAATATTTATCTTCGAAATACTACAGTGAACTATAAAGGGTAAAACTGGAATTTTCATCAAATATTCAAATGAATGATCTAATCCCAAATACTTTCTAATTAAAAATATTTAACATAATGTGAGGAAATTATATCATTTATTATCAATAAAATATTCAATAAAATAGTATTTTATCAACTCCCCCACACTTACCCTTTTGCACTCCTGGGCAAAACCTCATGTCAAGTAAACATCAATATCAAATCAAAACCAATTTTAAAACACATATCCTTGAGATCAATCAATTTACCACTAAGAATAAAAAGATATCATGCCCCATTAAAAACATTATTTCAAGTTCTCCATTTATATCATTCAATATATTTCCACTTCATTTATCCTCTCATGCACAAAACACTTACCTCGCTTGAATTTTCTCTCATCACTCAAATATCAATTTTTTTGCAATGTCTTTCTCATCCAAACTTATAAAAGGGTCACCAGAGGATTGATAGATTCCTACATCGCTACCCGATGTGAGTCAAAGACATATGTTTATCATGAGGACTTTTCTGGGTTGTTCTGTGGCTTTCGGTTGGTAGGATTAAGATGTGAAAAACTCTGAGGCTGAATGAGGAGGGCTTGACTCTTTTGAAACAAAATTGCATTAATCTAATTTTCACTTAAATATGGTCTTCTCCTCAATCCCCATAGTATCAATTCAGCTCCATCATCATGAAAAGTCATGAAAGGTTTACACCATTCATCATTTCAGCATAAAAAATTTCAATCTTCTCAAACATGATTTTATTGAAAGCTCCAGATGGGCACAACTTTCCACCTCAATTAGAAGCTCTAGAAAAGGCACAACTTCACTTGTCATGAAAGCTCCAGAAAAGGCACAACTTTCAATATAATGAATTTATTCAGTAGCAAACACATCTGTTCAGAATTTAATTTTCCACCCAAAGTATCACAGAATGTGGTGGCAAAACACAAGACAACTTCCCTCACACTTAAGCTCAACTAGATTATGCAATTTTACTTCAAGAGTTGGTTGGATAGGGAAAATTGGCTTATAATGTGGCAAACCTAACAGGCTGTGCATGGATTATAAGGGCTAAAAGGATTAAATATTCAAGGTAGGCCATTATAAAAAAGTATTCTTTGAAATAGGGGCTTTAATACCAAACAAATTCCTCAATCATTTAAACACAAGTACCTAAAACCCTCAAGTTTTGACAGGAATAAATCAAATTCTGGTTAAAACAAGCATGGTTTGGTTCTCTCAAGAAGTGAGGTGAATGTAATGAATATGAAAATAATGGTTCAGAAGCCTCACAGGAAAGTAATTTCAAATATAAAGACAGTGAGATGTGGCATGGGATTCAAAATTCAGTGTACTTTCCATGAAATTACTAAATATTTGAACTTGAAACAAAGTCATTTCAGCATTCATTTAAGCTTAGTTTCAAGGGGTAAATTGTTTCACTTATTGATATGGATTTAAAAATGGTGATGAGAATCATTTCACATAGAAAATTGTAAAATAAACACACAAAATTTGAAAAACACACAATTGTTTTTTGGTTTTTTTGAACAGGAAAGAAATTGAAATTACTAAACTAAAATCTTCCCTCCCCCACACTTAAAATATTTCATTGTCCTCAATGTGAACCTATGAGATGATATATTCACATGAAATGAAGAATTTTTAAATAGGACAAATAATATAAAAGTGAAAGGGTTAGGAACAGCCTGATGTGCTCAAGTGATGATGGGGTCATGCAGTGTGATAAAGTCCACTGCATCAGTAGGAAGTCCCTCAATGTATCTCTTCAAACATTGCACATTGACTATAAAGCTCCTTCCAGTGTCCTCTTGTGTGATCTCCACTACACTATAAAAAAAACATTAGTCACAACATAAGGACCTAACCATCTGGAACGCAACTTACCAGGCATCAGCTTCAGTCGTGAACTGTAGAAAAGGACTTTCTCTCCAACATGAAACTCCCTTTGTTGGATCATTTTGTCATGAGCTACTTTTGATCTTTACTTGTAGAGCCTTGAGTTCTCATATGATGATAATCGAATCTCCTCAAGCTCTTGAATTTGCAGCTTCCTTTGGATTCCAGCTTGGGCCAAATCCATGTTGCATTTCTTTATAGCCCAATAAGCCCGATGCTCAACTTCCACGGGGAGATGACACGCTTTCCCAAAAACAATCCGAAATGGGGACATAACAATGGGGGTCTTGTATGCTATCCTATAAGCCCAGAATGCATCATCCAAGCGCTTGCTCCAATCCTTCCTATTTGGCTGCACGATTTTCTCCAAGATTTGTTTCAACTCACGATTTGAAACGTCAGCCTGGCCATTTTTTTGGGGGTGGTATGGTGTTGATATTTTGTGTGTCACCCCATACTTCCGAAGGAGGGAAGAAAAATTCCTATTGCAAAAGTGTTCCCCTTGGTCACTGATGATGGCCTTTGGTACTCCAAACCTGCAAAAAATCTGTGCTTTGACAATGTCCACAACAACATGAGAATCGTCAGTCCTGGTGGCCTTGGCCTCCACCCATTTACTCACATAATCAAAAGCAACCAAAATATATGAGAAACCATATGAACTTGGAAAAGGACCCATAAAATCAATGCCCCAAACATCAAAAATCTCACAGAATAGTATGGGTTGTTGGGGCATCTCATGTCTCTTAGAAATGTTCCCAGTGTGTTGGCAACGAGGGCATGACTTACAAAACACATGGGAATCATGGAATAATCTAGGCCAATATAATCCAGAGTCCAAAACCTTTCTAGATGTCCGTTGGGGTCCAAAGTGTCCACCACAAGCAAGTGTATGACAGAAATGCAAAACAGACTCAAACTCATGATCGGGAACACACCTCCTAATGACTTGGTCACTACACATGCACCATAAGTATGGATCATCCCAAACATAAAATCTTGACTCACTCTTTAATTTTTGGACTTGATGTTTCTTTAAATTTGCAGGGATTTCAGAAGCAACAAGGTAATTAACTAAATCAGCATACCAAGGATGCGTACCTGAGATGGTATATAGATGCTCATCGGGGAAAGTGTCCTGAAGTGGTACCTGATCCAAGGTGTCATCCTCTAGTGTGTGAGTAAGCCTACTCATGTGGTCCGCTACCAAGTTTTCTGACCCCTTTTTGTCCTTTATGTCATTATCAAATTCCTGAAGAAGGAGCATCCAACGGATAAGTCGTGGCTTTGCATCTGGCTTCTTTAGTAGGTACCTCAAAGATGCATGGTCAGAAAAAACAACTACTTTAGAGCCCAATAAATATGAAAGGAATTTATCTAAAGAAAATATGACAGCAAGAAACTCCTTTTCTGTGGTTGTGTAATTTGATTGGGCTGAATCCAGTGTCCTTGATGCATAGGCGATCACATGTGAATGTCCCTCCACCCTCTGAGATAAGACAGCTCCAACCGCAAAGTTGGAGGCGTCACACATAAGCTCAAAAGGAATCTCCCACCTTGGGGGCTGTATGATAGGTGGAGTGGTCAGACGTTGTTTTAGCTCATCGAATGAATTCCTTCAAGAAACATCCAACACAAAATCATAATCCTTTTGAAGTAATCTTGACATAGGAAGAGCAATCTTACTAAAATATTTGATGAAGCACCGATAAAATCCTGCATGACCTAGGAAAGATCTAACATCACGCACACATGAAGGATATGGTAAGGATGAAATAATATCTACCTTTGATCTATCAACCTCTATCCCATGTTTTGACACTACATGACCTAAGACAATGCCATGCTCTACCATAAAATGACACTTTTCAAAGTTCAGGACCAGATTCTTCTCAATACAACGATTCAACACCTTTCCCAAACTACTTAGACATTCATCAAACGAAGACCCATACACTGTAAAATCATCCATAAATACCTCCATGTAGGTCTCAATAAAATCAGAAAAAATACTCACCATACATCTCTGGAAGGTACCTGGGGTGTTGCAAAGTCCAAATGGCATCCTCCGATAGGCAAATGTGCCAAAGGGACAGGTGAATGTAGTCTTCTCCTGATCCTCTGGAGCTATAGGAACCTGAAAATGTCCCGAAAATCCATCCAAGAAACAATAGTGTGTTTTCCCACCTAGTCTCTCGAGCATTTGATCAATAAATGGGAGGGGGGAATGGTCCTTGCGAGTGGTCTGATTTAGTTTCCTATAATCAATACACACACACCAACTGTTTTGTACCCTCATTGGAACTAAATCATCTTTCTCATTTTAAACAACAATAAAACCAGTTTTCTTAGGCACAACCTGAATTGGACTTACCCACTGTGAATCTGAAATGGGAAATATTATACCTGCCTTGAGCAATTTCTCAACTTCTTTTTTAACAACTTCTAGGAGGGTGGTATTGAGTTTCTTTTGTGGCTGTCTCACCGGTTTAGCCCCATCCTCCAAGAGAATCCTATGCATGCAAATGGAGGGGCTAATACATGATATGTCATCCAAGGTACACCCAATCACCCTGATGTTCTCCCTCAAAATATTCAAAATCTTTTCTTCACGTTCAAAAGGGAGATTGTTAGCAATGATAACAGGTAATCTCTCACCAGTCAACAAGTATGAGTATTTCAGATTTGGTGGCAATGTCTTGAGTTCTAATGAATGAGGGTGTAGTATGGATGGAGACATTTAAGGAACCAAAATATGTGCACAAAGAGCATCGGTATTAGAATATACATCATCAAAATCAGTGAATAAAGCATCAAATCCATCAGCATACTCTATAGCCATGTCATAATCAGAGTTCACAAGAACAAGATCAGAATATGAATCCATTTCAAAATCAAATCTTAGAGATTCTTGTTCATTAGAAACAGGTGTGGTAGTTCTCTTAGACATTAAACCAGAACCAATACTCATAATCTCCCTAAGCACAGGACAATCAAAATCCATGGAGTTTTTACTTGGTGGTTCAAAATGGGAGATAACAAAAGCAGAATGGTCCTCAGAGGGGTACTTCATGGAATCCATAACATTAAATATCACAAATTCATCCCCAAATTCCATGGAAAGTGTACCCTCATTGACATTTATGATATTTTTTGCTGTTTTGAGGAAGGGCCTACCTAAGATAATGGGGGTATGAGAACTTACCCGATCATCCTCCATGTTAAGAACATAGAAATCTGCTAGAAAGATCATGTCTCTTACCCAGACAAGTACATCCTCAAGGACTCCCGCTGGATATGCCGTAGCTCTATTCTCCAATTGCACCACTACTCTTGTTGGCTTCAACTCACCAACCTGCAAGGAAGAGAATACAGAGTGAGGCATCACATTTATTGAAGCTCCTAAATCACAAAGAGAATCAGATAAGTGGAACTCCCCTATGATACATGGGATGGTGAATGTCCCTGAATCCTTGCACTTTGTTGGCATTGCTAGAGTTGGTGTAATGAGTGCTGAGACATTCCTTCCAAGGTTGATCCTCTCATTTCCCTTGATACCTCTTCGATTGGTACAAAGTTCTTTTAAGAATTTTGTATACCTTGGAATTTGCTTAATGGCTTCAAGTAGAGGAATGTAGATCTCCACACGCTTGAAAGTGTCCAAAACCACCTTTTTCATTGCTTCTTCATCCATCTTCTTTGTTTGAACAACCTTGTTTGGAAAAGGAAGGGGTTTAGGAGGTACATCATTAATATTTTTCTTACCTTTATCTTTCTCCTTGGATTTCTCATCAGTTGGTATGGAATGCGGCTTCTCTAGAGTAGAGGTCAATCCCGGTGGAATGGTAGGTCTAGATGTATCGTTCATTTTCTTCCCACTTCTCAATGTGATGGCACTAACATTCCCCTTTGGATTTGGAGTGGGTTGGGAAGGTATATTTCCATAATTCTTACTCACAAGTTCATGGACGGCGGTGGCAATCTGACTCATTTGAGTCTTCAACTCTCTCAGCTCCGAACCTTGACTCTTCAGCTTATTCTGTTGATTAAGAACAATTTGTTTCAAAAGATCATAAGTGTTAGAGTCTACCTCGTGTTGGATATTCCCTTGTTGCTGACTCGTTGATTTTTGAGCTTCGAATCTCGTTTGGGGTTGTTGGAAACCCAGTTGGTAAGGTGGAGGCTGCTGGAAGTTTGGTTGAAAAGGGGAACTTTGTTGTTGTCCAGAGCCATACCTCATGTCTGACTGATCTTTCCACCCTTGGTTGTATACTGTATCAAACTTCTTTTGGGGATATGGTTGTTGTTGTTGCTGCTGAAATGGTCTCCCAGGGAACACTGCTGTACAATCTTCTGTCACTTGTAGTTGTGGTCAACAGTAAGTTGGGTGGCTTGTCTTAGTGCAAATGCCCCATGGCCTTGAAGGAGGGGGTTGGGATGTCTTTTGATCCAATGCAATCTGCCTCACCATAGTTGTCAATTCTTCTAACTTAGTATCAATCAAATGACTTTCAAGAGAAGAAGGACTTACTTGATATACTCCTCGAACATGTGGTGTACCTCTATCACCAAATTGTTGAGAGTTTTGGGCCATTTTGTCGATCAATGATCGTGTAGCTACTGGTGTCTTGTCCACTAATGCTCCTCTAGCTGCAGCATCCACCATGCTCCTCTCCATAGGTGTGAGTCCTTCATAGAAGTACTGAATGAGGAGTTGCTCACTGATTTGGTGATGTAGACAGCTTGCACACAGATTCTTGAATCTCTCCCAATACTCATACATTGACTCCCCTTGTGCTTGCTTGATCCCTGAAATATCCTTTCAAATAGATGTGGTCCTTGATGCTGGAAAAAATATCTGCAAGAAAAGACGTTTCAAATCTTTCCAACAAGTTACATCTTCGGGTTGTAAATAATACATCCAGTCTTTTGCAGCTCCATCAAGTGAGAATGAGAATGCTCTTAATTTGATTTGATCTTCAGAAACATTTCTTGGTTTAAGGGTTGAGCAAACCACATTAAATTCTTTCAAATGTTTATTAGGATCCTCACGAGAGAGGCCATGAAACTTTGGAAGTAAGTGAATTAACCCAGATTTTAGTTCAAAGTCATATTCGAGATTTGGGTACGCAATACAGTTTGGTTGATAGTTAATATCAGGTGCGGCCAATTCTCGAATGGTTCTATTAAGTTCATTTCCATTGTTTTCAGCCATTGGTTCCTCTTTTATGTTTGAATTTGAATAGCTTCCAATTTCAATGTTTCCAGAAGAGAGGAATTCACCAACTGGTTGAATATTGAAACTTTTCGTAGACTGAGAATTTCTGATTCGAGCCCTAAGGGTACGTTCAATCTCAGGGTCAAGATCTAAGAGATTTTCGGGATTAGTTCGTGTCATAGATCAAATAAAAATGAAAATAAAGAATGTGGACCATAGTAAAATAAAAATGAGAAGTTTGAGTTGATGGTCCAAAAAGAAGTAGAAGAAAATAAAAGAATAAGAAGAAAAATCAAATTGGGTAAAGAAGGAAGAAAGAAGAGAGGAAGAGAATAAAATGTAAAATAAAATGAATACCTCTAATTGGTTGAAATAATTACTTGCCTCCCCAGCAACAGCGCCAATTTGATAGAGTGCTGTCGTGGGCGCCCTCAAATGATTAGTGTGATTTGGGGTACTTAGGTGCAGCAGAGTGGCTGATCAAGGTCGTCTCTCAAAGGAGGAAGTGAATTAAAACAACTTTTTAGAGGTATTCTAAAAACAAAATAAAAGGGAATAAAAACACTACTTGAAAGTATGGGGGTGGTTGGTTATAGTTTATAAATATAGAAGAAGTTTACTGGAAGAAGATTGCATTTTTTTTTGTTTTTAATTTTGAAATGAATTTCGATTAAAATGACACAACAAGAAGATGTTTTTTTAGAAAATATTTTAAAAGGTGTAATCGATCTAACTATACCTATTCATTCAATTATTAATAATTATCATTTAAATCAATATCCACTTAATTATGATCCCTTAATTTGTTAAATCCCGAACCCTACGAGAATTAACTTTACCACGAAGATGATGTGAATTTAAACCTAGGCTAACTTCGGAACATGCAATCGCAGCACCCTGCTTTGATTGATGTTCTAAAATTAGCTTATGTTCAGTGGTAAATTAATACACATATCCATTCTGGAAATGAGGATGAATTGTGTTTAGGGATTATATTTTAACTCTACAAATTTATCCCGTGTGGTCTTGTATTACCGATTAAGGTTGCGCTCTCACAGTTCACACAATTCCCGACCTTGCGTGTTTTGTGTTAACTATTCAACTGCTTGATTAGTTTCATTTAAATTAAAAACTCAATTAATAGATCATAATATGTAAATTACAGTAGCTAATTGATTCAAAATAAATGAATGAAGAAGGATAGAGGTCGATCGATTACTAAAAAGAACTACTCTTCCATGGGTGGTGTAGTCATCGTAGAAGCGTTTTGCATGTGCAAAGGTTTATAATGGGTATAACCCAATAACGCTTCTACTCAAGAACTCCAGCCCAAAGAGGAAGATTAAGAGAAGAAGAAATTTAAACAAAACAGAAGAAAAGAGAAGAAATAAAAGAAGAACAAAGAAGTTTATTACACAAATGAAAACATTACAAAATGAAGAAGAGAAGGAGGCTTCGATTAGGGGATCCTTGCTTCAAGAGCTACCCATCTTACAATGGTTGGAGAATTTGGGTGAAACAAATTATCCTCTGCATTAAATATCCTAATGCACGTCCCAACTCCTCCAAATGAGAAAAAATCCAATTTATAGAGGGGAGGGGAGGAGAGGTTACAAGTGGTTTCAAGTGTGAATGTGGAAATTCGGCCAAATATTTTATTCCAACTTGAACCGCCCATTGGACCACCAAAACGCGTGCATTGGCCGTCCTTCCAGAAGGATCAAATGTGAGGATATGGGTCTTCTATCTCCTCTCCAAATTGGGGCTCAATAAAGGCCGATATTAAGGAGTTATGGGCGAAATACATAAGCTTCTCCATTCTGGCGAGCCCAGCCCAACTTTGACTTCATGGCCCAATTTGAACAACCAAATGAACTCTTTAGCTCTACTATCATGAATACAAGTTGTAGATAATTAAGTTAGTAACACTGTTAAAAAATTTAAAATTCAAATAATAAATATAAAAATATTTATATTCGAAATACTATAGTGAACTATAAAGGGTAAAACTGGAATTTTCATCAAATATTCAAATGAATGATATAATCCCAAATAATTTCTAATTAAACATATTTAACACAATGTGAGGAAATTATATAATTTATTATCAATAAAATATTAAATAAAATAGTGTTTTATCAACTCCCCCACACTTACCCTTTTGCAATCCTGGGCAAAACCTCATGTCAAGTAAACATCAATATCAAATCAAAACCAATTTTAAAACACGTATCCTTGAGATCAATCAATTTCCCACTAAGAATAAAAAGATATCATGCCTCATTAAAAACATTATTTCAAGTTCTCCATTTATATCATTCAATATATTTCCACTTCATTTATCCTCCCATGCACAAAACACTTACCTCGCTTGAATTTTCTCTCATCACTCAAATATCAATTTTTTTTGCAATGTATTTCTCATCCAAACTCATACAAGGGTCACCAGAGGCTTGATAGATTCCTACATCGCTACCCGATGTGAGTCAAGGACATATGTTTATCATGATAAATTTTCAGGGTTGTTCTGTGGCTTTCGGTTGGTAGGATTAAGATGTGAAAAACTCTGAGGCTGAATGAGGAGGGCTTGACTCTTTTGAAGCAAAATTGCATTAATCTAATTTTCACATAAATATGGTCTTCTCCTCAATCCCCATAGTATCAATCCAGCTCCATCATCATGAAAAGTCATGAAAGGTTTACACCATTCATCATTTCAGCATAAAAAATTTCAATCTTCTCAAACATGATTTTCTTGAAAGCTCCAGATGGGCACAGCTTTCCACCTCAATTAGAAGCTCCAGAAAAGGCACAGCTTCACTTGTCATGAAAGCTCCAGAAAAGGTACAGCTTTAAATATAATGAATTTCTTCAGCAGCAAACACATCTCTTCAGAATTTAATTTTCCACCCAAAGTATCACAGAATGTGGTGGCAAAACACAAGACAACTTCCCCACACTTAAGCTCAACTAGATTATGCAATTTTACTTCAAGAGTTGGTTGGATAGGGAAAATTGGCTTGTAATGTGGCTAACCTAACTGGCTGTGCATGGCTTCTAAGGGCTAAAAGGATTAAATATTCAAGGTAGTCCATTATAAAAAAGTATTCTTTGAAATAGGGGCTTTAATACCAAACAAATGCCTCAATTATTTAAACATAAGTACCTAAAACCCTCATGTTTTGACAGGAATAATTCAAATTCTGGTTAAATCAAGCATGGTTTGGTTCTCTCAAGAAGTGAGGTAAATGTAAAGAATATGAAAATAATGGTTCAGAAGCCTCACAGGAAAGTGATTTCAAATATAAATATAGTGAGATGTGGCATGGGATTCAAAATTCGGTGTACTTTCCATGAAATTAATAAATATTTGAACTTGAAACAAAGTCATTTCAGCATTCATTTAAGCTTAGTTTCAAGGGGTAAATTGTTTCACTTATTGATATGGATTTAAAAATGGTGATGAGAATCATTTCACACAGAAAATTGTAAAATAAACACACAAAATTTGAAAAACACACATTTTTTTTTTGGTTTTTTTGAATAGGAAAGCAATTGAAATTACTAAACTAAAAGGTTCCCTCCCCCACACTTAAAATATTGCATTGTCCTCAATGTGAACCTATGAGATGATATATGCACATGAAATACAGAATTTTTAAATAGGAAAAATAATATAAAAGTGAAAGGGTTAGGAACAACCTGATGTGCTCAAGTGATGATGGGGTCATGCAGTGTGATAAAATCCACTGCATCAGTAGGAAGTCCCTCAATGTATCTCTTCAAACGTTTCCCATTGACTATAAATATCCTTCCAGTGTCCTCTTGTGTGATCTCCACTACACCATAATGAAAACATTACTCACAATATAAGGACCTAACCATCTGGAACGCAACTTACCAGGCATCAGCATCAGTCGTGAACTATAGAGAAAGACTTTCTCTCCAACATGAAACTCCCTTTGTTGGATCATTTTGTCATGAGCTGCTTTTGATCTTTCCTTGTAGAGCCTTGAGTTCTCATATAATGATAATCGAATCTCCTCAAGCTCTTGAATTTAAAGTTTCCTTTGGATTCCATCTTGGGCCAAATCCATGTTGCATTTCTTTATAGCCCAATAAGCCCGATGTTCAACTTCCACGGGGAGATGACACGCTTTCCCAATAACAATCCAAAATAGGGACATACCAATGGGGGTCTTGTATACTATCCTATAAGCCCACAATGCATCATCCAAGCGCTTGCTCCAATCCTTCCTATTTGGCTGCACGGTTTTCTCCAAGATTTGTTTCAACTCACGATTTAAAACCTCATCCTGGCCATTTGTCTGGGGGTGGTATGGTGTTGATGTTTTGTGTGTCACCCCATACTTCTGAAGGAGAGAAGAAAAATTCCTATTGCAAAAGTGTGTCCCTTGGTCACTGATGATGGCCTTTGGTACTCCAAACCTTCAAAAAATATGTGCTTTGACAAAGTCCACAACAACATGAGAATCGTCAGTCCTGGTGGCCTTGGCCTCCACCCATTTACTCACATAATCAACAACAACCAAAATATACAAGAAACCATATGAACTTGGAAAAGGACCCATAAAATCAATGCCCCATATATCAAAAATATTGCAGAATAGTATGGGTTGTTGGGGCATCTCATGTATCTTAGAAATGTTCCCAGTGTGTTGGCAACGAGCGCATGACTTACAAAACACATGGGAATCATGGAATAATCTAGGCCAATATAATCCAGAGTCCAAAACCTTCCTAGCTGTCCGTTGGGGTCCAAAGTGTCCACCACAAGCAAGTGTATGACAGAAATGCAAAACAGACTCAAACTCATGATCAGGAACACACCTCCTAATGACTTGGTCACTACACATGCACCATAAGTATGGATCATCCCAAACATAAAATCTTGACTCACTCTTTAATTTTTGGACCTGATGTTTCTTTAAATTTGCAAGGATTTCAGAAGCAACAAGGTAGTTAACTAAATCAGCATACCAAGGATGCGTACCTGAGATGGTATATAGATGCTCATCGGGGAAAGTGTCATGAAGTGGTACCTGATCCAAGGTGTCATCCTCTTGTGTGTGAGTAGGCCTACTCATGTGGTCCACCACCAAGTTTTCTGACCCCTTTTTGTCCTTTATCTCAATATCAAATTCCTGAAGAAGGAGCATCCAACGGATAAGTCGTGGCTTTGCATCTGGCTTCTTTTAGAGCCCAATAAATATGAATGGAATTTATCTAAAGCAAATATAACAGCAAGAAACTCCTTTTCTGTGGTTATGTAATTTGATTGGGTTGAATCCAGTGTCCTTGATGCATAAGAGATCACATGTGAATGCCCCTCCACCCTCTGAGATAAGACAGCTCCAACCACGAAGTTGGAGGCGTCACACATAAGCTCAAAAGGAATTTCCCACCTTGGGGGTTGTATGATAGGTGGAGTGGTCAGACGTTGTTTTATCTCATCGAATGAATTCCTGCAAGAAACATCAAACACAAAATTATAATCCTTTTGAAGTAATCTTGACATAGGAAGAGCAATCCTACTAAAATCTTTGATGAAGCGCCGATAAAATCCTGTATGATCTAGGAAAGATCTAACATCACGCACACATGAAGGATATGGTAAGGATGAAATAATATCTACCTTTGATCTATCAACCTCTATCCCATGTTTTGACACTACATGCCCTAAGACAATGCCATGCTCTACCATAAAATGACACTTTTCAAAGTTCAGGACCAGATTCTTCTCAATACAATGATTCAACACCTTTCCCAAACTACTTAGACATTCATCAAATGAAGACCCATACACTATAAAATCATCCATAAATACCTCCATGCAGGTCTCAATAAAATCAGAAAAAATACTAACCATACATCTCTGGAAGGTACCTGGGGCATTGAAAAGTCCAAATGGCATCCTCCGATAGGCAAATGTGCCAAAGGGATAGGTTAATGTAGTCTTCTCCTGATCCTCTGGAGCTATAGGAACCTGAAAATATCCAGAAAATCCATCCAAGAAACAATAGTGTGTTTTCCCAGCTAGTCTCTCGAGCATTTGATCAATAAATGGGAGGGGGAAATGGTCCTTGCGAGTGGTCTGATTTAGTTTCCTATAATCAATACACACACGCCAACTGTTTTGCACCCTCATTGGAACTAAATCATCTTTCTCATTTTTAACAACAGTAAAACCAGTTTTCTTAGGCACAACCTGAATTGGACTTACCCACTGTGAATCTGAAACGGGAAAGATTATACCTGCCTCGAGCAATTTCTCAACTTCTTTTTTAACAACTTCCAGGAGGGTGGGATTGAGTCTCCTTTGTGGCTGTCTCACCGGTTTAGCCCCATCCTCTAAGAGAATCCTATGCATGCAAATGGAAGGGCTAATACCTGATATGTCAGCCAAGGTCCACCCAATCGCCCTGATGTTCTCCCTCAAAATATTCAAAAGCTTTTCTTCATGTTCAAAAGGGAGATTGTTAGTAATGATAACAGGTAATCTCTCACCACTCAAAAAGTATGAGTATTTTAGATTTGGTGGCAATGTCTTGAGTTCTAATGAATGAGGGTGTATTATGGATGAAGACATTGAAGGAACAGAAATATGTGCACAAAGAGCATCGGTATCAGAATATACATCATCAAAATCAGAGAATAAAGCATCAAATCCATCAGCATACACTATAGCCATGTCATAATCAGAGTTCACACGAACAAGATCAGAATATGAATCCATTTCAAAATCAAATCTTAGAGATTTTTGTTCATTAGAAACAGGTGTGGAAGTTCTCTTAGACATTAAACCAGAACCAATACTCATAATCTCCCTAAGCACATGACAATCAAAATCCATGGAGTTTTTACTTGGTGGTTCAAAATGGGAGATAACAAAAGTAGAATGGTCCTCAGAGGGGTACTTCATGGAATCCATAACATTAAATATCACAACTTCATCCCCAAATTCCATGGAGAGTGTAACCTCATTGACATTTATGATAATTTTTGCATTTTTGAGGAAGGACCTACCTAAGATAATGGGGGCATGAGAACTTACCCGATCATCCTCCATGTTAAGAACATAGAAATATGCTGGAAAGATCATGTCTCTTACCCGGACAAGTACATCCTCAAAGACTCCCGCTGGATATGTCGTAGATCTATTTTCCAATTGCACCACTACTCTTGTTGGCTTCAACTCACCAACCTACAAGGAAGAGAATACAGAGTGAGGCATCACATTTATTGAAGCTCCTAAATCACAAAGAGCATCAGAGAAGTGAAACTCCCCTATGGTACATGGGATGGTGAATGTCCCTGGATCCTTGCACTTTGTTGGCATTGCTAGAGTTGGTGTAATGAGTGCTGAGACATTCCTTCCAAGGTTGATCCTCTCATTTCCCTTGAGCCCTCTTCGATTGGTACAAAGTTCTTTTAAGAATTTTGCATACCTTGGAATTTGATTAATGGCTTCAAGTAGAGGAATGTTGATCTCCACAAGCTTCAATGTGTCCAAAACCTCCTTTTGAATTGCTTCTTCAACCATCTTCTTGGTTTGAAAAACCTTGTTTGGAAAAGGAAGGGGTTTAGGAGGTACATCATCAATCTTTTTCTTACCTTTATCTTTCTCCTTGGATTGCTCATCAGTTGGTATGGAATGCGGCTTCTCTAGAGTAGAGGTGAATCCCGATGGAATGGTAGGTCCATATGTATCGTTAATTTTCTTCCCACTTCTCAATGTGATGGCACTAACATTCCACTTTGGATTTGGAGTGGGTTGGGAATGTAGATTTCCATAATTCTTACTCACAAGTTCATGGAGGGCGGTGGCAATCTGACTCATTTGAGTCTTCAACTCTCTCAGCTCCGAACCTTGACTCTTCAGCTCATTCTGTTGATTAAGAACAATTTGTTTCAAAAGATCATCAGTGTTAGAGTCTACCTTGTGTTGGATATTCCCTTGTTGCTGACTCGTTGTTGTTTGAGCTTCGAATCTCCTTTGGGGTTGTTGGAAACCCTGTTGGTAAGGTGGAGGCTGTTGGAAGTTTGGTTGAAAAGGGGGCCTTTGTTGTTGTCCGGAGCCATACCTCATGTTTGACTGATCATTCCACCCTTGGTTGTATACTGTATCAAACTTCTTTTGGGGATATAGTTGTTGTTGTTGCTGCTGAAATGGTCTCCCAGGGAACACTGCTGCACAATCTTCTGTCTCTTATAGTTGTGGGCAATAGTCAGTTGGGTGGCTTGTCTCAGTGCAAATGCCACATGGCCTTGAAGGAGGGGGTTGGGATGTCTTTTGAGCCAATGCAATCTGCCTCACCATAGTTGTCAATTATTCTAACTTAGTATCAATCAAATGAATTTCAAGAGAAGAAGGACTTACTTGATGTACTCCTCGAACATGTGGTGTACCTCTATCACCAAATTATTGAGAGTTTTGGGCCATTTTGACGATCAATGCTCATGTAGCTACTGGTGTCTTGTCCACCAATGCTCCTCCAGCTGCAGCATCCACCATGCTCCTCTCCATAGGTGTGAGTCCTTCATAGAAGTACTGAATGAGGAGTTTCTAACTGATTTGGTGATATGGAAAGCTTTCACATAGCTTCTTTAATCTCTCCCAATACTCATACATTGACTCCCCTTGTGCTTGCTTGATCCCTGAAATCTCCTTTCGAATAGATGTGGTCCTTGATGCTGGAAAAAATCTCTGCAAGAAAAGACGTTTCAAATCGTTCCAACAAGTTACATCTTCGGGTTGTAAATAATACATCCAGTCTTTTTCAGATCTATCAAGTGAGAATAGGAATGCTCTTAATTTTATTTGATCTTCAGAAACATTTCTTGGTTTAAGGGTTGAGCAAACCACATTAAATTCTTTCAAATGTTTATTAGGATCCTCACCAGAGAGGCCATGAAACTTTGGAAGTAATTGAATTAACCCAGATTTTAGTTCAAAGTCCGATTCGAGATTTGGGTACGCAATACAATTTGGTTGATAATTAATATCAGGTGCAGCCAATTCTCGAATGGTTCTATTAAGTTCATTTCCATTGTTTTCAGCCATTGGTTCCTCTTTTATGTTTGAATTTGAATAGCTTCCAATTTCAATGTTTCCAGAAGAGAGGAATTCACCAACTAGTTGAATATTGAAACTTCCCGTAGACCGAGAATTTCTGATTCGAGCCCTAAGGGTACGTTCAATCTCAGGGTCAAGATCTAAGAGATCTTCAGGATTAGTTCGTGTCATAGATCAAATAAAAATGAAAAGAAAGAAAGTTGACCATAGTAAAAGAAAAATGAGAATTTTGAGTTGATGTTCCAAAAAGAAGTAGAATAAAATAAAAGAAGATGAAGAAAAATCAAATTGGGCAAAGAAGGAAGAAAGAAGAGAGGAAGAGAATAAAATGTAAAATAAAATAAATACCTCTAATTGGTTGAAATAATTACTTGCCTCCCCGGAAACGGCGCCAATTTGATAGAGCGTTGTCGTGGGCGCCCTCAAATGATTAGTGTGATTTGGGGTACTTAGGTACAGCAGAGTGGCTGACCAAGGTCGTCTCTCAAAGGAGGAAGTGAATTAAAACAACTTTTCAGAGGTATTCTATAAAAACAATAAAAGGGAATAAAAACACTACTTGAAAGTATGGGGGTGGTTGTTTATAGTTTATAAATATAGAAGAAGTTTGCTGGAAGAAGATTTCATTTTTTTTGTTTTTAATTTTGAAATGAATTTTGATTAAAATGACACAACAAGAAGATGTTTTTTTAGAAAATATTTTAAAAGGCGTAATCGATCTAACTCTACCTCTTCATTAAATTATTAATCACTATCATTTAAATCAATATCCACTTAATTATGATCCCTTAATTTGTTAAATCCCGAACCCTACGAGAATTAACTTTACCACGAAGATGATGTGAATTTAACCCTAGGCTAACTTCGGAACATGCAATCGCAGCACCATGCTTTGATTGCTGTTCTAAAATTAGCTTATGGTCAGTGGTAAATTAAGGCACATATCCATTCTGGAAATGAGGATGAATTGTGTTTAGGGATTATATTTGAACTCTACAAATTTATCCCATGTGGTCTTGTATTACCGTTTAAGGTTGCGCTCTCACAGTTCACACAATTCCCGACCTCGCGTGTTTTGTGTTAACTATTCAATTGCTTGCTTAGTTTAATTTAAATTAAAAACTCAATTAATAGATCATAATATGTGAATTACAGTATCTCATTGATTCAAAATAAATGAATGAAGAAGGATAGAGGTCGATCGATTACTAAAAAGAACTACTCTTCCAAGGGTGGTGTAGTCATCGTAGAAGCGTTTTGCATGTGCAAAGGTTTATAATGGGTATAACCCAATAACGCTTCTACTCAAGAACTCCAGACCAAATAGGAAGATTAAGAGAAGAAGAAATTTAAACAAAACAGAAGAAAAGAGAAGAAATAAAAGAAGAACAAAGAAGTTTATTACACAAATGAAAACATTACAAAATGAAGAAGAGAAGGAGGCTTCGATGAGGGGATCCTTGCTTCAAGAGCTACCCCTCTTACAATGGTTGGAGAATTTTGGTGAAACAAATTCTCCTCTGCCTCCAATCTACTAATGCACGTCCCAACCCCTCAAAATGAGAAAAAATCCAATTTATAGAGGGGAGGGGAGGAGAGGTTACAAGTGGTTTCAAGTGTGAATGTGGAAATTCGGCCAAATATTTTATTCCAACTTTTACCACCCATTTTACCACCAAAAAGTGTGAATTGGACGGCCTTCCAGAAGGATAAAATGTGTGGATATGGGTCTTATATCTCCTCCCCAAATTGGGGCTCAATACAGGCCCATATGAAAGAGTTATGGCTGAAATATAGAAGCTTCTCCATTCTGGCGAGCCCAGCCCAACTTTGACTTCATGGCCCAATTTGAACAAACAAATGAACTCTTTAGCTATAGTGTCCTGAATAAATGTTGTCGATAATTAAGTTAGTAACACTATTAAAAAATTTCAAATTCAAATAATAAATATAAAAATATATATCTTCGAAATACTACAGTGAACTATAAAGGGTAAAACTGGAATTTTCATCAAATATTCAAATGAATGATCTAATCCCAAATACTTTCTAATTAAACATATTTAACACAATGTGAGGAAATTATATCATTTATTATCAATAAAATATTCAATAAAATAGTGTTTTATCACATATTTAGGAATAATTTCTTTCCCATGAATAAAGTCTTGAATGGGAAAATTGAGACTGTGGTTGAGTCTTGAATGCTAATTTTACCATAGGAATGATGTATGTTTTATTCACACTGGGTATCAAGAAAGTTTTTTTTGTATTGGGTGAAATAATTGTATTATTGAATAAATTAAATAATGAATTATATTAATTAAAGTTTTAACCATATAATCCTATATTTATACATTTCCTTTCATAATACCTAGGGTTACCCACACCAAAACCTCAGATGAGAGAATCAGAATTAGGAGAAGATGTTTTAAATCCAGGAGGATTCATAGTGGTGAAAAACTTGAAAAAATCTCAAAATAATCTGAATTAGATTCATTATTCTCATGAAATCAATCCATTTATGAGGTAAGTCATTTATTTTTATTGGATTTTCTCTATCTTCTGTGATTATTGACTAAATACAGATGTTTTTCAATTTATTAAATATATTTTTAAGGACTGATCATTTTAAGAAAAATTAATAGGCCTAAATTATTTCATCTATTGTTTTTTTCTTTTCATTATGTTTTTTACTTGATATCTATAGATAGGTTTTAAAAAACCATCATTGATTAACACTTTGATTTTTTATTGGGATTTCATCCATCGTTATTCATGTATTCTTAATCGACCTACTGTTAGGCTATAAATTTGACTTTATTTGTTTGATTCTAGTCATGATTTAAATCCTATACCATGATATATTTTAAATTTTTCATCAAATAGGTATTTGGGAAGTGGAATTATATTTGGGTAATAATGGATCGTTAAGTAAGGGGGTGTGATTTCATTCCTAATAAGTAATGTGCATTGTAATGGGAACAAATTTTGTGAATTACTGGATTTTTTCCTAATATATATGGATATTAATTATATTCCATTGGTGTTACACCCGTTATTGGGTCCTTAAATGAAGAATTGAGAATGATTAGAGGTAAAATTGAAGAATTTAGTGAGTTTTTTTGGGTCAGGGGAAGAATATATTTTGGAAACTCAATTACAATACTTGTAGTTTAGAAGAACACACATCATGTATTTCAAATGTTCAATATCTAGGGTTATAGATGGATTTGAATATCACACAAAATGTGATTTAGGTGAAACATATTGTACCCATAGCTAACTTGTACTATGTGTATAGGGAGTAAAATCCATGTGGATTTGGACCACACACCATGTTTTGGTGGAACGTGACATGAGAAGTGGTGGTAAACATCGAGTACCCCACCCAGATTGAAACACTATCCTACCCATCATACATGCTATATAGAAGTTTCTTAAACACAATGTAGTATTCTAATACATCACTGAGATATTTCTTGGGTTATACTTGCGGTGTAACCTATAACATATTCTGTGTACTCCTCGACCTTATGACTTCTCAAATCACCTTGACCAGGTCTTGGATTTTGGAACATGAAAAGACCATTATTTATGTTTTTACGTGTATAACATTATGGTGTAATTTTATTTGATATCATATATGAGACATAGATAGATACATGTATGATTCTTTCTCTTGACCTTTAGATAGATGATGATGTGATTCAAGTGTGATCCTTAAAGTGATATTGGGGTTGGTAATCCCATGGTGGCATGGTTAAGTTAGGGCACGAGTCCCCCAATTTAGTTATATAGAGAGGTTTGGTACTCCCAAATACACACCTTAGATGTGGGTCCTATATATGTATAGCGACCCAATCCTATTACACATATTATTATATTATTTTTAATATAAATATCTAATAATCACAACACTATTGTTCTTAGGCATAATGTATTTGGAATACTAGGTACATAAAATTTCAACATGAAACTAAAATAATAAATACTTATTTTAAAATATATAGTGAGCTCCTAAATACCTTTGAGAATCTAAAAATACATAGGATAACCTAGGGAATACACAAAAAATGGGTGATCTATAAATCCCATTAAGGGAATAATCTTGATAAAGAAGCATAACATATGGGTAAAATGAAATAACATGATATCAGAATGGACAAGTATGATGAATAATTTTATAGAATAATAAAATAAATAATATGGAATCATAATATCATGAAAACATATGAATGTGGAAGCAATATAAAACATGGAATAAGCATAAGGAAAGGCTCATTACCAACACAAAACAACATGGTAGACAAAGTTCCACTGTCGATTAGGTTTACTCCATATTCCCATACATAAAATATCATTAGATACAAACCTTACCCAATTAATTGGAACACTATTAGGGAGCACCAATAATAAAATATACATAAATATTTGTGACACATAATGGAATAAAATATTCTACATAATTATAAAAATACCCAGGGAAAGTAATTGGTCACATAATTTTTCCTTATAGAACATTCAAAGGATATTTAAAATATATTACAAAGAGAGGAAGGGATTAAATATTATAGATGTTTATATTTTAACAAATAATAATAGGACTAAAATATGGAGGTAATCTGAATAAAAATTCATGAGAAAGGGTATATAATTGTGTATATAAATTAACCTTTTAAAATGGTGTTTTGAAGGTATTAGTAAATGAATTTTAAATAAGGAATGAATATGGAATTTTCTTTGAAATTTTAGGTATACCAGAATGATTAAACCTAAAATAGTTATTATTTTATAAACTAATGAATGATTAAAATAATTTAATATAATGTTTCATTAATGGATTAAGAGACATAAAATTTCTCCTTAATTAGGCTTGATTTTAAAAAGGGTATAGAGAAATGAATGAAAGGAATGAATACACGTAAAAAAGAAAGATAGAATAAGATATATATTTGTAATAGAAATATATATAAAATTTTGAATCATTCTATAACATTAGATTGTGTAATAATGTTAGGTAGATATAAAAAGACATAGCCCAAAGAGAAGAGTACTGTTCAGAGAGTTCCCTTACCTCAGGTCATTGACTCACTCAGTACAATCAGATAAAATCCTAAATAATCAAATTAAAATTATGAAATAATTTATTATTAACAATTTTCATATATATTTTATTTATTACTGTTATTTTATTTTCATTTAAAATCATTTTTTAAGATATAAAGTTTTTTTCTTACTCTCCCGAGGGTGTTCGTTTCACTGTTCAGAAGTCACTTTAGTTTATGAATAATTTTTGAAATTTTGGAAAAATGGGACTGAAAATATATAAATGAAATGAAATGATATTAGTTTAATTATATATAAAAATTTTTCTCACTTTTCCATATAAATTCTAATATAGGGATGATTTATTTAGTATAATCTTTACCATTATACAATTATACCATTTAGGCGGCTTGACGAACCATCCTGAACAAGATTAATTTTATTTAATTAAATGTTCATTAAAACTTCAAAAACATGAAATATGTTGTAATTTTTTTATTATCATAATATATTAACATAATATTATTTCCATAACAATCCATGAAGGAGGTAGAGAAAAATGAAGTACATTGTTCATGGAGGTGGTGAACCCACCATATTATGAACCATAATTTATGTTTTAGAATCAATTGAGGGGAGAGTATAAAATGATTATTTCACTATAATAAAAACATATCTATATATTTTTGATACTGATGTTTATATTTCATGGTTTATGGAAAACATATGGGGCAATTGAAAAAGAATAAAATTGAAATTGGTTCACTTGAGAATTTACCTCTTCATTTGGGTGTCACCTCTCACGACAACACTTAAGGATCCTTGAAATGGTCATGGTGAGAAAAAAACTAGTACATGGTGGAGATTATTTAAAATATCACTTTAAATAAATTTTTTAATATCCAATTCTTATAATGTGTGAGGAGAATGGGTGGTATTTATAAGGGGAGGAGAGTGGTGTTTTGAATATACTATTCAATATTTCATTATTTTTTCTAAAGAATATCAATAATGTTGATTTCTATGAATATATACATAAATTATTGAATTTTAGTTTGAGATAATGGATTCATACATAATCCATGGCTCATGAATTCATGTATTTAACTTATAATCCTAAATACAACATTTTTCAGATTTCACTATTCACTAAAAATAAAACTATTTTAGAAAAATACCAAATGTCCACAATAAAAAATTTCAAATGTGTAGATTATAAAAACAAAATTAATTTTATGAAATTAATTTTATAAATTCAATAAAAATTAATTTTAAAATCAAATCCAACTTTATTTAAAAATATACCAATTTTAATATTATGATCAATTTTCTAGCCCTTTGAAAAATTAGTTATGGGATCATGAAATTATATTTTCATTTTAAAGAAATACAATATTATTTTTTGAACCAATTTAATGATAATAAACTTTGAAATTTATTCTATTTATAATTAAAATTTATATAAAATATGTCTTTTACAGAAATCTATACACATATTTTATCATTTTTAAAGCATTTATTTATTTGTAACATGATGTAAATTTATTATATTTTAATTTCATATGATAAATAAATATTTTTTTACAGTTACATATGTTAATGTAATATTATAATGGTTATGTTACTATTCTTAATAGTCAGATTAAAATTTCAATGGTAAGATTATTATTCCAATGGTCAGATTTGTAATGGTCATGTAGTTTCCTTACCTTCTATAAATACTTGATTTTTCATTCATTATTTAGTCACATCTATTTTATCTCAAGTTTATATATATTTTAATTTTCAAAATGATTATTTCATTACTGATATTCTATTTCATTTCTACAATGTTTTTTATGTGTGAAATCATTCTTGGGAATCATGAATATTCAAATATTCATGTTATAATAATATTATTTTCTATTATTTCCCCACGGTAACACTTTTAATTCATATTGATATATCTATTATCTAAATTAAATGTTAAATTCAATATAATAAAATTTTATTGGTTTTATAATATGGTGCATGAGATTTATATAATACTACATTACTAAATATGACTCATTTAGATTATTAGAATAGAAAGTCCATTGGAAAAATTATGATTCATTACATTATTCCCTCCTTAAGAAAAATTTCCTAAAAATTTCATTTTTCCTATTAATATGAAAATATATTTGGGTAATTTTGTTTAATTTCATCATCCAATTCACATATTTCCTCCTTATACTTATATTCTCTCAAGAAGTCTTGTTGTGTAGAACTTTCTCTCTACTATCTAAGAGCTTCATCGATTTCTCCTCACAAGAGAGATCCAGATCCAACCATACCACATATAAATTAAGTACATGTGAGGTATCTGTTAGGTATTTACTCAAGAGGGATCTTTGGAACATATAAAATACTTGAGACAGGGTTGGTGGGAGTGCTAGTCGATACGCCACAACTCTGATGTGTTCCAGAACTTTAAAGGGGATGGTATATCTAGGACTTGTCTTTCCATTCTTACCAAACCTTGTGAATATTTTTTAGATAAATATGCGGAGGAACACTTTATCTTTAAAGTCAAACTCCTAGTCTCTCTGATGGTTATTAACATAGTTCTTTTGTCGACTCTAAGCTATCCTGATGTGCTATTGAATGGTCTTTGACTTTTATGAAATTTCTTAAATTATTTCATGTAATGGAAGTTTTTATTCACCAATTTCTTCACAAAATATAGGTGTATTACATCTCTTCTGATAACAGGATTCTTATAGATCCATTTGGATTCTTGAGTGGAAGTTATTATTTTATTATAACTGGACTAGAGGAAGATTTTGATCCCATACTTCTTTTAAGTCCATCAAGAATAATCTCAATATGTCATCAAGTGTCTAGATAAATCTCTCAAACTGGTCACTAGAATGGGTATGATAAGCTATTCTGAAATTAAACTAAGTGTTTTGGTCATTTTGAATATGTTTCTAGAACTTATCAGTACACCTTTGATCTCGATAGAATATAATCGATAGTGGCATTCCATGCATCCTCACCACTTCACTAATTCATATCCTTTTATATTGATCCACTGAGAATCCTATTGACTGTCAATGAAGTGAGTATTCTTTGTCATAACTTCTACTACAATCTATATGGAATTATTTCACCAGGAAGTTTTTTGGAAGACTAGTGACAAAGTCGATGGTGATTTTTTACCTTTTCCATGTAGGCTTGGGTAATAGTTGCATCATTCCTTTAGAAAATTTCCTCTCTACCTTCACTTATTGACATAGCAGATGATCTAATGTATAATCCATGATTTATTAATTGATATTTTCCTACCAATAGTGCAATTAGAGATATTGATACATCTTCATTCTCCATGGGTGGATGGAGAACAATGAGCTATGTGTATTATTCAATATATCCTTCTTTATCTTTGGATTTTATAGAACATATATCCATGTAACAAATCTTAAAACTCATTTTTGATCAATTTTGAACTTTATGGATTTATCTCTTCTTAAATCTTCCACCTTTATATGTATTTCCACATCATCCATTTGAATGTCCTTTAGCTTCTCCAAAATTGATGGTTGAGCAATCATTTGAGCTAGGAAGGACATTTTTCCTTCCATTATAACTTTCAATTCCATCCTTCTCAAGTCAAATAATATTATATCATCATCATTTATCATCATTAATATTGTTTTAGGATACTTTCTACTTTGAGTATCTTTCACTTTATTTCCCTTCCTAGGATTATAATGTATTAAGAAGTCATAGTCCATGATCAACCCTAATGATCTTCAAAGGTGGATATTAAGCTTCTTATGTGTGAATATATACTTTAGGATCTTATGATTCATATATATTTCACACTTCTCTATATAAAGATAATAATTAAAAATATTCATTGTAAAAAACACTTCTTTTAACCCCAGGTCATGTGATCAATAGTTTTTCTAAAAGGATTTTAACTCCCTTTAGGTATAGGTTATCACTTTATCATTTTTCATAAAAAAAACTCAATCCCTTATCTAAAGCATCACTTTATACCACAAAAATTTATCCACTTGAGTGAAGTGTAAGTATTGTTGTAGTGATAATCCTCTTATTTAATTCCTCAGATCTCTCTTTAAATTCATAAGCTTAGAAAAAATCACACCCTTTTAAGATAGCTTGGTCAGCATGTTTGAAAATTTTGATATATTTCTTAAAAATCACTAATAATACAAAAGTAAACTACTGATCTTAATTACATATGTTGGTTTGGGCCTCTCCATAATCACATTTTTATTTTAAGGATACAATGATATACCATTTATAGTGATAAAATTACCTAATAATGATACTTCTTGACTCTAAAACTCACTTTTACTATACCTTGAATACAACATCTTTAAAGACCTGTAAAATTCAAGGAAATTTTTTCTTAATTTTCTTTGGGATTTTACAAAAACGCAATTTTTAACGGCACTTGATTCTGAGGCCCGGTGTTCCTGGAATTACTATCCGAAGTTTAGCTCGGGTACGTTCAGTGAACGAATGAGCGGGAATTTCTAACTTTTGAACCGGTGCTCGGAATCAAATTCCAAGGGCACAGATGGAACCGTAGCGCTGGTAATTGCTTAGGAACATCTTTTCTGGAGTTACGTTTTCACGAGAGAAGTTGATAAAAAATTGTGGAAGTTAAAAATATAAATTTTACTACAATTTTTATTTTTCTCTAAGTGGATTTAAGCTTTGGGTGGAAGTTGGGTAACTACCCAACTTCCCATGGAAGGTTATGAAGGTGGTGGGGCCCACACGAACCCCACCCCTTCACATTCCTTAACTCCCTAAACTCACAATTAAATATGATAACTTAAGTATTAATAACTTATGTTATTAATGAAGAGTGAGTTTAATGTGTGTGTTTGAAATTCAAACTATGTATAGTTAATAAATTAAGTGTCGGCTTAATTTATTTTTGGGTTATATTTTTGTGGAGGAGTCTTTGAGAGAAAAGGGCTAAAGACTTGAGGAACTTCTACATCTTCGATGAAGAATGCGAAGAACACATTGGTCTCCGAAGAAGAACGCCAAGTTCCCAGAAACTGATTACGTGACGCCGTGTACCGTGTCGCCGTCGACGTCTTCTTTCAGGACACCTCTTCCCGCGACGAATCCTTGTTCGACGAACCTCCGTTCAAGCTCGCACGAGGTAGGGGTTTATGCATTTTATTTTCGTGATTTACTCCCGTTAATTATCCATGTAGAATTGGACCGCATGCTATTAATTAACGGGAGGAGGCCGGACTGCACAAACACGGCCGACCGCCCTCCCTTTTATTTTCTTGTTGTTGCGGTACGACGGGAAGTGACGCGGTGCCGTCGCACCGAGTGGGAACGAATGGCAAGAATGCGTGATGCCGACACGCTGTGTTTTTTTTAAAAATATGAACCAATTCGCGGCACCGTCGCGCCGTTCCAGAGAACCGAAAAAGAACCGCGGCCGGAGCGGGGCCGCTGCGGAGGGGTGCGGCGTCGTCACGCCGCACCGGACGAATGAGGGTCACGGCCAGTACCAGGCCACAACGGAGCGTGGGAACCGCCGGCCGGAAACGGGCCGCCGGCGTCGGAGTAGGGAGGGGACCGGCCGTCGCTGGTCCCGTGGTGGTAGAAACCGGCCGGCCGGGGCGGGCCAGCCGGGCAGGAGAGAAGACGGGGGTTCAAACCCCCAGCCGACCAGCTAGCGGCCCCCATTAAGGGGGGCTGCGGTTACAAAACATGCCCCCCCCCCGCAAATCGAACGGCTCGACCGTTCGGCCGAGCCAGATGGCACCGCATGCCGGGCTGACCCGGACCCGGGTCGGGTCGACCCGGTTCGGGCCGACCCAGGGGGTCTCGGGCCGGGTCGGTCCCGGCCCGAAAACCCAGTTTTCGAACCCTTTTTGGTCTTTTACCCATATCTCGGGCTACGGACCTCCGATCGATGCGCCGTCAGTGGCGATGAGATCCTTGGATCGAGACGGTCGTTTCGGTATATCGCACTAAAGGTTTCGGAGAACTTTGGATCCGGCCGGGTTGGTTCGTACACGAAACCAACCGGGCCCTCAGAGCGGAAACACTCATAACTTGAGCTCCGAACATCCGATTGATGTGCTGTCGACTTTGTTGGATTCTTCTTAGTGAGGAGGATATTTTGGATTACTCTACCCGAGGATTGGACATAGGTGCAGTACGGTCGGGTTGGTTTTTCCTTAAAAACCTACCGGGCCCCTAGGACGAAAATGCCATTAACTCTCAGACCGGACGTCCGATTGACGCGTCGTCTGCGACGTTGAGTTTCTGTTGTCGATACAGAACTTTTGGATACATTAACTTAGGAATATGTGTCAGTTGATGTACCAGCCTCTCAGCTCGTGGAGCGGACTCTCCCAAACGAGCTTGCTGTGTGCGGGAACCCTAGAGCTGGTTGCGTTACGACTGTGAAGACGACGACGACTGTACAGAGATCCTCAGTGGATTCGACGGCAACGACTACAACACTCAGCGATCCTACGTGGATTAGTGCTACCGATCCTGTGTGGGTCCGATCCTGTGTGGGTCAGCGCTCAGCGGTTCTGTGTGAGCCAACGCCTACAGATCCTGTGTGGGTCCGATCCTGTGTGGGTCTTTGCAGGGGTTAGATACCTATCGATCCTTTGTGGGTCCGATCCTGTGTGGGTCATTTCGGGGGTTAGTACCTTTCGATCCTTTGTGGGTCCGACGGCTTAGATGAATCTGTGAAAATATCTGATCATCTCTATTGTATTTTGAAGAAGTATACCTGTGTGAGCTGAAATCATGTTTTGCTTTCCTTTGTCGAATGTGTTGGGCTATCCTGTGTGGATTACGTTTTTCTTTCCTGTGTGGACTGGGTTGTGAATTCCTGTGTGGACTGGGTTGTACTTGAGCTCGGATGTTGGAGCCATTTTGGAATTGATGACTTAGGTATATGTATGGGCATATACCTAAGCAATGTTGATTGTTACTTCGTGATTGTATCTTTCCTTTGTGGATTATCCTTTGTGGATTTTGGGAGACCTTCGGGGGTCTCGGGGTCCCTATTGAGTAACTTATACTCAACCCTGCATGGGCTATTCCCGCACTACGTTGTGTTGGTTGCAGACGATGGACAATGTTGATCGTGGTTGAGGCTTGCGGAGCAGGATGATACCTGGAGGTGGACCACTGGGCGGGACGTACTTGGAGCGGATGGCTGGACCCGAGGAGCTGTGGAAGCTATCTGTACCCACCCTTTAGGTGGGAGTTCCAGAGGACGGCTCGACGTTGTGGCTTTAATTTTCAGTTTCTGTTTTCCCTTCCAGTTGAATTTTACTTTCAACTTGGGTTTGTATACTGGCCCACTTACTTTTCCACACTTACTATTGTACTCAGTTTTTACTTAGTGTTTACTTCTACTGCTTACTTGCTCTGCGGTGTTTGTTTACTTTACAAAGGTAATGCCTTCCCTTTTTATTGGGATTTACGCCTTAGTGCTAGTCGCCAGCCCCTGGCCTATGGAAGGCGGGCTTGGGGTAGTCACGACACGGGCCCCGAGGACGGGTCATGACAAATTGGTATCAAAGGAATTCTGTTCTACCGCATAACTCAGGACTCTGATCTTTTTCTATGTAAAGCAATAGTGTTATGCGTATTTAGTGTGGTTATCAATCCAGGGAGTCCAGTGTTGGTGCAACGGCCGACGTATCCGTACACTAGGACCTTGACTTATGATTTCCGACTTAATGCACGAAAACATTGATTGCATCTGTGTTTCAAGTTTTCTTTGTGATTACTTTGTGTCAGCTCACCAGGTATACTGTTCTGACCGTGGCGCACCTGTTTCCTTTTCAGGATGGCCCCACGACGGCATACGGATATGGTTCCGAGAGTTGAGCGTGATGACAGCCCACCGAGCGATGAGGCCTCGATACATGGCCCTTTGACAGCTGAGGCACCGACGAAACCTTTACCCGCCGAGCCACCGATGCTTCCAATCCCAGCTGCTGATGATGCACGTCGCCTTAGTGCACTGCATGAGTTCCAGCGCCAGCAACCGCCCAGGTTCCGTGGGGAGACGGACCCCCAGTCAGTCGAGGATTGGCTGGAGGCAGTTGTACGAGTTTTATGGTTAGTGAGGACACCAACAGACCTCATGGTGATCCTCGCAGCGAGCCTACTGCACGCGGCAGTGGTCCGATGGTGGAGCATGATGCTCCAGGTGCACAATGAGACATATCTTCTCTGGAAAGACTTTGATATCCTCTTCCGCTCGGAGTTCGTCCTGGCCACCCTCCGTGCGGTGCACATCCAGGAGCTTCTTCAGCTGCGGCAGGGTAGCTTGACAGTTGCCCAGTACTCGGCGAGATTTTTCGATCTCTCATGCTACTCGACCGACATGGTACGAGACCCATTCTTCCAAGCCCGGACCTTTGAGTAGGGGTTGAGACATGAGATCAGGGAATCACTGATCTACCTCAGCATTCCGACCCAGACAGGAGTACTGGAGATAGCCCTTTTGATCGAGAGCTTTCTTGCTGAGTCTACACCAGCGCCGAGATCCACCGCAGGGTGGCATGTAGCAGAGTCTTCTGCAGCAGGCAGTCAACAGATGACTCATGGGTCCAGGAAGACCAGACCCTCAGGCAGACGACCTTAGGACACTGGCTCAGCAGTGCGGGGCACACGGCGCGGAACAAATCTTTCGAGAGGCAGGCAGTGCTACTAATGCGGCGGGCAGGGCCACATGGCTCGTGACATCCCGACCCGTCGTGCCGAGGAGTAGTAGACGGTTGAGGGGCCATTCAAGCAGAGGCAGAGGGTTGACCGTGGCGGTCCACATGGAGCAGGCAGACGAGGCAGAGGAGATGGCCGAGCACCAGGTGGTGGGTGACGCTTTGAGGCTCTACCACCACCACCACCAGGAGGTCCACCCCGGCCACAGGGAGCTGGCGGGCAGAGACAGGCACAGCTCCAGGCAGCGGAGGCCTACGACCACAGCGCGCCCGAGATGATTTGAGGTACTATCTGTGTCTATTGCACCCTTGCTGCAGTTCTTATAGACACAGGAGCGAGTCATTCTTTCATAGCCACTGCCCTTGGTCGGAGCTCGGAGATTCCGACAGAGCCGTTTGCTCGATCCTTACGGCTAGAGACTCCTACGGGAGAAGACTCGACGATTATGCACTGGTGCCGGCAGTGTGAGATTACTCTAGGAGGTGAGAGCCTCGGCTGGGATCTTCTTATAGCAGCGTCGAGGCCTTACGATGTCATCTTGGGCATGGATTCGTTATCTACAGTCCATGCTCAGATCGACTGTATTAGGCGCAAGGTGCGATGTGTATGCACCGATGGGAGCAGGTTCACCTTCACCGGTGAGAAGGGAGCCTTCGCAGCACAGGATGGACTCTCTCAGAGGAGATGAAAACCCATCACTCATCAGTTAGCTAGCCTCATCCTAGGAGCAGTTGACATGCGGAGTCATGGTTTTCCAGCAGTGGTGGATCAGTATGCAGAAGTTTTTCCTAACGACGTTGCAGGACTACCTCCTCATAGAGAGGTAGACTTTTATATTGACCTGTACCCCGGGAAACCCTGATATTGACTCCAGCATATCGGATGGCTCTCGCCGAGCTTCGAGAGCTACTGGTACAGTTGGAGGACTTGCAGGGCAAGGGGTTTATCCGACCAAGTGTTTCACCCTGGGCTTCCCCGATTTTGTTCGCCAAGAAGGCGGACAGGAGCTTGTGACTTTGTGTCGACTATCGTCGCCTGAACCAGGTGACAGTGAGGAACAAGTATCCGCTACCGAGAATTGATGACCTCTTCGATCAGCTCAAGGGAGCACGGTGGTTCTTAAAGATAGACCTCAGGTCAGGATATCATTAGCTCAGAGTTCGGGACGAGGACGTGCAGAAGATGACCTTCAGGTGTCGGTATGGCCACTATGAGTTCTTGGTTATGCCATTCAGCGTAACAAATGCTCCATCAGTGTTCATGGCCCTCATGAATAGGATCTTTCAGCCATACCTCGATCGATTTGTCGTGGTGTTCATCGACGACATTTTGATTTACTCGACGACTGAGGAGGAGCACGCCTATCACTTGCGGGTTGTGCTAGACACACTCCGAGAGCACCAGATTTATGGTAAGCTCTCGAAGTGTCAGTTCTGGATACGTGAGGTCCACTTTTTGGGACACATCATCTCTGAGGTGGGAGTTGTAGTGGATCCTGCGAAGATCAAGGCAGTGCTAGCTTGGGAGCCACCCAGAAGAGTGACGGAGGTGCAAAGTTTCTTGGGACTGGCTGGATACTACCAGATATTTGTGCCAGACTTATCCAGAGTTTCATCACCACTCTCAGCTTTGACGAAGAAGGGGAAACCCTTTGTGTGGCCAGACAGATGTCAGCAGAGCTTCCAGGAGATGAGACAAAGATTGACCAGTGCCCCTATCTTGTAGTTTCCTGAGGAGGGACTAGGGTACGTAGTCTACTGCGATGCATCAGGGACCGGACTTAGATGTTTCCTGATGCAGGAGCGGGCGGTGATCGCCTATGGATCACGTCAGTTGAGGCCGCATGAGCAGAACTACGCTACCCATGACATGGAGTTAGTAGCTGTGGTCTTCGCTCTGAAGACATGGCGACACTACCTGATGGGCGAGCACTTTACAGTCTTTTCTGACAATCAGAGTCTCAGATACATCTTCTCTCAGAAGGGCCTGAACCTGAGACAGTGGCGATGGCTCGAGTTCCTCCGGGACTATGAATTTGAGATAGTCTATACTCTTGGGAAGGGTAATGTAGTATCCGGTGCTCTCAGCAGGAGGATGGGCATTCAGCTACTTGAGGAGGCGACATAGCAGCTAACCTCTTTGCAGATATCCTTCGTTGATAGAGATGGAGCAGCCTTCGTTCAGTCTCTCACAGTCACCCCTCCACTACTACAGCGGGTCAGAGAGGCACAGCGTGGGGACGTGGACTGTGAGACGCGGCGTGCACAGATATCCTTAGGACAGGCACCTGATGGTTTCTCCATTGGAGCAGAGCACAACGTCCTTTTCAGAGGATGTACCTTGGTACAAGTTGCATTACGAGAGGAGGTGCTGAGAGAGTTTCACACTTCTCCCTTGGCGGTACATCCCGGAGTGGCAAAGATGTACCGGGACCTCAGACAACAACACTGGTGGTCGGGCATGAAGAAGGTTGTGGCGGAGTTTGTTTCTTAATGCCTCACCTGCCAGCAGGTGAAGACAGAGTACCGGGTACCAGTAGGCTTGGTACAGCCCTTGGAGGTCCCGGAGAGGAAGTGGGATGGGATATCTATGGACTTTGTGACTGGACTTCCATGCACATCCAGAGGTCACAACTCCATTTGGGTGATTTTTGACTGACTCACCAAGTCGGCACACTTCTTACCCATCAGATAATAGGGCTCAGTGGAGAGCTTGGGGCGTCTCTACGTTCAGGAGATTGTATGGCTTCACGGTGTGCCATCATCTATCATCTCCGATCGAGATGTTCGCTTTACTTCCTGGCTTTGGAAGGGGTTTCAGGAGGCGTTCGGGACACAGCTACATCTGAGCATAGCCTTTCACCCTCAGACGGATGGTCAGACAGAGAGGACCATTCAGACTCTCAAGGACATGCTCCGCACATGTGTTATCGACTTTGGTCGCAGCTGGGAGGACCACCTACCTTTGGTGGAGTTTGCGTACAACAACAAATACCACTCCACCATTGGGATGGCACCATACGAGGCGTTGTACGACAGACCTTGCAGATCTCCTTTGTGCTGGACAGACCCTGGGGAGTCAGCACTTGTGGGACCAGAGATGGTCCAGGCCACGACAGAGAAGGTCCAGGTCATCCAGGAGCGGATGAGGATAGCTCAGAGCCAGAAAAAGTCTTATGCTGATAGGAGGCGGAGGCCACTAGAGTTCGAGGATGGCGACCACGTCTTCTTGCGTGTCTCACCTCGATGTGGATTATGGATATTTGGCTGAGGCGGAAAGTTGTCTCCATGCTTCATCGGACCGTTCCAGGTCCTCAACAGGATTGGCGAGGTAGCTTATCGCCTGGTTCTACCACCTCAGTTGCACCGGGTGCACGACGTCTTCCACGTATCTCAGCTGAGGAGATACGTGCACGACCCGACGCATATCATTGATCATGGGGAGCTGGACGTTGATGATGGGGCGACTTTTGGGGAGGTCCCTATGGAGATCGAGGATCAACAGGAGCGGGACCTACGTGGTCGGTCGATTCCTCTAGTGTGCATTAGGTGGCAGCACGGGAACCTCCAGGAGAGCACTTGGGAACGGGAGGCTCAGATGCGTGCTCAGTACCCACATTTGTTTCCCTAGCTTATGATGTATCTTTACGGGGACGTAAAGCCCTGAGGTGGGAGTAATTCAAAGACTCATAAAATTCAAGGAAATTTTTTTCTTAATTTCCTTTGGGATTTTAAAAGAACGCAGTTTCTGACGGCACTTGATTCTGAGGCCCGGTGTGCCCAGAATTACTATTCAAAGTTTAGCTCGGGTACGTTCAGTGAACGAACGAGTGCGAATTTCTAAATTTTGAACTGGTGCTCGAAATCGAATTCTGAGGGCACCGATGGAACCGTAGCACCATTAATTTCTTAGGAACACCTTTTCCGGAGTTGCGTTTTCACGAGAGAAGTTGATAAAAAATTGTGGAAGTTAAAATATAAATTTAACTACAATTTTTATTTTTCTATAAGTGGATTTAAGCTTTGGGTGGAGGTTGGGTAACTACCCAACTTCCCATGGAAGGTTATGAGGGTGGTGGGGCCCACACAAACCCCACACCTTCACATTCCTTAACTCCCTCAACTCACAATTAAATATGATAACTTAAGTATTAATAACTTATGTTATTAATGAAGAGTGAGTTTAATGTGTGTGTTTGAAATTCAAACTATGTCTAGTTAATAAATTAAGTGTGGGCTTAATTTATTTTTGGGTTAGATTTTTGTGGAGGAGCCTTTGAGAGAAAAGGGCTAAAGACTTGAGGAACTTCTTCGTCTTCAACGAAGAACTCAAAGAACACATCGGTCTCCGACGAAGAACGCCGAGTTCTCGGAAACCGATTACGCGACGCCATGTACCGCGACGCCGTCGATGTCTTCTTTCATGACGCCTCTTCCCACGATGAATCCTTATTCGACGAACCTCTGTTTAAGCTCGCACGAGGTATGGGTTTATGCGTTTTCTTTTCGTGATTTACTCCCGTTCATTATCCACATATAATTGGACCGCATGCTATCAATTAACGGGAGGAGGCCGGACCGCACAAACAAGGCTGACCCCCCTCCCTTTTATTTTCTTGTTGTTGCGGTACGACAGGAAGTGACGCGGTGCCGTCGCACTACGTGGGAACGAACGAGAAGAATGCGCGATGCCGACACGCCGCGTTTTTTTTTAAAATATGAACCAAGTCGCGGCGCCATCGCACCGTGTCGGAGAACCGAAAAAGCACCGCGGCAGGAGCGGGGCCGCGACGGAGGGTTGCAGCACTGTCGTGCCGCCCCGGATGAATGAGGGTCGTGGCCGGTACCGGGCCGCGGTGGAGCGTGGGAACCGCCGGCCGGAAACGGGCTGCTGGCGTCGGAGCAGGGAGGGGACCGGCCGTTGCTGGCCCCGTGGCGGCAGAAACCGGCCGGCCGGACAGAAGAGAAACCGGGGGTTCAAACCCCCGGCCGGCCAGCTAGTGGCCCCCATTAAGGGGGGCTGCAGTTACAAAACATGGGGGGGCAGCGCCCCCCCCCCCCCCCCCCCCCCCCGCAAAACGAACGGCTCGGTCGTTTGGCAGAGCCAGCTGGCGCCGCACGCCAACGCGCCGGGCCACGCCTAGGCTGGGCCGGGCCGACCCAGACCCGGGTTGGGTCGACCCGCACCCAGGTCGGGTCGACCCGGTTCGGGCCGACCCAGGGGGTCTCGGGCCGGGTCGGTTCGGGCCCAAAAACCCCATTTTCGGACCCTTTTTGGTCTTTTTCCCATATCTCGGTCTACGGACCTCCGATCGACGCGCCGTCAGCGGCGATGAGATCCTTGGATCGAGGCGGTAGTTTTGGTATATCGCACTCATGTTTTGGAGAAATTTGGATCCGGCCGGGTTGGTTCGTACATGAAACCAACCGGGCCCTCGGAGCGGAAACACTCATAACTTGAGCTCCGGACGTCTGATTGACGTGCCGTCGACTTTGTTGGATTCCTCTTAGTGAGACAAATCTTTTGGATTACTCCGCCCAGGGTTTGGACGTAGGTGGAGTACGGTCGGGTTGGTTTTTTTCTTAAAAACCAACCGGGCCCCTGGCACGAAAATGCCAATAACTCTCAGACCGGGCGTCCGATTGACGCGCCGTCTGCGACGTTGAGTTTCTGTTGTCGATATGGAACTTTTGGATACATCAACTCTGGACTACGTGTCAGCTGATGTACCAGCCTCTTGTCTTGTGGAGCGGACTCTACCGAACGAGCTTGCTGTGTGCGGGAACCCTAGAGCTAGCTGCGTTACGACTGTGACGACGACAACGAATGTACAGAGATCCTCAGTGGATTCGACGGCGACGACTATAACACTCAGCGATCCTACGTGGATCAGTGCTACCAATCCTATGTGGGTCCGATCCTGTGTGGGTATTTTCGGGGTTTAGTTACCTATCAATCCTTTGTGGGTCTGATCCTGTGTGGGTCATTGCGGGGGTTAGTACCTTTCGATCCTTTGTGGGTCCGACGACTTAGATGAATCAGTGGAAATATATGATCATCTCTATCGTCTTTTGAAGAAGTATACCTGTGTGAGCTGGAATCGTATTTTTCTTTACTTTGTGGAATGTGTTGTGCTATCCTGTGTGGATTACGTTTTTCTTTCCTGTGTGGACTGGGTTGTGAATTCCTGTGTGGACACGGTTGTACTTGAGCTCGGATGTTGGAGCCGTTTTGGAATTGATGACTTAGGTGTATGTATGGGAATATACCTAAGCAGTGTCGATTGTTACTTCATGATTGTATCTTTCCTTTGTGGATTATCCTTTGTGGATTTTGGGAGACCTTTGGGGGTCTTGGGGTCCCTAATGAGTAGCTTACACTCACCGCTGCACGGGCTATGCCCGCACTACGTTGTGTTGGTTTCTGACGATGGACAACGTTGATCGTGGTTGAGGCTTGCGGAGCAGCACGGTACCTGGAGGTGGACCACTGGGCGAGACATACTCGGAGCGGACGGCTGGACCCGAGGAGCTGTGGAGGCTATCTGTACCCACCCTTCAGGTGGGAGTTCCAGAGGACGGCTCGACGTTGCGGCTTTACTTTTCAGTTGTTGTTTTCCCTTCTAGTTGTACTTTACTTTCAGCTTGGGTTTGTATACTGGCCCACTTACTTTTCCGCACTTACTGTTGTACTCAGTTTTTAATTAGTGTTTACTTCTACTGCTTGCTTGCTCTATGGTGTTTGTTTACTTTACAAAGGCAATGCCTTCCCTTTTTACCAGGATTTACGCCTTGGTGCTAGTCACCAGCCCCTGGCCTATGGAAGGCGGGCTTGGGGTAGTCACGAACGGGCCTCGAGGACGGGTCGTGACAACTTCTCCTTTAATAAATTATTTAGCATAGTATTAAAATTCTCATCATATTACTCCATTATTTTTTATTAAATCATAATATTATCTGTAAATACTGCAACAAATTTATTGTGTCAATCTATAAATACTATATTCATTATGTCCATGAATATTTTCAGAGCATTAGTGAGTCCTAAGGTTATCACTATGAACTCATAATGTAAATAAGTTATTCAAAATGTATTCTTGGGAATATCTTCCTTCTTCACCTTTAATTAGAGATATCCCAACCAAAGGCCTACTTTAATGAAGTAACGAGACCCATGTAGATGATTGAACTAGTCATCAATCCATGGTAGGGGATACTTATTCTTTACCATGTTTTTTTTCTAAGTTCAATATAATGAATATAGTGGTGCATTGACCCATCCCTTTTTTTGAAGAGGACATCTACACCCCATCATAAATCAATCAAGCATATAAAAAACTTTTCTAGAATCTCTTATAACTACTTCATTGGTTCTTCCAAATTAATAATGGACACTATATAATGAGTCTTGGATATGGGAAGAGATCCTGATATAAATTTAATTGAAAAATCAGTATATCAGTTAGGAGGAAGACCAAATATCTCTTTAGGGAATACATCAGTATAGTACCCAACAATGGGTATGTCGTCAAGCATTATACTACACTTTATCTCAATAATTTTAAATGGATATTATTGATCATAAGGAAATAATATACATTCCTGAGAAGAATATTCTAAATATTATTCATCCTCCTTTTTAAACTTGCATATATTAGGATGATGATATAGGAAATGGAGATTTATTTCCCTCTCCCAATAGTTGATGTTGGATTTTTATATGGACAGTAAACACATGCCTAGAGATGATTTCTATACATGGTGTGAAATATTCTCCCCATTTTCTATTCCCATCAATAAAACAAACTCCATTTTTTTAATTTGGTGTTTAAATATACACACAAAACATGAAAAATAAGAAAGAATGTGTAGATACATAATGAAATAATTTTTCACCATTCTTGAATGAATAACTAGCATACTTTTCACCAAATAATTATTATAATACACATCAGTAGTAGTGATATCATAATAAATTTCTTTCTATATAGGCATTGGAGGTTGTTTTAATTTACTATCATTGAAAACCGTTGGATTAGGGTGTTGGATTATATAATTTTCATGAACCTTGCTATTAAAACACCGGGATGCATGTAGAAATTTTTTCTGAATCATCATTATTTTCTACACATTAGTGGTAACCTTCATCCCCCTTCTATATTGATTAGCTTGGTTCTCATATTTTCCAAACATAAAGAATCTATCAATTCCCTCAGGATAGATTTTAGGATGCTTCTTCCTCACTTTTGACATGTGGTCGGTTGGGTTTTATTTTCTCTATAATATTTATTTATTGATCATCCTAGATTAAAATCTATTTTTTTAATTTTTATCTACAAACCCTTGAGACCATTAGAATAAGTAATATACTTATTGACCTTAAGGGTACAATTAAAAATCTCTTCATATATATCAATGCCTAATTTTTTAAATAAATATATAGACTTCGTTTCAATCCACTAAATATGTGGTCCACCATACTTTTGGTGTCAATGGAAAAGCTAGAGGCATACCATTAAAGGCTTGTGATGTTTCTTGCATAAACCATGATAAAATCATATTATATTTGATTCAGTCCAAGGAACTCTAAATCTATTTTAATATGGAGAGTTTTTAAAGAATATTTATGGGAAAATAGATTCTTAAATCCTTTTAATTCCAAGTTTTCGATTTCCTCCATCATAATCATGTTCTTGATCAGTTCCCACCACTGATGTCCCTCTACTTGTAGGTGATACATGAACAATATGACTTTATATTATTAAGATAATTGTAGGATAGATAATATCTTCTCAATGGAGTCAATCCATTGTTTAATGATGAGAGGATCATAAGATCCACTAAAATTATGCGGCCTTTTTTTCATAAAGGACTCAACCAGAACTTCCCATTTCTTTGGAGAAGACGGTTTTCTACAGGATTCAAGTAATTATTAATAACTTTAGTTAGTTGATATTGTAATTATATGATGTTCATGGATCTTTAAACCATTAGGTTAAGAACTTTATTATTACAATCATCACATTTAATATCACATTGGTTTTTGGAGTGATTCCTCCTTTTTCCAACCATTAACTAAAGATAGAGGAAAAGTTGAGATGAGAATACTTAAACTAATAAGAATATAAAATTAAATGATATGATCAATAGATCATAAATGAAATATTTATCCTAACTTAGGAGTATCTATGATTCAGTATAGGTTATCCATGGTAGTTTTCCTATTAGGGTTTTAGACCTAAAAATCCATTATAATCCTTCATAATGGTTTATAAAGAGAATCTAAAATCACCAAATAATTTCTACTAGGAGTGTCAAACCAAGTGTTAATCACATAATATTTTTCATGAAACTAGTATATAATGAGTTAATACCCAATTATACCCTTCAATGTTATTTAACCTCAATAAATATGTGTCATATACACATCCACATGTAGTGTATTGATAGAGATTTCATTACTTGGAAAACATTTACTCTATACTTTTCCAACTTTTCAGGATGTTTTCCTCTACATTGAGTTACCCTTAGGGTTTTTACAAATATAGTATTTTATCCATCCTCCAAATAACTACACCTTTCTATAATACCAACTATTGAAACCCAAGCATCTTATACATACTATTACAAGATTTTTAAAATTAATATCTAATAAACACAACCCCAAATCTAGAGTCCAGGTGTCTTTGGAATACTAGGTAGATAAAACATCAAAATGAAAATAAAATAGTAAATATTTATTTTTATATCATTAGTGATCTCTAAAATCCATTTGAGCTTGTAAAACCATATAGGACAACCTAAGGAATACATAAACGAAATGGGTGATCTATAAATCCTAGTAAGGGAATATACATGATAAAAGAGAATAAAATATGAGTCAAATGACATAATATGATAATATAATGGAAAATTATTATGAATAATGATAGGAAAGAATGGAATATATAATATGAAATCATAATATCATGGAAACATAGGAATGTGGGAGCAATATAAAACATGACATAAGCATACCTCGATGATCAATACCAAGACGATAAATCATGATGTACAAAGTACCATTATGTATTAGCTTTACTACATAATCCTATACATATCATCTCATGGTATGTAAACATTAACCAATGAATTGGAGTGCTATATGGTCTCACCCATCATGACATATACATGCATACATTTGCTATATAAGGGAATCAAACATAAGTCATAAGCATAAGAAAAAATCATGGAATGTAATGGGTTACATAATCATGCCATGAAAAATATTCAATGGATATTTTGTAATTATTAAAAATAGGTGAGTGAATTAAATATTTTGTATCTTCATATTTGAATCGATTAGAATTGGTGTCAAATATTGAGTTCATTTGAAGAAAAAATTCATGAGCAATGGTAGATAATTAGGTATGTAAATGAACCTTTTAATTTGGTGTTTTTAAGGAATCAATATTAGAATATTAATGAGGAAAAGAGTATTTAATTTTCCTCAAAGCCATAGTTAAACCAAAATAGGTAACCCTAAAATAGTTCTTATTTTTTTAAATTATTAATGGGTAAAAGACTTTAGGAGAGTGTTTCATGAATGGACTAAGGGATAGAATGTTCTACTTAATTGGGGTTGAATTTAAATAAGGTATTATGAAATTAACAAAAGGCATGTATAACCCCAAAAAAAATTGAGAATAAGATATTTATATATGTAAGTGACATATATAAAAACTTTATAATCTCTACATGATATTAAATAGATAGATAATGTGATTTAGAGAGAAAATGGTATAACTTGAAGAAAAGTGTGTGGTTCAGAGAGTTCTATTAACTTGGGTCCTTGACTCCCTAATAAAGATAACCTAAATTCATGAATACTCAAATTAAATATATTAAATACTTTATAAAGAACCTTTTTTATATATATGTTATAAATTAATATTATTTTATGTTATTTTAAAAACATTTTTTGAATACATATTGTTTATTCCTACTCTCTTGAGGGTGTTTGTTTCACGGTTCTAAATTTGATTTAGATTATGAATAATTATTGAAGGTATTATCAAATGGTATTAAATATATAAAAGTGAAATGAAACGATATTCATGTAAATATGAATTTTTAAATGATCCAAAATATCCATATGTGTTTTTACATAGGAATGATTTATTTTTTATAAACGTTATCGTCTTATAGTTAATTCAATTAGGTAGTTTTACAAACCATCATGAACTAGATTTTTTTATTTAATTTTGTGATTATTAATTATTTATAGAATGTGAAATAAGTTATAATATATTCAGTATCATCATATTTACCCTGAATATTATTTCTGTTACCAGTAATAAAAGTAGTGGAGAAAAATGAAGTCTGTTGTTTATGGAGGCTGTGAACCCATTATAATATGAACAATCATTTTTGTTTTAGAATCGATTTATGGGAGGGTAGAAAATGGATATTACACCATATTAATAAAATATAATTATATTTAGGATACTAATGTTATTATTTCAAGGATTGTGGAAACAATATAGTGGTGGTATAAGAATAATTAAATTTAAATTGGTTTGGTTTGGAATTTACCAATACCTTTAAGTGTCTCCTTTTAGACTACCCCTTAAGGCTCTTCTGATTGGTCTTTGGTGAGAACAGAAGAACTAGAACATGGGAGAGATTATGTGGAAGTTAATTTGGTAGATATTTGGTAGTCTATAAGGCTTAGGATGTGTGAGGAGAAGGGGAAATGAGAGGTGGTATTTATAAGGGGATTATAGGGGTGATTTTTAATATAATTTTCCTTAGTTTATTATTTTTTCTAAAGAATATGAATAGTGTGAATTCTTGTGAATATATATAGTAATTATTGCATGTGATTTTGGGTTAATGGTTTCTTACATTATCCATTCCTCCCTAATTTATGTGTTTGACTGAAAAAATTAAATACTATATTTCTATGTATGTCACTATTCACTAAAAATTACACTATTTTAAAAAAATAATAAAAAATAACCCTAACCAGTTTTTAATGTGAAAATTAAAAAATGAAATATTTTTTTAAACAATATTCTTAATATTATATAATTGTTTATTAAATAAAATTATTATTTATTTAAAAAAAATAAAAAATTTAATATTATGATCAATTTTATGACCCTATGAAAAATTACTTATGCTCTCATAAAATTATATTATCTTTTTAATGAACCTTAATATTATTTTATAAACTAATTTTATGAAAATAAAATTTCTTTTATGTATTTTATAATTATCATAGTAATAAAAATAAAACATATGTGTTTTTAAAAAATCTAAACACATAGTTTAACATTTTTAAAACATTTATTTATTTGTATCAGGATATAAATTTTCTATGTTGTTATTTTATGATATAAATAAATATTATTTTATGATTATATATGTTAGGATACTGTTATAATGGTTTGGTTACTATTCTTAATGGACATATTACTATTCCAATGATCAGATTAATATTCCAATGGTAAATTTTGTAACGATCATATGGGTTCCCTACCTTATATAAATATATCATATTTTATCCATTATTCATTCACTTATATTTTATATCAAGGTTATATGTATTTTTATTTTTAAAATAAATATTTCATTAAAAACTTTCTGTTTAATTTATACAGTGTTGTTTGTGAGTGATATCATTCTAAAGAATCAATCAAATCCAAAGTTTCATATAATAGTTATCTTATTTTCTTTTTTTCCCATTAAAATACTTTAAATTATTATGGACATATTTATTCTATAAATTCAAGGTTTAAGTGAATATAATACAATTTTTTTTGGTTTTATCATGTGGTTCATGTGATTTATATAGTACACCCTACTAAATATGAAACATTTATATAATTAGAGGGGATATTATATTTAAAAAAAATATTAGTTGTTACAATATGTGTAGGCAGTACTCCCCCATCAAATAGATCAATTGTGGTGAAGATCCTCTACAGGGGTCAATACTCCCTCTACAGTTACATTCCCATTGACAATGTGTTGGTCCGCCGTTATATTTATAGAGGGGTTACATGGATTGTGTGGATATTTGTTCCACGTGAGGACTTCACATATGGTTGGATGTAAAAAATGGTACTTATTCTATTATATTGGGATATCATCCTTTGAGTATAACTGGGTTCATCATTATATTTCCCCTCATTTAGGAATATGATATGACTAATATTTTTGATATTTTTTTTGCTATTGGGACATCCTACTAAAATGTATATACTCACCCCTTTATGGGACCTTCCTTCTACCAGGGATCTTGGTAAAATCTTTTATTAAAAAAAGTAGTTTTTCAGGGATCTTGGTAGACCAGGAGTTGGTGGAGATTAACTGTTCTTAGTGGTGGTGTTAGTTGATGATGTTCAAATTTGGTAGTGTGAGTTCGGACCTTCCTCCTACCATTTTTTAGGTTAGGTTTTATTTTAATGTTTTATCATTTATTTTTCTCATTTACATTATGATTTTTTTGTTTTTTCTCACCTATTGACCTATAGTAGTTTCTTCATGAATTTATTATATTTATAATATGTTTTTTAGTACCTTTCATTATTATGGTATGTATGATGATGTGCATTATTTAAATTTACAATACGGTAAGGCCTCCCTTATTAAGTGTTATGTCTAGTAGGTACTTGTAATTAAACCCTAACATATTAGAGGTGGCCTTGGGGCGGTACACTCAGCTCACCACCAACTAGGAGGGGTCCAGTGGGTTAGGTGGTGTCAATCATTATCACCCAAATGAAAGTTTCCCTTGAAAAAAATGATAATACACTGATCGTTCGATTGGTTAATATCTTAAATTTTTTTCTTTTCATATGTATCCATGCTAAATAGTTTCATGTTTCTATAGAATATTTTCAAATTAGTAATTGTAATTCTATAATCGTCGTGTTTCACACCGTTGTTACTATTAATACAATTTCACTTAAATATAAGTACTCAAAATTTATTATAATCAATTTACCATATATCCTAAACAACACTAAATATTTCATTGATACATGAACTAGGTTTTTATCTTTTCACTTGAAATATTAAATACTTTGGTAATGGACATTAGTTCACTGTTATGAATAGTAATCTCATCATCCTAATTTATTTATTGAAAACACTACTATAAATTGTGTCTTCAATGTAAAGTTCATGGTGTTAGTTTCTTATAAACTAACAAAAAAAAGGTATGAGGACCCATTTTATTTTTGATTGATAACACAACCGACACAATAGGTTTTACAGAATCCTTTTTAGCATTGTTTATTCTTAAAAGTGATGCTAAAATATTCAAAAAAAAATATTTTTCACTTCGGTTTTTCACAAAACCGATGCCAAAACAGATTTATAAATGTTAATTTACATAAGTTTTTAGAAAAAACCCATGCCATAAAATGTTGAAATTAAAAAATTTTTGTTTCAGTTTCTTAAAAACCGATGCCAACACATATTTAAAAATAATTTTAACCTTTATTTTCTTAAAAACTGATGTTAATTTTCTTTTTAAAATATAATATCAAATAGGAACATGAAATACTCATTTTTTTTCAACATCCCCTTTTGGTCTCGACCTATGACACCTCCAACAACCACTTGACAATATTTGATGACTTTTGTAGTTGATTTTATTCAATTGTAATCATATTTCAAGGATCATTGACCATAAATCATTAATTCTTATACCTTGTTTCATGATCCATGATAATATTAAGTCCCCATAAACCCTATTATATCTGACTAGCACCATGGTTCGAGGTTTTCTTTGATATTTTTTATTGTTCATTTTTTCAAAAAATTTCTCCATTCATGTAGTGTTCACCCTACCATTGACTTCAAGGGAGAAAATCTATATTCCAAATAAATTTTTCATTTCAAACTTGTAATTTTTTATATTTTTTTTAATTTTGAAGATAAATTATTTATCTGTTAGTTATACATTTGATTCATTCCTTCACCTTTTTGTATGAATTTTATTGTTAATTATAATTTTTTTGTTAAAGTTTGTTTAATTTTATAAATTTTTTATTTGTTGGAATTATAAAATGGCATTTCCCAAAATGATATATATATATATATATTAGTATAAATTAATAGATATTGTATTTTTAATTTTTGATACTTAAAAAATTATATTTTCTTAGATTAGTAGGACAAACATCAAGTATATATATACTCATATATCTTGTAATATAATTATTACAATTCAATAATAGTTTATGACTTAATACATCACATTTTTCATTCATTTCAACCACAATAAATATTAGATGATCATGATAACCACAATCATATTTAATTTTAAATAATATTTTATTACTTTATAATATATTCACTCCACACCATCGACATGTTTTGTCTAGGTAATGAACATCCAAAGATATGATATTTGTTATAAACCATTAAATCCAAAAGGAAAAAAAACATGGTATAGACTTCATATTTTGTACTATTACCTAAATTTGAACATTTTCATCACAAAAAACTATATAATTATGTATACTAAATATAAAATAGAACATACACAATGGTTGTTACTATGTTTTATTAATAAAATTTCTTTTCAGATTGGTTTTATGGTGTTGTGGAAAAATAATTATGGAAAACTAATTCCATGTTTCTCTCAGAATATAGATCCATTATCCAGTTATCAATTCAATACATTTACTAATAACTTCAAAGAACTTAAATGGCCTTTACTACAATGAAACTTCTATAATTAACAAGGGTATGAACATGATTAATATGTTGTAAATGTGTTCGAAAGAAATTAAATACTAAAACAAAAACAAATTCAAACATTGTATCAACATCAAATCACTATAATGAAAATTTACCCATGTGATATTAAAAAACCAATAAATAGAGTATATATACATTCAATTATCATCATTATATATAAAGTTTCACCATTTTTTGTTAAAATTTTAAAAAAATCACTCATTATATTATTACAGAATAACCATAAAAATATTTTAAGACAGTTCGAATGGATATGGGGTTTGAAATAAGAAAAAGGATTTAAAATATAAATTTTAACCATAATAATTATTTTATAAAACATATAAATTTATTTTCACAAATCCTTACATTGAAATTTTTATTACATAAAAACTCAAAAAAAAGGTCTGAATAGGTCACACATTACCCAACACAGTTAGAAATATAAACATAAAGAATTTTCAATATTTCCCATTTTAGAATTCACCCAAAATATATTATCCACCAAAAGAGAAATTATATTATATTATTTTATCATCTCAACTCTTGCACTGACGATAAAAAACAACGGAAAAGTGGTAGTGACAAATCAATATATCTTATCCTTGAGAATAATGTGTTTAAAATCTAATCATAAACCTCACAAGTTGAAATTAATCTCTGAACAATATTTTGGTGATTAAATCTTTCACAGAACACATTATTGGAGTAAACATTATCATCCTTTTAAATTATCAACCAAAATAAATATTTTAATTTATGTTTATTGTTATTTATTCTATGTTAAATAAATAGGAATATTAATATCTATATTGAAGGATCTGAGAAGAACAAAATCAGTGTTATATGATAGTATTTTGGAAAGATACTTCTAAAATTGAAAAAATTATCTATATTCCTTTACTAGGTTCATCAATAATAGTTTATAATTAATTATTTAAATATAATAAATACATATAGTAATTTATTATTGATTTTCCCCAATAATTGTTGATATTTACGACACGATCACAAATCTTTTTTATTATATGTTTTTATGTTTAAAATTTATCTATTTATATATATATTTTTAATTTTTTATTTATTTTAATATATTCCCCTTCTAAATTGTGATCTTATTTATTTAATAGATTTTAAATGGATAAATTTACGAGGAACCACTAATGAATATGAAAAAAGGAGTTTATGATTTATTAGAATTTCATATAGAAAATCTTCAAAACATAGATTTTATTTTTAGTCCATGAATTAAGTGTTTGAATATGAGAAAGTTAAATTTCAAAGAAATCAAGGATCCTCTCATTTGTTATGGTTTTTATCCATAATTATTCTCATTGTATCTCGACTAGTTAAAGAACAGAAAATTTTACATCTAATGTTGATGAAAATATATATAATGATACATGTGATTATATTAAAAAATTAATTAATGATGTAGGTATTAAAATCTTTTAAAAAATAGAAACTTTTGAAAAATTATAAAGAGATTTTGAAAAACCATTACTCTCAGGTTGAACTAAATACACTGTTATCGGTAGTTCAAAGATTAATAAACTTGAAAGAAAGAAATGGGTGGAGTGATAAAAGTTTCTCTAAATTTATTAAACTTTTAAAAGAGTTACTTCCAGAAGGTAAAGGGATTCTAAATTCAAATTATGAGGAAAATAAAATATTATACTCATTGGTATTAGGGTATGAAAACATATATATGATTTTCCTAATGAGTGTGTATTTTATAGAAAGAAATATAAATATTTATCAAAATGTTTTAACGTGGGACATCACACTATAATATGGGTAAAAATTCAAATCTGATTCATTCTCTTGCACAAGAATCTAAACTCCTACTAAATAAATTTGAAGCCTTAAAATAATTCCTTCATCAATACGAATAATTTAACTATGTTTCATTCTCAGGTATCGAAATCAAATCTCCCACTAAAGAAATTTGGTACCTTCTAGTAATTCCTTATTTGAAGAGTCTATTTGAAAATTAAATTGATACAAAAAGTTAATATGACATACTGAAGAGCACATCCCTAATGGTAACTTATGTCACCCAACTGATTCTCCATAGTGGAATAGATTTGAGAAACAATTTCTTGATTTTGAAAGTGATTTTATAAATCTTATAATTGGAATGTGTGTAACACCCCAAGATTTCATAGTGTGTTATTTCTTCAAAATAATTCAATAACTTGCACTACACGCAACACTGAGTTCAATCACACCATGATTTACAAAGAAAAGCCATTCAAAAGAGGTTATGAATAGTATTATCTAAATTTTAAACTTTATATAATCCTTATAATTTTAGAATCCATATTATGAGTTTCTTAGATATAATGCAAGAACAAATTCATTTTCAGTATTGCACTTTTATCAACTTTTAATAGTGAACCCTTTTTAAATACAATATTTTAAACTTTTTGACTAAATGGGGACATCAAAAATTTAAAATGAAACATCCCAAGCTTCCACGGTACACTTTCTTTGAATAATACAGTAGCGTGTGTTGTACGCAACCTTGAGTTTTAACACACACCACAACCAATCAAACTAGCCGTTATGAATAGTAATAACTACTTTTTGAAATTATATATATTTTATATTTAAAAATGGACTTCATTTTTGGATTCAGAATATCAAAATTAGCCTAGGGTGAAATTTTGGTACTTTTCGGATAACTTTTATATTTTGATGAATAGTGAAAATTACTAAATTTTAATTAAAAACAACTTTTTTAATCAAAATAATTAATATTGATAAATTATGAATTTGAGTGGTTTTAAAGTATATTTAGAATATATTTTTACCATTTAATATAATTTTGGTCATTGGACATAATTTTACAATTAACCCGAACATAAACAAGTGTCAATCTTTTGATAGTTATTATCTCTTAAAAACACGCTTTTTGTTTGGACAACGGGAATTAATTTTAAATTAATTTCTGCCACTTCTGTGTTTTGAATTTAGGAAAATGTATTCCATATTTAGAATCAGGATGTTCAAATTGTGTAAATAGGTAACTTTTATTTTTAGACATTTTGAATAATTACTGCGGTAAATATTTTATTTACCATGGTTAAGGGTAAATCCGGTAAATAAGGGTTAAAACAATAATATTATAATAATACTAAATTAACCTAAAACGTGTCTTAACCCTATTGGTTGATACATGGTCGACCATGGGAATCTTTGGGTCTATTTTGGGACCCCATGGATCCACTTGTAAGTGATAATGACACTTTATTTTAATTAAGTTAAAATGAATACAAAAATGACACAAGCATATATCTTTTAGTAAAACAATTGTTACATAGGGTTATATATGTTTGATTTTAGATTATAAATATTAATTAGAAAGCTAAAAAGATTTCCTACATAATGATATTTTATTTATAATTTTTAGACATTAAATAATTTATTTTATTTATGACACAATGATGATGCAGTAATTACTATAATAGTGAAAAATTAAAATAATTGATATTATAAATACCCAAATAAATATAATATGAAACTTTTAATGAATTAAACTAATTTTCTAGGATAATATGATATATTAGGATTGATTTAATTGACTTTGTTTGAAGTAATCAATCTGTAATGAGTTTAACAAAAATCAACTATTGAATAGTGTCAAAATTGACATAAAAGAGTTCTTAAAACAAATATTACATTATTAATTGATATTAAATTCCTAAAAATCTAAGGTTCGGCCAAGAGACTTATATCATGATAGGTTCATCATTAATGTACCACTTGGGGGTCTATTGGATCTATATAGTAAGTTTATTAACCATATTATATAAAAATACAAAGAGACATTGTAAAAGTGAAACTAATTAACTTAGAGTTAATACTTAAAGATAAGGTTAATATAAGTACCCAAACCTATCTAAATTCTATTGGTTGAGTGGTTTTCGACCTATCCCCACCTTAAACTTTGAATAATAAGCTTTGGAGCCATTAGAAACCGAATATGAATTTATTAAAAATTAATATTTCTAGCTTTTCCAAAGGTGCCCCTCACCCCTCTTATAAAAGGGAACTCCTCCTTCTCATTTCTTCACACCTTCAAAGCCTTTTGGTTCGGCCAAACTCTGACCAAATACTCTCCCAACATCCCTCACTACAACCTAGAGGCCTTATTTTGATCAGAAAGCCAACCTAAGGAGCCCTTTTGATCAAATCAAAAGGAAGAACCCGAAGAAGAGGTAATGATTTCACCACCCTTCTCCAAGTTCATTTCTTCTTCCACTTCTTCTTCCTTTGTTCTTACCATTCTAAAATAATAACTCCAGTATCTCACATATACTGTGATGTTATTATAAATATGGTACAACCATATTCAGTATTCTATCCACCCTTTGAATAACATGTCACCATACGTGCGTACGTACGGACTACCGTCTCCACGTCGTGGTGTAATTGTTATTCAATATAATATTATTTGGATGGGTATAATAATGATGTGTAACTCATGTAAATAATAAATATAACATGTTAATTATTCTGTATATATGATATACCATCCATTTATATATTATTTTAATATCAAAAGAATGATATTGTCGCTCGTGCGTACGTACGGACTACCGTCTCCACGAACGCGATTAGATTCATTCTCCATCGTATCCATTCAAGTATAATTATCATTTGATGATTTAAAAATGATGTTTAAGGAATAGATATCATTCTGTATATGAATAAGATACAACAAACATGGCTTATGTAACAAAACATATAAAATAAAATGAGTAAGTTAACTCCCGAAACGACGATAATTCTAAGATATTATTAACAAATCAATGTTAAAAGATCATATATGATATCATATTATTATATATGATTCTTGTATAATTTAATAACAACTATTTCACCATTATACAGGAGGTTAACCTACCCCAACCAAGGAAAAGTACAAGGTAAGGGTTTACTTTACAACCTCTTCATTATCCAAGGTTGTTTATACGTAATAATCTACTGGGATCTCTTTATCATCCACATCCATGTTTCTTAAAAATGCATTTCAAAACATTTTTACTATTTACTAGAATATGAGTTAAAGTCATTTATACCATTTTTGACTTTTATAAGTGGTTTATAAAGGAATCTTTCGGTCGTTTTCAAAACAAGGTCTTTTTTAACCTTTTCGACAGAATTAAGGTAAGAATGTTTTTTTTAACTTATACGGCGGGTGCGGCTAATTTCCGCCGTTATAAAATCTTCAAAACTTCCCTTACAAGCTTATAAGAATATTTTCAAAGAAAATGTTTTATTTTATATGGATCTTAAATTATTTCAAAATAAAAAGAGATATTTCTTTAAAAAGAATTTTGATTTCATCTATGTCAACATCCTTTGATGGATTTTACGCTTATTTGAATTTGATCTATTGTGATACAAAACTTCTATATTGTATTGAAGGTTTTGTGATATGTTTGACTGTGGATGTGCTATTTTTATACCATTCATAGTTTATGGTGAAATTATTGACATTTCGTATGCTAGTTTTAATACGAATGTTTATGTTATGTTTAAACCTTTTCATATGGGAATGCATTGGACTTGGTAAGTGACGGGTGGAGCCCGCTATAGCTCCTCGATGCATCGGTAGGTCTCATGAGACAAACTAGTGTCTTTGCACAAGGCCTTGACAAAATCTTATTTGTAGTCTTGGCACGAGGCCTTGGCTATGTGGTTATGATAGTCTGGCATTATGCATTCCAACATTATGAAAGTGGTTATTGATTTTTTCATGTCATTATTCGATTAGTAGAATATCCATGTGAATAAGTAAATGGCATTATTTCATTTTATTTATGCCATACCATGTTGAAAGTTCATATTTAAAAGGCTTTTGTTTTAGTTATACATTGCCTTAAATGTTTATTCTTATTTATGAAAGTTTCCGCTATATTGTTATCCTTACTGGGCATTTGAGCTCACCCCTTTTCTATGTTTTATTTTTCCCAGGAAGTGAAGAAGTAAATTATGAATGACCTGCAGGGATATTATGTGGGGATATGAGTGTGGATTATGGAGACATTATGTTGTTGTAGTAGTTTTTCATTTTATGATGTAATGTAAAACTTATGAATATATCTAGTGTTTCCAAGGCTACTAAACCAATCGGTCTTTCGAGATTTGATCTTTCTTGTGATCATGCCAATGTTACGAAGTAATGCACCGACTCTGGGCAGCTGGGGTCGGGGCGTTACAATGTGTATCAGAGGAAGTTTAGTAAAAACCTTGGAAGCTAGATTTAGATAAACTCTGATTAGAGCACGTAGACCTAAGATGAACTTTGAGGATTAGTATAGAAGAACTTCCTAGAATTTTGGTATTGTAGAGATTTTGTGAGTTTTCCGAGCAATACATCCCTGTCTGGATACGAGCAGGTAGAGGCGGCTCTGGCACAGATGTACCTAGGGGTAAAACCCGAAAACACCACTTTGAGCTAGACTCGAACGGGAACTGGTGCACGACAACGGGCCTTGCTGCACTCTTGGTTACGACACTCCCGGGGGATATGCTTAGGATAATTCTCATTTTCTTTACAAACCATTATGAAGGGTTTATGAGTATATACATCCTCAAATGAGACATTTTTATGATTATGGATTATATCCATAAATAGTTCAATTTATGTTAAGTGTTTTATAAGTATGGGATTATGTATTTTGATTCATAAACTGATCTAGTGTATTCCATTGTTTAGAAATGGCGCCTAGTAGAAGGAATGAGAACTCCAAAGAGAAGGAAGGATCATATCTTTCATGGTCTTAAGCTAGAATTTATAAGAGAAATAGTCTCCCATGTATTATCATCATATGAAGAAATAATATCATGTGTTGATAAGATAAGTAAAGAGTTTACTGAGTCCTATGGCTTTGAAGGGAAGCAAGAAAAGAAAAGGATAGAAGAGAGAAAGATGGATAAATGGAAGAGGGAAAAGAATAATTTTCCCATATGTGGTAACTGTGGAAAGAAACACCCTGGAACTTGCCTGAAAGGAATGGGAGTTTGTTATAAGTGTGGAGGAAAAGGGCACAAAGTACATGCCTGCAAGGGTAAGAAAATGGTTTCAAATGTACAATGCTTCCTTTGCAAGGAGTTTGGACACTACGCGAACCTATGTCCTAGTCATCAGACTATGCCGCAAATGATGCTATTGTATAATAATCAAGTTATGATACTAACACAGATGAAGAGGAATGATTAGAGTTATTATGTTGATTATATCAATTGAGTATTGTATCAACAATGTACTTGTTATAATAATTATGGAGTATATAAGGATTGTACTGCAGTACTATTTCATTAAGGACTTGAGATGGTGTGGAACAAAGAAAAGTGACTCAGTAGCAGGTTAAATGTTTGGAAAATATATGGTTGAGAGAAAGATAAACCATAATATGGTTCAGATACCGAGGTGGTGATTTTAGAATAATACATGATTGATTTGGATAAATTATATTGGATATTATTGACTACCTTGAAGCTGATTAATGATTTGTATATTCCATCATTGTTGGGGTTTAAAACATTTTTGGATTAATGAAGTATATCCAACATTCTATATGGAATAAGGGAACATGAATGTAATCAATAAGGAATATGGTAATTCAAGATGTTTCAGTTTATTAAAAGAATACAAGATGAAGGTATTCATATGCTATTGCGGGGTAAAAAGGATCTATATTATGTTTACCTTCCTTATAAATGTTGGACTGCGAGTTTGGACAGAAGTATTTTGGATAGTTCTAGTTTGGATTATTTTGGATTTCCATAAAAGGAAAACCCGGAGGTTGGGCGGCAACCCGTCGCGTCCGGCAAGGCTGCGAGACTTGAACCCGCAACTGAAGGGCGACAAGGGTGTATCACCTACCACTGGCCCATGAGATGTCCTGGATTAAATAATATAGTTTTTATTAAATGATCTTTTAGATGAATTATAAATTCGTTTATTTTGGAACCCTATACGAATAGTGTAAATAGAATTTTTTTTTACATTCTATTATCTTTTAGAGTGAAAGATGAGTTTGTGGTAGAAATTTATTAATGGATAAAACTCTAATTATAAAGTAAGTATATCTCCATATGATCTTTGCCAATCTCATAAAAAAATTCCTCAATATTAAGAAAAGAAAATTAGAACAAAAATGTTTTCCTAGATGGTACCTTAAATCATCACTAATTTATGGCTTTGGGATTGTTATCCTTTTCATAGCCATGTTCTCTACCACTCTCCATCAGATAATTGATGGTTAGATTTTTCTTCCATATCCATATTTTACTACATGGAACCCTAGTATGTGTTCTTTTCGGTAATCTTCATACTTTCCACTCTTTATTTTAAATAGAGGCCTCGTTAATTCATTTTTCGATGTGGGATTTCAACTAAGATATTTTGAAACGTCAAAAATGTGTTATCCCAATACCCTATATTTTGTTGAACCGATGGTACTTCAAATCATAATAGATTGATGAGTTTAAGGACCTCAATTTTATACTTTTTGTGATTGATGACCTCAATCACTACCTATAAATATTTACGTTTTTCCTCCAATTATATGTCTCTAATTGCCACCAATGTTCTCCTAATCAAGATCATAATTTAGTGGTGACCCTTTCATTTCTTTTTTCCTCATATTAAGACTAAATTTTAGTAACCCAATTTTCGATGTGGGTTTTCCCACAAATATATTTTCTATTTTCAACCTTTTATTTTCAAAGAACAATTTCAAATTGCGAGGACGCAATTTATTGAAGGAGGGGAGAATGTAACACCCCAAGATTTCATAGTGTGTTATTTCTTCAAAATAATTCAATAACTTGCACTACACGCAACACTGAGTTCAATCACACCATGAATTACAAAAAAAAAGCCATTCAAAAGAGGTTATGAATAGTATTATCTAAATTTTAAACTTTATATAATCCTTATAATTTTAGAATCCATATTATGAGTTTCTTAGATATAATGCAAGAACAAATTCATTTTCAGTATTGCACTTTTATCAACTTTTAATAGTGAACCCTTTTTAAATACAATATTTTAAACTTTTTGACTAAATGGGGACATCAAAAATTTAAAATGAAACATCCCAAGCTTCCACGATACACTTTCTTTGAATAATACAGTAACGTGTGTTGTACGCAACCTTGAGTTTTAACACACACCACAACCAATCAAACTAGCCGTTATGAATAGTAATAACTACTTTTTGAAATTATATATATTTTATATTTAAAAATGGACTTCATTTTTGGATTCAGAATATCAAAATTAGCCTAGGGTGAAATTTTGGTACTTTTCGGATAACTTTTATATTTTGATGAATAGTGAAAATTACTAAATTTTAATTAAAAACAACTTTTTTAATCAAAATAATTAATATTGATAAATTATGAATTTGAGTGGTTTTAAAGTATATTTATAATATATTTTTACCATTTAATATAATGTTGGTCATTGGACATAATTTTACAATTAACCCGAACATAAACAAGTGTCAATCTTTTGATAGTTATTATCTCTTAAAAACACGCTTTTTGTTTTGACAGCGGGAATTAATTTTAAATTAATTTCTGCCACTTCTGTGTTTTGAATTTAGGAAAATGGATTCCATATTTAGAATCAGGATGTTCAAATTGTGTAAATAGGTAACTTTTATTTTTAGACATTTTGAATAATTACTGCGGTAAATATTTTATTTACCATGGTTAAGGGTAAATCCGGTAAATAAGGGTTAAAACAATAATATTATAATAATACTAAATTACCCTAAAACGTGTCTTAACCCTATTGGTTGATACATGGTAGACCATGGGAATCTTTGGGTCTATTTTGGGACCCCATGGATCCACTTGTAAGTGATAATGACACTTTATTTTAATTAAGTTAAAATGAATACAAAAATGACACAAGCATATATCTTTTAGAAAAACAATTGTTACATAGGGTTATATATGTTGGATTTTAGATTATAAATATTCATTAGAAAGATAAACAAAGTTCCTACATAATGATATTTTATTTATAATTTTTAAACATTAAATAATTTATTTTATTTATGACACAATGATGATGCAGTAATTACTATAATAGTGAAAAATTAAAATAATTGATATTATAAATACCCAAATAAATATAATATGAAACTTTTAATGAATTAAACTAATTTTCTAGGATAATATGATATATTAGGATTGATTTAATTGACTTTTTTTGAAGTAATCAATCTGTAATGAGTTTAACAAAAATCAACTATTGAATAGTGTCAAAATTGACATAAAAGAGTTCTTAAAACAAATATTATATTATTAATTGATATTAAATTCCTAAAAATCTAAGGTTCGGCCAAGAGACTTATATAATGATAGGTTCATCATTAATGTACCACTTGGGGGTCGATTGGATGTATATAGTAAGTTTATTAACCATATTATATAAAAATACAAAGAGACATTGTAAAAGTGAAACTAATTAACTTAGAGTTAATACTTAAAGATAAGGTTAATATAAGTACCCAAACCTGTCTAAATTCTATTGGTTGAGTGGTTTTAGACCTATCCCCACCTTAACCTTTGAATAATAAGCTTTGGAGCCATTAGAAACCGAATATGAATTTATTAAAAATTAATATTTCTAGCTTTTCCAAAGGTGCCCCTCACCCCTCTTATAAAAGGGAACTCCTCCTTCTCATTTCTTCACACCTTCAAAGCCTTTTGGTTCGGCCAAACTCTGCCCAAATACTCTCCCAACATCCCTCACTACAACCTAGAGGCCTTAGTTTGATCAGAAAGCCAATCTAAGGAGCCCTTTTGATCAAATCAAAAGGAAGAACCCGAAGAAGAGGTAATGATTTCACCACCCTTCTCCAAGTTCATTTCTTCTTCCACTTCTTCTTCCTTTGTTCTTACCATTCTAAAATAATAACTCCAGTATCTCACATATACTGTGATGTTATTATAAATATGGTACAACCATATTCATTATTCTATCCACCCTTTGAATAACATGTCACCATACGTGCGTACGTACGGACTACCGTCTCCACGTCGTGGTGTAATTGTTATTCAATATAATATTATTTGGATGGGTATAATAATGATGTGTAACTCATGTAAATAATAAATATAACATGTTAATGATTCTGTATATATGATATACCATCCATTTATATATTATTTTAATATCAAAAGAATGATATTGTCGCTCGTGCGTACGTACGGACTACCGTCTCCACGAACGCGATGAGATTCATTCTCCATCGTATCCATTCAAGTATAATTATCATTTGATGATTTAAAAATGATGTTTAAGGACTATATATCATTCTGGATATGAATAAGATACAACAAACATGGCTTATGTAACAAAACATATAAAATAAAATGAGTAAGTTAACTCCCGAAATGACGATAATTCTAAGATATTATTAACAAATCAATGTTAAAAGATCATATATGATATCATATTATTATATATGATTCTTGTATAATTTAATAACAAATATTTCAACATTATACAGGAGTTTAACCTACCCCAACCAAGGAAAAGTACAAGGTAAGGGTTTACTTTACAACCTCTTCATTATCCAAGGTTGTTTATACGTAATAATCTACTGGGATCTCTTTATCATCCACATCCATGTTTCTTAAAAATGCATTTCAAAACATTTTTACTATTTACTAGAATATGAGTTAAAGTCATTTATACCCTTTTTGACTTTTATAAGTGGTTTATAAAGGAATCTTTCGGTCGTTTTCAAAACAAGGTCTTTTTTAACCTTTTCGACAGAATTAAGGTAAGAATGTTTTTTTTTAACTTATACGGCGGGTGCCGCTAATTTCCGCCGTTATAAAATATTCAAAACTTCCCTTACAAGCTTATAAGAATATTTTCAAAGAAAATGTTTTATTTTATATGGATCTTAAATTATTTCAAAATAAAAAGAGATATTTCTTTAAAAAGAATTTTGATTTCATCTACGTCAACATCCTTTGATGGATTTTACGCTTATTTGAATTTGATCTATTGTGATACAAAACTTCTATATTGTATTGAAGGTTTTGTGATATGTTTGACTGTGGATGTGCTATTTTTATACCATTCATAGTTTATGGTGAAATTATTGACATTTCGTATGCTATTTTTAATACGAATGTTTATGTTATGTTTAAACCTTTTCATATGGGAATGCATTGGACTTAGTAAGTGACGGGTGGAGCCCGCTATAGCTCCTCGATGCATCGGTAGGTCTCATGAGACAAACTAGTGTCTTGGCATAAGGCCTTGACAAAATCTTATTTGTAGTCTTGGCACGAGGCCTTGGCTATGTGGTTATGATAGTCTGGCATTATGCATTCCAACATTATGAAAGTGGTTATTGATTTTTGCATGTGATTATTCGATTAGTAGAATATCCATGTGAATAAGTAAATGGCATTATTTCATTTTATTTATGCCATACCATGTTGAAAGTTCATATTTAAAAGGCTTTTGTTTTAGTTATACATTGCCTTAAATGTTTATTTTTATTTATGAATGTTTACGCTATATTGTTATCCTTACTGGGCATTTGAGCTCACCCCTTTTCTATGTTTTATTTTTCCCAGGAAGTGAAGAAGTAAATTATGAATGACCTGCAGGGATATTATGTGGGGATATGAGTGTGGATTATGGAGACATTATGTTGTTGTAGTAGTTTTTCATTTTATGATGTAATGTAAAACTTATGAATATATCTAGTGTTTCCAAGGCTACTAAACCAATCGGTCTTTCGAGATTTGATCTTTCTTGTGATCATGCCAATGTTACGAAGTAATGCACCGACTCTGGGCAGCTGGGGTCGGGGCGTTACAATGTGTATAGATGGAATGAATCGATATTGGAGCCTAAGTATCCAATATAGTTCATGTCCTATTTTGTTGGTAATTTAAAACTTGTATGCAAAGATAGGTATGAATGAAAACTATGTTATAATGAGATTGATAATTTCTAGATCAAAACAGATAGTAAATGATATTTATGTGTATCTTTCACCATTGATTGATGATTTTAAACTTTTATGGGAGGCATATATTATATTTTTTGATTCATGAAAAAAAGAGTATTTTCTTTTTAAAGATATGATAATATTCACTATAAGAAAATTTCTAGAATATAAAAACTTATCTAGATATATTTTTAAGGGACATAATTCATTTCCAATTTGTGAAGAAGACACTTTATATTATCAACTGTAGAATGGAAGATTGATAGTGTACATGGGAAATCATTTTTTTTTGTGAATTGATCATCCTTAACATAGATTTAAAAATTCATTTAATGGTTTAAAATAATATAATATTCCCCCACAACCATTTTCAGCTGAAGAATATCCCAAAAGGGAGATAAATATTGATATCACAATTGGAAATAAAGGATGGTTTGGTCATGAAAATAATATCTGTAAGAGAAAGTCTATCTTTTTAGAACTACCTTATTAGAGAATTTTAGAGATAAAACATAACATTAATATTATGCATGTTGAAAAAAACATATTTCAAAGTTTTATTAGAACTTTTTTAGAGATAAAATGGATGAAAAAATATGTATAAAATTCTATATTAGACTTGATATCAATGGGGATATGTTCATAGTTATCTCCCTCTATGAAAGAAAATAGAACATATTTACCTCTATCTTGTCACATGTTAACTAAGAGTTGGAAGGTGAATTTTCCGTAGTTTTTGAAATGTATTAATTTACCCAGTGTATATTATTTAGATGTGGATAATGTGGTGTCATTTAAGGACTGTAAATTAATAGGTAGAAAATCTCATGACTGTTACGTATTAATGCAACAATTGTTATCGGTCGCACTGCGTGGTATATTGCTGACACATGTCATCAGGTTTTATAATTTTTTAAAATCTATTTATAGAAAACTCATTGATCCAAATTTTTTTATGTGTTAGAGAATAAATTTTCTATTATACTTTTTCTATGGCACCCCAAGACATTATAATATTTTCTTTTTAGAATAAATTAAATTTTTGTTGATTGCTTATAATTCACACAACACCGAGTTCGACCACACCACGATCTATTAATCTAGTAATTTAAATGGTGGTTATGAATAGTATTAACTATATTATGAAATTTATGTATATTTTATATAATTATTTTTAGACAAATATATAAGAACAATAACAATTTTTCTGTAAAAAACGATATTTTTTTAAGAAATAAAAAATTTCTACCTTTTAATGGTGCACCTATTTTATAACGAAATTTTAGAAATTTAAGAAATTTTATTTTTCAAAATTTAATTAATTTATAAATTTGGAATATCAAAATTATCTTAGGGTGAGGTTTTGGTATTTTACAAGAAGTTTCATTTTTTTATGAATAGTGAAAAATACTTCATTATATTTAAAAAATTGAATTTTCATTTAAAATTATTTTAAATTGATTTTTAAAGCCACAATAGATTTAAAATACATATATTATTCTGATTTAGGTCATTAGAATCATTTTTATATTTAAATTAGATATAAAAATTTATTAAACTTTTGAACGTCTCTTTTACCCGCCTTCTCATCACATCTATGGGATTAGTGTTAAACTTAATATATCAATTTATGTGAATTGAATTTATAAAAAAGTAAATAAATGGTTTTAATTATAAATAAATTTTTGGTATAATAGGATCAACTTAATTTTTGGTGAATAATAATTTTAGTATTTTATTTAGCACAGTTAAGGGTAAATCTGGTAATTAAAGATAAAAATAATATTACAATCTTATAAAATTACCCCAAAACTTGTCAAAATTTCATTGGATAAGTATGTTTCGACCAAAACTAACCTTATTCTGAAATTATGATCCATTTTAAGCTACTTGTATAAGATTATGACATTTATTATATTTTATTTATAGAAAAGTTACAGATGGCATACACAAATTTTAATAACTACATCATTTTTAATATAGAGTTATAACTATGATAAATTAGATTATAAATATTATTTGAAATATAATAATGTTATATACACCATGATCATTAATTTTTAATTTTTATAGAGTAAATAATTTAATTAATGGTTTGATAAATAATGATGCAATAATTGATTAATTTTTTAAAATATCAAATAAATGATCTTAAAAATATTAAAATAAATATAATTTTACATAATTAATGACATTCATGAATTTTATAGAAAAAATAGACATTTTATTGATATGTTTTATGTGTTGATTCTAAGTTATCATATTGTTGTAATATTTTGAAAAATAAAAATAATGAATAGTATCAAAATTGAAATAAATGATACTTTAAAATAAATAATATCTTATTAAATTATATAAAATTAATAAAAATATAATTTTCATCCAAATAACTAAAATAAGGTTAAATATTTCATCAATTATCTATTTGGGGTTATTTTTTTCATTTTATAGTAACTATATTAACTCGTAAGTAATAAAAACACATGCTGCCACGATTAGAGGTAAAGGAATTAATTTAGGGTTAAATCCAAAATATATGAGTAAAAATATATCATAAACATGTATAAAAATTATTGGTTTATAGTTTTTAGACCCATATTAGCTTCTAAATAACTCACTCTTGAGCTATCTAAAATTAAAAATCAATTTATATTAATTTAATATTTTAAGGGATTCTAAGAGTTCCCCTCCCCTCTGTTATAAAAAGACATTTTCTCCCTCACTTCCTCACACAACTTTGGCCTCATAGGTTGACCAAAATCTACCAATTTCCCTTCCCAAATTCCCTATAAATATCCTAGAGGTTTTGGTCTTATCAAAAAAACAACCCTAGTGTCCCTAATAGGAGATCCAAAGGAGGTTCACTAAAGAAGAGGTAAATGTCTTTACCGACTCCTTAAAAATTATTTATTTTTCTACTTCCTCTTCACATGTTGTTTCCATTATAAAATAATAACTCCAGTATCATATATATGCGAATATATTATTATTATTATTATGTTACAACCATATAACTCTTTTTATCTATTCTATGAAAAAAATATCACCATTGTGCTTATGTATGACATACCGTCTCCACGCTATGGAGTAATTTGTTTTTCATCACCCCTTTATTTGTATGGGTATAATGATGAATAAAATGGATATAAGTAATAAATATGACATTATATTGATACTGTATATTTAACATACCATCCAATTTTTTATCACTTTACTATTAAGGGAATGATACTACCACTCGTGCGTAGGTACGACCCATTGTCTCCACAATGTGATGCGATTAATTCTCCATGTCAACCATTAAAGAATGGTTATAGAAATTTATATGATGATTGAATATAATATTTAGGAACCTAATATCATTATAGATAAAAATATATATATTATATTCATAAGAAACAATACTTACATGACAAAAATATAAGGTAATTAAGAATTTAACACCTGAAATAAGGGTAATAACGAAAAATTATTGAAAAAATGGTATAAGAGAATCATATATGATATCATAAAAATGGATATAGTTCTAGTATAATTTAATAAAATTATTTCACCATTATACATATAGAGACGTAGGCTTAACCTACATTTATATTACATCATTTGAGATGAATATTCAGTACATTACAAAAATACACACCTGAGGACTATAATAGTTTAGTGTATTTGGAAACTGGGAAATAAAATATTCTATCTCAGTGAAAGATCTTCAACATCTCCCCTAAATATCTCCACCATTACTAATTTTACCAAAAACCTTTCTTTATAACCTGGGGAAAGTAAGCATAAGAAATGGGTGAGCTCATATTCTTAGTGTGGGCCAACAAGAGAGACATGTAATCATAAACCTCAACATAAGGGTATGTTAATGCGATCGTAACATTAATAGATCATACCCTTCATATAAAAGATCATAAACATGAGTTATGGGATTAATCTTAGTAGTTCATAAGTTATGAATCCTAAGGAAATAAACATCATGATCCAAGAAAATCATAACTAAGGAATAAGACATAGGATTTTTAGAATACATATAAGAATAGAAACATTTATGTCAAGGCTACCTACCAAAACCTTTATAACATTTTAGGCTTGGGATATGACCTGTATACCTACTTTGGGCATGGGCTAGAAACCTTTGTACCCACTTTCTTATAGGCTTGGGCTTCAACCCATGGACCTTCTTGTTTTCGGGCTTGGGATACTACCTGTGTACCCACTTTCATTTAGTTTTGGGCTATAACCCATGAAACTTCTTATTTTCGAGGTTAGGATACCACCGATATAAACTCTTTATTTTTGGTCTTGGTCTTCAACCAGTACACCCTCATTCTTTTTGGGTATGGGATACAACCCATACACCCTCATTCTTTTTAGGCTTGGGCTACAACATGTGTACCCTTTCAGATCATATAAAACTTATCATTACCCAAATAAATTTGAGGGAGATGGAGGTCCTATCCATCTCATAGTAAAATAATTCATACATTTTCCACAATAATAAGACATTCATCATACCATGACCCATAAAAAACATAAGTTTTTATAAAAATAAAATTACAAAACAAAAAATGAAATGGGTATCATTAAAAATTCATCACATCAAACCTATTAAAAAGAGATTGGCTTCATAAAAATTTCATTGAAGCATAACCTGTAAAAGAGAAATGGATTTCATAAACATATATCTCGTTAAATTGAAACAAGTTTCATAAAGGCCATGACATTAAGATTAACCCATTCATGTAAAGGATATGAATGGAACCTTTATATAATTTCCGAAAATATAATGAGTAACATCATGATATTTCATCTTAGATGGAAAATAGTTTTGAAATATCTTTAAAAAATATTTCTTGAGAAAACATCATTTCTTCTACGAAAAAGGATTTTTAAAACATAAAATGATTTAAAAATAATTTTTTCTCAAAATAACTTGAGAAATTATAAATAAGACTTGAAATAATTTTGAAAACCTTTTTCCTTGAAAATTAATTTTTAATTTTTTTTAAATATTTACCTTTTAAAAGTGCAAAGGAATCTTCAAACTAATGACAGTGGGTAAATCTATACATGTCGTACGAGGTAAAAAAAAAATTCCTTTTGCACATGTAAAAGGTTAGATGGAATGCCTTGTTTAGAAAGAAACAAGAAGATTCCCTTTAATATATTTTTAAAAGAAAAAAAGTATAAAAATTTATTTTAAAGCTTATAATATAATGTTATATTATTCATGGAATCCCTTTTTAGAAAACACAGTTTTCTGACCGAAGTGAGGGTAAAGTAGGGATTTCTTAAAAAAACATTCTCAACTATATTTTGGAAAAAAGAATAGAAAAATGATAACAATAAATGAGTATATCATTCATAAAATTAGAATAATAAAGTTCATGAATTTACTTGAGATATGTATCCTAAGCTTTCCTCAAACGAAGCATAAACATAAACAATCTTGAAAAGCAATGAGATTGTCTCAATAAACTCGTAAAAAATAGAAACTTGGGATCATTATATAAATGTAAGAAATGAAATTAAATGAATCTTAAAATATCATCAAAATATTTATAGTCATGATATAACATGTAAAATGGAAGTATATACACCTCAAAGAAACATTTTAGGTGCATAACAAAACATGAGTCTCAAAGAAGGGAAATTGAGAAAAAAATATTTTATTGATTTGGTAACTTTTGTAAAATAAACCACATGAAATAAGGATAATTAAATTAAAATGTGAATATCCATAAATTTAGTTATTATATACATAGAATATAATCATGGTCATTACATACACCACACTAAATGAAAGAGGGTTGAACATAACATGTATCTCACAGGAATTAAAAGTGAGATGAAATCCCCTTACATTGTGTCTTGAATCTCATAATACTCATTCAAACCACATATATAAGTAATAAAAATTTATTATAAATCTTTTATAGATCCATATTATTATATATAATACCATATATGTTTTTATTATTATCTTATATTACCCACTTGTTAACTATATTAGGTTAAGGTTTCACTACGGGTAATATTTTCTTTGTTCTTCGCATGTGTCTTAATTTGTTATATCATTGGTTATTATACTTATATCATGATTACAGAATGTAAATCATAGTATAAATATAATTTATATCCATTATATATATATGTTTTAATTATTTATAACATAAAGGAGTATAAAATGGAATACATCGTTCATAGAGATGGTAAGTCATACGTACACATGAATGTTGTTTATGTTTTTATTATCGTATTTAAAGAAAGTATGTAAATGACACACAAACACACACACACACACACACACATATATATATCATTATTTAAGTATAATTATTATATTATATATATCATATAAATTAGTTAAAAATATCCTTAATACATTCCATGTGGTGTGTGAAGGAATCACATCGTTGTGAGGGGGTGGTAGTCCACACTTCCTGAAATAAGATTATCATATTAACACCAAATATAAAGTAAAGAGATGTGTGTTGAAAAAGGTATATATAGGATTAAATAAATAATAAATATAATATATAAAATATATAAATATAGTGTCCATTATAATGGCCACCATGATTGGTGGTAAAGTAGAAATAAATAATCATTGTTTCGTGAGGCAGTAGTTATCCGTACACAAAAATGGTATGTTTGATATCCATTAGATGTAAGTATGTGTAAGTATAGGTCCAAATATTTCTATAAATAAAATCCTAGTATATATTTTATGTTGGTTTTTTCACGCAAAAATGGAATAAATAGATCGGATGGGAGGAAGAAGTAAAATAAAGGAAAGGATCTTGAGAGATGACGTTACCTCTAAATCATGTAACTATTTTTAGTTTCTTACAAAAGGCTTCTTTGTTAGGATTTCTTTGCAAATGTGGGATTTAAGTTCTAATTTAGTACACCTAGAATTATAATTTGTACTGTGTTTTCTGAACTTAAAAGGTTTGAGAGGTGTGAGGAACGGATAAAGGTGGTTGCCTTTTATAGTGGAAATGGAGCGACACTCTTGTAAACTTTTGAAGAGAGAATTACACCCATGATTTTCATGTTTCACGTGGATTTGATAATGTTCCAAGTTCAATAAAATTTATTATAGGGTCTAAATATGTCCATAAAATGGGTGTTTTAAATGTATCTCGGTCATTTTGGGTCTTAAATTTAAGGTTTAGTACTTTAATAACCTAAATTTTCTCTTAACCGATGTAATTACTTTCAATAACATTCAAAAATATTTTTTTTTCAAAAACAAATTTGGCCTTATTTTACATTATAAATTATGATGATTCAAAATATAGAGTCCATTTGTCAAAATTATAATCACAGAAGTGGAAAAAATTTATTTAAAATCTATTCTACTGATGGGACGATACTACGGGTTTTTAAAGTAAAAATGTTCAAGGGTTTGCTAAGTTTTTATATCCAATTTTAATATTAATTTTTTTACAATTAACATTATTGGATTAATTTATATAAATATTATATAAATAATCTATTAAAACAATTAAAATATAATTTATCCTTATAAATAAATTAGATGAAAAAACAGTTTTGAATTAAAATCCAATATTTTTAACTATTTATTAAAAGACAAAACCTTTCATAAAAATACCAAAAATTTATCCAAACCAAATTTTTATGTTTTTATTCCAGATATATTGATTATTTTTACATATTAAATCTATTAATTTTTTTGTAAATTTTCTTTAAAATTGGTTCTAAATAAAAAGGCAGTAAAACTACCTTTATAAAAAACTAGGTTTTTATGTATAAAATTGGATTTGTTCTTTTCTTATGTCTATAAAATCTATTGGGTTAATATAAAAAATATTTGATTGATTATATAACATATTTTTTTACATTAATATCACATACCAATTGTAATTAATTTAATTTACTAGTTTAAAATATCTTTGTGACTATAATGATATTTTTTTTATATTCAATCGATTTTCATATTCGTTAATCGATAACCTATGAATTCATCCTATATTTTTGTACACATATTTTCATAATTTGGTTAATACTATTCATATCCATAAACTTAACAGCTTTGTTATATTCAATTATAATAATATTTTTAATAATACATTATAGTTAGGTTTCAATCTGTCTTTCATGTTACGCAAGCCAGCGAGGAAGGTCAATATTGCGTGTAATGTAAACAAACCTTGTTGTTCCTTGTAATATACACCAACTTGGGATTTCTTGTAACATATTCCAAGTTGGATCTGTGTGAAAGGAATGTTTGAATGATTAAAAACCTATTTTTAGTGTTGCGTGAAGTGAAAAATATCAAAAGATCAAATTAATTCGAAATAAATGTCACCAAAATCTTGGGGTTTTATAATACAGAAGGTTAAAGGACCCTAAACTAAAGGAATTTACAAGATACGGGTTAATTTCATAGTCTAATTTTTAGTCGCTATTGTTTATATGTAATTATTTACTAGGACATATTTATAATCCATGTACATGTTTGTTAATAATTTATTTCAAAATATTCTTACTATTCTTCTACAATTTTTTAAAGTCATTTTTACCCATGTTTGAATTTTTATAAAACATTTTGAAAGTAATATTTTTTTGTTTTTCAAACAAGGTACTTTATGATTTTTTTGACATAAATAATGTTTTTGTGAACTTATGCGGTGTGAGAGGATTTTTCCCCCATCATGATGGATTCACATTTTTAAGATTCCCTTACAAGATTAAATGGCTATTTTCAATGTAATTGTGTTATTTTATAATTTCATAGAATTTAAATGATTTCAAAGTAAAACGAGGGAATTTATCTCAAGAAATTTTTAATGATTTTATTAGATTATTTTCATCAATTTCAACATCTGTTATTGGATTTTATTCTTATTTGAAGTTGATTTATTATGATAAAATTTACCATATTTTATTTAAGGGTTTATGGAATTTTTGACTGTGGATATTCTATTTTTATACCATTCATGGTTTATAGTTAATGAATAAACAATTCATATAATAGTTTTAATAAGAATTTTTATGCTGGATATATTTCATCCTTTTGATATGAGGAATGCATTGGACTTATTAAGTGACTAGTGGAGCCCACTATAGCCCTAGATGCATCGGTAGGTTTCATGAGACAAACTAGTTGGGTTTTTACCTATTTACATACGATGTCTTGGTTGAATCATTGACAATATGATTATTATGTCTGACATTATGCATTCCCTCATTATGAGATTATTTATTAACATTACTTATGATTATTCGATTAGTATAATATCCATGTGAATGTTTATATGAAATTATTTGACTTATTCTTACCATATTATTCTCAAAATTATGATTAAAATACTTTTGTTTCAGTTATATACCATCCCTTAAAAGTTTATGCATATTTATCATAGCTTCCATTGCATTATTTACCCTTAATGAGAATTTGATCTCACATATTTCTTATGTTTAATTTTTCTCAGGATTCCAAGATGTATATTATGAAAGATACACAGGGTTAATCTAGGAGAATCATGATGTTCAAAGGGTTCTCTATATTTTTTATTTAGATTTTTTAATTGTAATGTAAGGATATTGTATGTAATATTTTATCTAAAACTTCTAAAATGATCAGTCATTTGGGATTTGATACATGAATCTATTCCAATTTAATACAATAATGAACTGGCATTGGGATTCTTAGGTTAGGGAGTTATAGTTAGTATTAGAGGAAGTTTAGTAAAAACCTAAGAAATTATATTTATAAAACATAGATCAGGGAACAAAAACCTAAGATAGACTTTGTGGATATGTATAAAAGAGAATCCTAGAATTTTGGTAAGGAAGATATTATGTGTGTATTCCTATAAATACATCCCTATCGGGATACTACAAGTGGATGTGGTTCTGGAACAGATGTACCTAGGGGTAACAACTTCGACATGGTTTCCTAAGCCTGACTCGTGTTAACCTGGTATATGATAATGGACATTACTGGTAACCTGGTTTGACACTCCAATGGGATATGCTTGGGATAATTCATATTTTCTCTACAAACCATTATGAAGGATTTAAAAGTAAATATGTCCTCAAATAAACCATTTTTACGATTATAAGATTTGATATTCCTAAAAATTTTCAATTAATGTTCAGTATTTAGATATTATTAATAATGATTCATAACCTTATCTAGTGAATTCCATTGTTTAGAAATGGTGCCTAGTTGAAGAAATGGAAATCATATCAACACACATAATCCATGTAGGGATTTACCTCATATGCAAGATAATGATGTTGGAGTTGGAGCTGAAATAGGTGTTAAACAACTTATAACTATACTGGGACAACTGGCTCATGTTATGAATAATAAAATTACCCATATGAAGCACCCTAATATAAAATATGGCGGAACATTGTTATATTTCTTGAACAATAGATAAGTTCTTTAGAGAAGATATTTCTTACTTTGGGAAGCAACCAAAGGGAGAATGTTATCATGGAAGTTTATCATGTACTTTCAAGACAAAAACAGAATTATTTATGTCTTTTGACTTTAGAAGCAAACATGAGAAGGACAGGGATACTAGACACTTTGAAAAAGGAAATAATGAAAATGGTAAGAAGATAAGAGTTTACATTCCATCCTTCAATAATTGTGGGAAGAAACACCCCAGTACTTTCCAGAAGGGAATGAGATTTTGTTACAAGTGTGGAGAAAAAGGACACAAATCCTATGATTACAAGGGAAGGAAAGAAGGTACCATTGTTTAATTCTAAAATTTTAAAGAAATGGGACATTATGAAAATTATTTTCCTGATCATTAAGGATATTTTCCCTAGAGAATACCAAGTGAGAAATTCCAAACTTATGCATTCACAACTGCTGAGGTTTAAGTTTCTAATGATTTTGTGGTAGGTACTTTAATCATCTTCTCAAACTTATCCAATGCTTTATTTGATTTTGGATCATCTCATTCTTTTATATCTTCTCAGTTTTCCAAGAAAATTAGTCATTTCTCATTTTATTTAACAAATGAGTTGTCAATAAAAACTCATAAGGAAAGTCTCCTTACAATAAAGATAGGTTTGGAAATCCCCTTTACGAAACATAAACGTAATTTAGTTACCGACCTTGTCATCATAGCTATGATTTAATTTGATATAGTCCTTGGTGTGGATTGTATTTCAAAATATTATGTGAAAATTTATTATAGGAATAAGGAAATTATGATTTGTGAGTACAAAGAAGAATCCCTTATCTTTAATGTAGAAAATTCATCACATTATTGTTATCTATATCCACCTCCAATAGCTTTACTAAATTCAATTCTTAGGGAGGAAGAGAAAACAACATCTATGGATGAAGAAAATAATCATCAAATAGATAATATACCCATTGTAAAGGAATGCATTGATGTATTTACTAAGGAATTATTGAGACACACTAAAGAGCAAAAATTTGAGTTTTCTATTGATTTAATTCCCAATGAAAGACCAATATCAACGAATCCCTATAGAATGGCTACCATGAAATTTGTAGAGTAGAATAAACAACTTAAAGAGTAGGGTAAAGAGGGATTTATTCATCCTAGCATTTCTCCATGGGGAGACCCTATTCTCTTTGTCAATAAGAAATATGGATTCATGAATCTCGGTATCGAATATAGGGAAATCAATGCAATGAAAACAAAGAACATGTATCCTCTAACTTTTATCGATGATTTATTTGATTAACTTCATAGAGCTCAATTATTTACAAAGATTGACCTTTTTTCTCGATATCATCAATTGTGAGTCAATAAGGAAGACATTATGAAGACTTCTTTTCAGACGAGGTATGATCATTACGTGTTTATAGTAATGCCATTAGTATTGACTAATGATCGTTGGTTTTTATGTATCCAATGAATAGAGTATTCAAAGAATATATTGATGATTTTTTGTGGTATTAATTTATGAAATTATAGTGTACTCTAAAATTTACTAAGGCCATTATAATCACTTGAGGATCTCCGGGGAGACTCTCATATGATAATTGTTATATGGTAAATTTAGATAGTGTAAATTCTGTCTTTAGGAAATTTATTTTCATGGATATATTGTCTCCAAAGATGGAATATCTATTGATCTTTCAAAGAAAAATTCAATCGAATAATTACCTGCACCAATGATCATAACCTAGGTACATAGTTTCATTGTTTTAAAAGGTTACTAATGGTGTTTCATTCAGAAATTTTCCCAATTAGATAACTCTTTAGACAAGCTGACACGTAAAGGGGTTGAATTCATATGTACAAAAGAATGTAAAGAATGTTCTAAATAATTTAAGATAAGATTACTCAATGCTCCTATATTGACTTGAACATATATAAATGATGGATTTTTGGTTTATATTGATTTACAAAGGAAAGGAATTGGTTGTGTCCTAATGCATAATGATAGGTTATTTCATACAAATCAAGGAAGTCAAAAACTCATGAATAGAACTATCCAACTCATGATCTTGAATTAGTAGTGGTAATATTTTCTTAAACCACAATACATAGAAATATATGAGATATATAAAAAACATAATAGTTTAAAATAAATATTCTCATAAAAATAACACAATATGAGGAAATAGAGATGGCACAATCTATTCAAGGATTATGATTTCTCAATAAACTACCTCCCAGGGAAGGAAAATGTAACAACATGATTTTTCAATCAGGTATGGATCCTTTAAATTTTGGTTAAAATAACTACTTATGGTAGAATATGGATACATAATGAGTTATAAAAGGTCTCATGGGTTTCCGGGGCAAGTTCGGAGCCCAAAAACCATCTTTTTGAGAAAAATGGGTAGGTCGCATAGTTAGTGCACAGTTTGGCTAACTGTGTAGATTAAAATTTCTAGATAGAACCACTTAACACGGTTTTCTAAAATCCAAGAGGCCTATCCATGAAATGTGCCCCTTCTACATAGAAACCCTCACATGGTTTGTGCATTGTTTTTCAAACTGTGCAGACCAACAGTTCATAGGATATTTTCTTGGTAAAATTTCCAAATTGCCATTAATGATCTAATTAACATCCCTCTTCCTCCATAATCTATAAACAAATAGGATTAACCTATTTTTCTCTCAATTTGTGGATTTTAAAGATCTAAAAAAGGTATTAAGAGACATTATTCATTCTGGATCTAATCGATATTTCGCTCATCATGTTTGATGCACAATTGTAAGTACTTGAGTCCACTTGAGACGTTCTTCTTTTTTCTTGCTCTCGACCTAGAAATCATGGTGTGTACGTTTTCTTTTTTTATTAGATATACTTTGATACGAGCTAAATCAAGGGTTTATATAACATGATAAGAGTATTACAATCCTAAGGTCTGTGGTCTATAAATCATCCCTAATGTTCATTGAATTTGGAATATTCATGTGGGGCCTGCAGATTCCATCAGGTTTCATTTGTTAAATTTATATTCAATGATTATACTCATTAGAACTGTTTGGTTACTCTCATTCAAAATATATGAGTATTTTTTTGTGGTTAAACCCACAACTCCATTCCTTCCATGTAGAAGGTTATTCTATATTTGGGTTTTAAGTGTTTTGACATATTTAAGCCACAGTTGTGTGTGCCTTGCCTTAACCATTTTAATGGTAAGCTTTATTATATTGAATGTGTAATGACTTGACCCTAGTTACCCAGAGTTGGTGCATTATTACATAACATTGGCATGATCACAAGGGATCATATCGCGAAAGACCGATCAGTTTAGTAGCCTTAGAAGTACTAGATACATACATAAGTTTTACATTACATCATGAAATAAAAAAACAACATTATGTCCCCTTTGAGAACTCTTATATCCCTTAGACTATTTCGATAGGTTAATCGAAATATACTTATTTTCATCCTGGTAAAAACAAAACATAAGAAAGGGGTGAGATCATATGCTCAATAAGGATAACAATATAGCGGAAACGTTCATAAATATGAATAAAAATTTAAGGAAATGTATAAGAATAAAACACAAGCCTTTTAAACTTAAACTTAAAAATAATATTGAAAATATAAATCAAATAATTCCATTTACTTACTCACATGGATATTCTACTAATCGAATATCATATGTAATATCAATAGCCAATTTCATAATGATGGAATGCATAATGTCGGACATCATAACCACATAGTCAATGCCTTATGCCAAGACCACAAATAAGATTTTGTCAAGGTCTTGTGCTAAGACACTAGTTTGTCTCATGAGACCTAACGATGCATCGAGGAGCTATAGTGGGCTCCACCCATCACTTACTAAGTCCAATTCATTCCTTATATGAAAAGGTTGAAATATAGCATAAACATTTGTATTAAAACTAGCATATGAAATGTTAATACTTTAACCATAAACCATGAATGGTATAAAAATGTCACATCCACAGTAAAAAATATCACAAAACCCTCAATAATATATTGAATATTGTATCATAACAAATCAACTTCAAACAGACATAAAATCCAACAAAAGATACTGACAAAGATGAAATCAAAACTACTTGCGAGAAATATCTCTTTCTATTTTAAAATAATTTAAAAGTCGTGTAATTTTAAAAGATAACATTTGTTTTGAAAATATTCTTATAAAATTTTAAGTAAAGCTTCGAAGGTGTTATAATGGAGAAAAATATCCACACCCGATGTATAAGTTAAAAAAACATCATTTCCTTAATTTTATCGAAAAGGTCGTAAAGGACCTTGTCTGGAAAACGACGAAAAGATTCCATTATAAACATCTTATAAAAATTCAAACAAGGTTATAAATTAATTTAAACCATTTTTTATAAAATAGTAAAAATGTTTTGAGATAAATTTTTATGAAACACGGATGTCGATTATAAAGATGTCCCAGTAGATACTCACGTATAAACAACCGTAGATAATGAAGAGATTGAAGAATTAACCCTTACCTTGTACTTTTTCTTGATAGAGGGTACATTAACCTCCTGTATAACAGTTAAATAACTATTATTAAATTATACAAATAATTACATACATAAATATGATATCATATATGATCTTCTAATATTTCTTTGTTAATAATGTTTCTGTCATATCATCGTTTTAGGTGTAAACTGATTTGTTTCCCTTTATATGATTGGTTTTGTAAGCCATATTTGTTATGGATAGAATGTATTTGATTAATATACACAATGATATTAAGTTCTTAAACATTATTTTTAATCATAAAATCAAAATTATTCTTGAATGGTTATGTTGGGGAATGAATTTCATCACATTCATGGAGACGGTAATCCATACGTACGCACGAGCGACAATATCATTATATTGATGTTGAAATCATATGTAATTGGATGGTATATCATATATACTGAATACTTAACATTTTATATATATTATTTACATCAGTTATACTCATTATTATACCCATCCAAATAGTGAAGTGTCTGAATAACAAACTACACTACGACATGCAGATGGTAAGCCATACGTACGCACGTATGTTGACTTGTCATTCATAGGATGGATAGAATAATGAATTTGGTTGTAACAAATTTATAACAACATCACAGTATGTATAAGGTAATGGTGTTATTATTTTGGTATGGAAACAAGAAATAAAGAGGAAGTGGAAGAAGAAAAGAACTTTGAAAGAGGTGGTGAAAATTATTACATCCTCTTCGGGTGTTTCCTTTTGAGTTGATCAAAATTGCTCCTTAGGTGGGATTTATGATCAATTTAAGGACTCTAGGACAAAGTGAGGGTAGTTGGAAGGATATTTTATCAGGATTTGGCCAAGAAAAATGGCTTTGGAAGTGTGATTTTGAGAGAAGTGGAAATACCCTTTTATAAGAGAGGTGATGGTCACTTTAGGAGAAACTTGAAATATTATTTTATTATACAATCATATTCGGTTTATAATGGCTCTAAAAGGATTTATTTAGAGAATAAGGTGGTTCTGGGTAGAAAACCTCTCAACCAATAGGTTTTAGATAGATTCAGGTCACCATATTAACCTTATCTTTTAGAATTAACTATTAGTTAAATAGTTTAACTTTTACAATGTCTTCTTGTATTTCTATATTACATGGTTAATAAAATTACTATAAAATGAAAAAAGAACCCCAAGTGGTTAATTAATGAAATATATAATATTATATAAGTCTTTTGGTGGATCCTTATATTTTTAGGAATATTATATCAATTAATAATATAGTATTTGTTTTAAAACGCATTTATTTCAATTTTGACACTATTTAGTATTTGGCTTTCCTGAAAGTCATAAAAACATTATCACTTAGTAAAAAAATTTATTTAATCAACCATAACATTTCATATTTACCTTGAAAATTCTATTAATACATCAAAAGTTTAAATTTACAATTATATTAATATCTATAATATCTATTATTTTAATATTTCAATAATAAGGTAATTACTTTATCATCATTGTGTCATAAATAAATTTAATTATTTAATGTATAAAAATTATAAATAAAATACAATTATGTATAAAATCTCTTTAGATTTCTAATTAATAGTTATATTTAAATTTAGCTTATGTATAACCCTATATTAAAAATGTTTTAGTTATTAAACTTCGAATTTAACACTTTTGACTATTCTTTAAATAAAAAAATAATAAATGTCCTAATCTAAACTAAGTGGACCAAAATGATCATATTTTATTCCTAAGGTTTATTTTTCTTGAAAAAACTTATCCAATAGAAATAAGACATGTGTTAGAGTAATTATAATATCATTTTTATCTTTAATTACCCTATTTACTTTTAATCGTGGTAAATAAAAGACAAAAGTTACTATTCACCAAAAAATATTTTCATCTTATTGAATCACATTTTACTTACTCATGTCAACTGTGTCTCTAGAATTTTTGAAATTCAATTCATAGAAGCGGTGGAATTATGTTTTATTCAAATTTACAAATGCACCTAGAAGGTGGGTAAAAGACGGTAAAAAGTTAAATAAAATTTTATATATCTAATATGATAATAAAATGACCCAAATAAATTAAATTGAACATATATAGGTATTGTGTGTATATATTTACCTAATATAAATTTAAATAAAGTAAATAATTATTTGAATAAAAATTCAGTTTTAAACAATAACGTTGTGCTTTTAGCTATTCATCAAAAATTGAAAGTTTTCAAAAAAATACTAAAAATTCACCCTATGATAATTCTGATATTCTGAATCCAAAAATGAAGCCCATTTTAAAAAATAAAAAATAAAAAATTATAAAAAGTGGGTATTACTATTCATAACGGCTAGTTTGATTGGTCGTGGTGTGTTAGAACTTGAAGTTGCATACAGCACAAGCTATTGTATTGTTCAAAAAGAAGCATATCGTGGAAGAATGGGGTGTTACATTATTCCCTCCTTCAAATACTTTGATCATAAAAATTTCTAGAATATTACAACATAAAATGATTTGGGTGGTTCTTCATAAAAGTTTCCTCAGGGTCCCACATTGCCTCTTCCATCTTATGGTTTCTTTATAAAACTTTCACCAGATGAGTCGCCCGGTTTCTCATCACTTGTTCTCCAGTATCAAGAATCTTAATAGGCTCTTCACAATAAGATAGATCGGGTTCTAGTTCTATTTATTCATATGTGATTACATGCGTTGGGTCAAGAATGTATTTCCTTAATAGTCATACATAGAACACATCACGAACTTTGAGAAGACTTGGCATCATTTTCAAATGACAAGCTACAACTCTAATTCGTTCTAGAATTTCAAAAGGTCCGATGTACCTGAGAATTAATTTACCCTTCTTACCGAAATGTATAACACCATTCTAGGGAGATACCTCCAAGAAAACATGATCTCCTACTATAAATTCCAGAGCCTTCATTTGGTTATTGGTATAGCTCTTTTTTCTTCTTTGAGCTGCTTTGATGTGGGTTTGGATAATCTTCACCTTTTCCATTGTTTCCTCAACATGTTTTAGGCATACGAGTTATTTTTCACCAACATCATCCCAATAAGTTGGTTTGTGACATGTCTTTCTATATAACGCTTCATATGGTACCATTTGAATACTTGAATTGAATATATTGTTATAGGAAAATTCTACAAGAGGTATTGATCCCACATACCTTGAAAGTCAAGTAAGAAATATCTCAACATGTATTCTAAGGTTTGAATAGTTCGTTCTGATTGTACATCAGTTTGAGGGTGGTAGGCAGTGCTCAAATGAAGTTTAGTATCCAATGCCTTATGAAGAATTTTCCATAATCATGTTGTAAATTAGGGATCATGATCAGAAAAAATCAATAGTGTTACTTCATGAAGTCTTACAGCTTCATTAATATATAGTATTGCAAGACGTTCAAGTGGTAAATCTTCTCTTATTGAAAGAAAATGTGCATACTTGGTAAGACAATCAGCAATTACCCATATTTCATAATTGTTTCTAGAATTCTTTGGTATCCCCATGAAAAATTCCATCGTAATATCATCCCATTTCCACTTAGGTATCGGAATAGGTTGCACAACTCCACCAGAATGTTGTCTTCCAGCCTTAACCTGTTGAAAAACCATACATCTTGACACATAATCAGCAATCTACCTCTTCATGTTGTACCACAAAAAATGTTTCTTCAAATATATATACATCTTGGTGCTACCAGGGTGTGTAGAGAAATTGGATCTATGAGCATCATCCAACAATTCACTTTTTGGATCAGGTATATCAAGAACATAAAGTCTATTCCAAAATTTCAAAATCCCATCTTCATATATGAAGTCAATAAATCTCCCATCATTCACATCTTTAATTTTCTTTTTAAAATCTTTATCATCAGTCTGAGAACTTTTTATCCTTTCTAGTAAAGATGGTTTGGAAATCATTTGAAAAAGTATTGATGTTTTACCTTCCATGATTATTCCCATATCCTTCTTTACTAGATCTATAAACATAAGATCCCTTTCAAATCTCATCTTGTTAAAAACTCCATGATCCTTTCTGCTCAAAGAATCTTACAAGTTATTTGCCTTCCCCAAGTGGTAGTGTATAGTGAAATCATAACCCTTGAGTAGTTCAAGCCATCACCTTTTCCTCACGTTGAGTTCTTTTTGTCAGAAAATATACTTCAAACTCTTGTGATCAGTATATATCTCACATTTTTCACCATAGAGATTGTTTATTCATATCTTCAAAGAAAATATTACAGCTACTAACTCAATTTCATGAGTGTGATAGTTTTGTTCATGAATTTTTATTTTCTGTGATGCATAGAAAATAACACTATCATTCTGTATAAGGACACAACCATGTTATTTCTTTAGTGTATCACTATAAATAACAAACCCATCATTCCCCAATGGTAGATTCAAGATATAAGCATTGACTAATATTCTCCTCATTTATTCAAAACATTCTTCACACACTTTTTTCCAAAACAAATTTAACCTCTTTACGTGTGATCTTGGTTAATATGTTACCCAATCGGGAAAAATTCTGGATAAAATGCCAATAATAACCTACTAAACCAATAAAACGGTGTACCTCAGTCATACTCATTGGTGCTAGAAATTCATGGATTGCCTTGGTCTTTGAAGAATAAACAATGATTCCATACTTAGAGACAATATAGTCATGAAAAGAAATTTCCTCAACCCTGAATTCACATTTGCTAAACTTCCCATATAATTCATTTCTTCTGAGGGTTTTCAGAATAGTGCACAAGTGATTTTCAGGATCTTCACAGATTTTTGAATATACCAAGATATAATGAATAAATACCACTATAATGTCATCAAGATATTCGTTTAAATCTCCATTCACTATATCCATGGAAACAGGGGGTGCATTAGTAAGTCCAAAATGAATTACTGTAAACTTGTAATGCCCGTACCTGGTACAAAATGCTGTTTTCAGAATTCTTTCTTCTTCACACACAACTGATGATAACCAGATTGAGGGTTAATCTTTGAAAAATATTTATATCCATTAAGTTGATTGAATAAATCATCAATGTGAGGTAGGGGATACATGTTCATTATTTTTATAGAATTTATCTCCCTGTAGTCAATGCACAACCTTAGAGATCTATCTTTCTTCTTAACAAAAAGAACAGGGGCTCTCCATGGAGAAAAATTAGGATGAATAAATCCTTTATTACTCAATTCCTCTAGTTGTTTCTTTAGTTCCATTAATTCCATAATGGTCATTCTATAAGGGGTCTTCAATATGGGCCTTGACTAAGAAATTAAATAAATAAAAAACTCAATTTTTCATTCTAGAGGATGTCCATGTAAATTTTCTCGAAACACATCTAAATATTCTTGAACAACAGGTACATCCTCAATTTGAACATTATTTTCCTCACCCATAGTTATTTTGATCTCTTACTTCCCAATAATTGAATTTAGTAGACCTACTGGGGGAGGATATAGATAAGAATTAGATGGTGACATTTCTGCTCTAAAGATAAGGTACTCCTTATTATCATCAAAATTATAACCTAATTTTTCTTACAATAAATTTTCACATCGTGGTCCAAAAGCCAATCCATTTCAAGGATTATATCAAATTAAATCATTGGTATGATGATGAGATCAGTAGATAAAGCACTTTTTTATTCCTTAAGGAAAACTAATTCACAAAAATTTGTTTCAATGATACTTCCCTTAAGAGTTTTGACTGACAACTTCCTTGTTAAATAAAATTCTAAATATCTATTTTTTTAGAAAAATGGGAAGATATGAAATAATGAAATGATCTATAATAAAATAAATCATTGGAAAAATTTTAGGATACCATTAAATTACCTGCCATCATGTCATTAAGAGATTCAACCTCAGCAGTAGTGATCGTATATGCTTGACCTTTCTCCCTTGGCCTTTTCTGAGGTAAGCTTCCTTGGAACTTAGGAAATTCATTTGCATAATGACCCATCTCTCTACAATTTTAGCATTCAACATTGACATCCTCTTTATTTCCCTTACAATCACAAACTTGATGGCCTTTTTCACCACACTTATAACAGACTCTCATTCCCTTCAGGTAAGTACCAGAGTGTTTCTTCCCACATTTAAGGTAGGATAGAAATTCAACTTTTTTCTTGTTCTCCTTATTTACATTTTCAGAGTGTTCAACATATCTCTTCTTCTCTTGCTTTTACTTAATGTCATAAGAATTAGAGATTTACTTTTATGTATTGATGGCATATAAGACAATATCTTCATATGATGAGAAGGATTGTGAGACTAATTCTCAATGGAGAAATGGTTTTAACCCATAGAAGAATCGATCAATATTACTCATTGGGTTACGTATATAATTCGATGCATGCATTGCTAACCTTGAAAAGTTAGTCTCATACTTTATGACATTCTTATCCTCCTTTTCCTCGAACTTAGAAATTATCTTTCCATATCTGCTCAATGGTCATGATAAAAGTATTTCTCTAGGAAAATCTCTTTAAAATACTTTCATTCCATCTTTGATACTTCTTCATATTCCTTTGTGTTTTGAATTAATGACCACCATTGATATGATTCTCCCGTGAGGCGATAGATTGCCATGACAACTTTTTCCCTTATGCTACTCCCCAAAGAATGAAATATTTTCCCTAAGGAACTTATCCATTGTTCATCTACAATTGGATTTATAGTCCCATTGATTGTTGGTGGGTGTTTCTCCATGGATAGGTCTAATATTGATCCTTCGTATTATGGATCAGGGTGCTCCATACGGGTATAATTATTATTAATAACCTGAGTGAGTTGTCCCAATACGGTGATAAGCTGATCAGAACTAGTTGCATCACCAGATCCACTGTAATTATCTTTAGTAGGAGAGAAATCATTACATGGATTACATGCATTGATATGGGTTCCATTCCTTCCACTAGATGCCATTTCTAAACAATTTCATACACTACATTTGTTTATTAATCGCAATACATAATTACAAACTTATAAAACACTTTAGTTAAATTGAACAGTTTATGGATATAATACATAATCATAAAAAAAATTTCTTTTAGGAATTATTTACTCATAAATCATTCATTATGTTTTGTAAAGAAAAATTGAATTATAATAAGCATATCCACCGGGAGTGTTGTAACAAAGAGTGCAGCAAGGCCTGTTGTCATGTACCAGGATACCACAAGTCAAGCTTAAAACTCTTTGTTGGAGTTTTCACTCCTAGGTACATCTATTATAGAGCTGCCTCTACCTACTCGTACCCAGACAGGGATGTATTTCTTGAAAAACTCAAAAAATCTCTACATTATCAAAATTCTAGGAAGTTATTCTATACCAATACAAAAATTATAACTTAGGGTAACATTCTATAATCATAGTTTTTCTAAATATAGATTTCAAGGTTTGTACTAAACTTCCTCTAATACCAACTGTAATGCCCTAACCCTAGTTACCTAGAGTCGGTGTATTATTACATAACATTGACATGATAACAAGGGATCATGTGCTGAAAGACCGATCAGTTTAGTAGTCTTGGAATTACTAGATACATACATAAGTTTTACATTACATCATGAAATAAAAAACAACATTATGTCCACTTTGAACGCACTTATATCCCTTACCCTATTCTTGCAGGTTAATTGTAATATATTTCTTCGCATCCTGGGAAAAATAAAACATAAGAAAGGGGTGAGATCAGATGCTCATTAAGGATAACAATATAGCAGAAACTTTCATAAATAAGGGAAAAAATTTAAGGCAATGTATAAGAATAAAAAAAGCCTTTTAAAATTAAACTTCAGGATAATATGGAAAATATAAATCAAATAATTCCATTTACTTATTCACATGGATATTCTACTAGTTGAATAATCACATGTAATATCAATAGCCAATTTCATAATGATGGAATACATTATGCCGAAAATCATAACCACATAGTCAAGGCCTCGTGCCAAGACTATAAATAATATTTTTTCAAGGACTTGTTTTAAGACACTAGTTTGTCTCATGAGACCTACTAATGCATCAAGGAGCTATAGCGGGCTCCACCCGTCACTTACTAAGTCCAATGAATTCCTCATGTGAAAAGGTTGAAACATAACATAAACATTCGTATTAAAAAAAACATACAGAATGTCAATAATTTGACCACAACCAATGAATGGTATAAAAATATCTCATCCACAATCAAACATATCACAAAACCTTCAATACAACATGGAAGATTGTATCATAATAAATTAGCTTCAAGCAAGCATAAAATCCAACAAAGGATGTTGACATAGAAGAAAACAAAAATATTTGAGAGAAATATATCTTTCTATTTTGAAATCATTTAAAAGTCATGTAATTTTAAAAGAAAACATGTTTTTAAGATATTATTATAATCTTGTAAGGGAATATTCTAATGTTTTATAACGATGGAAAATAGCCAGACCTGCCGTATAAGTTAAAAAACATTCTTTCCTTAATTTTGTTGAAAAGGTCGTAACAGACATTGTTTGGAAAATGATGGAAAGATTCCATTATAAAAATATTATAAAAAGTAAAAAAAGGTATAAATGAATTTAAAACATAGTCTAGAAAATAGTAAAATTATTTTGAAATACATTTTTACGAAACACGGATGTGGATGATAAAGAGGTCCCAGTAGATACTCACATATAAACAACCTCAGATAATGAAGAGATTGTAGAATTAACCCTTACCTTGTACTTTTACTTGATTGAGGGTAAATTAACATATTTTATAATAGTTAAATAACTATTATTAAATTATACAAGAACAACATACATAAATATGATATCATATATGATCTTCTAATATTGCTTTGTTAATAATATTTCAGTAGTATCATCGTTTCAGGTGTTAAATGATTTGTTTCCCTTTATATGCTTGGTTACGTGAGCCATGTTTGTTATGGATATGATGTATTTGATTCGTATCCATAATTATATTAAGTTCTTAAACATAATTTTTAATTATAAAATGAAAATTATTCTTGAATGGTCATGGTGGGGAATGGATTTCATCGCATTCGTGGAGACGATAATCCGTGCATACGCACAAGCAAAAATATCATTCTATTGATGGTGAAATCATATGTAATTGGATGGTATATCATATATACAGAATCCTTATCATTTTATATTTATTATTTTCATCAGTTATACTCATTATTATACCCATCCAAATAATGAAGTGTTAGAATAACAAACTACACTATGACGGGAAGACAGTAAGCCGTACATACGCACACATGGTGACTTATCATTCATAGGATGGATGGAATAGTGAATATGGTTGTACCATATTTATAATAACATCACAATATGTGTAAGTTACTGTAGTTATTATTTTTATATGGAAACAACAAACGAAGAGGAACTGGAAGAAGAAAAGAACTTTGAAAGAGGTGGTGAAATTATTACCTCTTCTTTGGATGTTTCCTTTTGAGTTGATCAAAAGGGATACTTAGGTTGTATTTATGATCAAAGTAAGTACTATAGGTATAATTAAGGGTATTTGGGAGGATATTTGAGTAGGGGTTGGCTGATCCAAATGGATTTGGAGGTGTTATTTTGAGAAAAAGGGGAAGTAACCTTTTATAAGAGAGGTGAGGGTCACTTTAGGAAATGCTTGAAATATTATTTTATTATACAATCATATTCGGTTTATAATGGCTCCAAAAGGATTTATTTCGAGTATAAGGTGGGGATGGGTCTAAAACCTCTCAAACAATTGGTTTTAGATAGGATTAGGTCACCACATTAACCTTATCTTTTACATTTAACTCTTAGTTAAATAGTTTAACTTTTACAATGTCTTCTTGTATTTTTATATTACATGGTTAATAAAATTACTATAAAATTCTAAGAAAAATCAAAGTGGTTCATTAAATACATATATATTATTATATAATTCCTTTGGATGGTCCTTAGATTTTTAGGAATATTATATCAATTAATAATATATTATTTGTTTTTAAAACACATTTATGTAAATTTTGACTATATTTAGTATTTTCATTTTGTGAAAGTCATAAAAACTTTATAAATTAGAAAGAACTTTATTTAATCAACCCTAAAATGTCATATTAACCTAGAAAATTTTTGTAATACATCAAAAGTCTCAATTTACAATTATATTAAAATTTATAATATCAATTATTTTAATCATTCAGTAATAAAGTAATTACTATATCATCATTGTGTCATAAATAAATTTAATTATTTAACGTATAAAAATTACAAATAAAATACTAGTGTTTAGGAAATATTTTTATATTTCTAATGAATATTTATAGTTGAATTTATCTTATGTATAACCCTATATTAAAAATGTTTTAGTTATTAAACTTTGAATTTAACACTTTAACTATTCTTTAAATAAAATAATAATAAGCATCCTAATCTAATATAAGTGGACCAAAAGGATAATATTTTATTCCTAAGGTTGATTTTGGTTGAAAAACACTTATCCAATAGAATTAAGACATGTTTTATGATAATTATAGTATCATTTTTACATTTAATTTCCCTATTTACTTTTAACTGTTGTAAATAAAAGTCAAAAGTTACAATTTACCAAAAATTATTTTAATCTTATTGAACAAAATTTTACTTACTGATGTCAACTCTGTCTCTCAGATTTTTGAAATTCAATTCACAGAAGTGGTAAAATTACATTTTATGCAAATTTTCAAATGCGCCTCGAAGGTGGTTAAAAGACGGTAAAAAAATCAATAAAATTTTATATATCTTATATTATTGTAAAATGAACCCAATTAATTACATTGAACATATATAGGTTTTATGTATCTATTTTTACCTAATATAAATTTAAATAAAATAACTAATTATATAAATAAAAAATCTATTTTAAACAATAACATAGTGTTTTCACTATTCATCAAAAATTGAATGTTTTCAGAAAAATACCAAAAAACCCCCCCTAAGAAAATTATGATATTCTGAATAAAAAAATGAAGTTCATTTTTAAAAATAAAAATTATAAAATTTCAAAAAGTGGTTATTAGTATTCATAACGACTAGTTTGATTGTTTGTGGTGTGTTAAAACTCGAAGTTGTATACAACACAATCTATTGTATTATTCAAAATGAAGCGTACCGTGGAAGCTTGGGGTGTTAAATTCGACCCTCCATAAAAAAAATAATTTCGTCCTCAAAATTTCTAGAATAATACAACATAAAAAGATTCGGGTGGTTCTTCATCATATATTCCTTGGGTTCTCACGTTTCCTCTTCCATCTTATGGTATCTTCATAGAACTTTCACAAGACGAGTCGTCCAGTTTCTCAGCACTTGTTCTCCGGTATCAATAGTTTAACAGGATCTTCATAATAAGACATATTGGGTTCAAGTTCTATTTCTTAATATTTGAGTACATGCGTTGGGTCAGGAATGTATTTCATTAACAATGATATGTGGAACACATCATGAACTTTGGAGAGACTTGGCAGCATTTCCAAACGATAAGCTACTACTCCAAATCATTCTAGAATTTCGAAAGGTCTAATGTACCTGGGATTTAATTTACCCTTCTTACTGAAACGTATAACACCCTTCCATAGAGATACATTCCAAAAAACATGACCTCCAACTTGAATTTCCAAATCCTTCCTTTGGTTATCAACATATCTCTTTTTCCTACTTTGATCTTATTTAATGTGGTTTTGGATAATATTCACCTTTTCCATTGATTACTCAACAAGTTCTAGGCCTTAGAGTTTTCTTTCACCAATATCATCTCAAAAAGTTGGTGTGCGGAATATCTTTCCATATAACACTTCATATGGTGCCATCTGAATACTTGAATGGAAGCTATTGTTATAGGAAAATTCTACCATAGGTAAATATTCATCCCAGATGCCTTGAAAGTCATGTGAGCAAGATCTCAACATGTCTTCTAAGGTTTGAATAGTCTGTTCAGATTTTCCATCGGTTTGAGGGTAGTGGGCAGTGCTTAAACGAAGTTCAGTATCCAAGTCCCTTTGAAGAATTTCATAGAATCTTGATGTAAAATAGGGATCACGATCAGAAACAATCGATATGGGTACTTCATAATGTCTTACAACTTCATTAATATGTAGTCTTTCTAGATGTTCAAGTGTTAAATATTCTCTTATAGCAAGAAAATGTTCTGACTTGGTAATATGATCAACAATGACCCATATTTCATCATTCCTTCAAGGATTCTTTGGTAGCCCCATGACAAAGTCCATCATAATATCATCCAATTTCCACTCAAGTATGGGAAGAGGTTGCATGAATCCTCCAGGATGTTGTCTTCCAGCCTTAACCTATTGAAAAACCATTCATTGTGACACATAATCAGCAATCTCTCTCTTCATGTTGTCCAACAAAAAAAATCTTTCAAATCTCTATACATCTTAGTGCTAGCAGTGTGTATAGAGAAATTGAAACTATAAGAATCATCCAAAAATTCCATTTTTATATCAAGTATATCAGGAGCAAAAATTCTCTTCCCAAATTTCAAAATTCCTTATTCATATATGAATTTCATCAATCACCCATCATTCACATCTTTAATTTTCATTTAAACTCCACGTTATCAGTATGATAACTATTTATCATTTCTAGTAAAGATGGTTTGGAAACCATTTAAAAAATTATTGATGTTTCACCTTCCATGATTATTCCCATATCCATTTTTACTAGATCCATGAATATAAGATTCCTTTAAAATCTCATCTTGTTCAAAACTCTATGATCATTACTGCTCAAAGCATCTTTCACCTTATTTTCCTTCCCCAGGTGGTAGTGTATAGTGCAATCATAAACCTTGAGTAGTTCAAGCCATCATCTTTTCCTCATGTTGAGTTATTTATTGAGAAAATATACTTTAAAATCTTATGATTGGTATATATCTCACATTTTTCACCATAGAGATGGTGCATCCATATCTTCAAAGCAAATATTACAGCTGCTAACTCAAGATCTTGAGTTGGATAGTTTTGTTCATGAATTTATAGCTATTGTGATGCATAGGAAATAACCCTATCATTCTGCATAAGGACACAACCAAGTCCTTTCTTTGATGGATCACTATAAATAATAAACCCATCATTCCCTGAAGGTAGAGTCAAGACAAGATCATTGACTAGTCTTCTATTAAGTTCTTCAAAACATTATTCACTGACTTTATTCCAAACAAATTTAACCCCTTTACGTGTGAGCTTGGTTAATGGGTTAGCCAATAGGGCAAAATTCTAGACGAAACGCCGATAATAACCTTCTAAACCAATAAAACTATGTAACTCAGTTACACTCATCGGTTATTGACATTCTTGGATTGCCTTGGACTTTAAAGGATCAATATAGATTCCATCCTTAGACACAATATGGCCAATAAAATAAATTTCTTGAAGCCAAAATTCACACTTGCTAAACTTCCCATATAGTTCATTTCTTCTAAGGGTTTTCAGAATAGCGTGCAAGTGATTTTCATGATCTTCATAGATTTTTAAGTATAATAATATATCATTAATAAATACCACAAAAAAGTCATCAATATATTCCATGAAACTCTATTCATTTGATCCATAAAAACATAGGGTGTATTAGTCAGTCCAAATGGCATTACTGTAAACTCATAATGCCCGTACATGGTATAAAATGTTGTTTTCAGAATGTATACCTTCTTCACACATAATTGATGATATCCAGATCTAAGGTCAATCAATTTAAAATATTGATCTCCATGAATTTGATCGAATAAATCATCAATGCGAGGTAGGGGATACTTGTTATTTATTGTTATATCATTGATCTCCCTGTAATCAATGCACAACCTTATAGATCCATTTTTCTTCTTAACAAAAAGAATAAGGGATCCCCATAGAGAAACACTAGGGAGAATAAATCCTTTATTACTAAATTCATCTTGTTGTTTCTTTAGTTCCACTAATTCAATATTGTCCATTTTATAAGGGGTCTTCGATATGGGCCTTGAACCAGGAATTAAATCAATGGAAAACTAAATTTCTTGTTTTGTAGGATGTCTAGGTAAATCCTCTGGAAACACATCAACATATTCTTTCACAATAGGTACATCCTCTATTTGAAGATTAATTTCCCCACCCATAGTTATTTCACTATCTTCCTCCCCAATAATTTAATCTAGTAGATCTATTAGGGGTGGATCTAGATAAGTATTATATAGTGACAATTCTTCTCTAAAGATAAGGTACTCCTTATCATCATAAAAAATTGTAACCTCGTTCTTCTTACAATAATTTTTTATATTGTGGTCTAGAAGCCAATACATTCTGAGGATTATATCAAATTAAATCATGAGTATGACAATGAGATCAGCAGATAACACGTTTATATACCCTAATGGGAACTGATTCACAAAACATTGTTGCAATGATACTTTCCTTAAGAGTTTTGACTGACAACTTCCTTGTTAAATAAAATTGGAAATTTCTATTTTTTTAGAAAATTGGGAAGATATGAAACCATGTGATGATCCAGAATCAAATAAAGCATTGGATAAATTTGAGGAAACCATTAAATTACCTACCACCACATCATTCAGAGCTTCAACCTCAATAGTAGTGATCACATAAGCTTGGTCTTTCTCCCTTTTCCTTTTCTGAGGTCTGTTTCCTTTGCGCTTAGGACATTTATTTTCATAATCCCCTATTTATCTAAAATTTTAGCATTCAAAATTTACAACCTCTTTATTTCCCTTGCAATCACAATATTGGTGTCATTTTTCACCAAACTTGTAACAAACTCCCATTCCCTTCAGGAAAGTATCGGGGTGTTTCTTCCCACATTTACTGCGGGAAGGAAATTCAACCTTTCCCTTCTTACCCTTATTTCTATTTCCATTTTTCCAGCAGATCTCTTCTTCTCTAGCTTTTCCTTAAATTCATAATACTTAGATAATTCCTTTTCTATCTTGATATCACATGAGACAATATCTTAATAAGATGAGATGTATTATGAGACTAATGCTTTATGGAGAATTTTTTTTAACCCATCGAAGAATCAATCAATATTACCCACTGAGTTACGTATATATTCTATTTCATCCCTTTCTAACCTTGTAAAGTTAGCCTCCTACTTTGTGACATTCTCATCCTCCTTTTTCCTCAGACTCAGAAATTATCTTTCCATATCCGCTTGATGGTCATGAGGAAAGTGTTTCTCTAAGAAAATCACGTTAAACTCCCTCCATTCCATATTTAATACTTCTTCATATTTTTTTGTGTTTTGAATTGATGACCACCATTTATCTGCATCTCCTTTGAGGTGATAAACTGTCATTAAAACCTATTCCCTTTCACTACTCCCCAATGCAAGAAATGTATTCTTTAAGGAACTTATCCATTACTCAACTACAAATGGATCTGTAGTCCCATTTAATGTTGGTGGTTGTTTCCTCATGAATCGGTTTAACATTGGTCCTCTACGTGGTGAATTTGGGTGATCCATAGGGGTATGGTTATTATTTATAACCTGAGTGAGTTTTCCAAGTATGGTGATAAGTTGATCAACACTAGTACCAGCTCCACTATAATTATCTTGAGTAAGAGGGAAATACCTACATGGATTATGTGTATTGATATGGTTTCCATTGATTCCATTAGGCTCCATTTCTATAAAATGGAATACACTAGATTAGTTTATAATTGCACTAAATAATTCCAAACTTCTAAAACACTTTAGAGAAATTGAACAGTTTGTGGATATAATCCATAATAAAAAAAATGTTTTCTTTGAGGAAGTATTTACTCATAAATCATTCGTAATGGTTTGTAAAGAAAATGTGAATTATCCTAAGCATATCCCCCAGGACTGTCGTAACCAAGAGTGCAGCAAGCCCTGTTGTTGTGTACTAGGATACCCCGGGTCAAGCCCGAAACTCCTTGCCAGAGTTTTCACTCCAAGGTACATATGTGCCAAATCCACCTCTACCGAATCTTATCCAGACAAAGATATATTTTTTAAAAAACTCACAAAATCATTATATTACCAAAATTCTAAGAAGTTCTTCTATACTAATCCTCAAAGTCTATCTTAGGGTAATGTTCTCTAATCAGATTTTTTCTAAATTTAGCTTCCAATGTTTGTACTAAACTTTCTCTGATCCCAAATGTAATGCCCCAACCCTAGTTACCAAGATTCTGTGCATTATTACATAATATTGGCATGATCGCAAGGGATCATATCCCGAAAGACCGATCAGTTTAGTATCCTTGGAAGTACTAGATGCATACATAAGTTTTACATTACATAATGAAATAAAAAAACCACATTGTGTCTGCTTTGAACAATCTTATATCCCTTATCCTATTCCTGTAGGTTAATCGTAATATAATTCTTTACATCCTAGGAAAAGTAAAACATAATAAAAGTGTGAGTTCAGATTCTCAGTAAGGATAACAATATAGCACAAACTTTCAAAAATAACGAAAAACTTTTAAGGCAATGTATAAGACTAAAAAAAGACTTTTAAATTTAATCTTCTGCATAATATGGAAAAGATAAATCAAATAATTCCATTTACTTATTCACATGTATATTCTACTAGTCGAATAATCACATATAATATCAATAACTAATTTCATAATTATGGAATGCATTATGTTGAACATCATAACCACATAGTCAAGGCCTCGGTCCGAGAATACAAATAATATTTTGTCAAGGACTTGTTTCAAGACACTAGTTTGTCTCATGAGACCTACTGATACCTCAAGGAGGTATAGCGGGCTCTACCCGTCACTTACTATGTCCAATGCATTCCTCCTATGAAAAGGTTGAAACATAACATAAACATTCGTATTAAAACTAACGTATGAAATGTCAATAATTTAACCATAACCCATGAATGGTATAAAAATATCACATCCATAGTCAAACATATCACAAAACCTTCAATACAATATGGATGATTTTATCATAATAAATCAGCTTCAAACAAGCATAAAATTCAACAAAGGATGTTGACATAGACGAAAACAAAAGTATTTGAGAGAAATATATCTTTTTATTTTGAAATCATTTAAAAGTCATGTAATTTTATAAGAAAACATTTATTTTGAATATATAATTATAAGATTCTAAAGTAAGCTTCTAAGGTGTTATAATGGTGGAAAATATCCGCACCCACTGTATAAGTTAAAAAACATTCTTTCCTTAATTTTGTTGAAAAGGTCATAAAGGACCTTATTTGGAAAATGACAGAAAGATTCATTTATAAACATATTATAAAAAGTTTAAAAATGGTATAATTGACTTTGACCAATACTCTACAAAATAGTAAAAATGTTTTGAAATACATTTTTAAGAAACACGGATGTGGATGATAAAGAGGTCCTAGTAGATACTCACATATAAACAACCTCAGATAATGACGATGTTGTAGAATTAACCCTTACCTTGCACTTTTGCTTGAACTAGGGTATGTTAAACTTATATATAATAGTTAAATCACTATTATTAAATTATACAAGAACCAAATACATAATATGATATCATATATGATCATCTAATATTTTTTTGTTAATAATATTTCAGCAGTATCATCGTTTGGGGTGTTAACTGATTTGTTTCCCTTTATATGCTTGGTTACGTAAGCCACATTTGTTATGTATATGATTTATTTGATTTGTATCCATAATTATATTAAGTTCTTAAACATTATTTTTAATCATAAAATGAAAATTATTCTTGAATGGTTATGATGGGGAATGAATTTCATCGCGTTCATGGAGACGGTAATCCGTATGTACGCACGAGTACAAATATCATTCTATTGATGGTGAAATAGTATGTAATTGGATGGTATATCATATATAAAGAATACTTAACATGTTATATTTATTATTTACATCAGTTATACTCATTATTATACCAATCCAAATAATGAAGTGTTTGAATAACAAACTACACCACGACATAGAGACGATAAGTCGTTCGTACGAGCGTATGATGACTTGTCATTCATAGGATGTATAGAATAATGAATATGGTTTTAACATATTTATAATAACATCACAGTATGTATAAGGTACTATATTTATTATTTTGGTATGGAAACAATAAAGAAATAAGAAGTGGAAGAAGAAAAGAACTTTGAAATAGGTGGTGAAATTATTACCTCTTCTTCGGGTGTTTCCTTTTGAGTTGATCAAAAGGCATCCTTATGTTGGATTTATGATCATTGTAAGGAATATAGGTTTAATTGAGGGTAGTTGGTAGGATTGTTGAGCATGGGTTGGCCGAACCTGTAACGACCCAAACTTTTTAAATAGTATATTAACTTACTCTTAATGATTTAATAAGATGTTAATGGTTAATGCAGAAAGAGGAGTCGATGGCTTCATCTAGTAGACTCTACCCTTATGAAGCCCACTTGTCAGAGCTTGGGAAGGAGGTAGCATCTGTGGGCTTCGCTTTGGACCAAGCCGAAGCCGAACTCCAGCGTGTCAAGCTTGAACTGAAATACCTACGGGAGAAGTTCAAGTTAGTAGAGATTACTACTAGGGCAATGCTATCTGAGCCTCCCTCAGATTCTCTCACCATAGCACACCTTACACTTAGGTCTTATGCCGGTGTTATAAGGGGATATGTGACGAGACCCTAGCTTCCTTGTGTAATCCCTTCGGGTGAATAAATTGAGATATCTTCCTTTAGTGATGTTTGTGGATTTTCTTCTGTCCGGATAATTTTAGGATATATTTTATTGATGAATTTTTTGAAAAAGGGATATTTTAAAACATTTATGTAAACCCTAAATAACTAATTATGTGTAATGATTTTCAAAAAATGGTCTTCTACAAAAGTGTTCAGTAAGGAATTTGGAGTCTAATAAGATCAACTTAATTTTTGATGAATAGTAAATTATGAATAGTGATTTTATGCTTAGAATTAGTAAAGCGACCAAATGGATTAGTAATGCGACCAAATGGATTAGTAATTTCACTCAAAGAAAGTTTTAATATAATTTAGACACCTAGATTAAGTAATGTGATTCAATAAAATGGGTAAATAACGGTTTCATAAATTATTAGTCAAGTATTAGTTTTTCGGATGAATAGTGTTTTTTAATTAAAAATTTAATTAAAAATAATTAGAAAATTATTTTTATAAAAAGGACTTTATTTTTGAACTCAGAGCATCGATATTATGTTAAGGTAATTTTTGGGGATTTTTCTGAAAAAAATGAATTTTTGGTGAATAGTGTTTTTAATTAAAAATTTAATTAAAAATATTAGAAAATTGGTTTTATAAAATGGATTTAATTTTTGAAATCAGAGCATTGATATTTGGTTAAGGTGAAATTTTGGGATTATTCTGAGAAAGTTGAATTTTCGATGAATAGTGAAAATATAGTTTTTAAGTTACGGGTGTTTAATGACATCATTAAATGATGTATTAAGTATATATTCAATATGGTCGAATTATGAATAGTAATATAAGGTATGAGGTGTCCCAAGTGGCCAATACCATGGGCAGGCCCATGGTTTTGCCAAAACCACTCATGAGGTGTCCCTTGGCCATTAATGCCTTGTCCCCTCACTTTCCCTATAAATACCCACCCTTTCCTCCTTTAGTTTTCACTCCCAACTCTCCCCCAACGAAGTTCTGGTCTCCTTACCTTCCAAGGAGTCCTCCCAAAGTGCCCCCAAGCCCTCAAGGTCCAAAACTTTGAGTTTCAAGAGTCACGTTTTTAGGTAAGGGATCTGACCTCTCTCTTTCTTTTCATGTAATCTCTTTTATGTCATTCCTTTTATTCTCCATGTTCTTATGTGAGAGGATGTTCTTTTATATTCCTCTTACTTCCCATTTCATGTTTATATGATGAGAGATCCCCTCTTACTCTCATCATTTCATTTTATGAAAGTTTAAGTGACGCCGTTAGGCTGCCGAATTTTAAGGGATTCTTTCACCCTTCTCATTCTTCAAGTTCGATTTTCATGTCAAGTCTTTCAAGTTCCTTTTATTATGTTGGGGTATGATATCTATATCTATAATACTGATATCTTATGATCATATGATGAGAGACCCTATTTGATCTTGTCAATTCATTTTTATTGAAGTTTAAGTGACGCCGTTAAGCTGCCGAATTTTCATAAGAGAAATCTAATTTTTGTCTTCCTTCCATGTTTTTCATTTCAAATGGTATGTCCTTCAAATTTCATTACAATGTCCATATATATTTCTTATTTTGTCCCCCTAATATTTTATGGATCATTTATGAGTGGGTGACCCATGTCCCCTCTCTTTTCAATGATTTCTAAAACCCTGAAACATAGCCGTTATGCTGCAGAATTTTCGTCTCAAAATGCCTCTCTCTTTTCTCGAAATTATTTTATGTTATAAAGTGAATACTCAAAGCTCTTATTTCTAAAAGGGTATTCACATATATATCAAAATGTTCTATTTTAAATTCTAGGATTTACATACATGAGACCCGCTTTCCCTTTCCGTGGGTTTAAAGTGACGTAAAGATCATCTCTTTAAAGCAGTTTTCAAAACGTTATGATTATGAAATGAAACCCATTTATTTTACGCTATATGGGTTATTTATGAAATGTTTGATGATGATATATGTGGCTCACATGATAATAAAGGAAAATTTAAGGGTGCGCCCTGATAGCGCTCCAATGCATTGGGTAAAGACTTAATCTCAAGAGATGACCATTTTAACGACGCCTTGGTGAATAACCTTGGTAATTTTTAACGACACCTTGGGGATGGACCTTGGTGAAATGAAACGATTGTCAATATTAAATTTTGCAGCCACATCTTCAAGTTATGAAAAATGTTATTTTTAATTATGATGTATCTCATGATTTCTTTCTCATGCCTTAAAGTTCTTTTCATGTCCTTATTGAAGTATCTCAAGTTCACATGTAAAAAGTTTCTCTTATTTCCCTTACTGGGCCTTCTGCTCACCCTTTCTTTTGATGTATGTACCCAGGTTATGAGATGCAGTAATGAACCTAGGATGAACTAAAGGAGAAGCCTTTCAAGTGTTTAAGAAGAATGTTTTATGTTTTTTTTCATGTATTATGTTCCTTGTTTCCAAGACACTAAACCTTAACGATCCTCAGTTCCATGTAATGAAATGAAAGTTATGTTATAAAAAGACGGGTTGCTATAGAACCAAATGGCTTTGGAGGTGTGATTTTGAGAGAAGGGTATGCACCCTTTTATAAGAGAGGTGATGGTCACTTTAGGAAAATCTTGAAATATTATTTTATTATACAATCATATTCAATTTATAATGGATACAAAAGGATTTATTTATAAGATAAGGCCGGGATGTGTTGAAAACCTCTCAACCAATAGGTTTTATAGAGGTTTAGGTCACCATATTAACTTTATCTTTTAGATTTAATTCTTTGTTAAATAGTTTAACTTTTACAATGTCTTCTAGTATTTTTATATTACATGGTTAATAAACTTACTATAAAATTTCAATAGAACCCAAGTGGTTAATTAATGACATAGATATTATTATATAAGTCCTTTGACCAAACCTTATATTTTTAAGAATATTATATAAATTAATAATATAGTATTTGTTTTAAAAACTCATTTATGTCAATTTTGACTCTATTTAGTATTTTGTTTTTTTGAAAGTCAAAACAACTTTATCACTTAGAAAACAATTTATTTAATCAACCCTAACATGTCATATTAACCTATAAAATATGTGTAATACATAAAAAGTCTCAATTTACAAATATATTAATATTTATAATATCAACTATTTTAATCTTTCAATAATAAGGTAATTACTGCATCATTATTGTGTCATAAATAAATTTAATTATTTAACATCTGAAAATTATAAATAAAAAACCATTATGTAGGAAATATTTTTATATTTATAATGAATATTTAAAGTTGAATTTATCATATGTATAACCCTATATTAAAATTGTTTTAGTTATTAAACATTGAATTTAACACTTTTAACTATTCTTTAAATAAAATAATATTAAATGTCTTAATCTAATCCAAGTGGGTGAAAAGGATCATATTTTATTCCTAAGGTTTATTTTGGTCATAAAAAACATATCCAATAGAATTAGGACATGTGTTGGGGTAATTATAATACCATTTTTACCATTGATTACCCTATTTACTTTTAACTGTGGTAAATATACGTAAAAATTTACTATTCACCATAAATTATTTTCATCTTATTGATCCAAATTTTACTTACTTATGTCAACTGTGTGTCTCAGATTTTTAAAAATCAATTCACCGAAGCAGTAAAATTACATTTTATAAAAATTTTCAAATGCGTCTAGAAGGTGGGTAACAGACGGTAAAAATTTCAATAAAATTTTATACATCTAATATTATTATAAAATGACTCAAACTAATTACATTGAACATATATAAGTATTATGTATCTAATTTTACCTAATATAAATTTAAATAAAATAACTAATTATTTAAATAAAAAGTCAGTTTTAAACAATAACGTAGTATTTTTCACTATTCATCAAAGATTGAAAGTTTTTAGAAAAATACCAATAATTCACCCTAGACTAATTTTGAAATTCAGATTCCAAAAATGAAGTCCATTTTGAAAAATAAAAATTTTAAAAATTAAAAAAGTGGGTATTACTATTCATAGTGGCTAGTTTGATTGGTTGTGGTGTGTTAAAACTCGAAGTTGCGTACAACGCAAGCTATTGTATTGTTCAAAAAGAAGCATAATGCGGAAGCTTGGGGTGTTACAAAATGTGTTGTTTAAAGTTTTAATTGCATAATGAAAATTACTAAGTATGCTTACCACTTTACCCGTCTAAGGTAAGTGATTCAATTTGACAATTGAATGTGACATGTGGATTAAAAGTATACTAAGTATATGACTTGGACTAAAATGTAAATAAGAAGAGGTTTCATGTTCAGAGAACCCCTTTCCATGTTAATGGGAGGTAGATGAGTGGACCTCAATTAATGAATATTCCTTAAATGGATTTAACAAAGTGTTTCATTCTACTTGGCCTTATCATAATAATGAAAGGCAAGGATTGAAACAAATGAACAAAATAATTAATTATGAATTTATTAAATGGTTGCATGCTACTTGGCCTTGTCACACTAATAAAAATAAAGGATTGAACCTTATGATATATTATATAACTTCATTATCAAAATAGTAATGGATGATTCGAGGTCACCTTGGATTCCTGAGGGAATTCATTGAGAACTTGAGGACCCATTCTGAATTCAAGGATGGATTGCATTGGTTGAGACCCACCTATAACCCTATCGTTGTCTTGCTTGGATGCTCGGTTTGACACTGTTGGGTCCCCCACTAATGTAGTACTATAGGATGGCTTGGATATACTCCTTGGGTCCTAGGATGGCTTGGATACACTCCTGGGATCCAATATCGACAAGTATGTGCTATTGTCAAATCCCATCAATCCCAATCTTTTATTAGCCGTGTTTTACCTTGGATGCACTCCATGGACTCAGTAGCAATCTCATTATTGAATTCCTTGGACTATAATACTTGGATCACACTCTTAACCCTTATCTAGACTCAGATACTAATGAGTTAGTGGACCTTGAGGCTTTTGTTTTCTTGGTTATTTCGTTATAACTTCATTTTTAAATAACATCACCGGTTTCATTGTTACATCTTGGAACCTTTAATATTATTAAAAAGTGACTTATTGATAAATTAGTGAAAAATAAGTAATCAATTGGTAACATGTTTAGATTCCAGTGGAGAGATGAAGTAGGTACTTGGGTATTTGCTAACATTGTACAGATTTACTTTATACATACATGCCTGCACACTGTTATATTCCATTACATGGGCCAAATGATATAGACAGCATTGGTGGCGGCCCACTGAGATTTATCTCATACCCTCTCCAGGAACCGTTTGTACCCAGAGTACATTACATGATTATAGGTGTTGATAAAGAGAATCACATGACTTCGAATACTTGGTTTCTTATTGTTTAGGTTGTATCTTGATAGCAGAGGATTGAGTTGGATCTTAGGATTCTTGGGATAGTCTTTTGTTTTCCTTTTTGATTTGTGGAACATGTTATGAATTTTGCCTTGTATCTATGTTTTCTAGTTTTCTAGGGACATGGAATATCCGCATAAATTCTTGAATATTATTAGAGTTATTTGGTCCTTATTATCCTTATTATCCATTATTCTTGTGTGCTTCTTCTGTTTTCATATATCACTTCCGCTATTTATTTACCTATGTATTATACATCCATTGTGATACACTCTGCTGATGAGGTCATAGTATCCTCACATACATACTCTAGGCCATCACAGCTAGTCGGCAGCCTCTGGCGTTTGGGGAGATGCGCTTGAGGCTATGTGGCCCATTAGGATCGGGGTACCTGTTATGTGGCATATTGTTCCGGGACATCACAAAGTAGTGTAAAACCTGGTTTCTTTTCTTTATTTAGTATTTGAAGATAATATATTGGAGAATAAGAACACTTGAGACTTGGTCATAAGCCGTTCTTAGGCATCATGAAACCATGTTCAGGGTAAAAACCAATTTTCCTAAAATTATAATTTGTGCTCGGATTTTTCCTATTAAAGTTGATATTATTTCTCTATTAGGTGACACACGTGTTGTTTGGAGTTTCTTATTATTAATTTGTTTGGGTACTTTCTTTCATCCTTGGCCTAATGATATAAGTAAAAGGATAATTGTTACATTCATCATTACAATAACCTATAATTCACATCTCATGCATATTTCCATTCCATATAGGTTCATTTCACTACTTTGCATTGCTTGATATGCCTGTGATAGTTATGTGATGCTGTGATAGTTAGCTTATTCTTGTATTACTCTTGGAAGCGATTGATTGATTGCATGTCTCAATTCATGATGTGTATGGGACCTCATGGGTTGGGATGAGTAATTTACTGAGTTGATCCATTATTCTATAAATAAATGGGTGTCATTCTGGTGATAGGTGTATGAGAACTGATTCTTCAGAAATGGATATACATTATAAAGTGAATTATGAAATCTAATAAGAAATGGTGGAACATCCTTATCCCACCTCGCCATGTTTATGAAAGGTAAAGGAGTGAACTTGGTAATTAAATGTAAAATGAAATGAAACTTATACTTGAACACTTACTGATACCTAGCCATATAAGCATGTAGTTGGGGTAGTATTCCATGGGTAGTGAGTTTTTTTACATCCATATTCTTCTAGTGATTCTATCTTTCTTCTTAATCTTGTTCTAAGGTGTGTGATTGTCTATTGTAGAACAATTCCACCATGACATCTTTCTTTCGTATGTAAAGAATGTGGTGACGACCATTCTCCGGACATGGTGGGCCCTAAGTCTCCAGTTTTACCTCTAGGATTTCTACTTGAGGTACCACCTTCTATACCTGATTTAGGCAGTGATTCCCATGTTTTGATAGTTTCCTATGTCTGATGAAGCCCATGTATGGTGCTCCACAGCTTGCACCTATGGCAGATTATCTAAATCAGGAATTCCAACAGTATCCTCCTCCTAAATTCTCAGGGAATGGAGGTCCACAAGATGTTGATCCTTTAAAACCAATAATATTATCCCTCGGGTTGAAATCAATGATAAGATCCTGATTGACTATTGTAGAAAAATTAGGCAGAAGAAAGACAATCACCTACGTATGAATGGAATAATGGATCCCATCTTCGAAATGTCTAGCACACGAAATCTCATAACTTGATAGAAGTGTTGAAAAGCACCGTAACTCTGTGAAACATGCTGAATATTCCATAACTGAAATAGAACCCTACTCAAGATGAATTAAATCTCTATCTTTGTTAGCTCTCAGAGTTTGAGGAAATAAGTGGTAATAGAAAATAGTTTTGAGGTCATCCCATATCATGGCATGATAGTGATCAAACCGGGTAGACACATCGCACCAATGATTGGCTGAATATCGAAGCATGTGTGCCTCTAAAGTAGAGATTCAGACTTTCTACACACATGCTTCGAGATTCAACCAATCATTGGTGCGATGTGGTTACTCGGTTTGATCACTATCTTGCCTTGATATGGGATGACCTCAAAACTATTTTCTATTACCACTTCTTTCCTCAAACGCTGATATCTCAAAAAGATTGATCTTTCATTCATCTTGAGTAGGTTTCTATGTCAGGTATGGAATATTCATCATGTTTCACATAGTTACGGTGCTTTTCAACACTTCTATCTAGTGATGAGCTTTCATGTGCTAGAAATTTCAAGGATGGGATCCATTATTCCATTCGTACGTAGGTGACTGTCTTTCATCTACCTACTTTTTCTACAATATTCAATTAGGCTCTTATCATTGATCGCAACCTAAGGGACAAAAATATTATTGGGTTTAAAAGATCAAAGTCATGAAAGTCCAGTAGTTCTTCCGGTGGCAAGAAATGTTATCTCGAGGTTTCTAGTCAGGGAAATGATAACCAGAGTATCTATTTCGATAGCTCAGTGGTGTGTCATCAGTGTTGATGATTAGGTAATAAGAAAAATCATTGTAACAAACACACAATGGACTAATGATCTTGATGTAACATGGGGAATCTTTAGTGCTTCTGGAGGACTTTTCAACCAACTTCGAGTGGGAAAAGATCCACACCAGATCCACCTTCAAGATCAAATTATTTTGCGCCAAATCAGGCTGGTAGTTGGAATAACGCCGACAGGTCTAGTTGAGGAGGAGGTTATGGCCGAGGTAACCAGACCCCAAATCACCAGCAGCATCAGTGGATTAGTTTTGAACATCGTAGTCCATATGTCTCATTGGGTTGTGGTTTTGGTCAGTTTCATGAACTACAATCGATACCAGAGGATCAGACTGTGGGACCATCTATAGTACGAGGTACTATTCTAGTAGCCTCTACTATTATATCTGCTTTATTTGATACATGTTCTTCACACACTTTTATTTATTTATCTATCATAGAGATTTTTGGACTTGAGATATAATATTAGTGTGGTGTAATGACACTAGGTACACTATTGGGGATACAGACAGAGGGCATATGCCAGTGTAGGGACTGTCCCCTTGAGGTAGGTAGTTACCCTTTCTTATGGAACCTCCTTTTCCTTGAGATGACAAGCTTCAATGTCATTCTCAAAATGTACGGATTGGTTCATTATTATTCTTTTGTAGACTGCTATCACTATAGGGTGTCTTTTACATCACCAGAAGGTAGAATTTATCTACATAAGGGTGAGTGAGATGTGTAGTATGGTAGAACTGGACTGAAGCATAATGGGCTAGGTAGAGTGACCATATAGATTTCCAATCTCTTCATTTAGGACTAGGGTTTATATCATGTTCATTTCCCTCTAGTAGTAGATTGTTTCAGGGATGTCTTTTCGGATGACTTTTCTGGAACTCCTCTAGAGAGTGTTGTAGATTTTATGATTGAGCTTCTTCTAGGGGAAGCTCCAATGTCCATTCCTTCATATAGTATGTCACTTACTAAGATTCATGATCTCAAGAAACAGCTAGAGGATTTAGAGGACGACAGATTTATATGTCCCAGTACATCCTCTTGGGGTTCGGCCATGATTTTCACAAAGATGTTGGATGTGAATTTACATCTAAGTGTGGATTAGAGATGGTTGAACCAACATATTGTCAAGAACCATTACCCAATTCCACAAATAGATGATCTCTTCGACTAGATCATAGGAGATAAAGTATTCTACAAGATCAACATGTGATCGGTCTATCAACAGGTGCGAGTTAGTCCACCAGACATACCACATACAAATTTTCGTAGTAGGTATGGTCTGTATGAATAACTTGTTATGACATTCGGTTTTATGAATATGCCTAATGTTTTCATGGTTCTGATGAATTGGGTTTTCCATCCCAATTTGGATTCTTTTTCCATGGTCTTTTTGGATGACATCTTGGTGTATTCTCACACTTTTAGTGACCATAACAAACATCTTGAGATTGTTATGAGTACACTGAGAGAGTATACACTTTATGCGAATATTTCTAAGTACCCCTTATGGATTAAAGAATATAACTTATCAGGTCATATTATCTCAGAATTAGGAGTCTCTATTGACCTATAAAAGTTTAGTACTATAGTTTTCTGGGAGCAGCCAAGAATGTGTTTGATATCAAGAGTTTCCTGGGGATTTTGAGATATTACCAGCATTTCATATAGGGATTTCCACATCTTGATACACCTCTTACTGATCTTACAGAGAAGGGTATAAAGTTCATGTGGTCCAAAGCATGTGGGAAATCCTTTCAGGAGTTGAAAGGGAGGCCTGTATCTGCACCTATTCCAATTATTCCAGATCCTGGAAAAGGTTATACCATCTTCAATGATGCATCTTGCATTGGCCTAAGAGAAGTACTAATGAAGGAGGACAAAGTTTTCATGTACATATCTTGGTAGTTGAGGCCTCATGAGGGAAATTACCAAACACATGACCTTGAGCTAGAAGCAATTTTCCATGCCATATGTTGCTGGAGACACTGTCTATTGGGAGATCACATTGTGGTATACACAGACCACAAGAGCCACAAGTATATATTTTATAAGGGTGACTTGAATCTCATATAGCGTAGATGGGTTGAAAATATTTAATCCTTTGATTTTGATCTTTCTTATACACCTGGAAAGGGAAATGTAGTCATTGATGCGCTGAGTCAGAAAACTCAAACACATTCCATTATGGAATCCTGTGATGAATGGAAGTTAATGGCCCACTTTTCTGAACATTATCTTGAGATTCATGACAGTCATGAGTAGTCTTATCTCTCATCCTTGAGAGTTACCTCTGACCTCCTTGAGAAGGTCAAGAGTAGATAGTTTTTAGATCCTAAAGGTTGGGATCTCCATGAGAGTATATCAATAGATAACCCACCTTTAGATTGGTTTATATACAGTGATAGAGTCTAATATCTACATGGACATATATGTGTTTCTACAAATATAAGATAAGAGTTTATGAAAGAGTCCCATGCTTCTCAGAGGGTAGTTCATCCAGGAATATCCAAAATGTATTGAGATATGAAATTCCAATATTGGTGGTCTGGGATGAAATATCAGATAACTGGTTTTATCACTAGGTGTTACACCTGTCAGTAGGTCAAGATAGAGCACCAGAGACCTGTAGGCTTTCTACAGCCACTTTTAGTCCTAGAATGGAAATGGGAATATGTTGTTATAGATTTCATAGTCATCTTACCTAGTTCACTGAGGGGTAGAAATGCTATCTGGGTTGTCATTCACTGACTAATGAATTCATCTCACTTCATTCCTATTAGGGAGACTTTATCAGTTAATGAGATGGGGAGACTATATGTCCATGAGATCACATGACTCCACTGGGTCCTTTGTACTATCATTTCCGATAAGGATGCTCGTTTCACTTCATGGTTCTGGTAGGGATTACAGAAGGATATGGCAACATAGGTGCTTCTATGTAAAACCTATCACCCTAAGACCGATGGACAATCAGAGCGCACAATACAGGTTCTAGAGGATCTTCTTTAAACATGATTCCATGATTTTGATGGTTCTTGGGAGAAACATATCCCTCTCATCGAGTTCGCCTATAATAATATATTTCAGGTGGAAATTTATATAGATCCTTTTGAGGCATTATATGTCAGGACATGTTGTTTACCCTTATGCTGGCTAGAGGCAGGTGAGGATGCCCTGCTAGGTCTTTATATCATTTAGGAGAATTTAGAGCAGGTTCAGTTGATCAGAAAGCATATGAATACTGCTCAGTCTAGACATAAATATTATGCCAATTTTGTTCAATGACCTCTTGAGTTTGAGGTCGGGGGTCATGGTTTCTTTTGGTTATATTCCATGATAGGGAAAAGACGGTTACAAAAGTAGGGAAAGATGTCGCTTTGTTCTGGAGGGCCTTTTGAAATTATAGAGATAGTCCGGCCGGTAGCCAATCAGTTGATTTTACCTCAGAGGTACCATTCCATGCACAACATATTTCATGTTTCATAGATTCAGCAATATCATGATGACCCATCCCACAATTTTGATCCTGAGGATGTTCAGTTAGATGTTGATGCTACCTTTGAGAAATATCCAGTACTCATCATTGAATGGAGCACGAAGGTTCTTCGAGGCCAGTCTGTCCCTCTAGTATGGGTATTATGGTACAACGACCGAGTATAGGATGAGACTTGGGAGAGAGAAGATAATATACATTACTAATGGTTATAGTTGTTCCCAGATAGTGTTTCTCCACCCTTGGAAGGTGAACTCAAGGACGATTTCTTTTAAGGGGGAAGACTGTAAGAACCTGGTTTTTCAGTTAGGTATGGATCCTTTAAATTTTTGTCTAAATCTTTTCTTCATGCCTAATATGGATACCTAATGAGTTAGAAAAGGTCTTAGGGGAGTTTGGAGATAATTCAGATCCCATAACCCATATTTTTGGGAGAACTGGGCAGGTCTCATGGTTAGATAAGAATTGGAGCATGGTATAGACAACCGTGTAGATTGAAATTTATGGACATAAACACTTCTCACAGTGTTCACATGGCAATGCAGACTAACCGTGCAATGTTCCCCTTTTACCCAAAAACCCTTTCATAGTTAGCGCATATTTTTTCAAACAGTGCAGACAAACCGTGCATAGGCTATTTTCTAAGTAAAATGTCCGAATTGTTCTTAATAATCTAATTGACCTCCCTATTCCTACCTAATCTATAAACCTACAAGATTAATCTATTTTTCTCAAAATTTTGGCCTTTTTGAAGATATATACAAGGGATCAAGATATCTCATTCATCTGGGATCCGATCGAGCTTTCGTCCCTCATGTTGGATGTGCAACGGTACGTACTTGAGTCCTCTTGATAAATTCTTCTTATATCTTTCTCTAAACCTAGATACGATGGTGTGAGTGTTTTATTATTTTTCATAGAACTACTTTGATCTGAACCAAATTTAGGGATAATACTAGAAGAGTAGATTCTTACAAGCCTAAGGTGGGTGGTCTATAATTCATCCCAAAAGGTTATTAATTTTGGATAATTCGCATGGGACCCGCCGATTTCATCGGGTACCGTTTGTTAAATTTATATGCCATGATTATACTCATTAGAACTGTATAATTATTATAATTATAAATATATGATTATTTTCTAATGGTTACACAGAAAACTCCATTCCTTCCATGTCTAATGTTATACCATATTTGGGTTTTAAGTGTTTTGACATATTTAAGACACCGTTCTGGTGTGCCTGGACTTGACCCCTTAAATGGTAATATTTTTTATATTAAATTTCTTTTTCATGAAATGAATTGAATAATGGAAAGTACCATGTATGATCACCACTTGACCCACCTAAGGCAAGTTATTAAATTTGAAAATTAAATGTGATATGTGGATTGGAAAGTATACTAAGTATATGACTTGGCCTTAAATGTAAATAAGAATTGGTTGCATGTCCATATCACCAAATTACATGATGATGAAAGGCAGTGGAGTAAACCTTAATGAATGAATATTCATTGAATGTATTAAAAAAGGGTTGCATGCTACTTGGCCTTGTCACACTAATGAAAGGAAAGGATTGAACCAAATGAACTGAATGAATAACTATGACTTGATTAAATGGTTTCATGCTACTTGGACTTATCAAACTAAAGAAAGGTATGTCTTGAACCTTATAATATATTATATGACTTCATTATAGAAATAGGAATGGACGAATCAATCTTGCCTTAGATTCCTAGGGGAATGCCTTGAGCACTCGAGGACCCATTCTAATTTCAACGACGATTTTCTTAGGTTGAGACCCACCTAGAACCCTGTCCTTGCCTCTCTTGGATGCCTAATATAACAACATTGGGCCCCCCCCTCATGCAGCACTATATGATTTGTTGGATACACTCCTTGGATCCATCATTCACAAGTAGGTTCCACGGTTAAAGACCATAGATCCCAGTATTTTCTTTTCCCCGTTTTACCTTGGATGCACTCCTTGGACTCAATAGGTATATCATTGTGGAATGAATTGGACTATTCTCCTTGTATTACACTTTTACCCCTTATCTAGACTCAGATACTACTGAGTTAGTGTCCCTTGAGGCTTTTGTTTCCTTGGTTATTACCTAGGAACTTCATTATTAAATATCATTGTAGGTTACCTTATTACATATTGGGAACTTTACTATTATTAACAAGTGATTTATTGATAAATTGGTGGCAATAAAGTAATGAATTGGTTACATGTTCAGACAAAAGATGAGGGCTAAAGCAAGTACTTGTGTATTTAGTTACATTGTACTTTTTTACATTATACATACATGCCTGCTAACTGTTATATTCCATTACACGAGTCAGATGTTATAGACACCATTGGTGGTGTCCCACTGAGATTTATATCACACCCTCTCTGGGAACCATTTGGTACCCATAGAAGATTACATGACTGCATGTGTTGATAAAGGGAAGCACACATCTTCGAATACTTGATTGCTTTCTCTTTAGGTTAGAGCTTGATAGCCGAGGATTGATTTGGATCTTGGGATGATTGGGATAATATTTTGTTTTACTTTGTGCTTTGTGGAACATGTTATGCCTGCTATCTTGTATCCATGTTTCCCTATTTTCAAGTAACATGAAATATCATCATCAGTACTTGAATTTTATTCCATTTATTCAGTAATTATTATCCATGTTATCTATTACTCTTGTCTCCTTCTGATATTTACATATATCTCTTCTTCTATTTATTTACTTATTCTTATACATCTTTTACGATATACATTGCTAATGAGGGAATAATCTCCCCACATACATACTCTAGGCCCTCATTACTAGTCGGTAGCCTTTAAAATTTAGGGAGATGCGCTTGAGGTGATGTGGACCACTGGGCTCGGGGCACCTTTTACGTGGCATCTGGGTCGAGGACTTTATAGAAAATAAGGGAGAAGACGCGTTGAGTATGAAAAATCATGGAGTTTTTACCCAAATAATGATTGAGAGGGATCCAATGTTCATTGACCTAGAAATGATAGATATGGGAATTTCAAAGGAAGGCACATCATCAACCACCTTTGAAATGATTACAGACCACCTTTATTAGAGAAGATAAATAATTATCAATATGACGATGTGGAATTTCAGAAGAGGATTAAAGTGTGAATGAATGAAAATTCACACACTTTTTTGTGAAAAAAGTGTTTTAAAACTTGTAAAGAGGCTATGTGTTCCATATATTCATGATCTGAAAAGATAATTGTTAGAAAATGATCATAGATTAAATTTCTCTATATACCCTGGTAGCATAAAGATGTATAGAGACCTGAAGGAATATTTTTGGTGGGATAACATGAAGTGTGAAATTACTTATTATGTGTCAATATGTTTGGTTTTTCAAAAAGTGAAATCTTTGAGGCAACATCCTAAATGAGTCTTACAACCTCTTCCTATTCTTGTGTGGAAATGTCATGAAATTACAATGGAATTTTTCATGGCACTTCCAAAGACTCCAATAAAGAATGATGTAATATGGGTTATCATTTATTGCCTAACCAAATCATCACATTTCATTACTATAAGAGAATTATTTCCTCTTGAGAACCTCGTAAGGATATATATTAATGATGTTGTAAGACGTCATGGTGAAACTCTATCGATGTTTTCTGATCGAGAACTATGATTTACATCAAAATTCTGGAAAAGTATTTAAAAGGCTCATAACACTGATCTTCATTGAGCACTGACTACCATCCTCAAACTGATGGAAAGTCTGAAAGAATAATTTAAAAATTGAATATGAGTATAGGACATGCTCACTTGACTTTCAAGGTATGTGGGATCAGTAATTACCTTTGTTATAGTTTTACTACAACAATACTTTCCATTCAAGTATTCAAATGGTGTCGTATGAATAATTATATGGAAAGAGATGTTGTACTCCAACTTTTTGAGATGAATTTAGTGAAAGGAAACTCATAGGCTCAAAACTTTTTGAATAAATGACAATAAAGTAAAAGGCTATTCAGGCTCACATTAAATCAGCTCAAAGTAGGTAGAAGAGTTATACTGATAGTCAGAGAAAAGATTTAGATTTCCAAGTGATAGATCATGTTTTCATGAATGTATCTACATGGAATGGTGTTATAAGGTTTGGTAAGAAAGGGAAACTGATTCTTGGGTACATCAAAACCTTTGAAATTCTTGAAAGGGTTTGATTTGTTGATTACCATTTGGAAATTTTTCCAAATCTCTCAAAAGTGTATGATGTGTTTCATATATCTCTACTAAGTACATGCATGTACCAATGCATATTATCACCTCTGATGAAATAGAGTTGCAACATGAAATTTCTTATTGTGAAGAACCTATTCAGATTGTTGATACTAGTGAATAAGTGTTGAGAAATTGAATGACTCGATAGGTAAAGGTACTTTAGAGAAATAAAAAAATAGAATAAGCAATTAGGGAGCAAGAGGATTCTATGAAGTAGAACTACCCACATATTTTTTAGAAGGTGAAACCCCTAAAATTTTTTAGGATGTAATTTTTGTTGGAGAGAAGAATGTATCACCCCAATAATTTACCATATTTTCCTTTTAGAATAAATTCACTTTTTGTTGATAGCTTACAATGCACACAACATCGAGTTCGAACACACCATGATCTATTAAAAAAGCCATTTAAATGGCAGTTATTAATAGTATTCACTATATTATGAAATTTATGTATATTCCATATAATTCTTTTTAGACAATTATAAAGGAACAAATCCATTTTATATTCATAAAATCTATATTTTAAAAAAGTATTTTTACTAATGGTGCACCAATTTAAAGAAATTGGAAATTTAATAAATTTTATTTTGGTAAATAGACTTCATTTTTTAATTCATAATATCAAAATTATCTTAGATTGATTTTTTTTTTGTATTTTTCTGAGAGGTTTCATTTTTTTGATGAATAGTGAAAAATACTGTATTACAGTTTAACAACTGAGTTTTCATTTCAAATTATTTTAAATTTATTTTTAAAGTAACAATAGATCTAAAATACCTATAATAATCCAAATTAGTTCCTTTTAAAAAATTTTATATTAAAATTATATATAAAAACTTATTAAACTTTTGAACAAATCTTTTACCCGCCTTCTCGCCACATCTGTGGGATTAATGCTAAACTTAATTTAGCCATTTATGTGAATCAAATTTTGTAAAATGGAAATACTTTTTGTAATAATTATTAAATTTTTGTTCCAATAGGATAAACATAATTTTTTGGGAATAATATTTTTTGAATTTTATCTACCACACTTAAGGGTAAATCGGGTAATTAAAGGTAAAAATAATCTTATAATCTTATAAAATTATTCTAAAGCTTGTACTAATTTCATTGGATAAGTGAATATAAACCAAAATCAACCATAGGATGAAATTATGATCCTTTATACACCAATTTTTTAGATTACGACATTTTTTATATTTTATTTAAAAAAGAGTTAAATATGTCATAATAAAATTTTAATAAATATATAATTTTTAATATAGGGTTATACTTAATATAAATTAGATTATAAATAGTAATTTTAAATATAATAAATTTATATCCATAATGAAAATTTATTTTTAATTACCAGATAATAAATAATTTAATTAAGGCCTTTAATAATAATGATGGAGTAATTGTTTAATTAATGAAAATATAAAATAAATTATATTAAAAATATTAAAATAAATATAATTTTAAATAAAAAATTACATAAAATAATTTTATAGATATTATATACATGTTATTTATATATTAATTGTGTTCATTTAAATTTATAATATTGTTATGATATTTTTAAAAAGAAAAATAACGAATAGTATCGAAATTGACATAAATGATACTTTAAAATAAATAACAATTTATTAAATTATATAAAATTCATAAAAATATAAATTTATACCCAATAAATTTAATAATTTTATATATGTCATCAATGATCCATTTTTCATTCTTTTGGAATTTTATAGTAACTATATTAAGCCCTAAATAATAAAAACACATGTTGTCATGATAAGAGTGAAAGGAATTGATTTGGGGTTAAAATAAAAAGACAAGGGTAAAAATATATCCTAAACCAGAATAAAAATTATATCTTGATATTATTTCTACCCATACTCATGTTATATTCAAAATAGATAACTTTGTATCTATTTTAAATTGAAAAAAAATGTGTAGTTATTTAATATTTTTAGGGATTACAAGAGTGCCCCTCCCCTCTCTTATAAAAGGAACCTCCTCCCTCAATTCCTCACACCGGTTTGAGCCTTGTTTCTCTACCAAATACTACCCATTTCCATTATAAAATTCCCTATACAAATCTTATAGATTATGGTCTTTTAAAAACACCAACCCTAGTGTCCCTAAGAGGATATCCAAAGGAGGTTCTTTAAAGAAGAGGTAATAATCTTTATTAACTGCTTAAAAATTATTTCTTTTTATACTTCCTCTTCATACGTTTTTTAGATTTTAAATTAATAAACCTAGTAAAATATATATTCATATATTTTATTATTTTAATGGGACAACCATATTTATATTTTTATCCACCTTATGAAAATCAATATCACCATGCGTGTGTACTTATGACTTACAGTCTTCATGCTTTGGGGTAATTTCATTCATCACCACATTATTTAGATGGGTATAATGATTAATTTAATGTGTATGAATAAAAATATGACATGATATTGATTATTTATAATTAATATACCTTAAAATTCCATACCACTTTACCATTAAGGGAATGATACCACCCCTCGTGCGTACGTACGACCTACCGTCTCCACAACGAGATGAGATTCAATATCTATGTTAACCATTGAAAAATGATTATAAAAATGTATATGATCGGTGAATATAATATTTATGAACCTAATATCATTATTTATATGAATAAAATATATCCTATTCATAGGAAACAATATTTACATGACATAGAAAACATAAGGAAATAAATCATTCAACACCTGAATCAATAGTAATAATGAAATATTCTTACCAAAATGATATAATAGGATCAAATATGATATCATAAAAATTAATATAGTTTGGGTATAATATAATAAAATTATTTTACCACTATACAAGTGGTTAACTCACCTTAAACTAGAGGAAATTATAGGGTGATGGTTAATTTTGAAATCTAATTTTTATTCAAACAATTTTATACGTAATTATTTACTAGGGAATATTTATCATTCAAGTCAATGTATCTTAAAATGTATTTACAAATATTCTTAAAATTATTATAAAATTGATTAAATTTATTTTAACCCAAATTTGAGTTTGTATAAAATGTTTTGAAATTAATTTTTTTCATTTTCCAAACAGGGTACTTTATAAATTTTTCGATGGAAAGAATATTTTTGTTAGTTTATGAGGAATGAGAGGATTTTTCTGTAATAATGACACCTTAACATTTTTAAGATTCCCTTAAAATATTATAAGATTATTTTAAATATAAATGTTTTATTTTTATAATTTTATGGGTTTTTGATGATTTCAAATTAAAAAAGGTGAATTTCTCTCAATAAATTTTAAATGATTTTATTAGATTATTTTCATATATGTCAACATTATTTGTTGGATTTTATGATTATTTGAGGTTTATTTGTTATGATACAATCTACCAGATTGAATTGAAGGGTTTAGGATTTTTTTGAATATGAATGTGTTATTTTGATACAATTCATGGTTTATGGTTAATTTATAAACACTTAGTATACTTGTTTTAATAGTAATGTTTATGTTGGATATGTTTAACTCTTTTCATATTAAGAATGCATTGAACTTAGTAAGTGATGGACGGAGCCTGTTATAGGCCCTCGATGCATCGATTTGTCTAATGAGACAAACTAGTTGGTTTTTTATCAATTTATGTATGGTGTTTTGGCTAAACCCTTGACAATATGATTATAATGAACACCATTATGTATTCCCTCATTATGAGATTAGTTATTAATATTACATGTGATTAGTCAACTAGTAGAATATTCATGTGAATGTTTTTATGGAATTATTTTATTTATTCTTGAAATAATATGATAAATATTATGATTAAAAGGACTGTATTTCAGTTATATACCATTATATAAACATTTATTATTATTTATGATAGCTTCTTCTATATTATTTTCCCTTATGAGAATCTGATCTCACCCCATTCTTATGTTTCATTTTCCCCAAGATGAGAAGATGTATATTATAAATGATATGAAGGGTTAATCTATGAGAATCATGATGCTCTAAGGATTCTATATGTTTTAGTTTAGATTTTTGAATTGTAATTTTAGGATCATGCATGTAATCTTTTTTTCCAAAACTGATAAACTGATCGGTTCTTTGGGATTCAATAATTGAAACTATTCCAATGTAATAAAATAATGAACTGGGTCTAGGATTTTGGGGTGAAATCATTATATTTTTAACTAGAAATTTATTTCCCACCCACTTTTTTTGATATAATGGTTCATATGGTGATTCATATGGTTTGTGAGATAAAAATATGTGGTCCCGTTTATTTACATTGGTTGTCTCCTTTTTGAATATATATGATAATTTGGAAGGGATTCATTAGAAATACTTATCGAATGGAGGCCTATATTTTTAAATAATATGTATTAAAAGAGGTGATTGAGTTATATAATAATTATTTATAGGATTTGGAGCATTTGGATATCCCTATATATCTACATATGACAGTTGATTGTGAAGGTAAAGGGATTCAAGGCTTAAAGGTAAAGTTCATTTCACGTGATGAAGTTATGCAAGAACATTTATAAAATTTTAACAACAAATATGAGGTTCAAACATATATTTCATCACATATTTATAAATTAAAGGTACAATATCTAAAAAAATGAATAGTAGTTAATGATTGAGCATAAAAAAGATATTTGTTTAATGGTTTAAAAAGAATGAAATCATAGATAAATCTGTATCAAAAACATTGAAATGGTTGGAAGGGGGACCATTTATTAATGTAATGACATGTATAGGTTTTGATATTAATGGGTATACATTTTACGAAAAATATTATGATGAAAAGAGAATTGGTCAAAATAATTAGGTAATTGTCGTCACTAAATCACAACATTTTTCAAGTGAAAAATATTTTTTTTATCAATGACATATTTTGGTGTTCCCATGGATATAAGGGAAATTTTTTATAAAAAATTTCAAGTCACAATGTTTAAGTGTAAATGGGTTGATAGTAATAGTGGTGTGAAACAAGATGATTACAAGTTTACGCTGGTTGATTTAAAAATATTTAGTTGCAAAGAGGAACCATTTATCATTGTGAATCATGCGAAGAAAATATTTATATGTCATTAATCTATTAAATGATCAATGGTCCATTGTTTCTCAAGGGAAATTAATTCATTTTGATAATGAGGATGTTGATGATATTATAGATTTATATGAGGCTTATTTTTCAATTACATGATTTCCAGATGATAAAAATGACTATAATTCAAACATGGCTCATGCTATATGAAATGAACATGCTGAAGGGATATGGTAAAACACTAAATTACACTCCTAATTACTGGGGTAAATATTTATTTTTCTTAAGTTTACATGTGTAAAAACTCTTTTTTTATTAATTATTGAATATATAATTATATATATTCAATTACTTATAATATTTTTGTGATAAATTTTATATTATTTTGTTATGGTTAAAAAAAATTTGATTGAAAAAATCGAAATAAATTGTTATGTTTTGGTTAAATTTACACATATAATTTTTTTTAACAATGATATTTAAATTTATAAATGTTATTATTATCTTAGAATTTATATTTATATATAATATTTTAGCTCTAATATTCATTGTTTGATAATCATGGAATAATTATTATTTTATACACATACATATGTATGACACAATTTCTTTATTGATATATTTTTTTCATCATTGTTTTTAAATATTCACTTTTATAAAAATATGCAGGTACACATAATATCTTCACATTTTCCTATTTCAATTATAGACACATAGGAAGTGGAATAATTACTGAGTTATATAGAGACCCTTTATTTTTAGATATTAAAATTTCATTACATATGTAGAATACTTATACAGATAGACACCGAAAGATCGTAGTTGGTATAATGCCTTTGGAAACATGGAAACATAAAACTATTATATATGTGAGATAAGTTATCTCTAACTAGGTTCTTCATGACTAACACCCTTCTTAGACACATTAAACATAATAAATATCTTCATAACCTGGGGAAGGAAACATAAAAAGTGGTGAGATAAAATGATCAGTAAGGTTAAACAAGGGAGTCATGTAAGCATAAACATGAGAATTACGGTATGTTAGCATGATCATGAAAATAGAAGATCATAACATTAATATCAAGGATCATATACATGAATCATGGAATAAATCTTGGCAGCTCATAAGACATGAATCAAAGGAAGTAAAGGAAATAAGACATGAAAACATAACATATGAGTAAGACATGGAATTTTGGAAACAAATAAGCATATACTGATATCCATAGTAGCCAAGGCATCAATGCTAAGACCAAATTAGTGGGAAAATTCCTTTACTGAATCGAGTTAACCCCTATTCCATCCCAATATTACTGAACCAAGTAAACCCTCATTCCATCCTTATATTAATAAACCAGTTAAACCCTCATTCTAGCCCTATATTACTAAACTAAGTAAACAGTCATTCTAGCCATGTCTATCTCATGAGATATAAATCTTTACCCAGTTCATTTGAGAGAGATATAGGTCCCACCCATCACATAATGAAATCATACATACATATGAGATAAGATCATAAATAATCATATCATAACCCATGAAATGATATGGGTATCATAAACATTTAAACATTTCATACCCTGTGGAAAGGAACTGGTTTCATAATCATTTCATTATAAACATTACCCATGAAAATAAGTGGGTTTCAAAAGAATATAACCCGTGAAAGAGAAATGGGTTTAATAACATCCTTCCATAAAAAAATCTATTTAGAGAAAGAATATGAATGGAGAAATTGAGTTATTTTCCTAAAAAGGCATGATAAACATCAATGGATGTTATATTAGAAGAGAAATAATTTTAAAAGGTCTAATAAAATCATTTCTTGAGGAAAATAGCTTTTCTTCTTTGAAAAATGGTTTTTAAAACATAAAACCTTCTAAAAACCTTTTTGTTTAAAAATATATTTGTAAAATTATAAAAGAATATTTGAAAACAATAAAACAATTTTAAAATACCTTTTCCTGGAAAATGATCTTTAATGATCGATAGGAAACATTTTTGAAAACATGGTTTTTGAATACAATAGATTTTCGACCGAAGAAAGAGATGGTCAGATTTCACTAAAAGCATTATATTAAGTACTAAAGAGTGGGAAAATAGTACTAAAAAATGAATATATCTTGACTAAATAGAGTATATAAAAACTCATGAACAATCTGGAAAGATTTTATAAAAGGAATCATAAACAATAACAGTCTCAAATAACGATAAGATTGTCTCAATAAACTCTTAAAACTTGGTTACTTGGGATCATACTCTCAAAGAAATAAAATTAAATTACATGAAGCTTAAGATATCATAAAAATAAATAGATTCATGATATAATATATAAAAATGGAAGTATATACCCCTCAAAAAAGAGTTTAGGTGCATAACACAACATGAGTCTCAAAGAAGGAAAATTGAGAAAAAACTGTTTTACCAATTATAGGTTCCAGGCGCAGCGGAAGCGCATTGATTGGTTTTCCCAACATTAATTTTAATGTTAAACAATGTTTAATCTGAGATCCATCACGATGTAAAATGCCAAATCTTCAGAATAGAATGAATAAAAAAAGGAGGGAGTCACAAAACTATAGAGATAGGATCATCATATGTTGGTTATAATTAATTTAATTAATTCAAAAGAATTATCTTGGTGGAATTATTTCTTCGTTGATGTCTCCGGTCACGATCCTGTGATCTGTCATTGTGTCATAGAATCTAAGTGTAGGATTCCTCTAGTGGTGATCCACAGGTGTTCCACGTATCTCTGGACATCACCGAAGGGATCTCTGGGTGTTAGCGCGGAAGAACCTTCGCTTACGAGGTCCGCCTTTGATCGCCTTGATCCAATGGAGAAGGATCTCTCTTGGTGTTGAGAACATTCTTGGAAAAGGAGTTCATTCGGCCTTGAAAGAATTCTCTTGAATTTTTGTACACAGTGATTAGAAAAAAGTGTTGGGGTTGTGAGGATATTTATAATCGGCTTTGAGGTTTATAGAGTTATGATAATAAATAAACGCATTACGCAATTTATTTATTTCATTAACTCTTATAGAAAACCCCCATGTCGAATCATTAATTCCTTGACATGCACCCACAAGGATTATAATAAACATCATTTAATAAAAAAAATATTATTTCCTCAAAATCTCGACTGGAAAAACTACACGGCATGTAATCATAAATACACGGCGTGTACTTGTTTTTAGTCATAAATTTTACATTTAGTCATTAGTTAAATTTAATTTTACCTTAAGTGATGTAATTAATTTTAATTACTTTCACTAATATTTTTGTAAAAAAATTAAGTTTAAATTATTATAAATTATAAATTATTATTATTACAAATATTTAATTCATTTTCAAAATTAAAACAACTTAATTGGTAGAAATTAATTTAAATTTAATCCGGCTGACGGGACGATACTGTGGGTTTTTAATATAAAAATGATGAACATTTTGATAAGTTTTTATATCCAATTTCAATGTGAAATTGGTTACAATAAACTAAATTGGATTAATTAATAATATTATTATATAATTAAACTTTTACAATAATTTAAAATATAATTTAAACTTATAAATAAATTAGACTAAAAAGTAGTTTTGAACTAAAATTCAGTATTTATCATTATTCATTAAGAAATTAAACTTCACAAAAAAATACCAAAACTTCACCCTAACATAATTATTATGTTAAAATTTAAAATATAAATTTTATTTTGACATATTAAATCTATATATATTCCAAAAAATTTTTTTAAAACGGGTTCACCATTAAAAGGCAGTAAAAATTCCTTATTAAAAATATAGTTTTTAAGCATAAAATTGGGTTTGATCTTATCTTATTTCTATAAAAATATATTGAATTGATATAAAAAATATTTGATTTAAGATATAACATATATATGAAATTAATATAACTCACTAATTAATTTAATTTACTAGGGTAAAACAACTCTGAGACTATATTAATATTTTTCTTTATATTTAATTGGTTTTCATTTCTAATTAATTGGTATACTATGAATTCATATTATATTTTTTTAAACTATATATTTTCATAAATTAATAAATAATATTAATAATATATAATTAAAATCTAGGTTATATATTATTATCTTAAATAATAACATTATTTTTCGGTTAACTCATTCTTGCGTGTTACACAAGCCATCGAGGAAAGTCATTGTTGCGTGTAACACAAGATAAAATCAGTGTTACATGTAGATAAATATAAATTTTTTTTGCATGTAGTGCATTCTCAACTTTATTTTTCATATAAAATAATCCAAACATATATCTTTAATATAAAATAAACTATTTTTAGTGTTGCATGAAATGAAAAACATCAAAAAGGTTAAATTAATTCGAAAAAAATAATTCATAAAATCTAAGGGTGTTAAATTATACCCCACATAAAATTAATTTCACCCTAGAAATTAATATGGGTTATAAAAGGTTTAATAATTGATATTTTCATTCATATAAACCCAAATCATAAAAAATAATACTAAAACTTTCCATAAAAAGGGAATGTTGGGACCAAAACAGTTACCAAAAGTAACATGTAACTGGGTTTCCACATAGGAGAATGTAGGTTGGGAGTGCAGATTTGACATGGAGTAAAATCATAAATATTTATATGGGGTGATTGAGGTCATCAATCAAAAACAAGTTAATGATCAATGAAAAGTTTAGGACCTCAAATTCATAAATCTATGTTGATTTAAAGGCCACCAGTTCAACAAAAATTTTACTATTAGAATAACCCAGTTTTTTGATCATTATCCTAATGTTGAGTAATTATTTTATTGAACATCAATATAAGGAAATATAATTTCATGATATATTTATATAAATAAAATTTCATTCATTATTTTTTCTTTTATCTATTTCTAATTCTTCCATTACTTCAAGAAATGGATGAAAAAAAATTAAATTTGATTCCTAAATTACTAAAAGACACTTTTAGCAGATCATATGGCCCATAAAAGAATGTAAATTATAACTATTTGTCTCTAAATATTATTTAAAATCAATATGTTTAATACTTTAATCTTTAATCATAAAAAGTAACTCAAATGGTTAATCATTAATATTTATTCAAAAAAATTATTACACATTAACTGGGACATCATGTACACCAGTGGTAAGCATAAAACCCTTATCATCCTTCAGTCATGGGTCCAAGACCCATGGCCTTGCCAGACTTGATTGGTTGTTACCTGGTATACATGATTTAATTTTATAAAACTACACTAATATAATTTATAAAATAAATAATATAGACATCCTTGAAATAAGGTTAATCACTAAATAACCTATTAAATAAGGTTTTCAATACAAACACAGTACATAAATAATTCCTCTGAAGTTTAAATTAAAATTTTCATGAATTATGAACCTTATAACACATATAAAATATGAAAATAAATAAGTTTAGAAATAGTCATGAAATTATCTTAACATTTATTCCCATGTATATCACAAAGTATCTATTTGTTGTTTTATTCAAAACATGTGAATACCCTCATCATATATTCTATTAAAACATGGTAATAACCTGAATTTCCTTAAATACTTCTGGAAAACATGTATGCTTCCTTATTACATATATTACTTGATATATTCCATAAGTCCAAGAAGTTTTAAACTTCATCCATGATAGCATAAAAAGCTTGTCAACAAGTCCTTAAGTAGTTCTAATGTAATCAGTACCATCCAATTTACTTATATCCCACATATCTTTATCCAAAAAACATTATCGTAACATAAGGAACATATTAATTATTTTCTTCCCCTTAATAATGGTTTTTCCATGGACATAAACTTGACATCAAATCACATTTATATTTCATCAGAACCATTCAACGTATTCTTGAAAATCATTAGAAAAAAACATAAACATCAAAATCCTTATTTATTTCAACTTTCATATAACATAATTCTTGAATACAAATATATAAAAAAATTTATTGTTACACTTCATCCATATTACATTAACAAGGCTACCTCATCCTGTTACACAATATCCATTTCATTTCAGATTTAATCTATATTTTATTCACCATTTGTAATGTAACAATTACTCGCACCACCTTGTTGGTTCCCTTTTGGAGCTTTCATCTTGGGACATTGAGTTTCATAATGACTATTTACTTTACACTTAAAACACTTAAACATCAATAACATCTAAGGGATGATAATATTCTCATCCATTTTGTTTACTGAACTCTTCATTTTTACATTGAAGTCACTTACTTTATGTCCTTCTTTTCCACAGTTAAAACATATTGTTGTTCCTCTGAGAAATAAACTTTGGTGATTTTTTACACATTCTTGACACAAAGGAAACCAAATATTCATTCCTCCATGTTCTACATTACCCTAAATCTTAGTGAAATCCTCATTTCTCTACCTTTTTGAGTCTGAGAGTTGTTTAAGGTAAAAAAAATTAATCATTTTTTTGTGAAAACTGATTAGGAATGATCACAAAATCTTTCACTCCAGCGATCATCCCACTTGTCTTCCCATCAGAAAATCATCCATAAAATTCAACATTAATACATTTACTTATGGTTCCCTCCATTTACTAAAAACAAAATCATAGTGTGAGAATTACTAATCATAGCAGAAAACCACATAGTCAGGAAAACAATTACTTATAGGATGTATAAATCATGAGACCTTCCTTAATATATGACACCCTAGGTTCATCCTAGGTTATTCATAGACAACTTATATTTACATCCTTTATGATGGTTCATGAAGAGTTTTGTGAATTCCCAAATTATTCCCCTGGGAGTTTCAAATCAGGTGTGCAACAAGGCCCATTGTTATGTACTAGATTACCTCGAGTCAGGCTCCGAACATCTTTTCGGTGTTTTTACCCCTAGGTACATCTGTGCTAGATACACATCCACATGTAGTATCTAGAGAGGGATGTATTTCTAGAAAACCACTCACTCTATCCCTTACCAAAATTATAGGACATTTTCCTAAATTTTAACTCATCCTTAAACTTATCCTTAGAGGCATCCCTATATATATCCTTATAAATGTACATAGGTATATCAATAAAGTTTTCTCATCCTAGTTTCCAAAGTTTAACTAAATTTTTTCTTTGATACCGAATATAGTGACCATAAATTTTCAAGAATTAAAATTACATAAAATATTCAGAATACATAAAACATTATATAAATAGATACCTAAAAACCATACTAGTTTATTGCCTTTAGAAACATGGAAATAGGAATATTGGTATATAAGTGAGTTAGATTATCTCCCACTAAGTTATTCTTGAATAGCACACTTCTTAGACACATAAACCACAATATATATATCTTCATAACATGAAGAAGGAAAAATAAAAATGAGTGAGCTCAAATTCTTAGTAAGGATCAACAAGGGAGACATGTAAGAATAAATATAAGTATAAGGGTATAGAAATGCGTTTCTGAAAATAGAAGATCATACCCTATATATCAAAGATCATAAACAAGAATAATGACATAAATATTTTTATTTCATAAGACATTAATCATATAGAAATAAATAACATAATCCATGAAAGCATAACTTGGGAATAAAACATGGAATTGTGGTAGACATATAATCATATAATATTATTTCCATAGTATCCAAGGAATCATTTCCAAGACCATATTAGTAGTACGAGTTCACTCCCCATACCATCTTGGTAGTTATAGTTTACTCCCATGTCTATATTAGTTTCATGAGTTCACTCCTCATATCATCTTGGTAGTGATGGTTCACTCCCATGTCCATCTTAGTAGTGAAGGTTCACTCCTGAGACCATCTAAGTCTATATCATGAGATATAAATCTTTACTCAATGCATTAGAGGGAGATACAGGTCCCACCCATCTCATAAAGAAATCATACATAAATGTTACAAAAAAATAATAAACAATAATATCTTAACCAATTAAATTAAATGGTTATCATAAACATGTAAACATATAATAACTTGTGGAGAAAAAATACATGTTTCATAATCATTTCATCATAAGTATAACCCATTAAAGAGAAACAGATTTCAAAAACATATAAACCATGAAAGATAAATGGGTTTCATAAATAACATGAAATTAAGCACAACCCATTTATAGAAAGAATATGAATGGTACTTTTAGATTATTTCCTATAAATTCACAAGTAACATCATCCTATGCCATATTATATAAAAAATAATTTTGAAATATCACTCAAAAACTTTTCTTGAGGAAAATATAATTTATTATTTGAAAAATGATTTTTAATACATAGAACCATTTAAAAATAATTTTCTTATAAAAATACATTGAAGAATTATAAAGAATACTTGAAATCTTTTTGAAAATCTTTTTCCTTGAAAACTTATAAAATAAGATTCAAAAACATTTCAAAAACATCTTTCTTTGAAAACATCTTGAAATATTATAAATAAATCTTGAAAACATTTTGAAAACAATTTATTTTAAAATAAAACTTAAAAAACTTTCTTAAAAATGAACCTTGTAAGCATACAAATTATTCTTCACATAATTGATGGTGGAAAAATTTGTACATGTCATATGGGTAAAAAGAACATTCCTTTTGCATGGTAAAAAGGGTAGAAAAAATCATTGTTTAGAAAGTGACAAAAATATTCATTTTAAAAAATTAATAAAATAAAATAATTGGGAAAAATTTCATTTAATTATTATATGATAACAGTATAATACTCTTAGAAGCACTTTTTAGAAGACATGGTTTTCATGGAACACATATTTCCGACCAAAGGGAGGGTAATGGTAGGCTTTATTAAAAAAAATTCTTACTATTTTATGTAATAAAGAGTGGAATAATGGTACCAATACATGAATATAACATGAAATAATATATTATAAGGAAACTCATGAGATTTATTATGAAATGGATCACAATATTTCATCAAACGAAGTATAATCATTAATAATCTTGACAAATGATGAGATTGTTTCAATAAAATCTTACTAATTGGTAACTTGGGATCACACTCTCCATGTAAGAAAAGGAAAATTAAATAAATAATAAATTTCATGAAAATAATTAGATTCATCATATAATATTTAAAATTGAATTATATACACCTTGAAAAAGAGTTTTGGTGCATAATAAAACATAAGACTCAAAGAAGGAAAACTGAGACAAAACTATCTTACCGATTTGGTAAATTTTGAAAATTAAACCCCATGAAATAAATTTCTTCGAGTGGATATTTAAATAGAAATAACAGTAATTATAATATGAATATAATAAATTTATGGTCATTACATACATAACACAAAATAAGTGAGTGGTGAATAATGCATCTATCTCACATAAATTAAAGTGAGATGAAATTTCCCTTACCTTGTGTCTGGAATTTCACTGTACTTATTAAGAAAACCTATATAATAAATATAAATTTATAATATATATTTTATAAAACCAAATCATTATATCTAATACCACATATAATTTTATTATTACCTTATATTACCCTCTGGTTAATAATCCTATGTTAAGGTTTCACTTCGGGTAATATCCGCTTTGTTCTTCGCATGTGTCTTAATTTGTTATATCTTCAGTAATTATAATTATATAATGGTTCCATAATGTAAAAAATGATATAAATATAATTTATATTCAGTATATTTTCATTATAATAATCTATATAATATGGAATTATTAAATGGAATACACCGTTTATGGAGACGGTAAGTCGTATGTACGCATAAATTTTGTTTCCATTTCTATCGTCGTATTGAAAGAAAGAAAGAAAATGGAATATATGTATATATGTATATAATATAATTAATGTAGAATTATAATTTTATATATCATATAATTTCACTAAATATATCCTTAATACATTCCATGTATTGTTTGAATGAATCACATCTCTTTGAGGGGGTGATCGTCCACACTTCCTTAAACGAAATTATCATATTTACACCAAATGGAAAGTAAAAAGATATATGTTTTAAAATGAATAAATAAGATTAAATACATAATAAATATAATATATTAAATATATAAACATATTTTCCATCATATTTTCCACCATGATATGAATTAAAATAAAAAAGAACAATCATCTTTTAGTGAGGTGATAGTTTGTCGTACAACTAAACAGTATGTTTATTGCGCATTATATAGAGGTGTGTGTAATTTTAGGTCAAAAACATAGAATTAAAACATCATATTATATTTAGGATATATGTTTTAATTTAAAATCTTGTAATAAAGAGATTGTATGTGTGGATAAAAAAAATAAAAGAAAGAATCTTGAGAGAAGACGTTACCTCTTAATCGGGTAACTCCTTTTGGTTTGTTCCAAAAGAATTCATGGAATTTATTTATTCCCAAGGGGGTGTTTATAGGATGAAGTGAGGTAATATTTAAGATTATTTTAATATAGTTTAGGTGAGACAATGGTCTTGAGGGGTGTGGGTAAGTGGGAGGATATGAGTCATTTTTATAGTGGAGGAGGAGTGATACTCTTATAAATATTTGAAGAGAGAATTCCAACCACATTTTTCATGTTGAAAGTGGATAAAATATTTGAAAAAAGTATATAAAATATACTATAGGGTATAAATATTTCTAGATAATTGATATTTTACAAGTTTCTAGGGCTTTTTGAGACTTAAATTTAAGGTTTAGTCCTTAGTTAAGCTTAATTTTTCCTTAAGTGGTTTAATTAATTTTAATTGTTTTCACTAATAGTTTTGGTAAAAAACTAAGTTGACCTTAATATACATTATAAATTATTATTATTCCAAATATTTAATCCATTTTTACAAATTCAAATCACAAAAGTGGCCTCAATTAATGTAAATTTAATCCCCTTGACGGGATGATATTGTGGATTTTTAAAGTAAAAATGATCAAAAGTTTGCTAAGTTTTTGTATCAAATTTCAATTTGAAATTAGTTACAATGACTTAAATTTTATTAATTTATAAAAATATTATCTAATTAAACTTTGAAACAAATTTAAAATATAAATTAACCTTATAAATAAAATATATAAAAATGAAGTTTTGAACTAAAAATCAGTAATTTTCACTATTCATTAAAAAAATTAAACATCAGTTAAAAATACTAAAAAATTACCCTAAAATTTTTATTATGTTATTATTTAAAATATGATGTTTATTTTGACATATTTAATCAATTAATAATCCAAAAATTGGATTTAAAATGGGGTTTCCATTGAAATGTGGTAAAAATACCTTAATAAAAATATTGAGTTTTAAGCAGAAAACTGCGTCTATTATTATATTATGTCTAGAAAATCTATTGAATGGATATAAAAAATGTTTTATTGAATATATAAAATATATATTACATTAATATCACTCTCTAATTAATTTAATTTATTATGTTAAAATAGATCTGAGACCATATTAATATTTTCCTTTATATTTAATCGATTTTCATTTCTAATTAATTGGTATCCTATGAATTAATCTTATTTTTTTAAACTATATATTTTCATAAATTAATAAATAATATTCATAAAATATAATTAAATGTCTAGGTAAAATATTATTATATTAAAAAATAATAGTATTGTTCGGAAAACTCGGTCTTGAGTGTTATGCAAGCTATTGAGGAATGTAATTATTATGTGTAATGAAAGATAAACTCAGTGTTCAGTGTAGAGAAATATATATATTTTTACATGTAGTGAACTATTAACTTGGTGTTTCATATAATGTAAGACAAAAATAGCACTTGCATGTAAATAAACTATTTTCATTGTTGCGTGAAATAAAAAATATCTAAATGTTTAAATTAATTTGAAAAAAAATAATTCAAAAAATCATGAGGTGTTACAGTATCCATATCATATCCCTCCATATCCTGAAACTTCCCATTCCATTAATCCTCGGTTCTATGATCCTGGCATGGTCCACCAGGTGGTGGCAGTGGGAGTAGTTCATAACATCATCCTCCAACAACATCTCCTCCCTCAGATGCTCCACCTGATCCTCTATTAGCACCACCACCCTGGGGGATACACTGACCATGCATAGGATATCCCTGATCACATCATTGCCTCTATATTGGAGGTTTGTCCATTGAATATGTACCATATGTATAACATTGGGTTGGTCAATCACAAGTCACGTGACCTCACTCGTCAGAAGCATACAATCATCTATCTTTAGTCCAAATAGACCCTCTATGTGATCCCTATATTCAGGATCTACATATTTGAGTATGGGAATGAGCGTGCCTCCTACAATGTGGCCCTGATGATTGAGGCCTTCTAGATTCTATTTTCAACTCAGCCTCACAATGTTCATTTCTAGCTCTAGCCACTCAGAGTCCCTCTACAAGAAAGTTCTTTTTAACCAGGGCTCATTCCAACACTCAAACATAAGTGGGAATTCATTAGGAGACCAAAATAACATTAATTAATCTATGAAGGCCCTACTCAAACTTCCAAACCTAAAAGTATCCACCCCACACCATATCTAGAGCATAACCCATGAGGTTAGTAAACATCGTGGTGTATTCACCAACTGACATATCACTCTTCTATATGTCAAGAAGCTCCTGGATCCTCACAGAGCACCAAATTAAAGGGTAATACTCATAAAAAACATCATAAAAGAGTATAACAATGAGATAATTGTCTCATTTTGAGTTAGATTAATTAAACCCCAATAACACCCTACTGCTCTAAAAAGAAGGCCAATGGAAAGTGCAACCATCTGATCAAATGAGGTCTAAAAAATCCTAAAAAATTGGACTTCTACTTCAAACCAATCCTTTTCTTCATGATTTTATAGATCAATAAAAAACCTTATAGGTATCCATTTCTATAACTATCATAACATTCTAATCCAGTTCACATCATCATCCAGTCCTTCTAGATATATCAACTACCCAACATGCCATCGATCATACGCCTGAACCACTGGAGCTGGACCCAGATGCTACTCAATAAGTGGAAGAACTAATTTGTACCATCCTGGAGGAAAAAAATCATTAATAGGTCATTTAAATAAGTTCTCATTATTTAAATGATTTTTATGATCCTATATCGATATCCTAGTTGGCTTTCATCACAGAGGAATCTTGAAAGTTAATAAGATATACCACAGTTAGATGAGAACATTATTGGAGCTAGCTCAAGAAGGAAATGAAGGAAAAAATACCCAATCCTATATGATTCATGTACTATTGGTTTCCCCAAACTGATGCCTCAACATGATAAGCTAACAAGAAGGTAGTTAGATTCAGGGTGTATGGTTACATTGGCCAGCACACTATTACTGGGTTCACTGGTCGGAGAGTCGAACTTGAGACACTCGTAAATAATTTAACTATGTTCTCATACCTAACCTCCTGAAATGTAATACTCTAAGAATAAACCTAAGGAAAAACCATCTCTAATACTACTCTATCACAATCCAACCCACTGAGACCTCTTTTGGACTGGAAGTAAGCCATGGGTGACACCTCAATCCCACCTTCAATAGGTTACGAGATGGAGACTAGTGTCGAGTAGGCCTATCACTAAAATAGGAGAAATTAGTCTAAAGTAACTATACATTTTTACACAACCATCTTTATGAAATAGTGCAGAGATATAATAAAGTGCTGAAACATCTAGAGTTTAAACCATGCATGCAACAACCTCTAGGAAAATACATCAAAGTACAATGAAGTAAAATAAAAGTTATAAAGTAAAAAATTCACAACCAACCAAAAATGTTGTCCCAACATAAAAAAAACTATTAAAAGGGAAATATTAAATATATCCTATCTCATAATATCTAAGACTAACCACTGAATGTGGCTGAAACCTCTAAACACTTCTATGATCCTTTAATATCAGGTCCACCAAAGTTATCTCTTATCTACTTATCATATTCATAGTACATGGAATTTGTGGGTATAGAACATGAATGAGTGAGTATATAAATACCCAGTAGGACTCATAGAAAACCTATATGTAATAAATATAAATAAGGACATTAAAATCAATCCAAACGTTAAGAGGGTAAAGAAACCCATCCTCATAAATACTTAAAAGAAACTCAAGTGAACAGATAAAGGCTATCTCCATCTCCAAAACAACCTAAGAACAAAGGGTATTCCTACATGTCCCAAGGGTACATCTAATAGACAATTATCATGTGAAAACCCTAAAAAATATAGAGGTCCCACACCTTACAATTGTGTAGCATATCCAAAGGAGAACCACTATAATGGATGTCCTACCCTATGTCAGAGCTCAATGATGGGAATTCCACTCCGCAGATAGGGGAACCACACCTTCTATAATATGGGAGAGTTACATATATTCCTATATAAAGGATGTGGGGGAGCCACACACTAGACATACAAGGGATTACTGAACCCGATAACACTTTAATGATCACACTCTATCACTATCATTGACTAAGAATCACTACAATAAGTGTCTTACTAGCATCACCTCGCATCGTATCTATGATGCAACAAATGAGGGCCACCATCATGTCCCATGTAGAAAAAAACCCAAGATAGGCTAATCATGGTGTCAATTATGAAACCTAATGAAGAAAATATATAAGGTATAATGTTTTGTGGGGGAGTACATGGCATGTACATAGGGTCACACAACATGCGACTCCACCTAAAAACCTAGTCATGTTGTTTTCTAGACACGGCTTGGGAATCCATGGAAAACTACATGGTATGTACATTGGGTGAAACCATGTTTATGTTCACCTAGGGTCATGGTCATGTAGACATGGTGTACACCTTGGATAACCATGGATATATACACGACATGTCCCTAGGTGGAACATGATGTGTGTTTTCACATGCGGTCCTGGGTGTGTGCCTTTTTTACATGACTTGGATACCTAGGTAATATAACATGACTTATAGGTACGAGTACTTGGTGTGTGATGTTTAACTCAGGAAAAATCATATACTTAGTGGAAAACCACATTACATAGTGTGTGTTCCTCAATGATACATGACATGTGGTCATAGATTTCATTGAAAATTAAGTCTTCCTTTATGAAGATTCTAGATATGAAAAATATCCCACTTCAACCACCATTTGACTCACCTAAAATAGATGAAATTGAAGGGTAAATCCTTATATTAGTGATTCTTAGACTTTGGTGAGCGGAAATTGGAACCTTGATTACCCAATTAGGAATATGTCTTGCCATCCACCTTTTTTTAGGGTTCCATCGCTCAAATCCATCACCAATAACCTATAATCTTCCTCTATCCATCCAAAAATCACCACTTCCAAGTTCATTAAAAAATTCTCCATGAATTTGGGGTTATATCGTGCCCAAACATGGCCTAAAAATGCAATCGCAGACACCATGGTCCAAATATAAAGAACATGAATAATGATGGTAGGAATACACAAGATTGAATTGAAAACCATTATTTTCCAACTAATCCCTATACATGGATTTCATAATTTAGAAATAAGGGTGAAATGAAGACATAATAATTAAATAATGAGGTTCAAGAACACTAATTAAAAACCAATTTCATGTGAAGAATGAAAAACACTAAAAAGTAATAAGATATGAAATTCTATGATTGAAAAATAAAAAAAATGGTAAAAATAAAAAAATAACATGAAAAACCTCAAGTCTTAATTTATCATTGCTAAATAATGAATTCCTTACTGAATAAGGTGATGATTCCACTATGTTTGTTGTCTATCTCACAATTATCCTCAATCATTCATCATCGGTCCACGTTACTAGGTCATAAATGCCAACGAAGCTACGATCCTCCCCTATAATCTCCTTAAGTTATATGTATAACCCTATATATTCATCATAGCTATGAATTTATAGAGAGTAATTTAGGTTTAGTTCACTTAAGTAAATTAATAAATTATATAACGCACCCACCAACAATCGCCTTTAACAAAACACCCAACACTAACCATATTTATGCCTTGCCTATGGTAAAACTTGCATTCCAGAAACAATCATGGTCTCTGTTTTCCCATAAAATTTATTGATTATTGATAAAACCATTTATTATGAAAATATTCTCATGTGTGATTTAATATATATTAATATTTTTAATATATTAATTATGGGGTCTTCCAACACCCAAAACATAGTGAAGAATCTTAGAAAAAATATAAATATATGTATAGAAATATTCAAAGGATTAAACTACATAAATTAGACTCCTCAATGGTATATAATCATCATAAAATATATTAGATAAAAAAGGACAACTAACACAAAAAGAGTATATTGAGATAAGAATCCCTCTACCACTGCTCGTGTTTTGTTTTTTCACATTTTTACTGCTTGTATAATCCAAGTATATTTATTAAAACATTTATATAGAATTATATTATATTCATTTTTGTTATTATTGATAAATTATAATCATTGAAATTTATTTATTAATATTTCACTGGAAATAAAATTATTGTATAACATGTTTATGTGAATTATACCTTTTTTTTAATTTCATAGTTTCGATTCATTATTATTTATTAATTACTCAATAATATGTAAAATTCATAAAATTAAATTTTATGATTTATATATAAGGAAATATGACCATCTATGAAAACTATGATACACAAATAATTGAAAACATCACTGTAGGTGTTTAAATATCTATTAACAGGATGTGTCAAAAGAGGAGAAGAGAGGTATTAAATAAGGATTATAAAAAGTTTATAATAAGTATTGTTACCATAATAATAATCATAGATCTATAATATATACTAAAAATACATATAATTGGTGATATATGAAGAATTTATATGTTCCTCATAGGCGGTAATGTAACAACCCATGTTGTTATAGGTTGTAAATTCCCGAGGGAGTTTGATTTTTTGGTTCTTTTTGAGATTTGGGACTTAAATTGAGGTTTTTACTGTTCTTAAATATTTAATAGGTTATTTTAGATGTGGTTTGATGTGGTAGATACCTTGGGGGTTTAGGGGGATGTTAAGGTAATTCCTAGGCTATTAAAACTTGCAGTATCATGCCATTTACAAATTTAAAAGTGGAATTCATGTGAGGATTTTCCATTCATGGGAAGATTTCAGGCCATGAAATGGGAAAAACATGAGAGGGATTCTTCTGAGGATACTTTATAACATGGACATAGGGTTCATATTATGAAATCATTAGGGAAGAGGGATAGTCCCTCTACCCAGGGGTTTGTCACAGTGTGAAATCCTATTCACACTATGGACCAATACACATGTCTGCAGATAGAAACATCCAATGACACTCTGAAATGTGGATTTCCTACTGGCAGGTCTCGTTCTCATTATATCCTCCATGATATTACCAAAGGCGCACACCATGAGAAGGTGCCTCAAAGATTTATGATTCCTCACCCCTAATGACCTGTATTATTTGTGTCCCTCAAATAACATCATCCGGCCATAGAACATATATTCAATAATAGTGTTACAGCACTTCCGGGTTCTCATCATAGCGGGGATCCACTATGACCCTTTAATGAAACAGAAATCCTTAGGACATTATCACATGCATTGTCATGCAGAAGAACAATCATGATGTGATAAGGATTTTATTAATGAATAAAGTGTATAGTAGTTGGTTCTAGGCCACCAACTCCAACAGACTCCCACTTGGACTACAAACAACTGCTAAATACCTTTAACCCGCTAGCTCTCACATGATATTCATGCTTCTATTGAGATAGGCCTTTAGTCATGGGGTCCACCACATTCTGTTCTGTGGACACTCTGCTCACTACAACTTTACCACATTGATAGAAATACCTCATGATGTGATAATTCTAAAGTATGTTCTATGTATGTTGATGTGACCTTGGTTCTTTTGAAAGAGCCACCACTGTAGTATTATGAAAATACAATGTGATAGGATCTTTACTCCTTGGCACCACATCAATCTCCTGAAAAAAGTTCTGAATCCAGAAGGCTTCCTTGGCTGCATCAGAAGCAGCTATATATTCGGACTCCACTGTAGAATCAACGACAAATGGATGCTTTGAACTCTTCCAGCTCATAGTCCCTCCATTGATACAAAAAACATATCTAGATTGTGACTTTAGATCATTCTTATCCATCTAAAAACCAGCATCAGCATACCCTCTAAAGACAATCTCCTCATCTCCCCCATACACCAAGAAAATATCCTTAGTTATTCTCAGATACTTAAGGATAGTCTTAATAGTAGTCCAATGCTATTCTTCTGGATCTGCTTGATATCTTCCTACCATGATCAGTGCATAGGAAACATCAAGTCCGGTACATAACATGGCATACATGATGGATCCTATAGCCGAAGCTTATGGGATCTTACTCATTCTATTTTTCTCTTATTGTGTCTGAGGACACATTCTCTTATAAAGATGTAGGCCATGTGACACTGGAACCAATCCCCTCATGGATTGTTCCATACTAAATCTCTTTAGTATTTGGTCAATGTATGTACCCTGACTTAGTTCAAGCATCCTCTTGGATCTATCACGAATGATTTTTATCCCTTGAATGTAGGCTGCTTCAACCATGTCCTTCATGGAGAAACACATGTTCAACCAGTCATTAATGGATTGTAAGGATGGTACGTCATTTCCAATAAGCAATATGACGTCAACATATACTACTAGGATAAAGACTTCATTCCCATTAAACCTCTTATAAACACATGGCTCTCATTTGTTCTTAATGAAACCAAATTCTTTTATGGATTCATCAAATCAAATGTTCCATGATCTGGATGATTTCTTTAATCAATAAATGGATTTTTTCAACTTGAAAACCTGTTTGGATTCACCTGGTGTTACAAACCATTCTGGTTTTTTCATATATACATCTTCCTGAAGGTTCCCATTAAGGAATGTTGTTTTGACATCCATTTTCTAAATCTTATAGTCATCGTAAGATGTTATGGCAAGTATGATTCTTATAGATTTAAACATGGAAACTGGCAAGAATGTTTCATCATAGTCAATTCCTTGACGCTGTTTGAATCCTTTAGCCACTATCCTTACATTATAGGTTCTAATTTGACCTTCCATGTCCAGTTTTCTCTTGAATACCCATTTGCATCCAACAGGCTTTACATCAACTGGCTCATCGACCAGAACCCCGACTTGGTTCTGATACATGGAATCTATCTTAGAATTCATAGCTTATATCCATCTTTTAGCTTCTGAGCTTTCTACCACTTCCTTGTAGGAGAGAGGTTCATCATTGTCCAACAATAATGATTCACCATCCTCGGTGACTAGGAAACCAAATCTCACTAGTTCCCTTACCTCTCTTGAGCTTATACACAGTACTTGTTTTTCTGGAACATCTTCCACAGGGACCTGTGGAACTTGTTCCTATACCAACTCCTGTGTATCATGAGCATCAACTTCATTGAAGTCAATCTTGATTCCACTATCCTTTTTGAGTATGTGATCCCTCTAAAAAAATATGGCTTGTCTGGCGACAATCACATTCTTGGCTTGAGGGTTATATAGGTAATATCATTTTGTTTCCTTGGGATATCCTATAAAGATACACCTCGTGCCCCGGGGTGCTAGTTTGTTTCCCGAGAAGGCCTTAACAAATTCATCACATCCCCATACATGTGTGTGCGAAAAATTGGTTTAATTCCAGTCTATAACTCGGAGGGAATTCCATTTTTCTCCATAGTTGGTACTTGGTTTAATGTGTATGTTGTTGTTGTAATGCATATCCCCAAAAGGATAATGGAATATCCGCATGACTCATCATAGATCTCAGCATGTCCAACAAGGTGTGGTTCCTCCTTTCACTAACACCATTCCACAGTGGTGTATAAGGAGGAGTGAGCTGAGATAGAATCCCAAATTCCTGTAGAAGATCGATGAACTCTTGGTTCAGATATTATCCACCTCGATCCAATCAAAGCTTCTTTATCTTCTTACCAAGATGACTCTCTACTTCGTTCTTGAATTCCTTAAATTTCTCTAAGGCTTCTGACTTATACCTCATTAAGTAGACATAGTCATATCTACTCAAATCATCTGTAAAAGTAATGATGTAAGAATATCCACCTCTAGCTTCTACTAGAAATGGTCCATATACATTTGTGTGTACCAATACTAGAAGCTCTGTGGCCCTTTCTCCCTTTCCAAGGAAAGGAGGCTTGGTCATTTTACCTTTTAAACAAGCATGACATCTATCAAGTGGTTTTAGCTCTCTAGAGTCAAAATAGACATCTTGGTAGAGCTTTGTCAAGAACTTCTCGTTTACATGACTAAGGTGGTGATTCCACAACTGGGTGATGTATGAGTCATGTGAGTTTGTTTTGTTATCAATTTCCAACACTTGGTTTTCGTAATTTAATACCTACAAACCATTATTTAAGTGTGCCATGCCATAACATACGATGTTCTTATAAAATAGACAACCCTTATTTCCAAAATTGAAAATAAATCTATACATATCCAAACAAGATACAAGAATTTATGTTCTTGGTAACACTAGGAACATAATAACAGTTACGTAAAACCAAAATAATGCCATTCGGCAATGATAGGTGGTAGTCTCCAATAGCCAACACAGACATCCTTGCGCCAATGGAAGCACGAAGATCCACCTATCCTCTGGCAATCTCTCTAAATCTACTTGGTTCCTGTATTTGAATGCAGATGTGAGCCCCAAAAGTGGTATCTAATACCCTATGCATAGAAATAGAAAGCTTCCACTCAAAAATGAATGCACCTTTAGTGTCCCCATGCTTCTGGGTGCATATCCTCTTCAAGTGGCCCTGCTTTCCACATGGAAAACACACTGCCTCCCATTCCTTTCCTACCCTTTGGATCTTCCCCATCTTGGAGGGACGACACTCGGGGGATTAAGACCGTTTATAAGTCTTTGGCCCCTTTTCCTTGCCCTTACTTTTCTTATTCACTATAAGGACTGTGGGTTTGTCATGCCCCATGTCCTTATCTGCCTCGCGAATCATGATCAGAAGTTTTGATAGACTCTTCTTGTTGTTTCTCATGTTTTAGTTGACAATGAAGCTAGATATGGTCTTGGGTAGTGATGATAGGATGAGATCTATACGCAACTCATGCGGGAACTTATCCCTAAGATGTCAAGGCTTTCAATGTATCCAATGATCTTAACTACATGAGGCCTAGCTTGCGCAGACTCTCCAAGCTTAGTTGGAAACAAAGCAATGGAGATCTCATATCTCTCTTGTCTCTCCTTCTCTTGGTAGAGATCCATAAGGTGAGACATCATGTTATACACGTCCTTGTTTCTATGTTGCTTCAAGAGCTCATTAGACATGGCTAATAGCATGAAATATTGGACATTTGTGGAATCATCCATATGTTTCGCATAGAGAGATAGTTCCTCATCACTGGCCTCTTTTCTAGGTGAAACTGGAATAAGTTCTTCCAGCACATACAATTTTCTTTAGTGGAAAAGGATGACATGTAAATGCCTCTGCCACTCTTATAAATTGGTGTCAGTGAGAAGGTTTTCTTTCTCGAGTATGGTTCGTAATGATATGTTTGAATTCATTTTCTTTCTGTTTCTACAAATTAAGATGAGCAAAGGTTTAGTACTTAATTACAAAACTAATATAAATAAATAAATATTTATTTATTAGTCTCCCACTATTTTATCGAAATCCAATAGCCCTCACCATTGACTTCGGAATATTCTGTTGCCTGAATATTCAAATATCAAGGATCCATATTTCCATTCTCATTACCCCAACTAGGGTTAGCCAAGAAACTTGAAGGGTTTTAGGTAGGCATTCCAAATGCCAACTACATTAACTCGCAGCTCCTTGATCCCCTGAGTGGACTCCCCAATCCTGAAATCCTTTTATTTTGGATTTCTTTAACCTTTTCTTCTTGGTCACACCAAGTCCTGTTGTGGCAGTCAACCCTTGATGCGAACCAAGTCAAGTCAACCCAAAACCTTGAATTATAATTACCTAATAATTGAAAGCACCCCAACTAAGGTTGGTCAATCACTTTGAACTATTGTTCAATTCTAACAATGATTATGGAAGGCAATACCGACTTAATATTTCCTTGAGGGATTTTATCCTTATACGTAAATTTCCATTATATAATCTTTGATTACATGCTTGTTAATATTAAGTGGGATATACTTAAGTGATTAACCATGTCAAGATAATATTTACGTATAAGACTATTTATATTTTAGTTCTATCTTGCATGCTTGTTTTTTTATTAATTGTGTGATCGTGACAACACGACCATAATAAATAAACCATGAAACTGACAGAAATAAAATAAATGGCATGATGATGGGATTGTTCTATTAGTTATTTTATCTACCAGTGGATAAACTAACCCAAGATCTAAGGGAGAAACACCTTGAACCATTTGGGTTTGTGCTTACATCTTTCCACCTATCCACCTTTGTATCTCCTTGGATTGGTTTCACCTTGGATCTTGACTTGAGCTGCCTCCACTAGAATGGGAGCTCCATCCATTACATATGCATTTATCTCACATGCAGGTGAAGGGTAAAAGGGGTTTTATATAAAATAATCCTTGGGCATGCAGGCCCTACATATTAATGAGGAGATGGCTCGCAGGCCAACAAATTTAATTTAAATAAATAAATTAAAAGAAACCATTCACCTACAAGGGTCTTGGTATAGCTCATGATCATCCATACATGTAATGATATTTATGCATAAATAAAACTAGTATTTAATTCTTTAATCATTATTGTTTATGATAAATCACGCTCGAATCAATTAATTATCTTTAATTAATCAATCCTTTTATCTTAAACCCTTTTCTGAATTACCTTGAGATTCTCATCAATAATAATTTTAAACAAATAAATTCATTTAAAATTATCCTTGTATGTAACTTGTACCTTGGAGGCAACCTGGTGAATTCCCTTCTATAACTACCCAATGAGTAAAATGAACATTATGTAGATTGTTAAATTAAATATATATATATATATATAACACCTATCACGTTTTGTGCCTCAGCTTTACGCCTGCACTATGGTACATGTCTCAAGGGTTTGTATAATATAAATAATAAATCTGCATAATTTGCATGAGTACACGGTGTGTAGTTATGACTAAAAAACGTGTACATTTTTTCACCATCTATCTGAAGTACACGCCCAGGGATATGGCGTGTAAATTTACTTCAGAAATTTTCAGAGTACACGACGTGTTCAGTGGGACACACACCGTGTATTTTCTATGTTACACAGTTTCCAACTGTGCGAGCCATGTATGGGGTACACGGTCCAACCCTAACCTGAAGGGACTACACGCTATGTTCAGTTAGACCATATGGTGTGTAATCCCAAAACCATATACCACCTGTTTCTGGTCAACACACGGTGTCATAAATGACTTAGATAGGATCAATACACGAGGAGATTTGGTGGACCAGTCTGATGAATGAACCTATACTACACAACGTGTAATTCCGAATACATGCTGTGTATTCTCGTGTTGTAATGCCAGGAACATTTCTATTCTATAGATGAGATCTTCTATTTTATTTTAATAAAAAATTAAATGAATGTTCATTTCTGTATAGTGCACAAGAAACAATAGAGGAGGAACAAATACCGAGATTCAGATTTAAAGAATGATTGACTTGAATTGAAAAAACTAAATTATTAAATGTGTAAATCACCAATGAAAAACTAAATAATTATAATCAATGGTATGACCCCTATGATACCACTTGTAGGTTTCAGGTGCAGTGGAAGCGCGTTGGTGGTTTTCCCAACATTAATTTTAACTTTATACAACGTTCAATCTGATATCCGTCACGATGTAAAAGGCTGAATCTTTGGAATAGAACGAATAAAGGAAAATAAAAGAGGGAGTCCCAAAACTATAGAGATAGGATCCTCATATGTTGGTTATAGTAAATTTAATTAATTCACAAGAATTACCTTGATGGAATTAATTCTTCATTGATGTCTCTGGTCATGATCATGTGATCCGTCATTGCGTCATAGAATCCAAGTGTGGGATTTCTCTAGCAGTGATCCACACCAGTGCCACATATCTCTGGACATCGCCGAAGGTATCTCTGGGTGCTAGAATAGAAGAACCTTTTCTTGTGATGTCTGCCATTGTTCACCTTGATCCGATGGAGAAGGATCTCTCTTGGTCTTAAGAGAATTCATGGAGGAAGGATTTCTTTGATCATTGAAACAATCTCTAGAATTGTTGTGCACAACGACTAGGGAAAAGTGTTGGGGTTGAGAGGATATTTATAATTGGGTTTGAGGTTTATAGAGTTATGACAATAAATAAACACATTATTATTTTTATTTATTTAATCAACTCTCATAGAAAACCCTCACGTCGAATCATTAATTCCTTAACATGCGCCCACACTGATTATAATAAATATCATTTAATAAAACAATATTATTTATTCAAAATACCAACTAGAAAAAATACACAGTGTGTAATCATAAATATACAGCGTGTACATGTTTTCCAAAAGGAAAAATACACGGCGTGTAATCATTAATACATGGAGTCTGTTTTTTTTTCATTCCCTCCCAAAATTCAAAACTATATAGAGTGTAATAATTAATACACGGCATGTACTTGTTTTCATTTTATTCTTCTTCCAATATTAAAATGATCTAGTATTCCTTGAATAATTATTAAACCACGTACGGGAATAATATTTATTCTACTTGAGATACTTGGATACACTTAGTGTGCGACCCTCTAGGCCGCTCTCTCATTTGAATTAGGTGGGATTGCCTTAAGTCTCAGATTAATGTCTAACAACGGGTCAAGAAACCCAAGAGAAAGAAGTTTACGCCGCATTGACGTGTCACCTCATACGAATTCTTACTATGTAATGTAATCCCTTTGTCTCGATATCTCTAATCAAGCGGGTTTCATACTAGTGCCATCAACCCATGTGCTCGATTATTCTTTCTTTGACTTCCCAGAATTGAACTCACCCATACCTTACCATGGCCATGGATTTATTTAGGCTATATCAATTCAATCAAAGGGCCTATGATATCTACTTTTGTTATGGAACAAAAGGTACAAATACTTTCTCACATTATCTGTTAATGCAGTATTACTCGTGACGCACCCAACGTATCCTACCTAGCTGCGAAGAGTGTGTCATCACAGTTTTCATCAATACATCTAAGTGTGCAAGTTTTAATACCCATTAATAATAATCTTAAAGTATAAGGACCAATACACACGTCTGTAGTTAGAAAGATCCAATGACACTATGAAATGTAGATTTCCTACTGGCGTGTCTCATTCACATAATACCCTCATGGATATTACCAAGGGTGCACAGCATGAGAAGGTGCCTCAATGTTTTATGAGTCCTCACCCCTAATGACTTATATTATTGGTGTCCCTTAAATAACATCATCCGACCATAGAACATATAATCAAGAATAGTGTTATAGCACTTCTGGGTTCTCATCATAGCAAGGATCCCTATGACCCTTTAATGAAACAGCTATCCTTAGGACATTATCACATGAATTTTCATACAGAAGAACAATCAAGATGTGATAAGGCTTTTATTAAAGAATAAAGTACAAAGTAGTTGGTTCTGGGCCACTAACTCCAAAATTTGGTAACTTTTAAAAGTTAAACCACATGAAAGAAGTATCATAGGATGGATATGTGAATACCCATAAATTTAGGTATAATATTCATAAAATTAAATTTTGGGTAGTACGTACACCACACAAAAGGAAAGAGTGGCGATCATAACATGAATCTCACAGAAATTAAAAGTGAGATGAAATTTCCCTTACGTTGTGTCTTGACTCTCTACATACTCGTATAAGATTCTTGTATAAATAATATAAGTTTGTTATAAATATTTTAAAAAAGGATATTCTTATACATAATACTATATATGATTTTTTATGACCTTATATTTGTTAATAATCCTTGGTTATGTTTTCAATTTGGGTAATATTTGATTTGTTCTTCACATGTGTCTTAATTTTTAATATCATCAGTCCTTATAATTTTATAATGATTAAAGAATTTAGATCTTGATATAAATATCAGGTATATCTAGTATATTCATATTATAATAATTTATATCATACATAAGTATGAAATGGAATACACCATTGATGAAAAAAGTAAGTCGCACGGATGTAGGAATGTTGTTTCCATTTTAATTATCGTATTGAAAAAAAGTATGTAAATGAAATATGTATATATATATATAATTATTTTAGTATAATTACTAAATCATTTATATCATATAATTTCATTAAGCCCATCATTAATACATTCTATGTGGTGTGTGAACGAATCACATCGCTTTGAGGGGGCTGTAATCCACACTTCCTCAAACAAGATTATGGTATTAACACCAAATGAAAGGTAAAATGGTGTGTGATACAAAATAAATAAAGAAGATTAAATAAATAAAAATTTTAATATATTAAATATAAAAATAGATTGTTCATAATAATGTCCAAAATGATTGGCAGTAAAGGATAAATGAACGATCATCATTTCGTGAGGCAGTAGTTCGCTGAACACATAAACAATATGTTCAAGATCTATTAGATAGAGGTGTGTGTAATTACAAGTCAGAACATTTCAATAAAAAAATACAAGTATATGTAGGATATTGGTGATCTCACATAATAAGGTAATTAATAGAGTGGAGGGGGTGTAGAAGGAAAATAATGGAAATAATCTTGAAAGAAGATATTACCCCAATATCAAGTAACACCCTTTGGTTTGTACCAAAAGGTTTCCTTGAGTGGGTTTATGACAAAGGGAGGATTCAATGTATAAGGGACAATTTTTGGGGGGAAATTTGGTCAGATATTGTACAAACTTAAGTGGCTTGATAGGTGTTATGAATGGGTAGAGTTGGTGGCCTTTTATAGGGAAGGAAATGACTCATATTGATTTTTTAGAAACAAATTAGGTGTGCACATGTTCTTACCTAAAAAAAGTATTACCAAACCAACCAAACTCAATAATGGAAGATCTATGTCTGAAATATGGATATAAAATGTGTTTTTGACAAGTGAATAGGTTATTTGGGCTCTTAATTTTAACATTTAGTCACTAATTAATCTTTATTTGGCCTTAATTATGGTGATTAATTTTAATCACTTTTACTAATCATTTTGGTCAAAAATTAATATTGTATTATTAGAATATAAATATTATATTGAATAAAATTATGTATGTAGTACTTTTTAAATTCTAATCATAGAAGCAGAAAAATTAAGATTAGTGTTAATCCCACTGACAAGATGAAATAACAGGGTTTTAAAGTAGGAAAACGTTCAAATGTTTGTTATGATTTTATATTTAGTATCAAAGTGAAATTGATTATAAGTAATTTAATTGTATTAGTAGATTAAATATTCATCTAATGTGTAATTAAAACATATTTATAATATCATTTAAGATTAATAATTAATTAGACAAAAAGATAGCTTTTAACTAAAAAAAGTATCTTTGACTATTCATCAAAAAATAAAGTTTCTCAGAAAAATCCAAAAAATTCATCTTAAGATAATTTATACATTCTGAATTCTAAAATGATGTTTATTTTATAAAATTCAATTTCTAAATGTTTCTAAAATTACTTTCATTAATATAAGTAGTTCATTCGAGAAAACAATGTTTTTAAACATAAAAAAGAATTTACAAAAAATCATATCTTTTATTATCAATATTTTTTATTAATATAAAAAAATTATAAAAAATATTTGAAAAGTAGTTATTACTATTTATAATAATAATTCTAACCACTATGTTATAATTATCTTATTTAAAAAATTAAAATAATAAAAATTTATATTTTGTAGAAACTCAGTGCTGCGTGTATCGTACACCAACTTAGTGATGCATGCATCATACACCAATTCGGTGTGAGTGAAACAAATGAAAAGTCAGTGTTGGATTTGAAAGGAAGATTTAACCTAGTGAATTGAAATATATAAATTTAAATTTAAATTTATTAGAAAAAATAGGTCCATAGAAACTTGGGGTGTTACATTATTCCCCCCTGAAAATGAATTTCAACCTTGAAATTCGTCAGTCAGATAAAAACAAGTAAGGATACTTCTGCTTCATTATATCCTCAAGATCCCAGTAGATTCCTCTAACTGGTGATTTCTCCACAAAAATTTTACAATGTTAGTGGTCCTGTTTCATAGAAATTTCTCTGATTGGTCCATAATTTCAATAGGCTGCTCGTCATAGGAAAGATCATGCTCCAACAATATGACCTCTGAGTTCAGTACATGTGAAGGTTCAGGTATGTACTTCTTCAGGAGTGATACATGGAACACATCATTGACTTTAGAGATATTTAGAGGAAGTTCCAAGCAATAGGATACTGTCATGATACGATCAAGAATTTAAAAGGGCCAGATATACCTAGGGGTTAGTTTTCCCTTCTTCCTGAATCTCATAACTTTCTTCAAGGATGAGATTCATAAAAACAAATTTTCACCAACTTCAAATTCTAGATCACGCCGATGGTTATCAACATAAATTTTTTTCCAACTTTGAGCTACCTTGATATACAAATAAATGGTTCTAACCTTCTCAACCATTTCTTCAGTAATCTCAATCCCATATATATTTTTTTCTCCAACCTCATCCCAACACAATGGAGCTCTAAATTTATTCCCATATTGGGCTTCATAAGTTGATGTCTGAATTATTGTGTGAAAACTATTGTTGTGAGAAAACTCAACTAGATGAAGGTGTTGATCTCAACCACCTTTGAAACCCAGATAACAAGATCTCAACATATCCTCTAGGTTTTGAATTGTTCTTTCAGACTGACCATCTATTTGAGGATGGTAAGAAGTGTTGAAACTCAATTCTGTATCAAATGATTTTTGAAAACTTCACTAAAAATTTGAGGTAAACCCGAGATCCTAATCTGATACAATAGAATGTGGTACTCAATGAAACCTTACCACTTCCATAATGTATATTCTGGAAAGCTAATCAAGATATAACTCTTATCTGATAGAAATTAAGTGTGTTGACTTAGTATGGCAATCGACTACCACCAATATAGAATTAAACCCTTTAGTGTTTTTGTGTAGTCCAACAAAAAAATAGATAGTGATGTTCTCCCATTTCTATTATGGTATGGGTAATGGATGAAACACCCCTTTAGACTTTTTTTACTTCAGCCTTAACTTGATGTCTTACCAAACACCGAGATACAAACTCCAAGATATCTCTCTTCATGACAACCCACCAGAAGTATTATTTCAAGTACTTATATATCTTCGTACTTCCAAGATGAATAGAGAATGAAGAACTATGAGCTTCCTCTAATAGCTCCTTCATCAAATCCGACATGGAAGGAACACATACATGATTACTAAACCTTATCATTCTATCCTGATCAAGGATAAACTCAGGAACATTGTTAACCTTATTTTTCATCTTATCATCTTCCTCCTACACTTTCTTAATCTTCACTTGGATAGAGGGCTGAACATTCATTTAAGAAAGATAATATTTTACCCCTTCCTTTAGAATTTCTAGATCCATCCTTTCTAAATACATAAATATTGGATCATTTGTGATCCTCTTCATAGATAAGCTAACATGATATTTTCAACTCAATGCATCAAACACATCATTTTCTTTCTCTATGTGGTAATGTATTGAGAATTCATAATCCTTTATCAACTCTAACCATCTTCTCTGATGCATGTTCAACTCCTTCTATGTGAATATGTATTTCAGAATTTTATGATTGGTATATAAATCTCAATTTTTACCATAAAGATAATGCCTCCATATCTTTAATACAAAGATTACCACGTCTCTAACTCCAGATCATGAGGTGGTTATTTTTTATCTTGAATCTTAAACTATCATAAGGCATATTCTATAACTATGTTATTTCTCAAAATAACACATCCCAATCACTTCTTGTATGCATCACAATAGATTAAAAACCCTTCTCCACTATAGGTTAATGTAAGAATAGGTGCACTGACCAACCTTCTCTTCAGTTCCATGAAATCTTCCTCACATTCACCTATCCAGAGGAACTTCACACCCTCCAGAGTTAACTTGGTTAAAGGATTTGATATTCATGAGAAATTATCCAAAACAATTCAATAATATCCAACTAAACCAAGAAATCTATGGATCTCAGTCACCATGGTTGGTCTAGGATAGCATTCAATATCCTCCATCTTTGATGGATCTACTGTTATACCATCTCTTGAAATTATGTGACCCAAAAAATAAACCTTTTTACCCAAAATCTATATTTTTAAAATTTTTAATATAAACCCTCCTTCCTTAGGGTATTCAGTACAATTCTCATGTGATCTTCATGATCTTACTTTTTATTTCAATAGATAATAATATCATCTATAAAGACTACCACAAACATATTTAGGTAATATATAAAGACTCTATTAATTAAATCCATGAAGATAGAAGGGGAATTAGTGAGATTAAAAGGCATCACTATATATTCATAGTGACCATACCTTGTATGAAATTCCATATTAGGTATATCCTCCTTCTTGACCCTCAATTTATGATACCCAAAATGAAGTTATATATTGGAAAAGTATTGATCTCAATAAAGTTGATCAAACAAGTCATAAATATGGGGAGAAGGATACTTATAATTGATTATGATGTTGCAAAAATCCCAATAATCAATGAAGAGTTGCATTGATCCATATTTATTGTTCACAAAAACAACTAGTGCACCCCAAGTTGACACACTTTTCCTAATTAATTCCTTATCAATTTTTTCGTGGAGCTACTTATTCAATTCCAACAACTCAATTGAGGCCATTCTATAAAGAGTCTTTGAAATCGGGGTGGAACCAGGACTATGTTCAATTTAGAACTCAACTTCACGTTTTGGGGGAAGACTAGAAAACTCTTTTGAAAATATATCCACAAAATCTTGAACAACATGCATATCATCGATGTCAATCTTCTCCCTATACATTTGAGATAAAAAACCTTTTTAATGAGAATTAAGGCTCATACACTGGATGCAATCTCCACAGGAGGTTCATACATTTCATCACATTTATGGATGATCATAGGAGGGTTTGAAATATCAAAAGTAACTTCCCTTCCTTGATAATTAACGTGGTATTTATGTAGAGAAATCCAATCCATTCTTAATATGACAGCAAATTTGACCAAAGGAATAATGAAAAGATTTACAGGAAGCACATTCCCTCAAACTTCAACCAGAGAGCAATCATAAACTTGAGATGCAATAATCCAACCATTAGGGGTTTTCACTGATAATTCAATATCTAATTGTTTTGGAGGAATATTAACACCTTTAGAAAATTATTTAGATATGAAATAGTGGCTATATCTAGAATCAAATATGACATTACCAGTTCTAGAGTGGATGGTTAGTGTACCCCTCATCACATCATTATCACACCCTTTATCAGATATAGAAATTCCATGAGATTTCCTCTTATCCCTCAGCTTAAGAGGTTAATGATGTCGATCACCATCACCTTTTGGAAATGTTTATCATAATTCCCATTCTCCATAAACTTGATGCATTGAATTTTGGGAGGTGTATTATGTGTGTATTTTTCTCTAGTAGCATTTTGATCAAACTTCTTCCAATCACCTCAGAAATAAATTTCCCAATGGCCTTCCCATCCACACATAAAACATTTATTAAACCCCCTAAGGAAATTTTCTCCATGCTTCTTCCCACACTTATAGCATAAAAGAATGTGTATCTTCTTTTCTCCTTGATTCATAGAGTTTCCTTTGAAATCAATATTCCTCTTTTTGTCAAAGCCATGAGATTGATATGTGACACCCAACTTCATTTCAAACTTGAATGTATTATGCACAATCTATTCATATCTACAAAATTATCTTATCGACAAAGCCCTTGTGATACTTGGCTCTAAACCACCAAAGATTCGACCAACTCTACTTTCAAGTTGGATTGTAATTCTTGAAGCGTACCTCGCAAGTCTTGTGAAATTAGTCTCGTAGGTACCATCATGATCGTCATCCCTTTTCTTCAATAAAGGCACTATTTATTTATCTTATTATGATGAATTTCAGGAAAGTACTTACTAAAAAATAAGTTCTTAAACTCATCCCAAACCATGGATTTAATCTCATCATTCTACCTTGTATTTTTGATTCAAGTCCACCACTGACTTGCTTTTCCTTCCAATTGATAAACAACCAGAATGATTTTTTCATGCTTTGAACACTCAAGAATGGAGAATATCTTTGTAGTGGTACTAATCCATTTTTTAGCAAAAAGTGGGATAGGAGACCCTCTAAAAGAAGGTGGAAATTGCCTCATGAAAGACTCAATAGAATGTTGTTCCCTTCTTTGATCATTTGGAAGTCCACTATGATTCATAGATTGTGAAAGCTATGTAAGAATAGAAATGAGGTTTTACATTCCAACTCCTATAGAATTTGGTTGATCATGAGTAAAATTGTATCATTTTACATCGCAATCTCCATTAATTCAGTTCCTTTAGGTTCCACCCATTGACTAAAAAAGCATATAGTAAGAAATAGTTATCATAATATGGAATCACATAATCATGAAAAATCACTTATAAGATGTCTAACTTATGAAATCTTCCTTAATATATTACACCTTAAGTTTATCCTAGGTTACTCATAGTCAACATAGGTTTAAATCCTTCATAATTGTTTGTGAAGAGTTTGTGAATTCCCAAATCATATCCCCCAGGAGTGTCAAACCAGGTGTGCAGCAGGGCCCATCTTCATGTACGAGATTATCCCAAGTCAAGACTGGAACATCTTGTCAGAGTTTTTACCACAAGGTACATCTTCTCCAGATCCACATCCACTTTTATTATCTAGATATGGATTTATTTCCAGAAAGACACTCACTCTACCCTTCACCAAAATTATAGGACATTTTCTCATACATTTTTTTATACATAAACTTATCCTTAGACATGTCCTTAAGGTTCTCACTAAGGTTTTCTCATCCTAGTTTCCAATATTTAACTATACATTTTCTCTGATACCAACTATAGAAACCCTCTCTTTCCAAACATTAATATTTCATTACATATGAAGAATTATTAAACATTATACAAATAGATGCCAAAATAATTTTGTTGGTATAGTTTCTTTAGAAATATGGAAACATAAAACTAGTACATATGTGAGCTGAATTATCTACCATTAGGTTCTTCATGACAATAACCCTTCTTAGACACATCAAATATAATACATATCTTTATAACCTAGGGAAGGAAACATAAAAAAAGGTGAGATAAAATGCTCAGTAAGGGTAAAAAAGGGAGATATGTAAGCATAATCATGAGAATAAGGGTATGAGAACATGATCATGAAAAAAGAATATCATACCCTGCATATCAAAGATCGTATACATGAATCATGGCATAAGGAATAGAAGTTCATAAGAGATGAATCAAAGCAAGTAAATGACATAAGCCAAGAAAGCATAACATAGGAGTAAGACATGAAATTTTGGCAACACATAAGAATATGTTGATTTCCATAGTAGCCAATGAGTCAATGCCAAAACCATCTTAGTGGAAAAAGTCCTTTATTGAACTTAACCCACGTTTTGTCCTTTTATTACTATACTAAGTAAACCCTTATTCCATCCCAGTCCATCTCATGAGATATAAATCTCTACCCAATGCATTTGAGAGAGATATATGTCCCACATGTCACATAATGAAATCATAAATACATGTTCCAAAAGATCATAAATAAAAATATAATAACCCATGAAATGAGATGGGTATCATGAACATGTAAAAATATCTAAAAATGTAGAAAGAGATAGGTTTCATAATCATTTCATCATAAACATAACCCATGAAAAGAAGCAGGTTTCAAAAGAAAATAACCCGTGAAAGAGAAACATGTTTCATAACATCATGCCATCAAAACATAACCCATTCAGAGAAATAATATAATTGAAACATTGAATAATTTACCCATTAATTCATGATCAACACCAATGGATGTTATGATATATGGGAAATAATTTTGAAAGGTCTTTTAAAAACATTTCTTGAGGAAAATTTCCTTTTTTCTTTGAAAAATGATTTTTATAACATAAAACCTTTTAAAAGACTTTTTCTTATAAAATAGCTTTGAAAACAAATAAATAAATATTTAAAAACAATAAAAAAAATTAAAATCCTTTTTCCTTAAAAATTATATTCATGAATCCTTTGAAAACATTTTTTAAAACATGGTTTTTGAATATAATAGTTTTCTGATAGAAGAGAGAGATGATCAGATTTCACTAAAAGCATTATATTAAGTACCAGAGAGTGTAAAAATGGTACAAAAAAATTATTATATCTTGAATATGTCTAGTAAAACTAAAATCATTAATAATATTGAGATATTTCATTAAAGGAATCATGAACATAAACAATCTCAAAAAATGATAAGACCGTCTCAATAAAATCTTATAACTTGGTTATTTGGGATCATACTCTCCATGTAAGAAAAGGAAATTAAATTATGCTTAACATATCATGAAAATAATGAGATTAATGATATAACATTTACAATAGAAATATATACCCCTTAAAAAGAGTTTAGGTTCATAACAAAACTTGAGTCTCAAAGAAAGAAAATTGAGACAAAATTGTTTTACAGATTTGGTAACTTTTGAAAGTCAAACTCCATGAAAGAAGGATCATATAATGGATACGTGAATAACTAAAAATATAGGTACAAGATACATAGAATTAAATTTCTCGCAGTACATACACCACACAAAAGGAAATAGTGGTGATCATAACAAGAATCTCAAATAAATTAAAAGTGAGTTGAAATTCCCCTTACTTCGTGTCTTGATTCTCTTTGTAATAATACAATATTCCTATATAATAAATATAAGTTTATTATAAATATTTTATATAAGAATAATCTTATACATAATACCATATATTCTTTCTTATCGTGTTGAAAGAAAGTATGTAAATTACATATGTATATATATAATTATTCAAATAGTATTAATATATAATTTATATAATATAAGTTTATTAAACCCTTCCTAAATACATTCATTGTGGTGTGTGGATGAATCACTTCGCTTTGAGGGGGCAATAGTCTGTACTACCTTAAACGAGATTATCATATTAACACAAAATGGACGGAAAAAATATGTGTGTTAAAAAAGTAATATAGAAACTTAAATACTTAATAAATATATTATATTATATATATAAATATATTTTCCATCATAATTTCCACCATGATTGGCAGAAGATGAGAAATGAAGAATAATCGTTTCGTGAGGCAGTAGTTCACCGTACACAGAAACAATATATTCAACATCTATTATATGGAGGTGTGTGTATATTTAGGTAAGAAATTTTCATTAAATAATCCTATTATATACAGTATACAATTTTTGTCACCCAAAAATGGAATAAATAGAGAGTAGGGGGTGGAGAAGGAAAATAAATGAATGAAGCTTGAAAGAAGATGTTACCTCTAAATTAGGTAACTCATTTTTGTTTGCGCCAAAAGGTTTCCTTGAGATGGTTTCTACCCAAAGGGATGCATAAGAGTTTAAGGGAGGATTTTTTGAGGTAATTTTTGTAGGTATTGGATGAAAATCAAAGGCTTGATGGGTGTCAGAAATGGGTAGAGGTGGTGGCCTTTTATTGGGAAGGAAAAGGACTCGCATGGATATTTTAGAAAAAAAAAATCGTGTACACAATTTATAACCTAAAAAAAGTCTTAAGAAAACAAAAAAAATATATAATTTAATGTTTATGGTCGAAATATGGAAATAAAATGGGTGTTAGACAAGTTTCTAGGTCATCTGGGGCCTTAATGTTAAGGTTTAGTCCCCAATTAAGCGTAATTTGGCCTTAATTGTTATGATTAATTTTAATCAATTTTACTGATTATGCTCTATGGATAAATTTTATTTTTTCATGTTTTAGAACTTTTTCCCATGGTATATGTTTGTTCATTTGAAATTTCATTTCCTTCTATCATAACTTTTGAACAACACTTATTATTACCTGTTCATTTTAATAAGATATTTCCCCCTTGATCATTTTTTCATGTATACTTATGATCTAACTCATGATGAAATGTTAAAATCTCTTCCATTTATAAGTGCTTAAGCTAACCCATTTATTACATTTCCATTCCCTAGGCTATGAAAATAAATATTACATATGAGAAGTATAGATGGGGGTATAGGTGGAATAATTATTTAGAAATATTCATGAGTGTTTTAATATAAGTAGAATATGTATCTAGTTCTCAGAGATATTAAAACTTTTATTTTTGGAATTGTGTTTTTATATGTGTGATTTAATATTTAACTTATGAAAAAAAATATAAAATAAAGATATGTTTATCTTGGGTCATTTCACAATGTATCAAACCTAGTGTTTAGATAAAGTGTTTTTAGTATCATATCTAACAATGTGGGTTAGGGGTGCCTTAATTCTTCCCTTATCCAATCTGATAATCGACTTATTGAATGAATTTATAAAATAATTTTAATACATATTTGAGCAAAAATAAATAGTAATGATTCAAAATTTTAAAAATTCAGAAAAAATTTGATAAAAAAATTAAAGGGGATAAATTATCAATAAACTAACATTTATTAGAATTATAATAACTATTATATCATATTATTTTTAAAAAATATATTAAAAAAATGTTAGTATTGGTTTGGTAAATAAAACTTATAAAATAAAAAATAGCATATCTAAAGTTAATGTGAAATTCATTATTTTTCATAATTCATAATCTACCTAAAAGATTTTGGAACTTCAAAATTTTCGTTTTTAGGAGACTAATAGTGTTTGGGTGTAGTCCTTGGGGTATGGAAGGACCAAGGAGTGGCATAGGTAGTTGTTTCATCCTTAGATGTAGCAGGCCACTGAATAGCCAGTGGTCTTTACTAGATCACCGATGGGAAAATTAAAGTGTCAAAATGACCCTTCCCACAACCCTTGGGTTTTTTAGGGGGAATACACTCCCTCCTCTCATATTTTCGTTATAGAGATTAAGGGTTATACTCCTTCTTAACCTATTAAATCCTCCTTAAAAGGGGGTATTTTCAAGATGTTTCCAATGTTTTTAGGTATGAACTCCCCTATTCTAGAAACCACTTATTTCCATATCTTCTCCACTAAATTTTGATTTTATGGTTTAGGTACTTAGTTCTAATTCTACCATAACATGGTGTAATTGGCCGAGCATGATGGGGCCTTCATGTATCCTATGAAGAGGGGAGCCTGAGATATTATCAACAAGTCAATATGGGTTGTTTCATTCATGTATGCTTCCAAATTTTTTTCAAATATTTTGATCTTGAATTAAATTAAACTAAAATTATTTTTGATGTCATGGGTTAGGTATTTTACCCAGTTCATGGTCTGGGTATGTCATAGGTTTATGGAAAGCATTTGGTCATGGTTCTCGTGTGGTGTAACAACCCGATGAGAATTCTCCAAATATGATGAGGTTGATTTTAATTTATAAAATTAAATATAATTATTATATTAATTAATTATAGGTGTTTTCTTGGATTTAAGGGATTAGGTTATTGAGACGAGTCTAGTTGATTGATAACAATGGTTGATGGTACTTTAATGCATCTTTTAGACCTTTGATATAATTCGAAAATATTTGTATCATGTAGGTGGTCTCACGTACATGTATTATGTAATTTATACTTTTTTTGTTCATATGGATTCTTGAGAATTCCAAGTCAGTTTATTACATAGTTAATTTAATTAAATGGAATATATTTATTTAAACTAAATTATCGTATTAAAATGAATGAGCACTAAGAGTCACAAATAACCCTTATGTGATGGATTGGTTCCTTGACTGCATATGGATAAGGCTAGGACTACTGATATACCCTTTGGAATCTAAACCTCCTAGGAGGTGAGGCCAAATATACTGAGACTGTTTACCCCTTGTGTAGGATCTCGACATTCCTCTAAGACAATGGTGAGGTAGGGCTAGTGATCATATGCCCTGTGGGCCCTAGAAGACCCCTTTTATTGGCTTCAATCAGTTCAGTCTCTTCAACAAATATTTCAGATGAGAGGACCTATATAATCGGATGTGACTAGGCCTGGGAGGATAAACCTTAAACAAACCAGAATGAGGTTGGGTGATCGGACTGGCCTAAAGTGACCTTGAAACTAAAATGATTTGTGGAAAATATCTTCACCGCATCCTATGTGGTGAGTCCCCAGGTAGTCGGTTAGGTCGTTCTCCCTTATTGATGAGATAAATTGATTCAGCATCCTAGATCATCAAGTGCTTTACCAATATCAAGACTATGACTGAGGGACCGAGTTAGGGCGAATCTATTGTACTGAGACCAAATGGGACCATAGTGGGTGTCCATATATTGACTGACCCCTAGAAGGTTCATACAGTTATGGGTAGATATGGTTTTAGGTTTCTCCTAGAACATAAACTAATGTGGAAGATCTTTAGGTAAGAGAATAAGATATTGGGTGTGGGTTTTTGGCCAGACCTCTTCTTTTCTTTATTTATGGAATGTTCTGGGATTCACCCTTAAGGAACATGTGATATGGTTTGGATGAAATAATTTGGATTTGGATATGGATGGGATCCTCCATGGAGTTAGATCTTGATATAATTATAGTTGTCATATATTTTGAGTCAGGATGTTTCAAGGAGGATCGTCACATGCTAGCCTAGAGGGGGATTGAGGACTTCAATTTTTTAGGGACCTAATATTTACTAAGGTATGTGTAATCTTTTCTCTAGGTTTGTGATACTAATTTTCATTATTCCCTAGTTGATAAAATTATAATATTGGTGTTTTGTGATGACTTGTAAAGAAAACTCACATAGAGGAGGTCCATGATGACTAATAAAACATCCATAAGGGTAGTACTATTATAATTTGGTTGGGGCTTCCAGGTATTGGATCTTGGGTTATTTTTATGGTTGGAATTATTATTTGAAATTTTTAGGGACACATTAACACTGATCAAAGTAGGTATGGTCCATAAGGTTCACTAATTTATATAAAAATAGTTTTTTTTAGTAATTTATTTCAGTAGTATGTTTATTTTTAATAGAGCATGTCACCTGCACATATCATGGTACACACTAGTCAGCATGAGACCGTGTTAGTGGTACCCTATTTAGTTTTGTACTCACACACTACTTGAGTATCCACTATGCTTGGGCACCTTAGAAGATATTCACTTGGTTGCAGGTATTGGTAGGGCCAAGGCCCAAGTTTGATCGAGGAGGATAGCTCAGTTTTTAGAAAATAAAGATAAGTTGGGGATCATTGTATATATAATAATTATTTTCTTATTAAATAATTTATAAATTTGGTTGTCCTAGTGGTAAGTCAGTTCTCGTATATATGACATGGTTTTTCGAATATTTTCTGTATTTCCTTAATTATTAGCCTTTTTTATAATTATTTCATCTGTCATTTAGTTAATTTTTTATCTTCGTACTCTGATGTGTATGTTGTAAGATATTTATTTTTCATTATGCACTCTGATAGAGGTGGCATATTATCCCCATGATAACTTATTATACCTCCTCTACTAGTTATTAGTCTCTCACCACCACCACCAAATATAAATTTTTATTAAAAAGACACTTTGAGGAGAATTGGGAAACCTCAGTCAACATAGCCGAATAACTACATTCTGAAAGAGCACACAAATTTATCAAAAAAAGGATAATATTGTTTGAATTCAGAAATTTATATTTATACCAATGAAGTTAACTAACCTGAAGTTATGGTTCCTCACTGAGAATCTCTTCAAAATGATTATCCATTTTGTCTATTGTCTGTATAAATTAGTGATGTGTGCATTACCCCCTAATTAGTTTTTTTATTATATATATATATATATTAAACTTTATATGTATATATATAAAGATATTTAAATATAAATTTATAATAAATATAATAGATATTCATTTTTACATAATAAATGTATTAAAATTAAATGAAGAATTAAACCTCGTTAAGATCGATTCAAATAACCCAATTATTTTATTTTTATATTTTATTTAAAATTATTAAAATAAATAAAATGAAAGATACATGTTATTTTGAATCAAATACTATTAATGTTTTCCTATTATTGAATATACACACTTATATTCACATGTGATATCAATTTTTGAAATTATAATTAAACCCTTGGAACAATTTAAAAAAAATAAAATTTAAATAATAATTATAAATTATTGTGTTCACACTCATACCACTTGAAGAATCTGGATACAAAAAAAGTGACAAGATGCTATGCCCGTTTAAATTTTTTATCTGAAGTTGATGAAATTGACCAGAATCCTATAAACGGATCTTCCTATGTAATTTATAATTAATTATTTAAATAAAATAAATATATATCATTTTATTATCAATTTTATTTCTACTAGTTGTTGACATCACAACCCTGATCACATATTGTGTTTATAATATCATCATTTTATGAATCCAAATGACAATTCCTTGTAACGTCCCAGTTATGGAAGCCACCTAGAGGCGCCCCATACCCATTTAGTCACATGGCCTCAAGCGTATTTCCCCGAATCCAGAGGCTACCAACTAGAAGCGAGGGCCTTGGGTGTGATATTGGGGAAAATATTCCCTCATTGGCAGAGTAACACAGTGAAAGTAAAAAAATGTCAATAGCAGAAGGAGTAAACAAGCAATACGTAGACAGTGGATGTAATCAATAACTGGAGCACTTATATAAAATGATGCATGATACATATTTCTAGGAAAATAGCCAAACAATTCATAATTCTAAATACATTACTAATCCAAAGTACAAAAGAAAAACAAGTAAATAACTCCTCATGATCGCAATCCATAGCTTGGTCCCTTGCTCTCTAGATCCACAATAATCAAGTACCTGATGTAGAAGGGCGCTCACACTTATCTATACATGTAGCAATATAATCTGTTTGGACCCAAAATCATGACCTAACCATGGTGTGAGACTAATAATAGTAGGAAACCACCAAAATATTTGAGCCTAATAGTCACTGAATATATATGGAAGGCAATAAGTAAAAGATCAGTAAACAAGGAAGTACTCATTAGTAAACAATTCCACAGTTTCAAAGCATTCAATTCCACATATCAAGTAAGAAACTAATCAAATAATGTAACCCTCTGGGAATTACACACAGCGTATCCCCTCTTTTTTAGTTATAAGGATATAACACAGGCTATCTGATGAAGCACTCACTGTCAATTCCCCATGTAGTAAAAAGTTATTTAAGTCTCTTTGAGGATGCTTACATGGTCAATTCCCCTTATAGTCAAAAGTGATTAAAGACTCTCTAAGGAAGCTCACATGGTCAATTCCCCTTGTAGTCAAAAGTGATTAAAGACTCTCTGAGGATGCTCATATGGTCAATTACCCTTATAGTCTACTACCCTAGGTTCTCACGGCCCTGTGTAAGTCAAACGAGCATAGCAATGCAATACAACCAAAGTAAACATCCAGAACTACTTGGCTAAACAGTCTATATCTTATCAAGCATGTTAGATCAAATAATCACTCCATTCTATAGTACTAGGCATGGGAAAATATCAAGGAATACTAACATGCTAAATAGAACCAAACTGTCATAAATTAAACATGCATGGGAAAACACATCCAAAGCATAGCAATCAACACTATTCACATTCAATTAACCTCTACTCAAGCATACAACATGGTAGGAAATTAACAGGGCTAAACAGTAACACACAATACCCCATTATAGGGCATTGGACAAAATTTCACATATTACTTAAATAATTTCAATGGAAAGGCACAAACCACCCACCTCGGTGTTGGGAGATCGATATAAGTGAACCTCAACCCTTGAGTCATCCAAAAAGATCGTAGATTTACAAAAAAAGTCTACAACATTCAACCGAAGATAACTCTTGAAAGAGAAAGAATCAGGAAATGAATATCTAGAAGAAGGAAGCTCTTACCAAGGTGATCCCAATGCAATCGACTACGGTAGAATCGGAGAACGGATGCTCGGTCGGGGGCTCGGAGAAGATTTGTAGTCGTACGAGAGCTCTCTGATGAACTAGAGCTAGAAGAAGGCCTTTTTGTCTGTCAGATGCAACCCAAGAACGTTTAATGAAACAAAAAGAAAGTACATGGTGTGTACTTTTGAAGTACATGGTGTGTACTTACCCCTACCGAGCCCCTCTTTAGGCGGCCTCCAGGTCACCACACATGGCCATGTGGAAGGTCGCTACACTGTTAGCACATGGCTACCCGCAGTAACTGAGTACACGGCTTGTACTTAAAAATTTCTTGAAACTCCTCTTTTTCTTCAAAAACACCAGAAAAATGAAAAGATGCCTGGAAAGAAGATCTGGGTCCTTAAAAACTTCACCCTTAATAAAATCATCCCTGAATTTCCCTAGCAAGGTGGCATAGAATAAGAAACTCCAGACAGCTCCGACCATTGCGATCGTACATCGGCCTCCCTCTCCCACGTCTCGTCTTTTACTCACCCATGCTACCATAGCACTCGTACCAGAAGAAAAAACTAGCCATAGAGAACCTTCGTACTTCGATCAACAATATAGATTGGATGCTCCTTGAATGATTCATCCACCTCCAACATGACTTCCTCGGGTTGAAAAGCATGAGACGAGTCTGAGAAGTAATGTCAAAGCTGAGAAATGTGGAAAATGTCGTGCATATCCCAGTACCTATGAGGTAAATTCAACTGATAGGCAACCGGACCAACTCTCTCCAATACCTCAAATGGACCGAAATACCTCAGCGAAAGCTTATCCTGTCTCGTAATCCTTCTGTGTCCCAACCTCGGTGTGACATATAGAAAAACCTGATGTCCAACCTCAAACTCTAGAGGTCATCTCCATCAATCAGCATAAGACTTCTATCGAGACTGTACGGTATTCATCCTCTTCCAAATCAACTTTATCTTCTCTGTGGTCTCCTTGACAAGACGAGGTCCCAACATAGCTAGCTCTCCTGCCTCCAGCCAACATAAGGGTGACTAGCATGGCCTACTATACAATACCTTATAAGGTTCCATCTAAAGAGTCACTTGGAAACTATTGTTGTAGGAAAAATCCACTATAGGTATGTGCTTCTCCCAAGAACCTTCAAAATCTAGACTACATGCTTGAAGCATGTCCTCAAGCATCTAAATTGTATGCTCGGACTGGCCATCTGTCTGAGGGTGGAATGCTGTACTCAAAAGAACCTGTCTACCAAAAGCCTTCTGTAGCCCTGGACAGACCCGAGAAATAACACGTGCATCCCAATCTGAAAAAATGGAGTGTGGAACCCCATGTAGATATACAATATCTCAAATGTACAACCTTCCCATATCATCAACACTGAAGGTATCCTAAATCAACAAGAAGTGAGAAACCTTTGTGATTCTGTCAATGACAACCCACATCGCATCATTCCCTTGAGGTGACCTTGGAAACCCTATCACGAAATCCATCGCGACATCATTCCACTTTCACTCAGGAATGGGTAACTGCTAAAAAATCCATACTAGTCACTGATGCTCTACCTTCACCTTCTGATAGGTGGAAAACATCATAAAAAACCCAGTGACATCTCTCTTCATACCTGGCCACCAATACTGATAGTGTAGATCATTATACATCTTGGTGACACCAAGATGAACTGCCCAAACTGATGAATGAAAGTCTCACAACATCTCCTCATGTATGTCTGTTGGCACCCATACGCGCCCCTAAAAATTAACGATCTCATCCTCACCTATGGTCCTTCCTGGAACAGTGTCCTCTTCTGATGCGCTTTTCTATAGGACTAGGCCTTCTGAATCTGATTGTTGTCTCATTCACACTCGATCAAGAAGAGTAGAGGTAACAGCTGCAGAAGAAAGAAAAGTATGCCCTTGTCTGTCGTGCACCTCCAAATTCATCTTAAAGAATAGAGCCATAATCTTCCACTCACTTCTATCCTCATAAAACTCTTCTATCTAAGTCCTCCTACTCAACGCATCAGTCATAGCATTGCCTTTTCCAGGCATATAGGCAAGCTCAAAGTCAAAGGACTGAAGGTACTCAACCCACATTCGCTGTCTCAAATTCAGAGAACGCTAAGTGAAGATGTACTTGAGACTCTTTTGGTCGGTGAAAACCACAAAATGATCTCCCAGAAAATAATGTCTCCAACATCGTAAAGCATGAACAACTACAACCAACTCAATTTCATGTATCCCGCAATTCTTCTCATGTGGTCTCAACTTCCGAGTCCCGTACGCAATGACTACTTTTCCCTACATAATAACAACTCCCATCCCGATACCTGATGCATCACAAAACATAGTATAGTTCTTACCCAACTCTGGTAATACTAGTACTGGTGTTTAATTCAACGACTCTTTCAGCACCTGAAAGTCTGACGCACACGAATCTGACCATAAGAACTTTACACCCTTCTTAGTCAGACCCATTAGTGGTGCCGCCAAGCATGAAAATCCTATATGAAATTTTTTTAGTAACCAGACAGCCCTAGAAAACTCTGTACCTCAAATAAGTTCTTCATCTTCTTCCATGAAACTACTCCTCTCACTTTCTCTTGGTCTACTGATACTACTGTCTCTGAAATAACATGACCCAAGAAGTGAATCTGGTCCATCCAAAAGTGGAATTTTGAGAGCTTAGCATATAACTGAGGCTCTCTCAGTGTACTCAGAACGATCTCAAGATGTGTGTCATGGTCGTGTCAAGTGCAATAATACACCAATATATCGTCCCTGAATAGAACCACGAAAGAATACAAGTATGGATGGAATACTCAGTTCATCAGTTCCATGAAGACTTCTGGTGCATTCTTGAGACTGAATGGAAAAACCACATACTCGTATAGACCATACCAACTCTAGAAGGTTGTAAGAGGTATATTGGTTGGTATAATGCACAATTGATGGTAACTAGATCTCAAGTCAATCTTAGAGAACACCCGGGCTCCTCGAAGCTGATCAAAGAGATCATCAATCCTCAACAAGGGATATCAGTTCTTCACCGTCAAATAGTTCAACTTCCGATAATCCACACATATTATGAGGGTACCATCCACCATATTCACAAAAAGGTAAGGAAAACACCAAGGAGAAGTACTAGGTTGGATGAAACCCTTTTCATGTAACTCCTCCAACTACTTCTTGAGCTCCTGTAACTCTCGTGTAGCCATCCTATAAAGAGGAATGGACACCGATGCCACCCCTGGCACAAGCTCAATAGAAAAGTCAACCTCACGCTCTGGAGGAAGACATGAAAAGTGCTCTGGAAAGACATATCTGAAATGATCCAACACTAGAGGAAATTCCATCTGTGAAGTCCCATGGTCATCCAGATATAGAATAGAAATCTGTTCTATAACTCCTAACAACGCATGATGCTCGGGTCCCACTCTTCTTTCCTAGACATCCCATTCTCCCTTATGAAGAAATGATATACCCTTTGGTGATGTGAAACTCACCCTATGGTGATATCAATCGACAATAGCCTGGAAAGGAACTAAATAGTCCATTCTGAGAATGACGTCATATCCTATCATCTCTAGGACATAGAGGTCCCATAAGAAGTGACACCCACCAACCTCTAGAGGGCACTCCTTTCCCTAACGTACACTAGCCATTCTAGTCCCCAATGGAGTGTCTAGAATCAAGGTATCAACAGAAGAAAATATACATATCCCAAGGCTCTACACAATAGCAACAGACATAAAGCTAAGGGAAGACCCTATATTGAAAAGAGCATTAGATAAAACTGAGGCAACTAGGATCATAATATGAACTGTAGAGGGTCCGGGATCCTGCTCCTGCTGGGTATGCTTCACTACAAATGTATGGCCAACACCGCAGCCCTGTGACCCTTCTTGACCACTCTGATCTGATCCATCCTTATTTTACTGAAAACTGGGCAACTGGCTACCATAGCCACGACCTCCACCTTGGCCCGAACGGCCTGAAGAACTCCAGTTCCCTGATCGAGGAGTAACTGGTGGTGATTCTTATAAACACGGAGTCAGAGAAGAACCCCTGTCACCTGCTACTAGTGAGAATATCTGACAAAACCATTGAAGATGCCCCATATTTCCATAATATCAGCACTCCAATGGGTCTCTCGGGCAATGTGGCCTCGTATGCCTGCTCTTCCCGCACTGGTAGCACACCACCTGACTACCAGAAGATGATTCCTGCCTATTCAGATCTCCTCATACAGTCTCCCTGTGGTGCTTCCTACTATCGATCGGTTAAGCACTAACCCTGGATCTTTTACCACCCTGGATCACATCTCTAGAATCCCTTAGATTACACTCTGTGATCATCGTCGGGTTGACTATAGTGGATATTGAAGTCAACCTGGAGATGTTCAACTGGGATTAGATATCCTGCCTGATACAATCCTCAAACATCTGTGCAAGGAACAACTCATCTCCACCTAAAAAAGGTGTAAAGCGCTGCAGCTCGGTGAAGCGAGAAGAATATTTCATAACAGAAAGAGTACCCTACACCAGACTCATGAACTATCGGGCTTGATCGGCCCTCAAGGTCTTTAGATAAAATTAATTGTAGAAGGTGCACTAAAACTCATCCCAAGATATATTCTTCCAGCGTCATGCCTGTGAGATCACATCCCACCCCCTTTTTGGAGGAGTCTCAAAGCATGTAGGTAGCGAGCTTGACCCTCCTCTTTGAAGGTGTCTTCGGATGCTCAAAGATCGTCAATATCGCTTCTAGCCGTGACTCTGTAGCCTGGGTTCCTCCATCCCCTGAGATAGTGGGAGGATGTTGCTGTTGAAAGACCCACGTCAATTCTACCAACGACGGGGCTGGAGGCGGAACTTCTTGGAAGGTCTACATCATCCTCAGAAATCCCTCCCTAAAATGTTCATCGGCACCAGTGTCAGGTATAACTACTGGTGCCAAGAATAATACAACTAGAGGATCTTTCGGCAGTCCCTGATTAGCCATATCTGATGTCTGATCACTGCCCAGTAACTGGCGTATAACCAGAGGATGTTTCAGTGGCACTAATCTTCAAGGTCAAGCGTACACCTTAGTTAAACATTAACAGGGACTGAAACATAGAAGTGTAAGAAGGGAACAAGAGAAGGAAATCATTTAAGTTTTCTAAAACACGACTACACAGCGTGAGTAAATCTTACACTATATGTTCCCATAAGCCTTTCACATGGGCATGTACTCCTGCCACCACTAGTCATGTAACACCCCAAACACACAGCGTGTTGTCAAAACACACAGCTTGTACTTGATTTCTCTTCCCTTACTTGATTTCTTTTACATGGTTAAGCCACATGGTTCTCCTAGAATAATACCACACGGTGTGTTCATTCCATACATGGCATGTACTATATGTGCACCACCGACCCGTGTTGTTAGTGACACATCCGATACATAACTCACACTACACGACATGTTTCATATGAAAATGGTGTGTACTAGAAAGATTTTGCTTACCCTTGTTGTTCGTTACACGACCGAGTACTCGGGTTACACTACATGGCATGTTCCAGATGGACACAGCGTGTATTATAAAAGACACAACTGACCCGTGTTGTTAGTGACATGTACAGTTAAATGGTTCTATAACACGGCGTGTACATATGGTACACGAAGTGTCTTACCAAAGGATTACAAACCCTGTGTCCACACCCACACAGTCTGAGACACAGTTAGAGACTACACAGCGTGTACATACAACACACGATGTGTACTTAATAAAAATAGTTTCTTCCCTAACAGAAGAACACATGGAGTGTATTCAACATCACACTCCATGTATTCTGGGTTTTTTCAGACAGTAAGCCTCAGAAACTACTCCAATACCCAGAAAAACACTGAAACAAACATTGAAAGTGACAAATTCTGATCTGTGAGGTCCTATACTCCCCAAAAATCAATGCTTGGAATCTTATACATGTTATTAACAAGGAAACAAGTCGATGATCCACCAAATTCAGATTCATGTGGACCCATAACACCTCAAGAACCAATGTTTTGCGTTCATTCAAACAAAACCTTACACAAGAAATACCCTATCAAACAACAGGTTTTCTATCAAACATCTATCACAACAACATGCATATCTAGTAGAACATCTATCACAACAACATGCAATTGCTAATGCACCCTAAATATAATGTAAAGAATTCATGACATGTGATGTTACTAGCAAGTGCCTATATAATGCATGATATAGCATACCCTCATCTCATCGGGTTGCGACAGAAATATAACCTCAATATCATCAACAATAATAGTAGAAATCATGTGAATCACTCAAGGTGAAATCATATCAACTGTAAAATTGAAAAACCAGAAAAATTTAAATAAACGAGGTAGATTCTCTTTTCCCTGTACATGGGTTAGCTACTCCCGAGCACTGCTTATTACCAAGTACCTATTTCTTCCTATCTCTGGCTATAGGCTCCAAATAGTAAGTCAAGAAGAAAAGAATTCCTCTGATACCACTTTGTAACATCCCGGTTCTAGAATCCACCCAGAGGTTCCCCGTATCCGGTTGGTCACATGGCCTCAAGCGCATTTCCCCGAACGCTAGAGGCTGCTGACTAGAAGCCAAGTCCTTGGGTGTGATAGTGGGGAAACTATGACCTCATTGGAAGAGTAACATAGCAGAAGTAAAAAAATGGCAATAGCTGAAGCAGTAAAGAAGCAATAAGTAGACATCATATGTAATCAATAACTGGAGCACATATATATAATTATTCATGATACATCTGTCTAAGAAAATATCCAAACAAGTCATAATACTGAATAAAGTACTAATCCAAAGTACAAAAGAATAACAAGTAAATAACTCCTCAGTATCGCAAGCCATAGCTTGGTCCCATGCTCTCCATCTCAACAACAATCAAGTGCCTGAAATAGAAGGAAGATTTCCCTTATCTACACCTACGGAAATATAATATGTTTGGGCCCAAAAAGCATGGCCAAAATAGGGTGTGAGACTAATCCCATTAGGTAACCACCAAAATATATGTGCCTAACAGTCAGTGAATATATATGGAAGGAAATAAGTAAAAGAGAAGTAAACAAGGAAGTACTCAGCAGTAAACAATTCCACAGTTTCAAAGCATTCAATTCCACATATCAAGTAAGCATCTAATCAAAGCAGGTAAACCTCTGGGAAGTACACACAGCCTATTCCATCTGGTTCAGATATAAAGATATAATAAAGACTCTTTGAGGAAGCACTCACAGTTAATTCCCCTTTTAGTAAAAATTGTCTAAAGACTCTCTGAGGAAGCTCACATGGTCAATTCCCCTTATAGTCAAAAGTGATTAAAGACTCTCTGAGGAATCCCACACGGTTAATTCCCCTTATATTCAAAAGTGATTAAATACTCTCTAAGGAAGCTCACACAATCAATTCCCATTATAGTCCACTACACCAGGTTCTCACGGCCCTGTGTAAGTCAAACGAGCATAGCAATGCAATACGGCCAATGTAAACCTCAAGAACTACTTGGAAAAATAGTCAACAACATATCAAGCATGTTAGATCAAATAATAACTCCATCCTACAGTAATTGGCATGGGAAAACATTAAGGAAGCCTAACAGGCTTAACAAGACCAAACAGTTGTAAACAGAACATGCATGGGAAAACACATCGAAATCATAGTAATCAACCCTATTCACATTCAATTAAACTCTTATCAAGTATATAAGCATGGCAGGCAATTAACAGGGTTAAAACGGTAACACACAATACCCCGTCCAAGGGCATTGGACAAAATTGCACATATTACTCAAAGACATTCAATAGAAAGGAACAAAACACCTACCTCATTGTTGGGAGATCGATATAAGTGAACCTCAATCCTTGAATCACAAAATAACACCATAGATCTACAAAAACGTCTAAAATGTTCAACCAAAGGTAACTCTTGAAAGATTAAAAATAAAGAAGTAGAAGGAAGAGCATACCTAGGCGATCCCAATGCAATCAACAATGGTCTAATCGGAGAATGGATGCTCGCTCAGGGGCTCGTAGAAGATTTACCGCCCTACGAGAGCTCTCGGACGAACCAGACCTATAAGAAGGCCTTCCTATCCATCAGACGCGACCCCGATGCATTTAATGAAAAAAAATTACACAGTGTGTAATTTTAAAGTACACGACATGTACTTTTACTTATCGAGCCCCGCTTTAGGCGGCCACCAGGTCACCACACACGACTGTGTGAAAGACTGCTACATGGCCAACATATGGCTACCCGCGGTAACTGAGTACACAGCGTGTACTTATAAAGTACATGGTGTGTACTTCAAAACTTTCCAGAAACATCTCTTTTTCCTAAAAAACACCAGAAAAAGGAAAACATACCTGAAAAGAAGATATGGGTTATTACATTTCTCGAGTGATTTCTACACCTTTTTTATGAATCTCTGGATTTTGTTCTTGATATTTCATGTGCCAGCATGAGGGAATCAAGTGTTTCCCCATGCTCATTCTAAATAGTATATTGAAATATCTCACATTCACTTCTTATAAGCCTGATAGAAGATGGGTAATTATCTCTAATTATATCTCTATCTCTAGATAATATAATTTTAAAAATGGGATTCTCACATTAAATAAACTGAAATATTTTAGTTTCAAAACGTAGTAAAAAAATTATACAAATTATTTAATACCTTTCATCTAATTGGAACCTAATAAAAGATCCATGTCACCAACCAAAAAATAATAATAAAACTATTATTATTTTCATTTATATGTATTATTCTAATTTCATTTATTGAATATTTATTTATTTATTTAAAAGATATTAAAATTTATTTATTAGATCATTAATCCAATTCAAATCCACCCATAGATATTATCAAACCCTAAACAATAAAATAATGTTCATTTGATAAAAAAAATATTATATTCACTCAACTTATAAATAAATAAATAAATATTATATTCACATTTATTATGAAAAAATAAATACTATATTTATTTATATTTTGAATAAATAATAATAAAATTTCAAATCAATTCTTCATAACATGAATAGTATTTTTTGTTAAGTTTACAATAAATATAACTTGAATAAATATTATCCTATAAACTCGGAATAAAATTTCTCTTAAACATAGATTCAACTAAATATAATAATCTTATAACCACAATTAGTATGTAGCCCTATAATATAATTTCTCATTGATAGTATCTCTAACTCGTAGATAAATAGCGGTATCAAGAACCACATCATGGACCCCATAAACAAAAGAATAATCCACAAAAATAATAACAAAAATATTCCTATGGATGATTTTTTATGTTTCTTAAGATAGATTAACATTTAATCAAAGTAGTGGAATCATTAAGAAACTATAAATTGGTAACACCATGCATGAAATCTAAAAACACGTTATATAAAAATGATTTACACTATTGTGCATACACTATATCGATGGGATACCATCTCTTCTTTAAACATTTGATATTGATTAAGGTCACTAAGAGGTAGCCTAATTTTCTCCCTCATATTTAGTGTATCCAAGGGTTTCACTAAATTTCCTAGACTATTTGAGCAGGGCTCTCCTTCCTATTATGATACGTTAGCATCTCAAATTAAAACGGGGAGGAAGATACTAGCATTAGGTATAGGTGAGTATCATCCAAGATCATTACAATAACCTCACCACCAACAATATCCATTTTTAACATTTAAATAAGCCATAGAGAACACTCCTTGAGTGAAATAAATATACATATTCAATTTTAACATATGATTAAATAGTATGGAATGTGGTTACTGCATAGTAAACTTTAACCACTTCTTATAGTCTCTTCTGATTCATGACATGAAATTGTCATGTTAATAATAACTTAGATGGGTGATTATTTTAATACAGTGTAATTAATATTTTTCTAGAAGTATCATGATATCATATAGCATGATTTTACTATATATAAATCACCAAGACATATGATATTCCTTTCACACATTCTTATGATACCGTATCAGACACCATATATCCTATAGTAAGATATTGATTTAGGGAACATACCGAATAATTTATCAGTGGAACTAAATCTTCAATGTATTACCTCTAGTTGAAATTATATTATATCATATACAATAAATTGTGAAACCATATCAAAAAATAATTGGATAAATTTAAAAAAACTTTTGTAAAGTTGTCATCAATTTCACCTCATATCATGTCATATGAAATACCTTATGAATACCCATCGAAATATAATATGGATTAATTCTAAAACATTTTTGTAGTAGCTATTTGATTATAAACTCAATACCTATTCACTCATCCAATATGTGTGAACCCACAAGCCTTTTGTATAACAAATAATAAATATTTATCTAAGGATCCATAAATGTAATCATTGATTAGCCTCATGTAAAGAATCAATTTTACTCAAGGTATAAAGGGTTTTGGAATGATCTTCATCAAACACATGTATCTCTATACCTGTATCCACCAACTGGATCATATGTGAGCATGGATTTTCATATGATCCCATTATCTAATACATCTAGTGACTATGGTACACATAGTATATCAATTCCATATATCTAACTCATATGTTGTTGATTCTCCAAGTATACACTATCTAGGTCGATAAATGCATATCATTTCATTCATTTTTAAGGATGATTGAATCACATGCCCCTCACCTAAATAGATAGTCACATTATATGTATAATATTAGTATGATCATACACTTCCTTGGTCTATCACAATCAAGATATCAAATTTCATACTCATCGTACGAGAGGGAAAATCCCATTTTGGTTAAACTTCAACTGACGGTCTGATCAAAAACATACCCAACCACCATATGACTATATAAAACTCAAGGATTAAGTATAAAAGTTATCAAAGTATGAAGTTTATCAGGCTAGGTATCTCACCAAAATCAAGTAGTGGGGACTCCGGATATGAATCATACACCCCTAGTATACCAAATACATATTGTATGAAGCAACATGCAGTATAATGTGTGTCTTATCCAACAAAAACGTCCTATTTTTTCCATGTGATCATATTACATATCCCAATAAATGAATCCTACTCATGATAATATTAACATTACATAATGACATATAACACTACCTAAAAAACACTGGTTAGGGATAAGTCAAACTCATAAATTGAGAGGTCAATTTTCATTTCACTTTATAAAATGTATATAAATATATACATATATGTAGCTAACATAATTAATGATAAAGTATAGATTTCATTTTATATGACATGATAAATTTTATATCCTTAAATTTGTATAATAATACTTAACGAACCCACATATAAGTACTTGTCAGACATATTATTGGATATGAACTTAAATATAGGTCATTCCTGTTGTATGACTAACTAGGATTGTAATCTATGATATCCCTGAGTTAGATACCATAGTATATAACTTTTATGCATTTTAAAGTAATTTAGGGAATTTTTTTCACATGTGTTATATAATATTATAGGCATACTATTTCATGTATATGAAGCATTCACCTAATAATCCTCTCATCTGGTTTCTTTGGCTCTAAGCTATTATGAATGTATTATTATGGCTTTGTATTTTTTTATTTAACGGGTTCAGTGCATTCATCAACATGACATAATTATTGGATGGAATTTGTTGATATACAACATGGATGATGCATTATTCATTCATAAAATGTATTAAGGAGGCCTATATAAGGGAATGGTTTACCTTTTTTATATAAGATAATGTGGATTTTATCATTAGCTTCAAGAAAGATTTGTATAAGCTATCTTCTGCCAAAAAATTGTTCATAATTTCTAAGTGAATGTGTTAGAACCCTTTCTGCATACGAGAATCCTCTAGTCGAGAACCAGGATCTATTATCTGGTGTGGTGCCTTACCGGTAGAACTCTTTCATTTAGTACTTTAGTGATCTTTATCATGCCTCCTTCATCAAATATTGAGTACTAGACTATTGTAGCTTCTTCACACGTTTATTTTTATTTTTTTTAATTTTATGTGTTTAATTCCTTGAAGATCGATTAGAAATTTTATTGGGTTGTTTCTGAAATCAATGGTCATTAAATGATCTCCCAAAACACATCAATGGTAACAAATACTAGTTCTTCAAGGATTAAAATTGTTTAATCTATTGGTTTTTTGGAGAAATATTTTTATAAATTCATATGTAGTCATATAATATAATTTGATATAAAAAAATTCTTCCATAATAAATTGTAATGTATGAATGTATTATATCATAAATTATGATATAATGTTTTCTTGGATTTTTGAATTGTGGAATAGAACAATATATGGGATATCATAAAATATGTTTCTATCATAAGTTTTTGAAATAAAAAGGGTTGTATAATATATATGATACTACTTATATCATTAATTGTAATTGGTGTTATATGATATGACCTATCATAAGTGATAATATCATTCATATTTTACAATTTAATATCATTTCATTAAATATTATATATACATGAATCAACCACACTCTACAATTAGTTGTATTTTATGAATAACTATATAATTAGTTGTGTTAAAATTTACCATGTTAAAAGATATTAAATATATATATATTTTGAAAATTTTGGTTATAATTTGTAAATTTTTTATAAATTATAAATTTTAGGCATTATAAAAGGTTTTTTTTCTTTCCTAAATAAAATATGAAAAATATCATATTATTTTCTAATTTTTTTTAAAATAAAAAAATTTATTTGTTAGTTTACTCCTTTAATATTAATGTTAATAAATTATTTAAGAAATAAGAATATTTTCCATGATTTTTTATGTAATTAATTGATTCTAGGAAATAGATCCTTTCATTACATACTACGTATGACTTCATAAGATTTGGTATTCATCTACCTTAACCTTGGTTTGTTTTTATAGTTATAATCTTGAGAATAATTAGTGAACATAGTTTGTGAATATTTGGTGTTATAAATATCATAAAACTAATTATATATTCAGTAAATTCTACCTAGGGAGAGATACTTGAGGTCAAACGATCCCCAATCCTGAAGTCTTATGCCTTGTTCTATAAATATGAGGGGTTGTATATCTATCACTCCTGGATTGGTCATTGAAGATTTTCAATCTCATATACCTTTATACCTTTACATGAATTGTTTTATTACATTATTAATAGGGTGAATATGGATATGTGTAAGTATATTATGATTCTTTTTTGGGTAAATAATCCAAATTTTTGGTTGTGTAAAGAGTTACAGATTCACGTGATGTGAACACAATAATTTTGGGAATGAAATAGGAATACCAAAACTAAATATATTATTACATGAATTCCCAAATGAATTAAAATCATGAGAAGATAATTATTGCATAAGATGAAATAGTTATGAATTTAATATACACATGGTACATATTATATTGGAGATACTTTTAAAAGGAACCCTATTTAAAATATTAAGGGTCATATTCCTTGAAAAGAAGTCTTTTTAAAAACCTCAATCATCCAACTGGGTAGGTTCTTCTAAATTAGTATGCCTCTATATTATATTATCTTAGTAAAAAAAGAAACGGGTGGAACTGGATTATCTAGGGGTATTTTCTTCCATAGAAGTGTTTCCCTGGGTTATCTTTTCTTAAAATATTATTGAAATTTTATTTTGTTTACACTTAGTTTGGAAGCACTAATATTTAGAATACCATTGGAATAGAGTTGGTTGTTCTCATATAATGGATCTGGGAAAATATTTTCTAACCCAACAATATAAGAATCATAACTATTATGATTGGGTTGATTCTATAATAAAATAACTAATTAGTGAGAGGAATTCTCTAGTGGTATCATAACTTAGTGAAATATGGATAATGTCTCAATAAATTGATATAGTGTTTGAGGTCATCATTTTCAGTGGGAGTGCTTTCATTTAACAATCCCTGGTGAGGAGATATAAAACTAGATACTCACCCACCGATATGGCTTGTTTTTAGATTATAGATTACTTAAAAATAATCATATTGATAAACCTCATAGGACTGACCTATAAAATTGATATATATTGGTCCCTATGGATGAGAAGTGTTCTCAATAAGAAGCATTCATATCCTATGAATGTGAATGTTATGGAGGTCATTTACAATAACTCTAACTCTTATGTATTTGATACTTGGAGTGCATAACATATTTTTGTTGATAAACACGGACTCAGGTATTGGAGGTAATTGACAAAGGGTGAATTAGTTCTTTGTATCAGTAATAGAGAAAGACTTAATTCTTAAGAGGTCATCACTTATGATCTGACTTTACAAATTGGATTATTCCTAGAATTTGAAAAAATATCATATTCCCACCATTAAAGATATTTTATTTCCATGTCCTATTCGGAAAATAATTGATACACATTCACAGTTAATAAAAATATTTGTTCTATATATATGAATGATAAATTTTATGGAATTATAAATACGATAAAATAATTATATATTCTAGATGTGGATAATTCTTTTTATAAATTTTAGAATAAATAATAAAGGGTTGATTCAAGTCCCACATATCTTTATAAGTTTCTCATTAGACATATAAATGAGAATTACATTCAAAGAAACCATAGAGATAGATTTTTGGACTCATTTGATTAGTAATAATTTGAGAATTGTGAATCTTGGTTATTAGGAATAAATGATGAAATAACCTTTTAACATAAAATGTAGAAGTGCTAGTGGAATTTTGGATCTCATACATTGTGATATATATATTGACCAATGAGTATTCAATAAATTTGTTGTGTTAATGTGTTTGTTACAATTAATGATGAATTTTTTTGGTATGTATATGTTTTTCTATTGAGACACAAGTATGCAACTTTTTAAAAGCTCAAAAAGTTTCAAAATGAAGTATACAATAAATTTGGTAAAACTATTTAGATTACCTTATTAGATATAGGTGTTGAATACTTGTGTCAATAATTCACTGAGAAAATATGAGATCATGGAATTATTCCAATCCTCACTCCTCCTAGAAATTTATAATGGAATGTCATTTTCTAGAGGATAAATCATAACTTGTTAGACATTATTTGATCAATGATGAGCTGGTGTGACTTTCCTACTACATTATGGGGTTATTCTCTAAAACTATTACATTATTACCAAACCAAAATCCGTATAAATAAGTTATAAAGACATAATATGAGTTTTGTTATATGAAACATCCTAGATTGTATTTTATAAAGACTTTTGTTAACAAATAATTTTTACAACATTTTCATTTTGATAATCTTGACTCTAAATCTAAAAACTTCTCATTTATTGGTTATCCCAAGCTCGAGTCTCACTAAGTTCTTTACTATTGGTACTTTATAACTTTATTGTATTTAATTACCTCCCATAACCATTTTAATAAGAATTTATCAATCATGGAGTTAGTGGGAGGAATAATTTACCTAGAAATGTTTAATACCAATAAATTGGAAATGATCCAAAGATAAAGGTTGAGTCGATTCCACAAATATTTATCAAAGAGAAACCAACTTAATCCACATAAAAACATAAATGGTATAGTATGATTAATTATTATATCATGACTTATGGATTTATTATAACTAATAATGAACTTACCACCAACAAGGTGGATATATAGAGTTCTAATTCTAAGAAATGGTTAAAATCCATGTAATCTAAAATGGACTCTATATACACTAACCAAGTTTTGAACTTGATGGATTTTATTAGAATAGTGAGGACCATACAGTGTAAGTGGGTTTTTTGTAGGACAAATGGCATGAATGGTAGATATTATACCTATAAATCTTCCATAGTTGAAAAAAATTATGAGAAAATCAATATTATTGACTATGAGGAAACCATTTCACTTGTTGTGATGATAAAGTTCGTTCATATTTTTATTTCCAAAGAAAATAATTCTAATAATAATATATATTAAATCAATATAAAACCAATTTCCTTAATGTGTATTTATTTAAGGGAATGTATATGATAAAACCATAAGGTTTTAAAGTTCCAAATGAGAGAGTTGAGGTATAAAACCTGCAATATTCAATTTATAGATTGATACATTCTGGTCAAAGTTAGAATATCCAATTTGATGATGAAATCAAAAAGTTTTTTAATCAATAAAATAAATGACTATTGTGTGTGTGATAATATTAATTGAATCATTTCACTATTAATTATATTGTATGTGGATGACATATCTCTTAACAGAAATGATATCATGACACTTCAATCTATGAATGTGTTTCTATGTAATATATTCTTACTGAAAAACATTGGTCCAATTTCCTAGATATTGGGCATGAATATATATTGGGATTGATATAAGAGTCTGATTGGACTTAGTTAGGAAACTTACATCAATAAAGTGATAAATAAATATGGAATGTAGAACTCTAATAAGGGTTCTTTATCAGTGGTATGTGGAACAAATCTTATAAAGATTCAGGATCCTTATAAAGAGTTAAAAATGATTGATAGAATTTCATATAAATCCTCTATAGGATCTGTCTTGTATTCTATATTATTTACTCAACCTGATGTCTCAAAGTCTCTAAGTAGAACCAAAAGATACCAATCCAATCATAGTAATATTAACTAATTATTGTTAAGAAAATTTTTATATATATTGGATGATCTAGGGATGTCTTATTGTTATATTAAGGAGAGGATAAGATCTTTGTAAAACGTTATATATATATATATATATATATATATTATAGTTTGAAATATTAAAGGGATATGATAAAGCCTTGATTTTGTTTTTTGTTTTTACTGAACTGTGGATCTATCACTTGGAAGAGTTTTAAACAAGACACCTTGGAGTAATCTACCAAAGGTATAGAGTACAATACTGGATAACAAGTTGTGAAAGATTTTTTTTAGGTTAATAATATCATCTATGAACTAGAGTTGGTTCCAAGAATTTATAGTGATTGATCTTTTCTATAACAATAATGGATTCAGTTCTTTGGAAAAGGGACCCTGGCCTCACCAAAGGACCAGGTACATCCTTCATAAGTACCATCTTATACGAGTGATCATTGAGAAAGGAAATGTAATGATATAGTGGGTGGGTACATGACACAATGTAAAGATTCATTTATTAAATCATTACCTCAGTAACAACATGAGGGTCATGTAAAATATTTGGGCGTTAAACATGAGAGAATGGTTGTAATTGTGTTAAATATATCATTTCATTATAATAAATGAAAAACTTCATTTATAATCCATTCATGTGTTTTTTATTTTACTTTACATGAATAGTATAATGATAAAATCTCATAAAATTGTGACATTGAGTTATCCCTAATCAATGATCATCACATAGTTTAATGGTTTGTGAGGATATGTTATGATTAGTATGAATATATTCTTAGAATCATTAAAAAGGGTTATATATGATATAAAATTAATATATTCATGGTGTAATACAGAGATACTTGTTACAATGATTGAATCATCAAAGTGTATCTCAGGTTATATCTTATAGTCAATAATATAATTAGTGGTGTATACTTATTATCAATACCCATTACATTAAGTTGGAAGGATTAATAACAAGAGAGCATTAATACTATGATAACATTATTATACTATTAAAAAGTTACATAGCTAATCAATGGGTGTTTCTGTATGTTGTAGATCATGTCTTCTGCTTATATAAGAATAAAAGGCATCTAGACAATAATTGTATTAAACTAAGGAAATTCATGGTCATGATTAACTAAATCACATATGATATATTTAGATACTTTGACGAGTATCGTGATATTTTATCATCCATTAGATGGATGAATTGATGTATTCATAGACTTGCTTAACCTATTTCAAATAATCAAGAAATCTGAGATAGTATATACTAGATTGAAGTTGTTTCATTTCTATTTTTCACTTGATTTCATGGGAAAAATATTATAGGGGTATATATACGATGTAATAATACATATTTTGGTGGACATGTTCTTAAATATATATGACTTTGTTTGGTGGAGATCACATCGAAACCCTTAGTATCTTGAGTTGCATTGATTATTTGGTCGAGACCATTATTTGCTTAATTTTTTTAAATAGAGACTCAATATTTATTTTTAACACTAATAAGTCACATGAAGTCACATAGTTAAGATCCTGGATAAGTATTCAGTTTTAGAGAATGTGTCTGTTCTAAAATGAAGGATTATTTGTTAAACCATATCCTAAACGTGTTTCAATGGATTCACAAATGGTTGTGAAGTTTTTCATTAAATCATTATAGGATTTAAGTGAAATTGGGGTATTATTGGACATGTACTAAAATATAATTCAATCATATTGTAAGAATGACCTAGACTATAGGATATTATTCCCATGAGTTGGATATCATAGCATATAACGTGCATGTAACATAATAGAATCTAATAATACTATATGGTATTTATCATATAATAAAATAGAAATACGATTTATTGAATATGATGGAGGAAATAGTCAATCCTCTCATATGGTTTCCTTCAGTTATGATTCATTAGGAATATATTATTATGGATTTTTATAAATTCATTTAACAAGTTCAATGAATTCATGAATGGGATGTAATTCATTGGTGTCATTTGATGACACCTAACATGGTTGATGTATTCTATATTTAGCTAGCATGTTAAGGAGTCCGATATATGGGAATAGATTCTCTCTCTTTTAGTAAGAATAGGTGGATGTGATCATCAGTTTCATGAAAAAAATTCAATAATATATTCGATTTACAAACCAATCTAGATACCATGGTACCCTGATACCTAATCCAACCCTAACATATCCCGAAGGGTGTTCTTAATCACTATGACTTGGAAACTAGAACCTTACATTACACATGATCAATGAGGAATTTTTTTTACAAAAAATAGTGGAAGAAAAAATATTACAACTCAATATACTCAACAGTCCAAAAATAGAAAGTACCTAGAAAACTATAGCAAAACCCAAAGAAATAAATCATCAAAGTAATCAACAACTAACAAAATAAAAACTCAATCAACCAATTCAATATGTGGAAGAAATCTCCATCAGTCACCTCTAAGACTCCAAGTCCAAAGGATCAAGAATATACCCACATCATGTGGGGTGTTCCCTTTGATCAGACCTATAAAAAGAAAATCTAAAAATTCCTGAAGGAAACGATAGTGTGTGAGCTATAATTCCTAGTAATATTTCACCAAATTTTTCATAATCAATAAAATAAAAATTAACAATTTACACTAAAAATATAAATAAAATCAATGAATGGAAATATATCTACATAATTTAAACAAAATAAACATTCATTCCAATAGACGGAATATAGATCTAGATATGTGTACACACTGAAATAAACACCCCATTCAGGGAGCCACGACAAGAAATTAATCTACTCCCCATTCTGGGATCCATTATGGGTACTCAATAGGAAATTGGTTCAGTTATTGTTTTCATCATAAATCCAATTATAGTGGATAAAGATCCTAGAATTAGTTTACTAGTTGTCAACTAACTCCCTATTTCTACATGTTCTAAAATATTTAAATCAATCAATAAAATTATAAATCATTCATTTCAAAATACAATTTCTAAATTTCATTTTTCAACTTGCCTTTCTCATTTCCAAATAAAATCATGTGTTTTTATAATTTTATTCCATTTCAAATCATCTTTCAATTTAACCCATTTTATCAAGAAAAATATCAAATCATTTCATAAAATAAATTTCTAAATCACCCCTTCATTTTTAATAAATTTTTCCCATAATCTGAATTCCAATTAAATTTAGGTTTTTCTCAAATATCATTACCATTTCAAATCACAGATAAAATCATCAAAAATCCATGTTTTTAAATCAAATAACAACTCAATTCAATTTAATTAATAAATCCAAGGTTTTAATCATAGGGTAAATAATTTTGGAACCTCCTAACTTTAAATAAATATATAACGTAAATCAACTCTTAGAATGAGATATCTAATCAAAGAACAAAGGCATAGAAAATCTAGCAACACAACTAAGATTAAAGATCTAAAAATAGAGTTTATATCCATCAATTAAAGATAATATATTAAAATCTAAGGAGGATATAAAGAGAGATTAGTAGAAACTATATGAGAGGATATATAATTACCCATAGAAGATTGAACGAGATCAATGCCACTTCGACCTACCCGGAAAATGGTTTGGAGGGGCCAATTTTTTCTATTGGGAGCCTCCAAGGACAAAAATAACTTATAAGGGTCAAGTGGGGGTATTATGAAACATAAACCAATTGGTATATAATTTTTAAATTAATTTTTGAATCTTTATAAACTTGTGTGCACTATTAGCTATATGGGGAACATGATTAGGGGAAACTATGAACCCCTACTGATTGGGGTTCACAGTTTCCCCTGGGTGGGTACATAGTTTGGGAAATTGTTCTCCAACCGTTCATGCCCTATGATCGAGGGGTGCATGGTTTGCACTAGGGGGAATGAAATATGGTTAAACCATGTTCCAAATGTGCATAGCAGGAAAATACTCAGAAAATTTTCTTATTATCCTAAAACAACCCCCAAAAAAGGCACTAATTAAAGTATACTATAAAAAGGGTCAAGGAATACATGAAGAAAAGTAAAAAAGATGTACAACGTCAACACCATAAAAAATTTTGGCCCCCCAAAACCCTATCAAGAAGTTTTCCTATTAAAGATATGAAGCTAATTGTCTCTCATTGGTGCTTCAAACACCCATATCTCCTAAGAATCATAACCATGCTACCATAGCACATGAACCAAAGGTATCATTTACCCATGAATAAATGTTTTCCATGAATCGAAACTCCTTATTAGATGCACATACATATCTAAATTAGGCTCAATTAAATAACACTCAAGCTCAAAACATGAGATGGGTGATAAAGATATTTACAAAGTTGCAATACATGGTGCACATCATGTATCAACATCAACTATGGTGGAATTGATAACTTTTAATTCACTTTCCCCACATTCTCAACAACTTCAAAAGGTCCCCAAAACCATCATTTCAAATTCCCTTGCCTCCTAAGATGTTGGAGACCCAAAGGAGGTGAAACTCTCAAGAACACATGTTCATCAACTGAAACGTTCAAAGCTCCCCTAAGAAGGGCAGTATCAGGTTTTTACCATCTCAATACCATTAAAATTATTTGATGAATCAACTAAATAATTTCCAGCATTTATTAGAAAAATTATATTCCAACCAATGAATTTTCCCCAATATGTGACCAAAATAATTGATATTTCCAAGTCTATCCATACAAGGATTCAAAAGGATCCATTCGAGTTGCACACTAGTAACTGTTGTTATAAGAAAATAAAACCATTACCAAACAGACATCCCAATATCCACCAATGTCAATAACACAAGCCTATAACATATCATTAATAATCTGTATAGACCTTTCTATCTTGTCATCCATTTAAGTATTGTATGTTGTACTCAAACGAACATGGGATCCCATCACCTCTTAAAGGCCTTGCTAAAAATGAGGGTTAAAATGGGGATCTCTATTAGATAATATAGTTTATGGAACTCTATGAAAGTGAAAAATCTCTTTCACATAGATATTCTCTAACTCCTCTAATTTGGTTGTATCACGAATGGATATAAATGATATAATTTCGTCATTTTAGTGATCACAACCCATATTGTATTCTAACCTCAAGGGGTATTTAGGAACCCAACCAAAAATCCCATATAAATATCATCCCACTTCCGAGTTGTCACTGGAAGTAGTTGAAGTAAACCAAAAGGTCTTTGGTGCTCGGCCTTAACCAGTTGGAAAGTATAATGATTAGATAAAAAATTAGTAATGTTCTATCCCATACATGGACAATGGATTTGTCATCATATGTCGTGAAACATATTCTTGGTTTTATGGTGCACTTCCCATTATGAATTATGGTAATACCCCATTAAATCTTTTCTCATACACAATGGAAAAAGGAAATGATTCCCAAATAAATGGATACCCATTGAAAATAAATATTATTCATCAATAGTATATGCACCATAAATAGATCCCATATGTACATAGAACATATAATAAAGTTTCTTCTCCTGAATAATCAATGAAGTAAGAGAGTATTTCAACTGAACACTTTCCAGAACATTCTTGGATCCTTCTTCTAGGACTCCTAAATTTAGCTGTACAAAAAATAGCCATCAATTTCTACTCTTCTAATGATTCTTTCATGGTCTAGGTCAGTATTGCCTTACTCAAAAATCAGAAACGAAATTCATCTTCCCAGAGGTGTAGGAAATGTCGAAATCAGATGACCACATATACTCCAACCAATGAATCTAATAAATATTAAAATCCATTTCGGATAAGATATAACTTAGGATCTTATGGTCATAAAAAAATTTAAACCTTTCTCTAAAAATTTAATGATGAAAACTCTTAAGAGCATGCATCACAGATGCGAATTCAAGGTCATCGGTCGGATAATTCGTCACATGTAACCTAAGATGTCCAAAACCACAGGCTACTATCTGATCTCTATACATAATAATTCATCCCAAACCCAAACATGTTTCATCGAAAAAGAAAACATAGCCCTGACCAACCTCTCGAAGTGTCAACACTTCCAAAAAACTCAAAATATGTTTGAGATCACTAATATAACTTCGAAAATTATCATCCCAAGAAAACATCACCCCCTTCTAAGTGAGATAGGCCATAAAATAATTCAACATTGATAAATAATTTTTGAACTGATGATAATACCTCATAAAATCCAAAAAACTCTGAATCACAAAAACATTCCACAGTTTCTCCCATGTCATAGTAACTTTCACAAACTAAAGATCAATTGAAATAACATGTTCATAGACCTTGTGTCATAATATATTCTCTTCCAAAATCCATAAATCACATTTTAATATCTTGGAATAGAGTCATTGATTTCTCAAAACTTCCAAAACTACTCTCAGATGACATACATGATCCTCCTCAGATAGAGAATAAACTGGTATTCATCCATAAAGGCCACCATGAATGTATCATGATACTCATGGAATATTATATTCATCAATTCCATAGACTTCATGAGAATTTTTTAAACTAAATGGCATGATAATATACTAGTAATGTCCTTTACTGCTATGAAAATAGTCTTAATAATGTAGAATTATTTTATTCTCAGCTGATGATAACCCGTTTAAATATCAATATTTGAGAACCACTGCACCCCTATCAAATGGTCAAACAAAACATCAATCAATGGTAGTAGACACTTGTTCTTAAACAAATTTTGGTTGTTTTTATTGTAATCAAAACATAGGAAAAGTGTTCCATCAACATTCTTAGCAAGGAAAACTGGCACTTCCCAAGGTGACACGCTCGGGTAAATGAAACCTTTCCCCAATATGTCACCCAACTAGGTATTTAACTCTTTTATTTTAGCTTATTCCATTCAGTAAGAAGTAAGAGACACTAGTTGGATAATAGGTACTAAATAAATAGAAAACTTCACCTCTATTACTATTGGAAAACCAAAGAAATCATAAGTAAACACATCAGGAAACTTGAAAAAAAAATTAGAGGGAGATAATATATTAAATATTTCCAATATTGATAAAAATTAAATAGGTATATTACTTTCCCCAACTCTAGATAAGAAGGTTTATCTCCACTCAACCATAGCTACCATTCTCCCTATATAACACGGCACACCCAATCACATATAGTAAAGTAGACCCACCAAAGATAACGATCAATTCTAGCCTTATTAGAAATGATCCAGTCCATTTGAAGAATGTAGTAAAAATGATTCAAGTCAAGAACCAAAACATTACAAGAAAGAACAATATCTAATAAAGAGAAAACACAAGAAGGAAAACAGAGACATTGCACTCTCTTCATTCTGAGGGGCATAGTGAAATCCATCACATAAGATAAAAGTATCATATGAATATTTATCAGGTTTACAATATGTGTCGATATAAATGAGTGATATGAACAATTATAAAATAAAGCAGTCAGTAAGGATGAATTTATAGTCATTGGACCCATATCCAAATCATCTTGAGACTCTTATACTATGTTAATAAATTTCATTCTTGATTCTTGTGGCTGGGACCCATTTGATCTCTAAGAATCTAGTTTCACCATAGTAATTTTATGAATAGATGATATCATTCCGCTTTGCAGAGTGTAAAAAATATGGTAGAACTTTGTTAGGTGGCTGAAGCGACTACATAAACTATAGATATTAGACACCTTGGAGAAAACCATTTTCAAATGACCAAAATTACCACACTGGAATCAAGTCAAAGGACTAATTTAAGGGACTACATGAGCTTCAGAAGACACCTTCTATCTTGTACCACCGCATGACACATCATGTTTTCTCTTTCCATTAAAGGAAATCACAGAACTGCCATTAGGAGAAAAAGGAACTCCCATAAACCTTAACTTACTATCTAGATTAATCTCATCCATAAATGACTTATCTAGTATGTTAACATATAAAGGGATATTTAGTAATAAAAAATTATGAATGAATATTATTTTGGACACCCTTCTCTAACCGTCAATCCAACATCTTCTCATTTGATAAAATCTTAGCCGAAAATTGTAGAGGATCAAAAAACAAATTCACATAAGACATCATGGTCCTATTAGGCTACTAGAGGTAAAAAAAATTCTATATCCTTATAAAACACGATATATTGTATATATAAGTAATCAGTGAAAAGAAATATAAATTCCTTCCACTCTAAACCCTCATGCTTCTTCACCATTACAATGAAATCCCACCATCTCTAGTTAGGACCTTCCAACTTAAAAGTATCACGCTTCACTTTAATCATATATGGCCTCTCTAATAAATCAAAAAGGCACTCTATATTTTTCAACCAATCGCCATTCTCTTGAGGATCATTAGATCCTTGTAAAGGAGGTAGTTTCTGCTGAAAAAACTCTTGAGAATGATTCTGAGATTAATCTCTTTGAGGTTCCACAACTGGAGCCTAAATGATAATAGTTTGATGGTGCATGGCCCAGAACTCAAACAGAACACACAAAAATATCAATAAGATTCTGGTCTGTGGGTGGATCTCAATCCCCACAGGTTAGAGATTAGCACCTAGCATCATACATGATCAAATAGGGAATGAATTTACCACAAATGGTAGAAGATAAAATATTTCAAGTTAGTATTCTCAACACTCTAAAAAGAGAATGTATAAGAAAGAACATGTATAACAAAATAAAAAGATGTATATCATCAATGTACTTGACAACTAACAAGATAAAAACTCAACCACCCCATGAAATAAGTGGATTAAATCTCCATAGCCCACATCCATGACTATAGATCAAAGGATCCATAACATTCACCACCTACAAGGGGTGATTTCTATTAGATCATAAAAATATAATCTACAAATTCCCAAAGAAAAAGGTTGGGTGTGAGCTATAAATCGCAGTAGGGTCTCACCACGTTTTCTATAACCAATACCATAAAAATTGACCATCTATGTTATCAATTTATATAAAAATAAGTCAGGGAATTACGTTTTCATATTTTAAAACAAAACACGATTTCATTCAAATATATGGAAGATATTTCAAAAAACATTCAAATATTCTTAAATGAGCATTTTATATAAAACATTCTATTTAAGTCAATTGGCATGAATAAACTTGTTGAAAAAATAAATGACATGTCTAATCAAATCAAGTAAATAAAGAACCATGAAAAAGAACCTTGTGGTACATTATTTTATTTATTAATTGGATCCTCACACTTCTCATTTATCAACACAGATCTATATATGAGTTCACACTCAAATAACCTCCCACTTGGGTGCCACTATGGGTAATCAATCTACATCATATTAGGGGACCCACTATAAGGAGTCAAGCTGAACTTTTTTTAGTTAAAGTTTTCAACATAAATCTAGTGATAGGGGATAAAGATCCTATTATTCTTATCCTAGTTACATAATAACTACCCAGGAATACATGTGATTCAATCGATAAATCAATCAATCAAATTAAAAATCAGTCATTCTAAATCATTTCAAAATACAATTTCATAATTTCAGTTTTCATAAAGTATTTCTCATTTCAAAAATAAATCATGGTTTTTCATCATTTCTTGTCATTTCAAATAATTTTTCATTTTAATACATTTTCTCTAGATCAAAATCAAATCATTTCATCAAATAAATTTCTAAATTGTGCCATTATTTTTATTAAATTCACCCAAAAATTTCAATTATATTGAACTTAGGGAATTTCTAAAATCTCATGCCCATTTAAAATCAAAGACGAAATAATCAAAAATATATGTTTTTAAATCAATTAAAAACTCATTTATATTTCATCATGGAATTAATATTTTTAATCATATGTTAAATAATTAAGGAACTAATTACCATTAAATGAAGATATCACAGAAGTAAACACCCACTACAGGATTCACCAACCAAGAGCAAAGGAATAAAAGATGTAGGAACACAACCTTTAATAAATATCCAACAAAAAAAGCTTATATCTATAAATTAAATGATGATATATCAAAATCTAAGGAGGATAGAAAGAGATATTGGAAGAAACCATATGGGAGGATATCCACTTACCCAGAAGAGACTGAACGAGATCAATGCCAATTTGACCCGCTAATAAATGGGTTTAGATATGCTATAATTACCTCTTGGAAACCTCAAAGAATGAAAAAAATCATATTTGGGTCAGATGGGGGATTAGTCATCTAAAACTGGGGTTTCATATTTTTAAATTTATTTTCAAAAATTTAAAAATGCACTTGAATGGGTAGCTGGAGGAGGGTGCAAGGTTAGGGGAAACCATGCGCCCCTACTAATTGGGGTGCATAGTTTACCCTAGGTGGGAACACGGTTTGGGAAACCATGCACCATCCATGCATCCCTCACTATTTGTTGATTCATGGTTTTCACTAGGGGAACACAGTTGGTCAAACCATGAACCAACCATGCATAGCCCAAAATGCCTCCAAAATTTTCTATGTTATCTCATAATGACCTCGAAACAAGACACAACTTAATATATATCAATATAAGATTCAATGAATACCTGAAAAAGTAATGGTATGTTACAATTTTCCTCCTACTATATTATTCATCATTTATTGGTGAAGCCAATAGCACCCCTTCAGTGTATGGTAATCTAATAATTGTTAACCAAGATTCATTTCCTAGTGTACTCCCTTAGAGGTAGGAGGCATTTGTTTTCTTTATCAGTGGTCATCATCAACTTTTCTCTACCGAGGATTGACGATGGAGGTTTCTATCATTGCTTTAAAGGTATGTTGTTCTTTGATTACTTGTGAATGTCTAATTCCATCAAATGTATTGGTAATTTTCATTGGTTTTTTATCCTACCAATGATCATTAGATGATCCCCCAAAACCCATTCCATATCACATATACTATAATACCAATTTGTTAGTATGTTTATTGCACTTTTGGGGTTTTGTTAAACTAATAACATCTCTATGTAAATAATACAACATCCATATGTGACCATTAGATAAAACCCTCCAACTAAAAACTTTAGTTAGAAATATCTATGAAGTAAGGTAGTTTTAATAACGGTGAAATTTAGGAATCATACTCCTAATTTTCAACTCCTTGAACATATTCAAACTTTTTAATTGTGCAACATCCAATATTATGATGTTAACAACTTATATTATCTAGAAACATTTTCTGTGCAACATCTATATTATCATTTAGAACTTATTCTATATAAAATAATTTTTCCTTTAAATATTTTGTTAGCTAATGTAACTATTTTCATTATTACATTATCAACACATCCTAAACACTTTTATGATATTAAGTAATATCCACTTTGATTTTTGACTAGAATAATATTTTATTTCTTAACATTGAAATTATATAAGTCCAAACAGATTCCCACTATCCAATTAAAATATATATTAACTTCTGAATATAATTATAAGATTCATAACTAATTTGTGTCATGAAAATAAACTTATTTTCTCTTAGTATGAATATTTAACAAAAAATCTATTTCATCCATAGATTTAATTGTATTCATGTTTTTAGAATACTTTTCAAAAATGAATATTATTCTTTAAAATATTCTAATTATTTGTGGTGGAATCTAAATTCTTCATAATTTAAAAAACATCTAGACAAACACTTTTATCCTAGATAAAAAAATTACCCTTATATTCTTCTTAATAAATGTTATAGAATTCAATAAAGCATCAGAAATATATAGAATCTAGTATTTTTTCTAAAAATTATTTGTTAGTAACCAAATTATCTTATCATATAAGTGAAATTATGTGGCTATACACATAATTTATTTGGATTAATTTCTAGCTTTATGTTTTACATTACATTAAAATTTTTGATTTAGAAAATCTTTTCTTTATTACTTGAATCAAAACTGCATGCTTTACTAACTCTTAGCTTGATTTAGAACTCCTATATACTCCCAACATTTGTAAAGTATACATTTTGAATAATATACCCTTAAAACCCCCAAATTAATTTATATAACACTGATACATGGTATGGATATTATATGGAGTTTTAAACCCACTTAAAAAATTCCATCATATAGAATAATTATTCCTCCTTCCTAAAAACTTATGTATTCTAGATATTTACAATCAATGGAATCATTATTCCTCATTTCAATTAACTATAGGTCTCAAAGATCTTGTTAGACTACAAAAAAAACATTATTGGACTTTATAATTAACCTTTCTTATTCTAGTTTAAACTTTTACAAACTTTTACTATCAATACAACACCAAAACTAGGAAATATATTTCCTAGTTCACCTATTATAATCACTTTAATAAAATAGGGTAAACACTTATCGAAATCATTCACATTGTAAGAACATTTCTTATAACGACCCATAATATTATAAATAAAATTCCCCTTTATGTGTTAATTAAATTTATTATTATGATAGTTATATAAAACACATTCACTTCTTTTTATTTATTATATCAAATTGGATTTAAAAGACAGTTATATATCATTACCTCTGATAATGTGGTCATTGAATAGGAATCACTTGATTTGTATAAATATAGGGTTTTAACACATCCAATTTACATATACAAAGGAATTGATAGCCTCAACCAGTAATATTGTACCCTATAAATCTCTTTTATCAGATCTTCCAAGGGAGATAGAATTTCTGGGATTTTCCCTTGACCAATCCCAAGATGAGATCCAACAACTTATTAATGATAGAAACTATTTATATAAGAATTTAAACCTCATCGAGATCACAACCCAAACCATGTTCTCTGAAAAACCCCATGAAATTCACACCATCACTAACCTTACTCTTAGTGTAACATCCTGATTTTTAATAAAGAAACATTATGTTCAATAATATACATGATACACTACATCGATCTTAAATGAACAACTAAATATTTTTATTTAAATGTTGTCATTATAACATAGTCGTTGGAATGGTGAGAATGAACAGTATTAACTAAATTATGAATATATGGTTTACACGTGTTTGTAAAATGATTCATTGATTACCAAATTTTTTAGAAATGGAAATAAAAACCAATTGAATATAAAGGATGTGTTTTTATGGAAAACTATTTAAATGAGAATAATTTTGTTCATAAAATCATATCACTATTTTTGGATTATATTAATGAAATATAAACTCAATTTGATGTTTAAAATTCATATAATATGTTTTCTAGACAAAATATAAGAGCAAAATCAATTTTAAGCATAAAAGAAGTATTTTTCAAAAAAGGTATTTTTACAGCATTTTGATGGAGAACAAATTTTAAATATAGTTTTGGACACTTTTATATTAGAAAAAATAAACTTATTATTTGGAATCAGGATATCAAAATTTACTTTGGTTGAAATTTTGGTATTTTTTTTGATAAAATTCATATTTTAATGAATAGCGAAAAATACTTCATTTTAATTCAAAACTGCCTTTTTGTCTGATTTTTTTATATAATTAGAATATACTTTTAATTTTTTTAAAGTATAATCAGATTATTTTTTATAATTTAATACAAGTTTTGTTAGTGTATGTAATTTTACATTGAAATTGGATATAAATGCATGTCAAATTTTTTAGGGTTTTTACTTTAAAAAACTTGTTTTTTCATTTTGACAACAGGGATTGATTTTAAATTACTCTTTGAAACTTATGTGTTTTGAATTTAGAAAAATGGATTCCATATTTGGAATCATAAGGTCTAAATTATGTAAACAGGTCTCATTTATTTTTGGACATTATGAATTGTAACTTTAGTAATTATTTATATTTACCATGGTAAAAGGGTAAATCTGGTAAATAAGGGTAAAAATAATAATATAATAATATAAAACTACCATAACATGGGTTATATTCCTATTTTATGATATATTTATAACCAATAAAACCCTTTAGACTAAAATTTGGCCTTTGTAATCCACTTGGGTGTGATTATGACACTTATAAATTTTAATTTAATGTAAAAGAAAATATATTATAAACATGTATTTTTTTATTAAAAAAATTAATATGGGATTGTATAAGTGATATATTAGACTATAAATATTAATTATAAATATAAAAACATTTCCTACATCATGGTATTTTATTTATAATTTATATATATTAAATAATTAAATTTAATTATGACACAATGATGACACAGTGATTGCTTTTTTAATAAACGAATCAAATAAATGATATTATAAATATTAAAATAAATATTATTTTACATAATTTATGTCATCCAAAATTTTTATCGGTGCCTACTACATGTTAAAATATTATTACATTATTTTTTTTAAAGTTATCTTTCAATTTGGATTTTATTTAAATTCAATAAAATGATTAGTGTAAAAATTAACATAATTGTTGTTTTATAAAAATATTAATTTATCAAATTATTTAAAAATTATAAAAATATTTTTAATTCAAAAAGTGAAAATGATAGTCTAAAATAATATTAAGTGTCCAATTATGAGAAATTTACCCCATATAAGTAAAATTAATAGCCTCTTAATTAAAATGTGGTTACCATAATTAAAATTAAAATAGAATAATTAAGGGTAAACCAAAAGGATAAGGTTTTAAATAAAATCAATACATGTCTATAAATTATTGGATGAGTGTATTTACAACTATCTTAATCATATATTCAACATATCTCATAATGGATCCACATGAATTAAAAATTATTTTATATTAATTTATTAACTTAAGAGTTTCCAAGGGTGCCCCTTCCCTCTCCTATAAAAAGGTAACCTATCTTATCTAATACTCACACTTCAATAACCCTTTGTTTCATCCAATCCCTATCCAAAAATCTTCCAAGAATCCATCCCCTAATCCAAGAATCCTTCCTTAGGGCATAAATCCTCGCAAGGAATTCTTTTGGTATAAACCAAAAGAAGTTACCCGATTAAGAGGTAACGCCTTCTCTCATGCTTTTTTGTTTCATTTCCATTATCTACTCCTTAAAATCTTATTATTATATGATTACATAACAAAAAATATATATTAAATTTACTACAATGTTTTTATTCTATGTTTTATATCTACACGTACACACACCTCTATTTAATGGGTAACGAACATGTTGTTTTAGTGTACAGTGAACTACTACCTCATGAAATGATGACTGTTAAATTTTCCATACCACCTCTCATCGTGGCCATTATAATAGATACTATTTTTACATATGATAAATATTATTTTTATATTGTCTCTATTATTTTTTAATTTTTATTTATAAAATACTTGTATGTTTTCTATGTTGTGTAAATAGGATAATTGCTTTTGAGGATTTGTGGACTACCGCCCCCTCAAAGAAATATGACTTCTTCCTGATATACAAGGAACGTTTAAAGGATGGTTTTACTAAACATATGAGACATATATAACATTAATATTATATAGGTATTATAATATACATTTATATCATTTAATTGTTATTATTTTAATATTAAAAATAAATTAAAGTAGTGTTCAAGCATATGTAAGGCCTACAGTCTCCACTAGTGGAAAATAGGTCTATACCCATGCATCTATACCCATGATTTCAAAAACTGTAGGGATAGATAGTATTTTTTACCTATTCCCACTTTTTTGTTAAAACTGTATGTATACGGAAACTGATATGAGATTTTTATCGGGCACCACCACCCAATTTTTCATTTCCTTCCCACACGTCTCCCTGTGCCATATCCTCACTGACCTCTCCTCCCCTCCACAACCTCGACCTCCCACCCTCACCTCTGCCTCCTCCTCCTGGACCCCGCCTCCCGGACCCCACCTCTCTCCCTCCACTTTCTTGCCTTCGCGGTCGCCTCTGCCTTCACCTTATAATCCCTTCCTCTGCCTCCCATCCCTCACCTTAGTCTCTGCCTCTCGACCCTCGCCTCCACTTCCCGGCCCTCTCCCCTGCCTCGGTGGCCGCCTCTGTCTCCTACCAGCCATGGCCAACTCCAGCTCTATTTCCCAGCCCTCTCCTCCACTTCCACGGCAAGCTCCACTTCCGCCTCCTCCCAGTCATGGCCGCCTCTGCCTCCACATCATTAGATCTAGTTATAAAGAGAAGGGTTTTCGTAAGGTAGTATCCTAAAACCCTATCATACCATATTGTAAAGAATTAAGATCTTCTAAATGAGGGATAAATTTTGAGAGAAGAGGTTTCTTATAGTCATGTTGTTGTGCGGTATTCTGAAATTCCAGTTCAAGCTACCTATGAACCTAAATTACCATTTGTTGTTGAATTAGTATGAGAATTTGGACTTCCTAAGTGGGGGATAAAGTTTAGAAATCTAGGATATTTGGAACAACTCTTACAAATTTATAATGTGATAAGGATCCATTGCTAATCTAGGTTTCCAAAATGTGGCTAGCATTTGACGGTACTCAAATCCAGGTTTGATGATTTTCTAATCCAGATTCATTTCATTGTTTAAGCATATATCACCGATTTCTCCTTGAAATATTCTTAGTGAATGATAGAGTTTCCTAAAATTTAGGAATTTGATTACAATTATGGTCACTAGCATTTCAAAGGAAGGTATCTAAGTTATTGAAGCACTTTCAAAGAATATATTGATCATTATAATTACTGTTACCACATTTATTATTATAAATGATGGTCACTATTTATAATTAATAATTACCAAATCAACTCTTTTTTCAACTCGAATAGTGTCACTAGTCATAATGACATTACAAATAAATTTTTTATAACCCTTTAGGATAATATTCATGATAAGGCTATGAATGATGTTCATTATTTCCTTATTACATTTCATGTGCTTGTTTAAGTTAATCCCCATTTTATCACTTTAATTACTAAAATTGATCTTTTTTTAGATGTCAAATATTCTGGACTAAATAAAGTGGAAAATACTCTACCCAAAATTATTTTGAAGATAATGATTTTATGATTGGGTTACCTTGCCTTTAAAATGATATCATATAATCAGTATGGGGTCATTACAAAAAGAAAAATTGAATACTGAGTTTTACTGCTTATAAATATACCAATATTATTTAAAAAGAAATCCAAGAATATAAATTTATATTTAAAGTGTAACATTTCTAAATATTTGTATACCATTCATTTTGATTCTATTTTATATATTATTAGGATTTTTCAAAATATTATAGAAAATTGGTTGTTATAACTTAAAATAATACCATATTTTTTATGCATAATAACAGAACCCCAATGGTGTATTTTAAATGCTAAAGGGGTGTAAGGCATGGTGAACCCCTGTTTACACTGTTGTTTGGACTTACAGAAGATTACCAGTGAATATTCTTGTGAAAGGATACCGAAATTGTGTTTTTTACACCTATTAGGGATTCAAGGTACTTACTTAAACTGTTTCACCTATTTTATATTTATGACCTATTGATTTTTTTTTCAAGGGGATAAACATACACTTGAAACAAAAAAAAACATCTTTATGAAAATTGAGTGTGTTTATGGCAGTCCATAGTATAGAATAAATATTTTTTCTAATTTAACAAATACATTTTTTTGAATGAAGAATAAAATTATCAAATAACTCAATGTTAAAATAAAGAGTGATTGATTTTAAATTCCTTTTAATTCCTCTTTTTTTGTCAAGATACAAGGTTATCGATTTAAAAACCATTTCTTCCAAAATTATACTATAAATTTTGTAATGACCTACAATTTCATGTGTTATTGGAGTTGGTGAAATTGTTAAATATTGATGATGTAGAGCTCAAGTTGTTTTAAAATTTAGAATATGGATTCGGGAGAAGGATACTTGAGATTTTTTGGAGTGTAAAAAGTGGTGTTTCAAAGCTGAAGGGACCAATGGAAAATACTTGAATCAAAGTTTTTGGTGATGGGAAATTAAAACCCATTATGTTTTCTTTAGTATAAGCCATCAAAAGATTTGGTAGAGGTCGCGCGAGTTTCAACATCTATCAAATGGGTCAAAAACCCACCCATGAGAGATTGATGGTTGTAATCGGTGATCTAGTGGTCTAATAGAACTCCAGTGAGGGACACCTGAATCCCAGTGGTTCCCCTAACCCCCTAATTCTTGTAGGAGAATTTTTTTCATTACATGATAAATTTTATAAAATCTATCCCCTATGATTTACCCCTCATTTTTCTACATGTTTTAAGGAGTCACCTTTTATTATCCCCTATTCTACCTTGCATTCTCCAATATTTTTCTCCTCCACCACTTTTACAATTGGTGAAAAATATATGGTAGTGATTTTCTCTTGAGTAATGTTTATAACATTTAATATTTTATTATTAGTTTCCATCTATTCTTCTTAGTGATTTTTCATAAATTTCTAATTTTTGTTAATTTTATCATTTCATTGATTTTAAGTGAATAAGGATAAATCATACCGCAATAAAAGATGAGAAAAACCCTATGTCCAGGAGGTTGGTGATACCTAGTATTTTATCTCATTTTATATTTGTTTCCATTTGATGTATAATTTTTTACTTTGAGTAAGTTGGTGTGAAGGAATGAAAATTTATCAAATAACTTGAGTGGGTATGTCTTATTAGAACCATTCCAGATATTCTACACACGATGAGCCTTGGGTTTAGATGTTTCCAATGATTAATTCAACGTAAGGGCATTATCAAAAATTAAAATATATACCCATAAAGTGTGTATTCTAAAAAGTTAATACTATGGGGAAATTGTATGGTATAATTTGAGGATTTTTATCCTCATGAAAAGTAGTGATCCATATGAGTTATGGGGTAGTTCAAGATGAGAATTCTTGACAAAATAAGTTCTTTATGAGTGATTAATTAAAAGAATATAATGAGAATCCTATATAAGGACCTATGTTGTCTTCTGTATCAGAATACACTGAGGGTAGATTTATTTGGTAGTCACCATTGTGTTTTTTTTCATGGGTCCTCAAGTATAGAAATTAGAGTAATGATTCATATGGGTTATGAAAATATTGAAGGATGACTTGTGAAATGAATATTAATTTTAATATTGAGACTAAGGGTGTTCTCTAATGTTTGTCAAAGATAACTTAAAATGTATATGTGACCATAATGTTGGCCAAGCTTTGGGTTTACATTGTGACCTTAAGACAAAAAATTGATAATTAGGGAGATTGGTTACTATATCACTTGTCAGATGACAGTTGTGTGTTCATAATCTTTCCAGGAAAGATGAGATCCTTGAAGCGTGGTTCATAGTGCTTGATTCATTATATTTTATATCCATTAAAAAATGATGTTGTGGGGTTTAAATGTTCTTCCGTTCTATAATTACGCCTTCTTACATGGACCTTTTTATTATTATTTCATGATACTCTATTCATTACCCGGAAGAAGAGGCATAGATTCCAGAACACTATTACGGGGACCCCTCCTACTATGCAGTAGTGACCACATGTCTCTATATTTATGAATATTCTATTGAGTCTATCTTTTACCCTATATATAGTTTTTACTACGTATAAGATGAAGTGTATATATCAGAGCCTTGCCATGATCTTGTGGGTGCCTTCCTCTTCATGATCTGGTGGGTTGATGTGTTCCCAACAATATGAAATTTTATTCCACTGGAGTTCCAACCATTATATAACAATCCTACCTCACTTAATTAATCATTATTTGTCAAATCTCATGATACTAAATGTTGAAGTAAATAAATATTATGAAAAAATGTTGAGTAGTGATTGGATTCTTTAGGATGTGATTCATTTCTAGGGTTTATGTAGTGTTGAATGAAACAGTTTATGATTATTGAAACTTTTTAATGTGCATTAATCATTCTCCATGGATTTTTGGTATATATTTAAGTTAATTTCTCTACTATAATTGGTTATAATTAGTTTGAATCAGAGACAATGTTTCGTCATTAATTCTTGGATTAAGGAATTAATGACGAGAAATTTCAATCTAGTTTGAATGGGTGGTATTAAGTTCATTTTAAGATAATGTATATGTTCTTTATGAATTAAAGTAAACATAGAATTAATTAATCATATTACTCACTTTCTCACTGCAAATCGATATTATAATATGAAAATTTCTACTCAGATAAAGTTCAAAGTGATCAAGAAGCATATTATTTTAAATATACTCATGTCTTACTATAAATATATTATATATATTTTTATATGTGAGAATTTTTAAATCTTTTTAGGATTAGTATTTTCAATTTGATTTTATTTTCCCTATTTAATTTCACTTACTAATATCCATATTTATTTTTTGGTTCTTAGTTAAATTCATTGAATTTATTCCCTTACTCTTATTGTGCATTGCTATTGTCTTAGGACAATAATGGAGGTCGTGAAAATTTTATTTGGGGTGACTAACAATTCAGATTGTATATTGGTATGTTCATTTCCTGTTCCCATGTTTTAAAAAAAAATTGAAGATTGTGATCCCATTTGGGTGAATTTTTCTGCAACTCATTCCACTAAGAAAACATTCTGAATTCATCCCAAAACCAAAAACCGTCAAAATAAATTAGATCGTTGGTTCATGAGAAAACGCACATTGATAGCCTCCACTTTATACTCAATATGAGTTTTTGGGAAGGTTGGGCCTTCACTAGGGCCTATTTCTTCATTATTCCTCTCACGATATCATCAATCCTTAAAATCACACAATAAATATCATTGACATTCATGAAATTTTTTGCCTTCAGAACATATGTTTTGTTCGTTTGTGTCTACAATGTCACCCGTACTCCCATTTTTTTATCCATGTATTTTTAATGTTTTCTATACTTTACTTATAGAATACTCTTAGTCCTAATAACCATAACAACACTATTTGGTGCTATTATTCTAGGAAATTCCACAAAATGAAATAGAAACTACTTCATAATGTGAATACTTAACTCCTTCAATAGATGAACACTTATACTTAAAACGGGAATAAACTTCCATCTTAGTAGCACCACCACAAGGTACTAGATATGGATTCCTGAGAATATTTTTTCTACATCATATAAACCTACAAATCCCTTTCCACATTATTTTCATGATCTTTTCTTGAAACCCTTAGAAAAATGGTGTAATATTTTGGTATTTAACACTCGAATTTAAAAGAAAAAATGGGTCACTAATTTTATTGAGTACATAAGTTTATTTTGTTTACATTCCACATATTTAGTGAAATTTGTGATTTTCTTTGGTGATTTATCCACTAATTAGTTGCTAGAGGAAGTGTATTCCTCTTCTTATTTACTCATAAAATATTTTCTATTTCTTCCATGGAATTTATTCTTGATGCTACTAGACATGTACACTATTCTACAGGGGAGGTCTATAATCTCATGGTAGTGGCATGATGTGATTTTTTTCTTCTAAATAGCCCTTCCAAAACAATATGTTTCTTCCAAGCTTATAGGAACATGTTTTGACCCATGGGGCGTTGTGGTTCACATATTGGGTCAATGACTTGTATATTCACAAAAGATATGTATGCTATAGTTTAGTTTTTATTTTATATTCTTTATCACATCGACCACTTAGGCATTTTACTGCTTTCTATGGACATAGGGTAGTTACATTCTGAGAAGGGGGATAGAAGGGTGCTGGAGGTGGCTACACTGTTTTATTTGCATGGGAGGGAGATCAGGGCAGTGGAGGGATTAATTAATGTGTTTAATTTTTTATCTACCTTTATACTGTGTTGTTTCAGTTTATTTTATTTTCTTTCAGTGTGGGTGTCTGACATACAGATGGGTTATGCGGAAATTTTATTTATTTTCTACTGTTGTTTTAATTAATTGTTTTTGGGGGAAATCGTTCTCGAGTGGTGTTTCCTTGACGCCTGAACACTTGTGCCCACCCGTGGTCGTAGCCCATCCACCTTAGTCCATCCTAGTATTCCTATATTGTATTCTATGTATGGACCATGGGAAGTCCTAGGAAACATGGATATATAGGTTGGGATTGAGAATTTATAGGAATGAATTGTGAATTCCCATGAATAAGGATCTAGGACATTGGAATTTACAATGAGTAGATATGAGAGTCTATGCAATATATATAGATTCTGGAAATGCTATAGGTATAAAAGGGGGTGAAATGATAATGATTTTGGACTAATAAATAGAAATTCACATTTATAACTCATTTGATAATGTACTATCAGATCATGAGCTACTATACATTGTTGGAGTTAATGATTAGACTCCATCCCAATGCAACTATAGAAATAAATTTGTGCCAAGAATATTCTATCACGCAATAGATAGTTTGGTTTGAAATTCCCAATAAAACCTTCATTTTCCTCATGTCAGGGCTCAAGACTTATTAGAAGATCACAACTGGGGGAAAGGTAGTTATTCTCTTAACACATACACTGAGTGGAGTTCCACACAACCGTAAATACAAAAATATCCCCAAAATAAATACCGAAGGTTGTGTAAAGATACCTTCATTCTCTGATACAATGTTAGGAACATGGTGAATCTTCCCACTAGTTATTCTATGAAGATTTCATTCATTCTCAGAGTCACCCCACAATGTTTTGTTTTTCTTGGGAATCCCACTCATCTAGAAAAGGACTAGTAAATGCCTCATGATAATTGGGTTCTCTGGATTGACTTGTCAATATCTGCCTAAAAAAACTAAATGCCCATTGTAAGAATTTCAACTTTCAAACATATCACGCCCAGAATCAGGGTGATTAATCCCTTATTTGAGAAACCAAAGGGAGTGTCTCATAACACATATAAAATACGGCTTCTTGTTTTTCTTCTTCACACTCTAGTTTTATAGGCGTGAAAACCTTCACCGCGGTCAAATATGTGATCTACTAAAATTTGTTAATATCCATATTCAAACTCTTCATTAAAAATGTTCCTTAAAAGAAAATAATAAATATTAAAACACTATATTCTTCATTTAATACTCTGAATACTATGTAATCTGTATTACTAAAAATCTTTATTCAAACCATCACTGGCATGAGACCCGAAAGCTTGATTCGTGCAACCATCTGAACCATGCAAGAGTTGCATTCACATGCTGCATATTTTTCCTCATGAACACTGCATGTTAGCCTGCTTATCCACACCTACAGCTATAGTTCCCATTCTATAATAGCTTCATGGAATCTTCTGACTCCATGTTCAACAATATTTTTTCAGGAAATTGAAATGTTGTGTAACCACAGCCTACTAAACCAGTTATAAATTGCTCCAGCATTCATATATTTTAAATCAGTTCCAGACTTCGGATATTAAGATCAACTCTAGCCTTAATATATCATAAACCTCTTTAATTCAACCAATGAACATGATCCACATCAAATTTCCAACCTGTATCAACATTCATCCATGCTCCAAACACATATCAATATCTCGAAATCCGGAATTTCATTTCATTATGCAATTCTTCCTTGCATACCTTCACCATAGGTCCTCTTCCAAGACTTCTTATTTATTTTAACACATCAAATTCACTATCCATATATATATTTTGAAAACATATTCATGAAAAATATATGTGTTCCATTATTCTTGACAAATCCCATGCCTCTTCAATCAAACATACCTCATTCATACCTTATATATTTTCCACAAATCCAACCAATAAAGGCTTGGTTGAAAAAAATCCCCCCTTTGGATTTTGTTGACAATGTCGTAGCATGCTCAAAGAGTCCAATCCCCAACATCATTATTCTCTCCTCTTATGTTAATAAACTACAAAGGATATTTGTCTTATTGGGAAATATCAATTACATTTTATGACGTCCCCTTCCTCATCATACTCCATGAACTAAATATGTCCAGAGAAATCATCACCTTTAAAACCGTTTCATGAGTACCAGATTAAGAGATATATTTCCTATCCTAATGCTTGAAACTCTATAAATAATTGGAAATATATCTTAGAATATGGTTGAAACCAATACAACCTTAAAGACTAAATTTTACACCTTCTCCACTTTGTAATAAGAAAGATACCCACAGATCTTTATAAATCCTACATCTTCAGAATGATTCCAGCATATATAATTAGATCCAGATTTGACTTTTTTAGATGAAAGATTCAGTAATATTGGTTCATAGATTCATTCATGGCACTATATTCATTATCAATTTCTTAAGTTTATTGATTTTTAGATTTTTTTGGGCAATTTAAGCTTTGAAACTACATTCATTTTCATAATACATATCCATATTTGGCTTTTGTATCCACTGAGCTTCAAATGTTCAGCATGTAAAGACTGATTTTCATGATTCCAATATATTTTATGTAATACCACTACAATTTTTCTTGAAACCCATATCACAAGGAATCTCCTTTCTTCCAAATTAGGCTAAAAAACCTATATGAGCAAAGTTTTCAACTCCCCCTTAACGTATTCATTTCCTAACACCATATGGTGGAATGATTTTACCTTGAAAGGATCTTGATAATATTGTCTTCTTAAAGCATCTTCAAGAATATATTTGAAAAACCACGCATCTAATACCATCATGTTTGTGAAAAATAAATTTACATGAAATATTAAATAATGGTACTTCCTCATAAAGCTTTCCAATCACTTCACCAAGGTCTTTCATCATCAGATTGGGATTGAACTTACTTTTTGTGTATTCCAATCATGTCTCAAAATTGTTGGGGGTCAAGGTAGTTGACCTTTACACCTATATCACTTCAAATATGCTATGATATTCACTATTTTCTAATATTTCAGCATGCACAAATATATTCCAGAATGTCTGTACATGTTTATCATAGTTTTCTCCAAGGAAATTGATGAAAAATATTGTTTCACAGATTTTCCTTTCCACTAATTTCATAATCTCTTTTCACATCCAATCTATATAGAATGATCTTAGCACAAAAAAACCATATTCAAGAAAATATAATTAGATTCCAACATTAAATCCCCAAAATAACAGATTTAACAATACAACTGCATATATTCAATCTTGTGTCCTTCAAGGTGATATATTTAAAATCCTCTTTCACTTAAATTATTCCTCAATTCCTCAATGATTTTTCTTTTGACTCACAAGTAGTGAAAATCCCTCTTGTATTGAATCTACCCTAAATCAATGAACACATTAGTTTAAACAATATAGAGAAAGGTGAGAGGGGTAATCTCCAATATCTTCATTCTGTGAAATGTGGTTGGTCATTGTGAACCAACCCATTCCATTATTCTTCCAAGTTTTCCTTCGATGTGCAACATGTGGATAAACCTACTCATTGTGTGAATTGGAATTAACCCCTTTTGTAATAACCATATCACTAGTAAATAATTCGTCCTTTGAATCATGATATTTTGAGTTTTGTTATCCCTCTTTCTCCATGTAAGAGATGCTCCATCATTATTCCATTTATAATTCATAGTGGTATGGTTGAAATGGAATAAACCTCTCACTGTGGTAGAATCTTTCTATATGGGATTCTTAAATTACCCATGGGTTTGTACTGCATACTTCTAGAATCCAAAAAAAAACTATTCTTTCCATTTTCAATTTTTTATACTTCTACCTCACTACATGGAGATAGAAGGGGCCAGTGCAGGAGCACTATAAAAGAATTCCGCATGTAGTTAGGTCTTAGGACAAGCAGTTGTTACATGGAAGTAAGTCTTTGGTCCTATGAAATACCACCTTTGGGAAATTACAAGTAGTTTTTTTCAGGACATAACAAACAGGGGCATCTGGTCTAGAAAAAACAAGGGCCTTCATGCTATAAAAATATGGTCTTTTGGGTCCCAAGAAGGGGTCTTTGGTGCAAGGAAAAAATAATGGCCTTTATGCTAGAAAAATCATGGGCCTTTGGGATGAAAATAAGGGGTCTTTGGGAGATAAAAAATACCGACATTTGGTCCATTAAAAAATCATTTCATTTAATCCTGAAAAGTTAGGACTTTAAATGGACAATTATATTGGGCCTTAAGGCCATAAATAATTAGCCTTTAAGCTACTATAATCATAATGAGATGAATATGGAGTCAGAAGTCCCTAGTATGGACCATTAAGATCACATGAGATCTTTGTTTCCTTCTTGATCTTCTTTCTTTATATTTTGGAAATAATACAATATTCTTCAATAGGATGAAGTTTTAGATCATCCAGTGCAAGAAGGCTATATTTTTTGCATCCAAAATCAGACTTTATTTGGTTTAAATAAGAGATAAATTATTGGGATGCTTCATCAATAAGAATTTATTTAGAAATTTTATGATAAGAACTTTTTATTCATTGTACACTTTGGCCAGCTCTGCTTATATTTTAACAGGTGAAAATAATGCATTGTGGTTCCATTGTTTTCTCATTCTGCTTTGATTGTTTCATAATGGTTTTACAAGGGGTGGGGGTGGGTGCAGGGAGGGGGTTAGGTGCAGGGGTGGGGCTGGGTGCAGGGGGTGTCCATGAGGGGGTAGTGGGGGTGCAGGTGGAGGTGCAGGTGGAGGGGGGGTAGGGTGCAGGTTGGGGGCAGTTGGGGTAAAGGGGGTAGGGGTAGTGGGGGTGAAGGGGGCAGGGGGTATGGGGTGCAGGTGGAGGGGGGGTTCAGGGGGTGTCTATGGGGGAGGGGGTGTCCAGGGGGTGTCTAGGGGGGTTTCCAGGGGGTGTCCAAGGGGTTTCCAGGGGTGTACAAGGGGGTGTCCAAGAGGGGGTGTCTAGGGGATGGGGTGTCCAAGGGGGTCCAGTGGGGGGTGTCCAGGGGGGTGTCTATGGGGGTGTCTAGTTGGGCGTGTCTAGTAGGGGGTGTCCAGCGGGGAGTGTCTGGGGGGGTTCCAAGTGGGGGTGTCCAAGGGGAGGGGGTCTCTAGGGGAGGGGGTGTCCAAGGGGGGTGTTCAGGGGTGTCCAGGGGAGTCTAGTTGGTGGGGCCAGTGGGGGTGTTTAGGGGGTCCAGTGGGGTGTGTCCAGGGGGTGTCCTGTTCAGGTGTCTAGTGGGGGGTGTGGATGGGGGTGTCTTGGGGGAGGGGGTGTCCACGGGGGGTGTCCAAGGGGGTGTCTCAGGGGTAGGGGTGTATGGGGGTGCAAGGGGGTTCTGTCTAAGGGGAGAGTGGGGGTGTGAAAGGGTGGAGGGGTGTGGTTTCAGAGTGGTTCCATTGTTTCTGAAAAGAACTTTTCCATTGTTTCACAGTGGTTTCCATTCTGGTTTGTAGTATCAAGGTGAAACCAAGGTGGTCAACTTCTATTTTTGGGAAAACCATCTATACCCATGGTTCTTTAAACTATGGGTGTGTGTTCTATGAATAAAAATATCTATAACTGTAGTTTACTTAACATTGGGTATATAATTTGTGCTATAAAAATATATACCCACGGTTCTATAAACTCTTGGTACAGATATATACCAACGGTTTACCAAAATCATGGGTAATATGAACTTTCAGTGGGCTATACCCATAGTTTCTGAAAACCCGTGGGTATAGGGAAATCCCAATGCCTCAGGATCCCATGGTTCATAAAATTGTGGATATAGCCTATACCCATGGTTTCATGGGCTATACCCATGGTTTCAAACCGTGGGTATAAGGCAATTTTCTAGTGGTGCTCCATGAATAGTGCATTTCTTTTCTTATCTCCAAATATTATTCATTATACTAAATAAACATATACTAGATTAATATGATATTTAAATCATTAATAATATTCTGTATATGATTTAATTTGGAATACATGGTCAATTTACATCAAAACAAGTTCATTTTTGACTTACATACCGAATACAGACAAAACGTCAAATATGAACTTAAATAGTTGTGTAATTTTTATAGCATTATAATCAGTGATATAAAAGGAATAATAAACTTTAAATAGATTCTCACGAAAGTATAAACTAACCTGGGATTATTATTCAGGAACATAAAGAATGTATGGGACAAGTCAGACTCAAGGTAAGGGAAATCTTAACTCAATTTTCATTCATTGAGTTAAATATCCATGTCATTGATTTTGTTTCTCCAATAATATGTGTTTATGACCTTTGACTATTTTACAATAAATATCCACTATATTGGGTGTATTTATATTTTTCACGCATGTTTATGTAAATTATTTATCCTTGATCTAATGATAAGATCTTCATAGGGGACTTTGTCCCAGTCTCCTTTCATTAAATAATATCTTGATATTGTGCACCTTTATTATCCCTTAAGGTGTATATATGACCCTTTTGACATGATATATCATGAATTAATATATTTTCATTATATTTAATATTTTTTTAATTTTATTCTTTAATGATTTTTATTCAAGTGTTTCTCAAGTGGTAAGGGAGTATTTAACAAAAATATCATTTTAAATTTTTTAAATATTTATTCTTCTAAATATTTATCACTAATATAGATGTTTTCAAAATGGTTTTATGGATTTATTCATATGTTCATAAACGTTTTTTTTAATTTTTCAATGAGGTATGGGACACATTGATTCAAAAATCACTTTTATAAATTATTTAAATTGTTTTTTGAAAATGGATTATTCTTTTAAACGTATGTGGTAAAAATGAATTATCTACTGTTGTGACCATTATTTATTACATGGATTCCCATACAAGATAAAATTGTTTTTAAAAGTAAAATAAATCCCTTATTCCCTTTTTTGGTAATTTATGTATTGAAAATGGTCTTGAAAGTGGACTGACTATTTCAATATCTTAAACTGATTTATTATGATTGCAAATGTAATTTTAGGAGTGAAATGTTGGTAATTGAAATATTTGATGTGTTATTATTATATAATTTTACTTTTACATTTTATGGGTGGTTACGTGATAAAGCATAGATGTGTGATTATGTGATAAAACAAAAGATAGGTGGTTCCATGATAAACCAAGGATGTGGGGTTATTTTATAACCTCTAATGCACTATGTATGGAAGTCGGCCATTTGAAAATTCCATTTAGTGATATGTGTATAAAAATACCATATGGTTATTCCATTTAAGTATGATTAAGTACCAGGTTCCATTTATATGTTATATATTTCTTTCTATGTATTTTATGGTAATCTTCTGGTTACAAAAATGGTAAGAAATGAGCTTATATTTAGTGATGAGTATTTAATACTTCTTAAAAGTGAAAAGTATTTATTTATTATAATATATTCATGGCTTAAATTTTTTCACAAGAATAACGATTTTCCTTCTTTATTTATCCCTCAATGAGATTTTTATGCTCATCCTTGGTTTTGAAATGTTTTTCCCATGACATAAAGAAGAATAGATTCAAGGATGGGATCAAAGAAAATTTATATTGTTTAAACATGAAATGAAACCATTTTTATTTTTAAAAGTTTTTGTTTTATAAAAAAATGGATACTTAGTAGAATTGCCTTCTTGTAATATTTAAGTTTTTATTACGAGTTGTGACCTAATTCTCAAAGGTGCTAAACCTGAAAATAACCTCGATTGAATTAAAGTTAAATTATTGACTTATCTCGAGATAATGTAATGTTTAAGGTTGGGAATTTATACTTGGGGTATTTTCTATTGCATTAAAGGTATATTTATCAAGACCCTAGAAATATGAATATGAACATTATTTTACTAAATTAATTAATATATTTTCTTCCTATTTTTTTACATTGTAAATTATTTTTATTTTGATACAATAAAAAACAAATTGTATTTTCTGTTAATATTCAAATTCAATTAATGAATCTATGAATTAATGATTTTTTAAAATAAATAATATCTTAATAATATTAAATAATTTTTACCAAATATAAATTATCATATAATTTTTACAAATTCAAATGTTATTTTAATGAGGGTTCAAAAACTGTAATCGTTAAAAATGTGGCATTTCATAATAAATGTCGAATTTATTTTGAAGGTTAAAATTCATATATTTAGAAAATTATTTAGATAAAATTAATATTATTTTTGGAATCATAATGTTTAAATTACCCTTTTTTGAATCTTTCAAAATTTTCTAACGCAGGCGAGTATTTGAGTAAAAATTAAATATTGTATAAATATACATTATTTTCTATAACATCATAATGAACCAAAAGTGATTTGATAAATATTATAAATTATATCCAAGTCCAAATAAATTTTTTATATATAAAATAATTTGATTTTATGTTTATTTGGTTTATTTTGTTAATCCAGTATGAATCCTTCAATACCTATATAATATTTTAAGGTTTTAAAATCATTAATTTTTTTCGTGTGACTCACCTCCACATAAAAAATGATTTTATTTTAATAATGCCATCCCTTAACCTTATAAAATAATAAAAAACACTCCTATTTTGAAGAAAACATGAGAAAAAACCATGGTATAGTTTGTAGTTTTTGATATTTTATTATGCAGAGTCCAAAACCAAAATAATAAAAAAATCTCCCTCTTTTCCTATATAAACACACCAAAGCTTCCATTTTTATTCACTCAAACTCCTTATAGAACATCCATACTCTTACCTAAAATCTATATAGTCCTCCAAAGGTTTCCCAAATCTCCCAATAATCCCCTATAAATCATTTGTAGTCACACACTCAAGTAATGGATCCTCACCTTCCTCTATTTCTTACAATTCAAGAACCTTCTTTGAAATTAGTCTTTTTAATTTCAATTTGTTATAATTTCATTCATTTATTAAAATTATATTATTTTACAATTAATTTTATTTTGATTATATACCATTTATACTCTCTCATTATGATCCTTACCTAAGTCGTTACTATGAAAAAAATTTCATAATGGATTTCTTTTTTCTCATTTCCATTCAAGAACTTATTTTATGTTATATCTCTTCAATTCCATTTTATTGTGTTCTAATATATTTTTACATATTCCCTTTACATTCCATATAATTTATAAATTATTATATCCCATTTCCTTCTCAAAAATCCTCCCATGATCCTGTATGTACACCCATTACCATGCCCAAATAAAGTTATGATTATTTTCTGAATTCAAGTCCCTTCATTACCTTATACCTTCTGCTTCCAAATTTCTATTATTGAGATGAGATTTTCCATGTCCCTATTAATTTACATTTTATTTATATGTTATGAGATACCCATTTCTCTCCAATCAACCCATTTTTATGAATCGTTAAGTGACATCATTATACTACCAAATTTTCACCACGATCTTCAATGCCAAATAATTGTGTAGTGAATACCACTCCCATCTCATATCAAGGGTGTTTATTTTTATGAACATATAATTTTCTATTAGGAAAATACAAATATGAATTCCACACTCCATAATAATGTATTAAATAATGATGATAAATGAATCCATTTTTATTATCTATGTGGAACAATTAATAATAAGAATAAAATGAATATGATGGGTGTTCCCAGATAGCACTCCAATGAATTGGGTAATGTTTAGTATCATGATACATAATTTGGGGATAGGGAGTGAACCTGGTTCCTTTATGAGACTTTTTCCTCCATTATTTCTTGGAAGGTTTAGACTTGACTTATGTTTATGATTATATTTTTTAAGTTCCTTCCACATTTTCGATATTGCCTTTATGTTTATCATTTTATATCATGTATCATTGTTCATGTTCATGATTCCTACTCTTTTTATACCCCATTGGTATTACTATTATCTAACATGTACTATATTCTTCATGTTATTCCATTTTTATTCAATTACTAATATTTATAGCACATTCATTTTTTATGTTTTCCCCAGCTTATCCCCTGAAGTTTTAAAATCCATGGAATTTTAGAAGCAAGTTGAATAATATTTTAATAATGTTATTGTATCCCATGTTCAATTTTTTTTCTATGAACCTAATTATAAATGACACTAGATTTATTGATATTTTGGGTTATATTAAGATTAATTTAATGTTATAAATGAAGTATTAATGTGTTATAAATAGTAGGGTTGTTATAGTTGGTATCAGAGAAAAAGTTTATTTATTTTGGTGATTATGATTAGAAAACTATAGAGAAACCCTTAGGGATAAAACTAATTATAAGAAAACATCCCAAGATTTTATTGATTATAGATTAAGTGGTTTATCAATAAAATACATCCTTTTATAGTTACTATAAATGGATTTGGTTCTGAAATAGGTGTACCTAGGAGTTACAACTCCAATAAGGTGTCCCAATCCTAACTCGGGGTAACCTGGTACACAAAAACAAGACTTATTGCGCACCTAGTTTGAAACTCTGAAGGGATATTCTTTGGTAAATTCATAAGCTCATTATGAACCATTATTAAAGGGGAAATTTTCCATAAGAATATATGTAAGGAAATCAATCATGGATAACATATATTGAATCTAAGAAACTCATAAGATAAGGAGAGAAATTTAATTTATAAGTTACATTTTTAATTTCATTGTGTTCCCCTTTATGTGTTTAACTGTTTAAAATAATCATCCATGATTTTTCTTTTATTCCAGAAAATGTCTTTAAATAGGAAAAATCAACTAAATATTCAATTTGATTGGAAATATAATGACTGTACTATTGAGATTCCAAACCCTATGGGAGTAGAAATCACAAAATCAATTTCTATACACTCTGAGGTGACTCGAGTTTTGAATAGAATCATGGATCGGTAGGATCATCCAAATTTTTCTAAGAGAGAACTATATGTGATTGAGAGATTTATACAACAAATAACTCTGACTTTTAGTGAATCATCTGATCCCATAATCAGTGACTAATGGATCAACTCAATTGAGAAGTTATTCTCCATCCTTCAATGTTCCAAAAAATAGAAGGTTGACCTTTTTGTTTATTATATGGAGAAAGAAGTAGATCAGTGGTGTGCATTGATTAAGAATATGAGTCTTGAGGAAGAGATCAAAGCGATGGAGTGGAAGAAATAATAGAAAAAAAGGTTAATATTTTCCACACACTCTTCATATTAAAATGAAACGGTATTGCCATTTCCTCAAGAAAAATGATGATGAATCTATCAAGGAATATGAGGAAAAATTTACAAGACTTGCAAGATATGGCTATGGATTTTTCATTACATGAAAATTTAAGGTTTACTACTTCTTCAGTGGTATTAAAACTAGTCTATGAAAAGCCATAAAAATTAGTTACTTTGATAGCTATGATGAAATTTTCCAATGTTCCTTCAATATCGAAATAGAGATCAGGGAATCCCAATGGTATCATAGGGATAAGAACCATAAAATGGAATTTAATTCTAGTGGTTCGATAGAAAGATATAATAGTTCCATGAAATTCCAGCATCCAACTTTTCAAAGGTGTGGAAAGAGGAACCCTAAATATTTCTTAAGGGGGAGGAAAAAATGATTTAGGTGCGTAAAGCAAGGGAACCAAGCTATCAATTCTTGATTAGGGAAACCCACTAATGTAAGGGAGGAAATAAATTCTATAATCAACCCTCAACACATTTTTCATTGCTTAAACTACAAGGAATGAGGTAACTTTTCAAACCATTTCCCTTTATCAAAGGACTTTGGGGAGGGAAAAAACCACAAAGGATGTAAGTGCAGGATTTTTCCATCGCTACCACTACAGTGGATCCCAAGAATAAAGTGGTGATTGGTACTCTAGTTATTCATTAAAGAATATAAAATGTACTTTTTGATTTTGGTTCTACCCGTTCCTTCATATAATGAAATTTTAGTAAAACTATTCAAACCCCACCACAAATCATAGAAGTAGAGATGTTAGTGAAAATGGAAGGTGGGGTAATTATTTCATCCCATATATATTAATCCTCCCCTATCACAATTTATGTATTGAACTTCTCTGTGAACCTCTTCATACTTTCCTTGATGAAATTTGATTCAATTTTGGGCATGTATTTTCTTTTCCTGTATAGATCCAACATATATTTTTGTAAAAATTAAATCACTCTCTGTATTTAGAATCGACACCCGATTATATACCAGTGCAAGGAGGAAGATGAATCTTAATTAGCTCCAACATCTCAAGAATGGATATTAATTCCCTATGATCAAGAATATATGGATCAAATAATTGATTCTAAGTAAATAATCATCCTCTGAGACATTCCTAACATGAGGTAATACACTAATATGGTTCTTGGGTAATTATCTAGCCTTCCTCCAAGTTGAGAGGTCAAATTTTCAATCAACCATATACCTGTGGAATTACCAATATCCAATACTCTATATTGTATGGCTATTGTAGAACTTGTGGATCTAAAGAAACAACTACACAAAAATATGGATAAAGGGTTCATACACCCAAGTGCTTCACCATGGGGTAAACCAGTCCTCCTTGTCATGTATAAGGATGGGTTAATGTTCCTTTTTATTGATTATAATGAACTCAAAAAGATCACAATAAATAACATGTATCATCTTCCTCAGATTGATGACTTGTTCGATCAGATACATGGAGCACAATACTTCTCTAAGGTGGATCTTCATTTGGGATATTATCAAGTAAGGCTAAAATAGGAAATATCCAAAAAACTAGTTTTCATGAAATGTATGGGCACTATGTGATCATAGTGAGGAATTTTGACTTACTAATTCTCCAAAAATCTTCATGGAATTGATGAATATAGTCTTTATAGAATACCTCTAAAAATTTGTGGTAGTCTTTATAGATGATATTCTAATATACACCAAAATCATGGAGGAGAATGAGGAATGTCTGAGAACTGTGCATAAAAACACTACAAAAGGATAATATTTACACCAAGTCCAGGAAATGTGAGTTTTGGTTGATGGAAGTCACTTTATTTGGGAATATCATCACAAGAAATGGGATATTTATGGACCCTTGAAATATGGAAGCAATTGAAGGATGGATAAGGCCAACATTTGTAATAGAAATCCATAGTTTACTTGGGTTAGCTGGGTATTATCATTTATTTTTGATAAATTTCTAGCATTTCTCAAAGCCTCTCACCAAGTTAACTCGAAAAGGAGTGAAGTTTTTCTGGATGGAATAATGTGAGAAAATCTTTACGAAGCTCAAAAATAGGCTTATCAGTCCACCATTACTCACACAACCGATAAGTGGGGAACTATTTATGGTATATAGTGATGATTCAAGGAATTTCATAGGCTATGTACTGATGAAAAATGATAAATAGATAGCCTATTCCTTAAGGTAGTGGAAAATTCATGAGAAAACCTACCCCATACATGACCTGAAATTGGAAGCTGTGATATTTGCATTGAAAATATGGATGCATTATCTCTATAGGGAAAATTAGAAGATATATACTGATCAAAAAAGAATAAAATATATATTCACACATAAATAGATTAATATGCACCAGTGAAGATGGTTAGAGATAATCAAGGACTATGACTGCTCAATTCACTACCATCCTGGGAAAGCAAAAAGGTAATGGATTCTCTAAGAATAAAGGATCCAAAAATTCTATCATCAATTGGATTTGAGAAGGACGTTATCTTCTTATATTTTAAAAGGATGTACATGGGAATCATAAATGAAGGAACATCATCAATCCATTCACAAATGATTTCTCAATTGCCTATTTGGGAAAGGCTAAAGGATTCTCAAATAAAGGATTTGGTAATTTATAACAAAGTATAAACTATACGAAAAGGGAAATCCTTAGAGTTTAATGTTAATGAAGAAGGAGTTGTGATATTTGGGTTAAGATAATATATACCATAAAATCTTGATTTAAAGAATGATTTTTTGGATGATGTGTATAGATCAACCTTCTTTATTCACCTAGGAATCACAAAGATGTATCAAAATCTCTAGGAGCACTATTTATGGGACAATATGAAGAAGGATATTGATGAATATACATCAAAGTTCCTGGTATGATGATAAGTAAAAGGTTAAATTTATATGTCTAAGGGGGTGATGCAACCATTACCCATACCAAAATAGAAAAATTTAAGAACATCACTATGAAATTTTTCATCAGACGTTTGAAGAAATCCATGGGAAACACTGTTATATGGGTTGTTGTAGATCGTCATACAAATACATCTCACTTTATCGAAATTCAATAAGACTTCTCCATAAATCAACATTCACATATATACATTAGTGAATTAAAAAGGTTGTATGGAGTACCACTATCGATTCTATATGATAAAGATTGGAGGTTCACCTCCATATTTTGGAAAAAGTATTCAACATGCTCTAAAAACTAAGCAGGAATTCATTATGACCTATCATCCTCAAATTTATGGCCAATCTGAATGGAAAATTTATACACTGGAAGACTTGTTGTAATCATGTTCTATATACTTAAAAAGAGTATGGGACCAACATCTTCCTTTGGTCAAGTTATCCAAAAATAACAGTTTTCACCCAAGCTTCCAAATGGATCCATATGAAGCCCTTTATGGAAATAAGTACATAAAACCTGAATTTTGGGATGAAGTTTTCAAATAAAAATTCCTAGGTCCTAAAATAGTTGAGGAAATGGTTGAAAAAGTTATTTCCATTCACCAATACATCAAGGTTTCTCAGAGTTGAAAAAAGATATATACTAACAATCATCGCTAGCACTCCCACCAAACCTATATCATGTACACGATGTATTTCATGTATCCATATTGAGAAAGTACATACCATACCCCAAACATGTACCCAATCCATAGGTAGTACCATTGTCTAATTACCTTTCCTAGAAGGAGCTTCTAGTGAAGATCTTAGTTCATAGGGAAAAAGTTTTATGAAATAAGACAATGCACCATATCAATGTGTTGTAAAGGATACAAAAGTTAGAAGAAGAAATATGGGAACCATAAGAGGTGATGAAGTATAGTTATCCTCATATTTTTTAGTATAGGAAATAAAATTTGTAACGGAAAATTTTCTTAAGGGGGGAATATTTTAATGACACAAACTTTTATAAATTAAATTCACCTTTTTTGTTTTGATTAAATGTCTTATTATGTAATACGTTTATAAAAAACACATGAACTTATTTTGATTTATTATATCCAGTTGGATTTAAAATACCTTTATCTATCATTACCATTGATAATATAGTCGTTTAATACTAATCACATTATTAGTATAAATATTGGGATTTAACAAATCCAATTGATAGAGACAAAGTGATGGCCTCAACCAGTAGGATTGTACCCTAGGAAGCCCATTTATCAAATCATCCAAGGAAGATAGAATTTCTTGGATTTTCCATTGACTAGTCCCAAGATGATATCCAATAACTTAAGCATGATCAAAACCATTTACGATAGAATTTTAAGATCATTGAGATCACAACCCAAACCATGTTTTTCGAACAACCCCATAAAAGTCCCACCATCACGTGCCTTACTATTAGAGAATTTTATAGTATATTTAAGGGAAATGTATCTAGACCTATAAGTATGAATATTTACATTATTTTTATAGATTATTTAATATATTTTCATCCTGTTATTTTTAATTTATAAATGATTTTTATTTTGATACAATAATGAAAAAATTGTATTTTTGGTTAATATTAAAATTCAATTAATTAATTTTGAAGTAAATAATATCTTAATATTATGAAATATTTTTTATCAAATATAAATTTTCATATAATTTTTATGAACTCAAATGTATTTTTACTAGGGTTCAAAAACTATAATCATAAAAAAAACCTTGCATTTCTTAACAAATGTCGATTTTATTTTAAAATTGAAAATTCACATATTTAGAAAAAAAAATTAGATAAAATTAATATAATTTTTTGGAAACATAGAATTGAAATTATACAATGGTGAATTTTTCATTATTTTCTGAGGCAGTCTAATTTTTGGGTAAAAATTAAATATCATCAAAATATAATTTGTGTTTTATGAAATCATAATGAACCAAAAGTGATGTCATAATTAATATAAATGGGATACCATACCAAATCAATTTTTCCCAAAATAAAATGTGATTTTAATTTTATTTGGTTTATTTTTTCAATCCATTTGAATCCTCTAAAACCTATATTATATGTTAGGGTTTTAAATTCATTTATTTGGGAGTGTGACTCACCGACACATTAGCAGAGGCATTATTTTAATAAGTTAAACCCTTTTAATTATAAAATATAAAAACATTCCCATTTTATATAAACCATCGGTGGGTCTGTGGTTTTTGATATTTATTTAGTAGAGTCCAAAAACAAAATCATAAAAAAATCTCCATATTTTCCTATAAAAACCCACCCAAACTCTCATTTCTCTTCACCAAAACTCCTTAGAGCATATAAATACTCTTACCTACACTCTATAAAGTCCTCCAATTGTGCCTTCACTATACCAATAATCCTCTATCAAGTATTTGGATCCACACACTCAAGTAAGGTATCCTCACCTTCCTCTCTTTCTTTCAATTCAAGAACCTTCTTTGAAATTAATCTTTATAATATCAAAATTTTATATTTTAATTTATTTATTAACATTCCCTTTTTTCTATTTTATTTTATTTTAATTAGAGAAAATTCAAAATCTCTCATTATGATCCTTACCTAATTTTATATTATGCAAAATTTTCATAAGGGATTTATCTTTTATCTTTTCCATTCAAGAAATGTTTTACGTTATGTCTATTAAATTATATTTTATTATGTTATAATATGATATTATATATTAAAATTAATATAAATTTAATTTATAAATGATTATATACCCTTTACCTCTCATTAAGACTCACATTATCCTTCATATACACCAATTACCATACCAAAATAGAGTTATGATTCTTTTAGTAATTCAAGTTTATTCATTACCTTATACCTTCTAGTTATAAATTTATATTATTGGGATATGATTTTACATGACCCTATTACTTCCTATTTTACTTATATATGATGAGAGAGACATTTCTCTCTCATAAAACCATTTTTTTTTAATCTTTAATTGATGTCTTTATGCTGCTAAATGTTCACTGCGATCTTCCATGCCAAAACAATTGTGTAATGGATACCATTCTCATTTCTTATCAAGGGTGTTCACATTTATTCACTTATAATTTTTTATTGTATAATTAAACATATTCATTCCACACTCTTTAATCATGGATTAAATTATGATTATAAATTAATCCATTTTTTATGATCTATGTGGCACACTTAAGCATGAGAATGAAATGAATGTGATTGGTGCACCCAAATAGTGCTCCAATTCATTGGGTAATGTTTAGTATCATGATATGTCACATTTGGATAGGAAGTGAACCTGATCCCTTTATGGTACTTTTTCCACCATTATGTCTTGTTGTATTTATCCTTAACCTATGTTTATGATTCAGTATTTTAAGTTGTTTCCACATTTTCCATTTTCCTTCATAATTATCATGTTATATCATGTCTCATTGTTCATGTTCATGATTCCAACTCTTCATATGACCCGTTGATATGTATATTGTCTAACATGTATTATCTTCTTCATGTTATTCAATTTTTATACTATTTCTTGGATTTATATCTCCCCCCTTTATTTTTTCCCCCCAGGTTATCTTGTGCAATTTAAAAATCCATTGAATTTAAGAAGCATGTTAAGTAAGTTTTTAATAATGTTGTTGTATCCCATGTTCAAGGTATTATTATATGTATATAATTCCCAAATACACTAGACTTATCAATCTTTTGGGTTGTATTAAGTTTAATTTCATGTAATAAATCAAGTATTAATGTGTTATAAAGAGAAGGGTGGTTATATTTCCATCAATGAAAACATTATAAATTCCTTTACTAAAATACACCTTAAATAAATAGCCAATCTAATAAAGTTATTAACACATCCAATCACATTGAATATATTAGTGTAGAATGAAATGTATTTATCCTTTTTTCATCTAACACTGTTAAAAACTTGAGGGAATAATTCTATCCTTCTCATAAACATCTAGATTCATTTGTTGAAAAAATTAAAAAAAATTATCTAGGATGGTGTTTCTCTAAAAAATAGAATTTCAATTACATAATAAATTTTCTTAATTTACTAGCCTTAGGAGTTTCTTAAATTAATATTTACCTTTTCTGTATTTGTTAAAAAATTATTTTTGATAATGATGATGAAATTTTTCTCAAAAATAAGTTTTTATCAATTCAGTATCATGTTTTAAAAACATTTAAAATGGAATTTTATTAAATAAAATCCCAATAAAATTATGACCCATTTTAAATTAATCATATAAATATGAGACCAAGATATATAATTCACTAATAAATGAGTATACATTATAATTCCCTTGACCACTTAGTTATTTTTATAGGGAATCATCCTAATCATATCATATATAACTCTTAGATAGTTGAATAGAAAACTCTTATCTCAATATATTTTATTGATATAGTCAAATATATTCCTATTATAATCCAATCATATTAGGGTCTCCCAAAAATTTATAACCCAAAAAAATGGAATGAATAGTAGCCTAATATTATTAAGGTCACTTTTTACTTACGTAACTTTCACAAGATAATTCAGATAACCAACCTTAACAAGTATAACTATTATATCATTTTACATGATGATTCATTGAATATCATAATAAATCACACCCAATGAATTATAGGTTTAGTGTATTTGGAGACTAGATATATAACCTAATTATTTTACAAACATTATTTAACATCTCCAATAGATAATATTCACACATGATAACCTTATAGACATATTAAACATAATGTTACTCTTTATTGACTAGGGAATGGGAACATAAGAAGGGATAAGCTCAAATAATCAGTAAGTGGAGAATATATGATATGAAAATTGAAGAACATAAATAAGCATAAGATGAATATGCAGGTTTAAGAAAAAATTTATGGTATAAGAACATAACATAAAAAACCCATACCTAATAAAAATAGATCATAATACATGATTCATGATATAAGTCTTTTAGAATAACATAAGAAATGATTCAAAGGAGTGTGGAAACATGATTCAATCATCCTATGTCATAGAAACATGACATGGTTACATTGTATAACATAAGAGTGTTCCACAAACATAAATATAATGATATTAACATATGTCAAGGTTGACTACCAAGACATTAATATCATAATATACTAGGATAACCACCTTCCAATATCATAGTGGACTTGGGATAACCACATGAGTCCCATACCATTTTGGAATTGGGTCAACAACCAATGTCTCGTCCTGATATCATGTGATATAAAACATTACCCAATTGATTGGAGGGATATAATGGAACCACCATCAAATAATGATAAAAAATATATATTTATTCCATATGAACATAAAAACATAAATAATCCCATCATATATTAATTAACTCATGAGAAATAAATTGGTTTCATTAATATTTTCTCAAAAAATGATCATAGGACATCCAAAGAAATAATGTATATGCTATCGTTTGATAATATCCTTAGTGAAGGATAAAAATGATAAAATATTTTTACATAGATGAAAAATCATTTATAAGAGAATTAGAAAAATACTTCAAAATATAAGAAGAAATTATTTTTATATTTTTAATAACTTTTATTTAAAAATAAATATTTTATAACACAATGAGAATAGAATTTACTTTGAAAAACCATGAAAACATTGAAGGAAATATTCATAAAGAAAATCGAATAATGTGGAAAGAAAATAATGTTGTGCAGAAAACTTTAAGAAATATATTCCTTTCAAAATTTTGTAAATAAATTCATGGTAAATAGAAAATAACACATCTAGAAAATGTTAAAAAGATATTCCTTTAAATATTTTGTAAATAAAATTAATTAAAACATTAAATAACCTTAATAAATCATTTAATTATAGATAAGGACATTTATAAAACAAAATAAATAATATCAACTAGGAGAAGATAGATTCTCAACTGAAAAAGATCAGATATGGTTGACTCTATTTATAGGTAACCTTGAAATTAAATTGTGAAAAAAGGAAGGTTAAATAATAAGAAAATGGGTAAACCCTATAAGTAACTATAAGAGAAGAAAATATATGAGTTTTTTGAGATAAAGAAAAAAACTTTCCCCGATGTAAATTTGGTAACAAATAATCTCAATTTCAAAGTTTTATTGGAAATAAACCTTTATAATATCGTATTTTATGGTGTAAGTATAAATTGAAAAGGGTATTAGAATAAAAAATGAAAATAAAATTAAATATAAGATAAATTATTTTATAATAAAATAATAACTTATAATGTACCCAAGTTATGAGATTAAAGTTCAAAAAAATGATTATAACTCAATGAAAGGAAATTGTGAGAAAAAATTATTACCTTAGTCTTATGATTTGTTAAATACACTCTAACTCTCTTTATAATACATTTAATTTTTATTATTCATTTATATAATAACCATAATTGAATTTATTTTACTTGATATAATTTATTTAAAATTTCTTATTAACCATTGACTAATGAATATTTTTAAAAATTAATATCCTAGTGTCAATTATCCAATATATTTTATAAAATACTTGATATGGATATTTTAATCCGTCATCTATGATCACGGATTCATTACCTCAAAAATGTTTACGAAAATGGTATATTTTTTATATATTTCAAGATTAACATGGTCATTTCATTGAACTTATGGTGATGATTCACATGGAATGCTTAAAAATATCTATTTTTTAATTTTGATTCTAAAAAATAATTGATTTTATTAATGAGTATATTTATATATATTAACATTATTAAATTATGAAGAAATATTAAATTCATCATTATTAAATATTTTTACCATAATTTAATATTCCTTAGTCATTCTTAATGAATCGGTTATAACATCATTCACATAGGTGGACAAACCAACCCAAAAAAGAATGTGTAATACCAACTGAATGATTAAGAACATGTTGTTGTGTAATAAAAATATCACTCTAGGGAATTATGGATTTGGGACTCCTTATTATGACCGTAGATTCAAAAAATGTGGGATAGTATTGTTAAATATCTAATTTTTCAAGGATTCAAGAGGAAACTAGAGGAATGGTGTAGCTTAGGGTGGGTATATGAGGGGTCCTTTTATAAGTGACATTGGGTGGAATTCTCAAAAATACTCATTCATTAATGAATAAGGAATCCATTTCTCATGGAATCCAAATTAGGAAAGTATTGGAAATTTTTAAGGGTAGCACAAGAATACCCTCATCCCTCATTTATAGATAATGTTTTGCGATATTTTAAGACTTTACCCTTTAATTTACCACATTTACCTTATTTTATATTTAACATGGTAACTCAATTTATAAAAGTGAAAAAAATAATAAATTTACAATTCACAAAAATCAATTTTAGAAAAATACTTTTTTAATCCCAAAAATACATTTATTCATATTACCTACCAAATAATTCTCCTTATATAAATGGTAAATTATTTAAATATATATATGAAATATAAATTTCATTAAAATCATTAACAAATAGTGAATAATTTTGTTTATTAATAAAAAACTACCTAAAATATTGAAAATATATTATTTAAAAATCAGCCCCTTTTAAATGAATTTGCCCACATATCATTATTATTCTTCTAAGAATTAGATTTTATCAATACATCAGTATTAAAATCTGTTTATTTTATATTTTTATTACTTCTTATGCATGATTAAATTATTTTGAATTTAATAACAATTTAACAACTTCAATACACCTATTCGATAAGGTTAGGTTGAGAATACACTTATCCTTCATTTAGAGATAACGTTTTGCAATATTTTAGGACTTCACCCTTTAATTTACCTATTTTAAGTCATTTTCATTTACTGTGGTAAATCAATTTATAAAATTTATAAAAATTAATTTATAAATAATAAATGTATAATTCATAAAATATTTTTTAGAGAAATATTTTTTTTAAATCCCAAAAATATATATATTCTTATTACCTACCAAATAATAATCATTAGATGAATGGTAAATTATTTGATTATATATATAAACAATATATATCATTAAAACAATTCATCAGTAGTGATCAATTTGATTTCTTAAAACAAAAATAACCAAAATATTGAAAATATATTCTTTAAAAATTATCCCTTTTAAATAAATTTAATAAAATGTCTTTATTTATATTTTAATAACTCAATTTTATCAATACAACAGTATTAAAATCTTTATCTGAGTTTTATAAACACATCATATCATTATTTAAAAATAATAATACATAACCAATAAAAATGTATCTTTTTATAACAATATTCTAATTAATTATTATCTTGTTATTTTATTCATGTATTATTTCCTATGTGTGACATACATAATTTTTAATTTAATAAAAATTAAAAAAAAATCAATAAAACTATTTGATATTTCATGTAAAATTAACATATATCCACTGGAAATATTCCATTACTATATATATCCTTACATGAATTTATCAAATCATTAATCCTATTCATTTAATTCTTTTTGAAAATTTATATTATATTTTCTTTTTTTTTTTACTTTTTTATATTGTTCTAATCAAAGGTATGATCTTCCAAGAAAACCATGAAAATAAATATTTCATGTTCATGGTCTTTAAATTTACTTCTGTTTTTATTACTCTTATAGTTATATTAATGATGTTTCATATTTCATTATCAAAATGTATTAATGTTTATCATGTATTTTAAGAATTTATATCTATAAAATATATAGTGGTCCATTTTAGTTTGGGGTCATGTGTATTGCATGTTATCAAATCCACAGTACTTTTTTAAACTGAAATACATAATAAAATCATGGGGTGTTACATTCTACCCTATTAAAATAATTTTTCCCTCAAAATTTCATTACTCTGATGAAAACAAATAAGTGTACATTTTCTTAATTATATCTTCATGTTCCCATGTTTCTTCCTTAGACTTATGATTCCCCCATATAACATTAATCAGGTGAGTTATCTTATTTCGTAATACTTTATCTCTATGATCCAACATTTCTCTCAGTTTTTCCTCATAAGAGAGATCATGTTGTAGTTATACCTCATATGATCTTGATGCATGTGAATGTCTAGTCATTTACTTCCTCGAAGGTTATATGTGTAACACATCTTGTACTAGATTGATGTTTGTTAGAAGTTTAATGAAACATGATACATGCCCCATAAGGTCATGGATTTTGAAAGGGTCAAAGTATTTGGAGCTCAACTTTCCCTTCTTTCAGAATCTCAAAATACCCTTCAATGGTGAAATTTAAAGTAATACATTATCTCCAACTTCAAATTCTAAATTTCACCAATGATTATCAAAAATGCACTTATTTCAACTTTGTATAGTTTTAATAATTTTCTAAATTATTTAAATATTCACTGACATGTTCTTAGTTATATTCAATACCAAAAACATAAACTCTCTAACTTTTTCCTAGTATATTGGAGTTCTACATATATTCTCATTAGATCCCTCATATACTTCCATTTGAATTATATAATAAAAACTATTATTCTATGTTAACTCTACCAAGTGAAGGCGTTAATCAAAGCCTCCTTTGAAATTAATTGAATATGATAATACTATATCTTCTAGAGTTTTAATGGTTCACTCATATTAACTATCTATATGAGGATGATAAGAAATTTTAAAGCTCAACCCCATATATAATCCCTGATCAGACTTATCCAAAACTTCAAGGTAAACCTCATATATTGATCTGATATAACAAAATTTTGTTCTCCATATAATTCTTACCACTTCCTTTATATATAACTTAGGGATTTTATCAAACTAGAAATATTCTAAAATACTAATAAAATATTTTGTGTTCATAATGAGATCAACTATAACCCAAATAGAATTATTGGATTTATAAATATTGAGAATCCCAATGTTGAAATTCAAAGATATGATCTCTAATTTCCACGGAGTTATAAGCTATAGTTGCATCGTCCTCTTTGACTTTTGATGTTTAGCCTTAACTTTTTTCAAACCAAGAGTCGTGATACATACTCTGTAATATTCCTCTTAGTATTGTCCCACTATAAATAATTTTTTGTAATTTATATTTATCAATATAATTATATGATGGATAGAGAATAATGATCTATATTCTTCATCCAATATATCCTAGTTTAATTCAAGTATTTATGAGACGCATATTAATCTCCCGAATCTTATAATTTAGTCATTAACAACATTGAAATCTATAATATTTTTCACCTTCTTTTGTAGCTTTATATATTCTTTCTTCTCCTCCTTGATCATCGCATGGATATACGGCTAAGCAATATCTTGGAAAATATTAGATTTCTTCCTTTATGATTTCAAGGTCCATCTATTTGAAATCCTTGAGTATTCATGGTGTACCCTTTTAAAATCCATGAGTAATAGGTCTCTTTAATAGTCATCATGGATAAGGTAGTGTGATCCTTATACTAATAGAATTAGCCAACTTGTTCTCCTTCTCAGGGTGGTAGTTTATTGAGTAGTAATAGTCCTTGATCAACTCTAACCATGTCCTTTGGCATGTTTTCAACTCGTAATATGTGAATATATAATTTAATGTATTATCATTAGTATATATTTCACACTTTTAACTATAGATATAATTCCTATATAAATTTAATGACAATTTTACCACTACTAACATTAAATTATGTTTCATGTAATTTTTCACATGAACCTTTAATTTACTTAAGGATTAAACTACCACCATGTCAATTTTCATGAGAACACATCTTAATCCCTTCTTTAATTCATCATTTAAAAAAACCCATCTTTTATACAAGGTAGTGTGAGTAGAAGTTTAGAGATAAACTTTATCTTTTGATCCTTGAAATTTTATTCACAATAATCTATCAAAAATTTCTTGAATCCCTTCTGAGTTAACTTTCTCATTAGATTTTGAAATCATGAGTAATTTCTCAAAAAACATTGATAATATCTAGATAATATAAGAAAACCACTTACCTTTGTTATAATAGTTTGCATATATCATTCTTCAATTACCTATGACTTTCAAGGACCCATAGATATACACTTTCTTATGATTACATGACCAAATACGGGAACTTTATATACCCATAATTCACAATCAAAAATCTTAGCATACAAATTCTTGTTTTATAATGTCTTTAGTAAAATTGTCAAATGACTTTAATTCTCTTCCTTGTTCATCGAATATATGAGAATAAATTCTATAAAGAATACAAAAAAATTATCATGGTAATCTATATAGATTATAAATGAGATCCATAAAGATAGAAGGGGAATTTATAAATTTAATAGAATCACTATGAATTAATAGTGCCCATATATTTTATAAAATGATGTATTTGGTATATCCTTCCTTTTCACCATTAATTTTTTATAACAAAATAAATGTTCAATCATTGATAAATATCTATCCCCTCTTATTTGATTGAAATAGTCAACAATATGGGGTAGAGGATAATTTTTGTTTATTTTAATCATGTTAATTTCATGATAATCAATGTAGAAATTCATTTATCCATATTTATTATTAATAAATAGAACTAGTTACAACCATGGTAAAGTAATTTGTAAAATTAAACCCATATCCATATTCTATTGGAGTTTCCTCTTTAATTCCTACAATTCAATTTGGTTCATTTTATAAGGAGTCTTTGATATAGTCATAGAATTGTGTATGAGTTATAAGGAAAACTAATCCTCATGGTCTAGGGGGATACTAGAAAATTATTCAAGAAAAACACCAATATATTTATTCAAAAATTTAATATCTCTAATATTGTGTTTCTCCCAAACCATTTGAGCTAAAAACCCATCATTATTGGGTATTAGGACTTGTGTCATGTAAGTAATATACATTTTTTGTTCATAGTAAACCTTTCACAGATAGATAATCATAGGTTCATTTGGATATGAAAATTGATTTCATTAATCCAAAAATTTATATGGTCTCTATGTTGATAAATTCATCCCATGCCCAGAGTCTCTTCAAATTCAAATAAATGGGTCATAATATGATTTAAAACAAGCACATTTCCACACATTTCAACTATATAATTTGTAAACATTGGATGAAATCAACACACATCCAAGTGTTTCCAATGGTAATTTAATATATATCCCTTAGTGTGGCGATTTGATACCATTAGAAGACATTCTAAATGTAAATTAGTTGGTAGGGTCAGAATTAAATAAAAAATTAAAAATCATTAAGTAGATGGTTAGTGTACCTTTTACCACTTAATTTTCATCAACCACTACCAAATTTATGATTATATAGTCTTTACCTTTCACCCTTGACTTTAGAGGTTTCTAGAATTGATTTTCATCATTAACCCTTGGTTTGGTGCACTTGTTACCATAATTTTCATTCTCCTTACAATTTATGATTTGAAGTGTGGGTGGTACATTAGGTGGATCATTATTTCTCTCCATTTAGTTGGTTGGCCTCTTCATATCCCTTTAGTATTCATGTGTTTTAGGGCCTTATATTCCGCACTTGAAGCATTTACATGTTTCATTGAGGAAACTCCACTTAAGATTATTCCAACATTTTTTTCATGAGACAAAATGAATATTCTTCCCTCAATAGGTTTTATCAGTTGAGACACTATGAAACTCTATTTTTCGCTTCTTCTAAATAAAACAATAAAAATAATGGGAATATCTAATTTCTATTTATACCTTGATAGAACATCGAAAAATTTATTTGTGGCATCTAAATTCCCTTATAGTTTACACTCTTTAGATACTTTGTTTTAAGACATTAATTAAATTATTGATTTCTTGTTCAAGGTTATTGATGAAATTAGAGTCATACCTCTCAATAATTTTGATGTTTACTTCATAGATACCAATGGATTCATCCTCCTTTTATTTCAAATCCATGAATTCCCACTTTATTTTAGTGAAATGAGTTTGAGGAAAATTATTATTGAAAAATATCTTCTTAAACTCCTCTCATTCCATAGATTCGATTTCTCCCTATTGTCTCTTGTTCTTGATTCATGTCCACCATTAATCTATTTCACATTCCTAATGATAAATTTCTAAAACAAAAATTTCACGCTTTGATAACTGAATAATGAAAAACATATTTTCTATTGTGTTCATCCATTTATAAGTTATTATTGTATCATAAGACCCAATAAAAATAGTGTTTTTTCTATAATAAGGATTCAATGGAGATATTTTTCTTCCTTGAATTATTTGGGAGTTCAGTATGTTATTTTATTTTTATATATTGAGAGATTTTGGTGAGAATATCAATAATTTGTTTCACTACAACTCCCATCCAAGTTGGTTTCTTATTTGGAAAATCATTGCATTGCACACTACACACATTGTCAACTCAGATACTTATTGTTCCATCCGTTTACCAAGACAAAAATGGTTCATGTGAATTTCAATAAATAATAACCAAATTAAGCTACCATATGATAAGGAAAATAAATCATAAGATGTTCTAATTTATGAAACCTTCATTTTAACCTATGACATTTTAGGTTCATCCTATATAACTTTATATTCAACTTGTGTTATTTTATCTTCTATCCTATTATTCTTCATGAACTAATCACAGAAAAACTAATCCCTTCTCTGATATAAACTGAGATGACCCAACCTTAAAATAAACACATATTAAATCATTTTACATGAATATTTAGTATATCTCATAATAAATCACACCCCAGAACTTATAATTTTATATCTTTTAATACTAGATACATAACTAACTTATTCACCAAACATTCTTTGATCTTTCCCACAAATAATATTCACACGTGATTCCCTTCTAGACATATTACACATAATATTCAACATTATTTCCAAAGGAATGGAAACATGATAATAGGTCATCTAAGATACTTATTAAGGGGTGAATATAAAATATATCAATCAAATATCATAAGTGAAACTACTAAAAAACATGCCAATAACAGCACTGGAATTTATCAGCGCTAGAAAATATAATTGATAAATTTCATCTTTATTGATGCTTTTTTTTAGTGAAGATAAAAAGTAACCTTTATCTGTGCTTTATTTTAGCACTGATAAAGAAACCATTATCAGTGCTTTATTTTTAGAGCTTATAAAATATTCACTTTATCAACGTATTTTTATCACTGATAAAAGTTTCCTTTATCAGCTCTTTGTTAGTGCTAATAAAGGTCTAGAATAAAATGAAAAATTTTAAAAAATAAAATGAGTAAATTAAAAAAAATATGGAACATTTTCTTAATTAAATAATTATTGATAAAAATGAATAAATTTAATATAAAAATATATTTTTTTTAAATATTTATATATTTTTTGTATTAAATATAGATATATAAATTGAATAAGTATAATATATATATAATTTTAATTAAAAACATATTAATGTCTTATTCATTTTTAATGTCATCTTATTTTTCAATTTAACCTATATCAAGCGTAGTGTGTTGAATTTATTTCACGTGTGTGTGTATGTGTGTGTTAATTCATTTTTATACACAAACTCACACACAAATATATTTACGCAATATATAGAAACACATACACCTAATTTTAATGTAATTTATTCAAATTTTAGTATATTTTATAATTTCAATATAAAATGAAACATTTAACATATATTATTTTTTAATCGATCAATTTTTTTTAACACAACAGTTAGGGCATTCATTTTAAATGTATTTTATTTTTTATTTTAATTTTGAATTCGATCATTTTCTATTATTTATATATATATTTATTTACTATGTCTTAATATTTTCAATATGTATTAATCCAATTAAATATATATATATATATATCCAAATTTTAAAAAAAACTTATATTTGATTAATAAAACCTATCCATTTTTTCAATATTTTTAAAGTGTACTCATTTTGAATTATTTAATTACACTCATTTTTAATATGCATGTATTTAAGATTATATTTCCATAAATAATGCTAAAAATATATTTTTAAATAAATATTTATAAATAACTATATCTATAAATAAATATTTGCTAAATTTATAATTATTATAAGTAAATAATTATTTTTTTTAAATAAGTATTTATATAATTACAAATAAATAATTATATATATTTAAAAAATTAAAAAATTATAATAAATTCATTTAAATAATTATAAATTTATAAAAAAAAGTTATTTAAATAATTTTTAAATTATAATAAAATTATTTAAATAATTATAAAATTATATTAAATTTATTTAAATAATTATAATTATAAAACTTTTATCAATGCTAAAAAATGGATGTTAAAAGAAATATTTATCACTGCTAAAATGTTAGAGCTGATAAATATGTATTTTATCAGTGCTTTTTTACACTGATAAAGCCTGAGATTTATCATTGCTTATAAATTTAGATATGATAAAAAAGGATCTTGGCCATCACTGTTCTAAAAGTATTGTTAAAAGTGTCCATGGTTTATTAAAAACTCGCTAACCATTACTCATTCACTCATGATTCTCAAGATCTTGTGGAAATCCTCTCCTATCGGCGTGACTCCTCTATGTCCTCTCAGATTAATCAAGGATAGAATCCAATGTTTATTTTTTTTCAACTCTTCCTCTATCATTGTTTGAGGTTTTGGGTTATGTGTTTTGCATTTTTGCGCTGTTCTTAGAAATGAAAAAATCTACATCTCTTCTCATTGCTACTGAAATACAATGAGTGTGGTTCATTTTCATCATTTTTCTCATTTCATATGTATTTTAGTGTCTACACCATTTATCCCAAGAGATACACAAAGATTTTTTACTCTCTTATCGACATTAATAAAGAGACCTCTCATCCACCCTCAGTTTTCTCTTTATTTGAATAATATAGGGTTATTAAATATTGGTAGTTTCTCAAATTTAATTCATCTTACATACTAAACTATAGATTCTAAAGGCTTAATTATGAAGGTTTATTAGGATTAGGGGATTCCAAGTTGTGGCCCTCATTTATGGGTTATGAACATATAGAGGTCATGGTAAGTTTAAAAATTATTGAAACATGTTTTGTGGATTTTGGTTATTCATGTAAGTTTCTAAACAATGAAATGTGTTATTTAGATTAATGACTTTATGAATAATTTTTTATTGAATTTAAAAAAAATATTGAATTAATTATTCATGTTCCAAATTTTATTTTAGTGATACATTTTGTGAGAGTTTTTTTTAATTAATTCAAGACTATTATTGATCTTTTACCAAGGGTTAAAAGGAGTGATGGGGAATTTCATTGGGGAGAAAATTATACTCAACACATTTTTTAAAAATTTACTAGATTGGATAGAGTTGGGAAATAATTTGGTAAACAGATTTAGAAATACAAACCAACATTTAAAAAGTGTATTTCCCAAAATTAAGTGAGTTCTCCATGGTGGATAGTTGAACAAGAAAACTATGAGATGTGATTTATTAATAGATTTACAAATGAAAATAGAGATATAATTAATTCATTGGATAAATAATTAATTCAAAAAGTCATCTAACATGGTGAATAACTATAGAGAGAACAAAAATTGATTAAAATATACTTTTGATGGTTTGGATATTTATGTCCTACAATTCATGTAATTTTTTATCCTTGTCCAAAATGTAAAAAACAGAGATTTTATATATGCTGATATCCTTGAATCATAAATAGAAATTTAACCTTATATATACTTTTATGAGAGGCCACGACAAATGTACAATGTAGATTTTGGTGGGGCATTAAATATATGATATTTTATGAATAAATTTGGTTACTTTTCCAAAATGGTTTCTCATCAGTTATAAATTATAAGGAGCATCATAGATGGCTCGAAAAAAAATTTGAAACACTGAATGAAAGAAGTACTCTAATGTTATGAAATTATCAGTTTCCATGATATGGAAGTCAATTCTCATGGCCCTCTTTATTATATTTTTATTCCTTATAAATGTCTACGACCCCCCCCCCCTATTTTAATTAACCCTTTGTTTCATTCCATATCCAAACTTATCTTCTTATTTGATCACTGTGTATAACTAGATTAAGGCTCTAGCACTTTTTTGGTGATCGAGGGCCCTCAAGAATATTTCTATGATTGAAGGATAGTGAATCTCTTCAAATGCTAGAATACATTGTTTTCTACTTTAGTGTTATAAATCAAACATATTCCACTGAATCCTAAAAATGGATTCTACTGATACTATATTACAATTATTCCATAGGTTTTTTTCTTGGTTTTCATTAACATTTATCCTTGAGATAAATCATCCCTTGTTTAGATTTTTTATCCATCTAATGATAATAGGTTGATACTAAAAAACTCAGAAGCGGTATCAGAGACTTGTTCTTCAAGGATAGAATGTATTAATCTTTAAGTTTTTCGAATAAATAAATATCATATTGTATTTTTTCAATATAATATATTATGATATGAAGTATTTATTTGTTCACCAATATCATATGGCTATTACAAATCATATGGTGTGACATATAGATAATCTAAGTATTTGTACTATGTTTTATGATACAATTTATGATATCATAAAATATGAATCTATCTATGGTTTGTGTGAAAATAGAGGATCAAATCATAAATACAATATAACCTCAATTTTTAAATATGATAAAAGAAATACGATATCTCCTATCATATTTGGTGACACTATTCATGGAGTATGATTAAAGTTTCTTCATATAATATGATTGAGTTGTTAGGAGACCCCTCCCCAATGTTATATTTTAAAACCTATAATATCATTACGATTCATATTGTAGGACATTCCTAGAGGTAATTGTAGATCTACATCAAGATATGTGGCATAATTTTCAGTGATGGGAAGTATCTATGGTTCCTTTAAAAATTTATGTTAATATATCAATATTATTTATTTTAGGATTGAATTGAATGGATTCATTTGATTTAAAAAATAAAAAAAATCTAAATCAATACTGAGCATAAGTTGAAAAATTCACCCTTTAGAGTGATGTATGTTATTAGAGGGATCTCATGGTGGATTAAAAAAATATCCAAAATTGAAAGGTGACGAATCCTTGAGTAGACCAAAGTGATATCCAATGTAGGGGTGAGATTTATTTCCATAAGACCAATAGAGTGGTGGTATTCAAATTCCTCTTCAATTGAGGAGACTTCTTGAGTGATTATATTAGCATAGGTTCCTAGGAAACATTAATCCTTAGACGCTTGATTGTATTCCATATCTTGATGATGGATTATACTCCCTATTTCATACTAGAATTCCTCCCATCATTGTTGTTCCAAAGTTCATTAAGGACATACTTCCCTAACAGTGATGGGAGGAAGGCTATTTTGAAAGAGAGAATGAGTAGCCTCAAATCCATCATCAATATATGGAAGGAAATCAAGTTTCTAATGATTGATTAAATAAAGGTAGTGAAGGTCATTTGTAATATATTATTAAAGTATTAAATCTCTGTTCAAGACATTAAAAATTTTCATCCAACATTCATGAAATTGTGGACATTTATAAATTGAGTGTATTGAAATGTTATTATTCAAGATAAATTAAATGCTTGACTAATCATACATATAATGTATTCTGAACATGATGATGTTTCCAATCTCGATCAACAATATATTTTTTATTATGAAACTATAAAATTATTAGGGGATCAACAACATTTTGATGAAAAAAACAATAACGGCACAACATCACAGTTTTGAATAAAATATACATTAAGTATGTATTTAACAAATATTTTCATATCAAAAATATGTAACAGTTGATGATAAAAGTTTTGAAGTGAGGTATGATATTATAGATGGATAAATTAGTGGATAAATGAAAGTTCGAATTATGAAAATATAGTGAATCATCCAAGAAAACAAAATGACCTTCTGAGAGTACCTTCTCCCCACCAGTTCGAGAGAAATATTTATTATCATTAAAAATTTATTCATAGACCATGTTTAAAGATAAATTATGTCTTACAATGAATATTAATAAGACATATATGTATTTTCTTTCACATATGTAATTGGTATCAAGACAATAACTGAGATTCTCAAGCATGAATGGATGGTCGTCTCGGTTTTGAATATATAAATAAGGTACATTTTCATAATACATCTATCTAAGTAGTTAGATAAATATGTTTATTAAAGTTAATAAATATTCATATTTTTTACAGTAATTTATATTAAAACTATATAAATAGAAGTTCATGAAAAGCACGATTTGGATTCATTAACCCTTGTATCATTTCTATGCGAAAAATTACTTTGAATGAGGAAGAAATTATGAAGAAAAAAATATAAGTTTCTTGAACCGTTTAACAAAAAATCATCAAACAACAGACTCTTTTTTATTCTTACATTTAAAGGGTAAAACTCTATGATATAATCACATAAAATATATTTTTAATTTTTTCATTACATAATTGTTTTTGTTTTTTTAGGAAGCACTGGATGTTGATAGCAACCAATATAGACACCCCAACTATTTATTTCTTGGATTCAATGCATGGATTTGCAACCAACCAACCAAAAATGATGTGTATTGTGAATATTTAATACACTAAAATAAATATTTTATAGATAAAATTCAAATTATATATTCAATTTATGTTTTAATGATAATTTTTTTTATGATAGGGTGGATGCTAAATAAAGGCTAGATCATGGAAAGAAGTCAGTGTTTGAAAATATAAAACCTTTAGATTACTAAAAATTGAAACAAATTAAGTTATATATAGAAATGTTTAAATATCAAAACATTTCAAAACAATATACTTATTTTGTTCAATGTTTCTTCAGTGTCTGAAACAAGACAATTCAATCAATTGCGGATATTATGTTTGCAAATTTATGAGAGAAATTATAAATCATGAAAAGACCAGCATCCCCCAACAGGTAATTTTTGAAGGTAATTAAAACTTTATTAAATATATTTGATAATAATTTTTTTGTCTATATTTTCATAGTACTATCAAGATTTTCAAAAACAGAGTTACTCAAAAGAAAAATCAATTTGTTTAGAGATGAGTAGGCAGCGTATTTTTTTTCAAAATGTATGATGAAAAAACTTTTAGGTGATTACCTTATATGTTTCTGATCTATTATGATTTATGACCCTTGAAAGATATTTGGGGTGTCAAGCATTAGCTTCAGAATGCTTATATATTATTTTTGATCTCTTTTTCAAGGAGAAGATCAATAGAGGAAAACAATTTTCTTATAATCATAGAACTGAAAATAATAAAATTGTTGGGAAAACACATAGGCATAGGTGGAGGTGAAGTTGAAAGAAGAGAAAGAGGAAGAGTTGAATGTAGAGAAAGATTTGGAGTGAGAGACCGACATAGAGGAGGAGGCAGAGGCTAAGACTTAGGTACAGACTGAGGTGGAGGAGGATGAGAAGTGGTGGCTTGAAAACAACAATTTTTTTGGAAAATTAAGTAGAATAAGGATTATACCATGATTTCTTTTTAGAACAATTGTTTAAAATTTCACACAACACTTTTCACTTAAGATATCATCCATTGTGCTTCATTCTAATTTAAATTGAAATTTTAGTAAAAAAACACACGTGGCGTACTCAAAATTGGGAAAATGCATTCGGATTGTTTGGTAATTTAGGGTAAAGATCCATATGTCATTATTTATGTGTAGGGATCAACTACACCTAAATACAATGCATTATGTGATTGGTATGACTCCAAGTGTCTGTTATCAGTTTAAATTGACATTTTAATACAAAAAAAGTGTCACTCACTAAAAACCAATCAAATATGCTCGTATTATCCTGATAATTTGGGAAAATGATTCATAATTAATGTTTTACATGTAATAATCAGTATCATGTAAAACACACACATGATTCCACTTCTATAGATTAAAGTGCGTGTTTCTATTTTAAAATGAAACTTTAGTGAAAAACACACATAACATACTAAAAACATAGTAAATGCATTTTTATTATTTTAATACTTTTTTAAAATGATGAATGAGATATATGGGATATGTATAATTTATTTGTTCCTCAATACAAATCATGGTGTGACTGGTATGACTCCTAGTGCTACTTTTTCATTCAAAATTGACATTAATTTTTGTCAAATAAACTTATATACTAAAAACTGATCAAACATTTTATAATTGTTTTGTTACATTAGGAAAATGATCAATAAATAATTTTTGACATGTAGGGATTAGATTCACCTCAATCCAATGCATGGTGTGACCGGTATGACTCCAAGTGTCCTTTATTAATTTAAAATTGAAAATTTAATACAAAAAAATTGCCACTCACTGAAAACTGAGAAAACGGGCTTCGATTGTCTTGATAATTTTGGAAAATAATTAATAATTAATTTTTGATACATATGAATTAGTTTCATGTCAAAACCACACATGATGCCTCATGTATGGATCAAAGTGTGTGTTTCGAGTTTTAAATGACATTTTAGTAAAAATTAAAGATGTCATACTAAAAATTGATGAAATTCATTATGATTGTTTTGTTACATTAGTAAAATGATCCATGTGTCATTTAGGATGAGTATAATTTAGTTGCGCATCAATCCAGTGCACGGTACGACAAGTATGACTCCAAGTGCATATTTTTTATTTTAAATTGACATTAATTTTAATGAAAAAAAATTGACATACTCAAAACTAAGAAAACACATTCAGTTTGTTTTGTTACATTAGTAAAAAGATCCAAATGTCATTTTATTGAGTAGTGATAATTCTCACCTTAATCTGATGCAATGTGTGACCAGTATGACTCCAAGTGTCCGTTATCATTTTAAAAGTGACATTTTAAAACAAAAAACTTGTCACTCGGTAAAATATGATAAAATACACTTATATTGTCTTGATAATTTGGTATAGTGATTTATGATTCATTTTTAATGTGAATTAATTAGTCTCATTTCAAACCCACACATGAATCCACTGTTATGGCACAAAGTGCATGTTTCCAGTTTAAAATGACATTTTAGTAAAAACACAAATGGCCTACTAAAAACTGAGGAAACACATTCCAACTATTTTTATACTTTATAAAAAATAATACATGAGTCATTTGGGACCTGTAAAATTTAGTTTCTACTCAATATGACACATGATGTGACCAATATGACTCCAAGTGCGTCTTTCTTATTCAAAATTGACATTAATTTTAGTGAAAAAACTAATTAACATGCTCAAAACTAATAAAACAAATTAGGATTATTTTGGTACTTTATGAAAATGATTCATACATCATTTGTGATGTGTAGGGATCAGATTCACCTCAATATGATGCACGGTGTGACCAGTATGACTCCAAGTGCATCTTTTTATTCAAAATTGATTTTAATTTTAATAGAAAAACTAACAAACTCAAAACTGATAAAATGCTTTTTGATAGTTTTAGTAATTTAGAATCATTCAAAACTCAATTATCGTCACGATGTGGCCTATATGACTCAAAGTGTGCCTTTTTATTCAAAATTTACATTAATTTTAGTAAAAACTAACTAACATACTCTATAATAGTGTTTTCTTTTTCTTGTATTTGTATTAGAAATTTTATTTCATTTTAATTTAGTATTATTATTTTATTTGGTAAATTTTTTTGTTGTTTCTAGTGACACTATGTGTTTTTTCCATACACTACACCTGTTTCTGGTGATACAATGTGTTACAAAATCAAAATACAGTTTTCACCTTTATCAGTTCTTATATATATGCACTGATAAAGTCTATATTTACCAGAAAATTTACAAAAATTGATAAATTAAACTTTTATCAGCGCAAATAAAAGCATTGGTAAATGGGTACTTTTATCGACACAAATAAAAGCATTGATAAATTTTACTTTCTAAAGCTCTTTTAAATGCGCTGTTAAATGGGGTCTTTTATAAGTACATTTAAAAGAACTAATAAAAGTTTGATTTATTAGTGATTTTATTAGGGATGATTAATCTACCCTTTATAAATGCTTTTTTAGAACTGATAAATTCCATGGACTTTTTAACATGCTAAGGTGGTCAGTGATTTTTTAGCACTGATAAAGGTTGATTCTAGCACTGTTAATGGCCTGATAAATCTACCCTTTATAAATCTACCCTTTATAAATGCTTTTTAGCACTGATAAATCTGCCCTTTATTTGGGATGATAAATCTAACCTTTATAAATGCTTTTTTAGCACTAATAAAAGATATGTACTTTTTAACGTGCTAAGGTAGTCAGTGATTTTTTAGCACTGATAAAGGTTGATTCTAGCATTGTTAAAGGACTATTTTTATTTACATTTAAAAAAAGTAAATGAGTCATGGGGGTGTGGAAAAATATATCAATCATTATGATTCACAATAACATGATGTAGGTATCTTGACATAAGAGTGTGGAACAAATAATAGAAAATAAATCCTAAAATATATCAAGTTTAACCCATAATACATACATATCATAATAGACTAGGCTAACTATCTACCTATAACATAGTGAATTTTTGCTAACCACCTATGTCCCATAAACATTTCGACTTGTTCTAACCACTTATGTATCACCCTGACCTCATGTGATATAAAACATTACCCAATTAATTGGTGGGATATAATAGACCCATTAATTACATAATGATAAACTGTACATATAGGTTTCACATGAACATGAAAACATCCATAATCCCATCATAGCTTAGTTTACCAGTTAGAAATAATTGAGTTACAAGAAGATTTCAACAAAACATGGTCGTAAGAAATCCAAGTAAAGAAGGTGGATGATATCATTATATAATATCCCAAATGAATCATAATAAATGTTTAAGTATGTTGATGTTTATTAAAAACACTTTATAAGATCATTAGAAAATTACTTTTAAAAATATTGAGAAATGCCCTTTATATATTTAAATAACTCTTATTTCAAATAAAATAATTTATAAAATAATGAGAATATAATTTACTTGTAAAAAATTAATAAATGGAAACAATAATCATAAATAAAACTGAAGATAATGGAGGGGAATAAGACCATGTGGAAAAAATTAAAAATTTACCCCTTTCACTCTTTTATATAGAATGATAAAGGAAATAGAAAATGACCCATGTGGAAAATGATAAAAATATATTCATTCCATTATTTTGTAAGGAATGTTAATAAAAATAGTAAATATACTTTTCAATCATATAAGTTTATATAAGTAAGTTTATAAAACAAAATAAAAAATTTTAACATGTAGAAGAAATATTCTCAACTAAAAATGAGATAAGGTCATATCAACTTACAAGAAAACTTTCAGTTAAATTGTAGACCAAAGGAAAGTGAAATGTTAAGAATAAATGTAAACCCTATAAATAATAAGAACTGAATAAAATATATTTTTATATATATAAAGAACAAGAAATCTCCCCTAATGTAAATTTATTTATAGATGATCTCAATTTCAAAGTGAGATTGGAAAGAAACCCTTACATCTTCATATTTTATAGTGCATAAATAAGTTGAAAAATGAATTATGAGAAAGAAATGAAAATAACAAGAAAAATAATGGTTAGTAAAATATAATAAAATACTAACATATAATTACTGAGATTATAGAAATAAAGTTTAATAAAAATGATTATAACTCAATGAAAGTAAATTGAGTTAAGAAAAACTATTACCTTGAACATGAACATGATTGGGAATACTCTAAATCCATTTATAACAAATTTATCTTCAATATTAATTTTTATAATAACCATATTTTTATTTATTTTTATTTATTTATTTTCATTTTTATTTATAACATTCATTTATAATTTCTTATTTCACATTTATTCATCATTATCTGTTAATATAAATATCCAGGTGTTAATGTCTCGTTTGTTTGCTGACAGCCTTGATATTGTGATTTGTGTCCTTTCTTCATGATAATGGGTCCATTGACTATATAATTTTCATGAAGATTTAGTATATTTTTTATGTAGTTCTAGAGTTCCATGGTAATATCTTGTAACATATTGTGATGGTTTTCATGGCATGATTAAAAATATCATTTTTAGAAATTTTAATTCAATTAAATTAATTTATTTTGAGAGTGAGTATAATTATATATATTACCAATAAAGAATTATGAAACTATATTAAATTAATAATTATTATATCTTATTACTAGTATTTATATTTTCTTATCCATTCATCATGTAATCTTATAACATCATTCATGTGGGTGATAAAACTAACCCAAACAAGAATCTGTGATAACAACTGAATGAGTAAGAACATTTTATTTCATAACATTAATATCACTTTAACAAATTATTAATGAATTTAAAAAAAATATAGTTATCAATCATATTTAAAAAATGGTGTATGAATAAGATAAAGAAGAGTGATTAAGGAGTAGATAACACTTATATTGAAGGCTTTATTCTTCTCTTAGAGCGCTTTTTAGAAATGGTGGATTTGGTACTCCATATTGTGAGAAGAGATTACAAAACATGAGAGAGTATTTTATGTGGGGAATATAGGTAGATATTTATGGGATATTTTAGGACTTTACCCATTAATTTACCCTTTTACCTCATTTTACCATTACCATGGTTACTTAATTTTTACCATGGAAACTTATTTTTATGCTTAAAATTTTAATTGAACATATTAATCAATTTAGATATTATGATTCCAAATATTAAATCCATTTTATTGTATTCAATTTCTAAAAGTGAGAAAAAAAATTATTTTAAAATATAAAATATATAACGAATGAAAATAATTTTTATAAAAAAAAATATTTTTTAGAGAAAAATAAACTTATTATTATTCCTTACCAGATAATAATCATTAAGTGAATGTTAAATTATTTTATTATATATATAAAAAATAAATTTCATTAAAAAAATTCTCCAATATTAGTCAATCTAATTTATTAATAAAAAATATCCAAAATAATTCTAAACATTAAATTTTATCAATAGATAAGTATTATAATCATTCGTTCAATCTTATAAACACATAAAATCATTATTTGAAAATAATAATATATAATAATTAAAATATATATTTTTATTATAAAATATTCTAATTAATTATTATCGTTTTATATTATTCTTGGATTATTTATCATGAGTGAATTACATTATTTTTAACTTACTAACCATTACACAACTTCAATGTATCTATTGGATACAATAATACACAACAGATACATATCAAATGACCATATATATAACGAAAAAATGTTTAACGACCATATTTCCAAGTACAATATTACATTCATCTATATATACATGCAAACATCTCTAAAATCATTTATCATATTCATTTACTTAATTATCAAAATTTCTATTATATTTCTAACTTTTTTTCTTTTCCTATATTTATAATCAAACATTAGATATTTAAATAAAACCATGAGGATACATATTTCATGTTTATGGTATTTTAATTTTGTCGTGGTTTTATAACACTTTATGTTTTATTAATAATGTTTTATATTTCATTATCATAATGTATTAATGCTTATATTTCATTATAATATGTTATTATAAAAAATATATATCATGGTTAATTTTATTTTTGTGTAGTGTGTATTGAATTCTATTGAACACATATTACATAATTAAAGGGAAATATATACTAAAATTGTGGGGCATTAACTAATCGAGGGAAATCGTGATTTAGCATGACCAACCCAGTTGGATGATCAAAGTCTTTACAAGTGCCTCTTCAGAAGGAATATAACACTTAGTGTTTGAAATATGATTTAAAATCAGTATCATATCTCAGGCTATTGATTTTATATATACATACTTATAATTATTTATTTTGGAATAATATTCCTTTCAAAAAATCAATATGTTCAAACTATATTGATGTGTAACTCTTTACACAACTCACAATTTAAGTTACTAACCCAAATTAAAATAAATTATATTCATACATATCCAAATGAATACCATGCATAATTTATATGAAACTCTTTCATGTAAAGGTTTAGAATTATATAAAATCAACATTATCTACATGACTTAACCTAGATACATAGATATTAAACCCTCACTTTTCCTGATTGGGAATAATCCTCCAGATCAGTGATTAATCCAAGCCAAAGTCCCCCAACCCCAGGATACATCACTCAAGAGATATCTTAATTTCAATATATATCTAGCACCTAATATGAATAAATCATAATAAACTACTTAATTCAAGCTCATAACTCAATACAAGACAATGTAAAGGTAGAATAAAGTTAAATCCAATATCATACCTAGCATGTAACTCCTAATATACATGTTTGAAAATCTCTATAAGTAGTTTAAATAATTTAAAAAAATAATACACTCATATTAATAATAAAAACAATTTATAACTATGAATAAAAAATAAAGTAAAAATAAATTAATAAACAAACAATTCATGCATCTAAACTTGCGATAAACATTTATGAACAATCCACGAATATAATTAAAAATAAAAAATAAAAAATTTATATATTCATTATGGAAAATTTAGAATTAAAGTTATATAAACACTACATATTTATTTCCAATATGAACTCTTTAATATTGTTTATTATATGGAATTTTATATAAATATAATATATTATATGAAATATAAACATTTTAAATTTTTATTATATTGTGTAAACTATTTATATAATCTAAATATCACAAATTTATATTATTTAAACCTTGATGAAATTAATCATAAAAACTCATTTTATAATAGTCTAAATAATTTTCCTAAATATTTATTTTTCTTAATTTGATCCATCCAAATTTATAATTATGAAAAATACATAATTTATATATAAACACTTTTTTATTTTGGTTTTATTATTTAATTTTTAAAAATTTTATAAAATCCCCTTGTAAATTATAAATAAACATTTTATTTTAAAATTATACAACATGCCATATAAATTTAGAAAACGTATTTCAATATTAACTTTTTAATATTAAGTATTTTATTTAATAAATGTTTCATATACATTTGAATTATTAATTATAAATAATTTATAATTAATTAAATTATAAACACTTTATAAATAAATAAATAATTTATTATACCTTTTTCCATATTTTATAAAATATTTATAAATTATTTTAATCAATTTTTAATTGAAAAAGAAGAGAATAATTATCTAAGTATATTTTTTCTATGTATATACATATTCCATATGTACGATTAAATCTGCAAGCTATCTAGGATTAAATCGGATTTGGGAAGCTGCATGTAAGGATAAATCATGTGATATTAAAATGTATGTTTCATGACATTAAACTAGAATTAAGTTCCCTGTGTAGAATTAACTTCATTGTCAGACTTTCCTAGGCTATGACAGGTGCTCATTTATGATAGCTCGCAACTTATTAAACTTGTAGTACGTGACACAACAGCTATCATCGCCTTTGATATAAGGTCTCACATCACATTAATCTACCATGTAGGGAACTTCTTAGGGTGAGTCAGTGTGAGTCGTATAGAATTAAATCAATGACTATGTATGATTAATCATGCATAGAATGGATCTATATACTATTAAGTCTTGTATAATTAACTTTTCATCAGCCCATGTACGATTAAACATGATGCAAAATGGTTCACATATGATTGATCTAACCCTTGCATGACATTAAACCTATGCATTAAACATTTTCATAGGATTGATTCATATAGTCTTATGATTATGCTCTTATAACCAAAAAAATATATAATATTATAATATGAACTATATTATATTGCTGCAATGGTGCTCTATTTTTTAAAAGCAACATGAACTCTTCATTCTAGGCATGGTTTCATGATTCAAACAACATTTCTCTTATTTTATACAAGTTTTGGGTTTCTTTGGATATATTAATTACTACTTTCGGTAGTAGAAGCATTAGGAAACCGTAAACAAGTAACACCATTCATGAAACCCAAAAATAAGTTTAATACAAAATGAAGAACACTATTGTGCATAACTTACATTGATGGGTAGCCAAATCTTCTTCAAACATATGAGCTTAATGAATATCCCCAACAGGAAGTTGTGGGGTATTTATTGGTTGTGTTGAATCACCCAAATATTTTCGGAATGACTCTCCTTTCTTTCAAAATATTCCATTGACTCAAATGTAAAGGTGGAATAAGGTAAGATATTTGGGTATAGGTGAATATCATTTAGAATATTTTGAAGGATCACATCACCAGTATGGCCTTAGGCCTATGTTAAATAATCGTTTTAGGACACTCATAAAGTTTCATGTATTTACTCATATGTTAGTAATGTATTAGTAAATATAATGTAATTAATTTACTACACTAGTAACCATCAATCAATCCATATACTCCCATATACTTTATTTTAAGGAACGGTCTGGTTAATGACATATTACATTGATTATTATTTTAAATTTAACTAATTAAAATTTAGTTATAAGGAGAATAATATCATAAAGGACAATTTTAAAATTGTTAATCACTAAGGCATAATATATTCCTTATATAAATGCATGGAAAACAATATGACCCACCATATATCATGGACTATGATATGGATTTAGGTAACATATAAAACATGATATTACATAATATAATCCATTTTTTAATAGATATATCCTCAAAATATAATAATAAATTTTCATTGTTATATATTTTTTAACTTTAATTCTTTGACTTTATGAAATGTGTATTCTAAGATCACTACAACAATGAAATTTATTCAAAACCTTTCTTTTCATCAAATCCTAGCGATATAATCTTTCATCAACTCAAAAGGTAAAAATCCTCTCTTAAACGTACAATTAATAACTTGTCATTTATTATAATGAAATTGATTGATTCAATTGTCCATATCAACTAGACGATTTTTCTGTAAGTATCGAAGTGTGTTCTTGGTCGCCATGGTATAGTGACACAGAGGGTTTCAAAAATTACCATTGGGAACAATTTCACACTAAAAGTCACATAAACTATATCATAAACTCATCCAAAAAATCTAGAATGAGTTATATGTATGTTGGAAATTCATGCACATAAATAATAAATTGAGAAAAATAATCATAAACTAAACGAAGTATAACACAATAGATTAACTAGAATAACTCATAAACCACATCACATTATAAACTAAGATTAAAGTGATAAAAATCCTCATATATACACATAAAAATCAATCTAAAATAAAGGAAATCTTGAAGAGGTGATACATAATCAACCCAAAAATCACTGATATAGGATCCCCATAATACCCCATAGGAGACAACTACTAATGACTTGAGGTCTCCACCAATCACCATACTAATAAGGTCAAAAAATGAATTAAAAATTGCCTCCTAAATATATTCCCTCTTTTCCTTTACCTATTTCAATAATAAACAAGTCTACATACACCCAATGGATGTATGGAGGGTGTGAGGAAAAAATCCTTGTATGCTATCACCATGAATCTACATGGAATCTTTTACAATGAAAACCATTACTACTAGTTTTAAAATAAGTTTTTATTAAACACTTTGTTTATTAAAATACCACTTTTATTCCCAATAAAAGACTTTAGAAATTCATTTCAAATATGTTTTCTTTTATAATGAAAAACTAGAATTTATAAATAAATGAATGTATAACATCTGTGAAATATAACCAAGAGAAATGTAAAATTAGCATAAGAATCACCATGAGTAATGGTATGTCTCAATAATAAATAAAATCATATTTAACCCCTAAAACCTCAACTTACCCTTATAGTTACCCAAGGGTTCCCTTGTAAACCAACACTATGGGTAAAGAAACAAGGCCATCATATCGAGACTCAACGGTCGAATCCGTAAGTTTATCACATCTCAACATTATGGGTGAAGAAACAAGGATGTATTGTCTTTACAATAAACATTATAATTCTATACACCAAACAATATTTTAAAGGATAAAGTATTACAAATAAATGAATCATAATTATCTTTCAAAACATCCACTAAAATACATTTAGGGTTAAAATAAAATTTAAATTTTTTTAACAAGCACCTTATAGGAATGGAAAGTGTTTTGGAAGGAAAACTTAGTAAAACCATAATTTTGTCAATCACGGGTCTAAGTAACATAGTGAATGAACATATATTTTTCCTCAACCATATATTATAATCATAATTTGGTAAACAAAACCATAAAAATTGATGTTATAAGGTTATTCAAAAGGAGTAATCCATTATATTGAGACGCTAACCAAGAATCTAATAAAACCTCATAAACTTCTTAAAATACAAATGGATTTAGAAATAATGGATCCCCACATGGTCAAATAATCAAGAGATTAAATAATTAAAACAATCCCTATCCATTAACTTGGAAACCATAGGATGATAGGGTCAGAGAACAAGGAAACAAATAAATATGATACTATAAAGAGGAAGAATAAAATAATAAGGAATCAAAATTTACCTTGAATAAACTCACTTAAATCGATGATGATTCTCCAAGTATTCTTGGGAGGATAAACCCACTACTATATGAGACATTTATCTCCAATTAATGGTAATACAGGACTAAAAATGGAGTCAAATTAAATAATGGTAGTGAGGAAATTTTATAATATAAGAAAATTGGGTTGGCCACATGGTTTGGGAAACCATGATCCCACAATGCTATCTAAACTAGAATATTCCCATTCATTAGGTTCATCTCTCAATGTTTAGTCAGGTAATTTCTTCTTACTATGTTCCAATCATGAACCCCTTTGAAAAGGAAAACACAACATTTGAGTAACTTTAACGATTTGGTCATACAGTTTCTCCTAACTATTACCCAACTCTCTAACCATTCTCTTAAATAATAACATGATTATATAGTTTCAAATGAGGATGTATAGGCTGGGGTACCATGTTCCAATTAGGAAAACCTCAATAGAATACACCACTTTTTTTGTAATGTTTGGGTGTATGGTTAGCACTAATAGTGTTCCAAGACTGATTTTCTCTTTTTTCATATTTTTCAATATCCAAATTCCAAAAATCTTTATAAATAAAGGAAATAATCAAATTAAAAATTCAATGGTGACCCTCAGGTTTTATAATTATTCCCACCATGACACTTTTTTCTAACCGAAAGTCCTTAAAACATATCACCAAAGAATAAGTGGTGGAATTTCCCTCACTCTAAGGACTCACGCTCCCAAGGATCATGGATATCTCCACCACAATGTCATAGCATGTGAACTAAAAATAGATTTCCCTTACTGTATTTTGTTCTAATAGTATATAATAAAAATATTTTTCTCAATAATAGTGGTATTGGGCTTCAGATCCACATCCTCCCATCCAATCACATGTGACAAATTTGAATGATGCTTCTTCACCTGGGACACATGAAACTCATCCAAAATAAATTTCAAATAAGATGGAAAGGTTTTTCAATATGAAAATTTCTTGAGATTATCTACTATCTCAAATGGCTATACATTTTTTGGCATCCACTTACCCTTCTTAACCAATCAATGATGACCCAATAAAGGAGAAACTCAGATAAACACCTGATCACTGATTGAAAATTCCAACAGATGATGATGACGGTAAGCATAAGATTTCTAGTAAATATAGGACATCTCTAATCTTTTTTGAATCTTATAAATCTTACTATTATTATCCCCAACAATTCTTGGTCCCAAAAAAGAATGCCTACCCAATTATGACCAGAAAAGAGAGGAATAAGATGGTATTTTATAAAGAGATTGGAAAGGATCCATCTTAGTCAAAGTCTAATATGTGTTATTATAAGATAATTCAGCCAATGGTAAATGTTTCTCCCATTATTAACTAAAATCAAACACATAATATTTTATCATCTCCTCCAAAATCTAAATAGATCACTCCATTGTAAAATCCATCTACAGATAACAAGTTTTTCTTAATTAAAATTGAGAACCCATCGGTTTGAAAAGACCCTTATATAAATAGAAAGTAAAGTATGTGTCTCAATCATAAAAATTCACAGATGGTAAACCATAAAGATTCGTAACATCTTAGTTATATAGGTTTCCAAGATCTTCCAATTTCATCATCTTCATTATAGGAAAAAAGGTGGTTGATTTCATCAACTGGTCCATAATAACCAATATAGAATTATTACAACTAGGAGATTAAGGTAATATGATAACAACGTATTTGGAAATCTAATCCCACTTACATACCTTTATGGGGTGAAATTTTAATAAACTTATATACTTCTAGTAATTTTCCTTAATCCTCTAATAGGTAAGTCACTAAGACCTAAAATATTCAACCACCTGACTGATCCCATTCCACAAATATCAATATTTTAGATCATAAATCATCTTGGTATCCCCAGGGTGCACTTCTTAACTAGAATATTTCCCACCCATCATCACCTCCTACCTCGTGGTCAAAGTAACCAATGGAATATACCTAAAATAAATAACACTATTATGAAACCAAAACCAATCACTTAAGCTCTCCCCATCATTTAGAATTCCTCTAATATACAGAATATTAGGATCTACTAAATTATCTAGAAAAACCTTATCTTCGAAAGAGGGTGTATTTTTTAAAATATATAAGAATACCTAATCATTATCTACTATCATATCCAAAATAAACTTGGAAAATATACTCATAAAATTTTATTCTTCCTCTAATTCTTTCACTATTTGAGTTTGTAAATTATGTCCTAAGGAACCAGCCACCCAATTACCTTTACCTATAGTATATGCTCAATCAAAATCAATGGTATGTATATAGCTCACATAGTGCCTCTATATAATATTCAGATATCTTTTGGGGAAGATATATTTTATACTTTTATGATCAATATAAAAAGTTATCTTCTCCAAATAGGTATAATGGTGCCAATATAACAAATCACGCATCAATATATCCAATTAAAATCTTTATATAGGGAATTTCTTCTCATGATTTCATTTATTATGGGATCCATATGCCACAATATGGTCCCATTTCATCAGAAATAACCCAACACCATACAAAATGTATCAAGATTCATTGAATAACCCTCACTAGTATCTAGAAGTATCAAAATATGAGCATATGTAAACCTATATTTTAACACCATAAATGATAAAAAAACATCTCTCATCCCAATAAAATATCACCCCCTTTCAATTCAATGGTTCAAGGGAGTTGACAATGTAGAGATATCTTAAATAACCCTCATGTAATATCTCATTAGACCAAGAGAAAATTTTAACTTGAATATATTCTTAGGTCTATACCTTGATATAATATCTTAAATTGTATTATGATACATAGAAATACCTTTATTAGATACAAAATAAACCTAAAATCTCACTTATTGAATCCAGAAATGAAATTTAAACAACAAGGAATATATAAGATATTGTGTCGAGGTTCCTAAAACAACATCCATATTATATGTATTGTCTTCTTTAATTTTATATTAAACCAAGATATCAACTTGGAATACCACAAATAATGTTTTGAGATACCAGTAAAGATCCAATTAAAAAAGTCATTGAAAATAGTATGGGAATTAATTAGGTAAAATATCATAATAATATGCTCATAATTCTCAAAAAAACTCTTGAAATATGTGTTAGGAATATATATTTTTTTACTCTTATCTGGGGGTATCCTAGTCTAAGGATGATATTATAAAACTAAATTTCTCCCTTTATATAGTCAAAAATCCAATAAAAATAGGAAATATGCACTTATTCTTTATGGTTTCATGATTTGACTTTTAGTGATCAATACAAATTGGAGGCCTTCATCTGCCTTCTTTTCAAAGAGAACTGGTGATTCCCATGGTGACACACTTTGATGAATAAAACCCTTTCTATAAATATAATATAATTATTCTTTTAATTCATTAAACTTGGTAGGAACCATTCAATAATATGTAAGTTAAATGTGGCGTACCCTAAGGATCATGTCAATAAAGAACTCTACCTCCAACTGGGGGGTAAAACCAAAACAAATGTAACATCCTGTTACAATTTTCAGGTATTCTTAAACCCCCTATTTTTATCATACCTTAGTTGGGTTTTGTTTGGGGATGCTTATGGTTAAAATTTAGAAATTTTTGAAATATTATGGGTTGTACATGATGGGCGCACAGTTTTCCCAAACCATATACCCTCTCAGTGAAAACCATTCAAACCCAGAAAATGGGGTTTTTCCTAGCCAGAATATAGTTCTTCAAACTATACATGTAGCTAGTATAAACCGTATAATCTCATTAAAAGGTGTTCATGGTTAGGAAGAACGGTTTTTTTAACTATGTGGCCCTACCAAGTAAACTGTGTGTGGGATTTAATTAATCATAAAATATTTTTTAAAAATCCAAAAAACTCATTTTTAGGTGCCCGACAGACCAAGATTGACCCCATACAGTTTCTTATTCATCGGGAGAATACAATATGTGATTTTGGACCCACAAAAACCTTATATAAGAAGATCTAATCTTGGTGAAAAATGTTTGATATCTACCTAATAGATTTCCTCTTACTAGTCTCTTTATATCCCTCTCTCCTCTTTCCTCCCTATGGTTTTATAGATCTTCATGTTTTTAGAGGATCTAATACCCACTTTTTAGGATATATATTTTAGTTTTTATTCTCATATCCTCATTATCAATGATCTTTGTTGGAGTTTCCCACTTAGATCTCGGTGTTTTGAAATTCTATGATCTCGAGGTAGGTGGTTCTGTTATGATGGCCAATTTTTATTAACCTTAAATTTCTTGATTTAAATTCAATTGTTTGATCAAAATTAAATTTCATGATATAAATTAAATTGCTATTGATTGGTTGATTAAAACCCAATTCCATTGAATTTGGGTTTTTAAATTCTATTTTCCATGATTTTGTTAAAAAAATCAACTCTATTGAATTTGTGTGTATTTGTGAAATTGATGGAATTTCATGAAATTTAAATTGTTTGATTTAAATTGTGAAATTAATTTGATGGAATTTATTTCAAATAGGTATTTGGGAAAATGGATTGAAATGATTTTGATAGAAATCCATTTGTTTTATCTTGAAAAGGAATATTTTATTAAAACCACTTTTTGGTTTTTAAATGGAAAATTGGAATATTTGAAAACAGAGAATAGGATGAATTGTATTTTAAGAAGGCATAAAATAAATTTTCTATCATTGATTTTTATTAGAGAACATAAAATCCTAGGTAGTTAGTGAGTTATTCAAGACAACATGCTATGATTTAAAACACTATAAATATATAGGTCATAGTCACATACTTGATGGGATGGTGATAGGTCATCTCTGGTCAATATTTAGGATAACGTGTGTGCACATATTTTCATGAAAACTATTTGAGTGTGATGGAGTCTCATAGCCTAGAACAATCATACCTTTTGGAAGATGATTTGTTTCTCACTTTTTTGTATTTGATATATATATATTCAAATGTTTATCGTAAACTATTTTACCATGCCTTTTAACTTATATTACCTTTTTATATAAAATTTTTAATTAATCCATTTGTTCATTGTATTTCCTTCATTTGAAATGTAAATCATGATTTTTTTAAATACGATTTGGAATTCCATTATTTCTTATTTAAAACTGAATCCTTTCATTGGTTAATTAAATTTTGGAATCTTATTATGGAATCCTTGGTGAGACCTTTCTAGAATTTTACCTCACACCCTACCTATGCCTTCGAGAGTTGGTATATTACTTTATTCTATGTTTGAGCAAGGGTAAGGTGACACTTGGAGGTGGTAGTATCTGTTGATCCTTGGACTTGGAGAGCTTTTTCCGCTGGGACTTGGGTTGTTATCCTAGTTTTTGGTACTTTTATATAGCTATTTGGTCTATTTATTCATGTTTGAATTTTAGTATAGTTACCCCTATGGAGTTCATTTTTCATGAATACTGACTTTTTTATCTTTATTCAACCATGTTTTTGGAAAATTCATTCCCACTTTCCTTTTTTATGATTTCATGTGCTATTTATCAATGCATGGATCAGTTTCAATCCACAAGTTGTTCCAGCATTGGCATAAAGCAAAATATATGGCATGAATCACACTCATAATTTCAGCTTCCAAAGAGGTTGTAGTACCATAGCCTCCAAAACAGCACCCAACGATGTGACCAAGATGATTTCTGAAGATGATGCCACACCCTTTTGGTCCCGGATTTCCTTTAGAGGCTTTATCCCTATTGATTTTAGTCCTACCTGGTAGTGGGGGTCTCTAAAAAACCTAAAAAGTGTGTTTTGGTTGTGTGAAAATGGTATCAACCTGAAGATGTATCTAGATCATAAAATTTGCCACAGAGTTGTTGCAATTCCCTTTCTGAATCAACGCAGCTTCTCGAATAGCGATGAGAATTCTCATTTTACATGCATTAATGTTTTGTGAGAAATTATTGTAAAGAATTGTATTTCTATCATACAAAATCACTTGAAGTAGCTCTGCAACCCCAGCAAGGAACATGTTTCTAATTTGTTTGGAGTTATCCATAGCAACATAAAGATTTAGTTGAGCATTGATAATGTTATAAATCATCCATCTGCAATCAAAAGTTTCAAAAATATAGTTCCAAAGGTTAGTGGTGGTATCACAAGATAGAAATAAGTGATTAGTATATTCTCTATGTTGATGGCAAAAAATACATTTTGAATAAAGAGGAATTCCAAAAATTTGTAGACAAGAGTCAGTGGAAACCCTATTTTAGGCAAGAAGCCAAATAAGAGTGAGTCTTGAGGGTTTAATCCAGGGTTTGTCAAAACATTTAATCCATTTAAGGTCATTTTCGGGGTTATTTAAGGATTTGTTGTAGATATTTTTTGAATTTAGTATCCCATTATGTGAAGGTTCCCAAATAAAAAGATCATATGAAGTAGAAAAGTTGTAAGTATCAATAATATGAATAATATTGTCAGGAAGGGTATCAATGTGAGAATTAATAACATTACTAATAGCAGAGTTGATGTTATCAGGGATATGGTCAAGGGGATTCAAAGTGATAAGAGGAGCACATGTCCAGTTGTCGAACTGAAATAACATGGAAGAGTTTCAAGAGACCATCCATCTAGAGTTGGACAAAATATTTTCATACATGTTTCTAATAGAGGGCCAAATGGAAGAAGACATGAAATTCTTGTTAACTATTTTCAATCTATCAATGAACCAATTTTTTATGAAATAAATCGAGGAGGAGTCATTGTGAATCAGGATCCAAGTTAATCTCACTTGAAGTGCCTCATTAAAGAGTTTAATGTTTTTAATACCAAGACTACCCATGTTTAATGGTTTATAGAATTTAGCCCAAGGAATAGTCACAAGTTTCATGTCCAAGGTGCTTCTTGTCCAAACAAAATTTTTTATGTGAACATTCAATTTTTTATGAGACTAGCTGGCCAATTATAGACCATCATAGAGTAGGCCAATTTGGAGACAATGACATTCTTGACAAGGAATAATCTCCCCACCATGGAAAGAGATTTTCCTTTCCAAGTTGAAAGCTAATTAATAATTTTATCAACAATTTTTGAGAAGTAGAAAGCTTTGGGTCTACGCCAGAAAATGGGAACCCCAAGGTATTTGAAGTGGATAGTACCTTCCTTGATGTTAAGCTCATTGATTATACCATTTTTCATACTAGCTTGAACGTTTTTCCCAAAGTAGATGAAGTATTTATGTCATCCAATGACTTGACTAGAGACCTCCTCGTAGTGATTGAGAGCAGTTTTAAGAGTTCTGATGTTTCTCATATCACCCATTAAAAACATAATGATGTTATATACATAAAGGAGGTGAGTGGAGGCATTCACATTTCTGTAAGCATGAATTGGTTTGATCTTGTTTTGGTCAACCATTCGAGTGAGCATACAACTTAAATAGTCTTCTGCAATAGAAAAAAAATTGCAAATAGGGGGTCTCCTTGTCTGACTCCTTTGGAGCAATTAAAGTAACCTCTAGGAGATCCATTTATCAAGATGGAAATGTGAGCTGAATTTAAGAGGGTTTAATTCTAGAGATGAAGACTTCGTTGAAGTCAAAGCCATGAAGAACTTTGAAGATGAAATATCAATCCATTATGTCAAAATTTTCCTAATTTCCAATTTAATGGTGATGTTACCACCTCTATTTTTATTATTTAACATGTTATTGCATTGAAAGGCAAGACAACTGTAGTCTTGTATAGATCACCCCATGATAAAACCAAATTGATTCTAGGAGATAATTTTATCGGTAATAGTTTTGAGTCTATTCGCAATCCTCTTGGTGATAATTTTATAGAGAGTGTTGATAGGATCTATAGGATGAAAGAGATGAATTTCAGAGGCATTATCAACTTTGGGAATCAATGTAAGGAATTGGGAATTTAAAACATGTGGTAAAAAGGCATTAGAAAATAAAGATTTAATGAGTTTGTAGACATCATCTTGGATAATATCCCAATATTTTTTATAGAACCCATTATTAAAACCATCGGGACTCGGGGCACTGTTAGGATTCAATACAAAAATAGTGTCTCTGATTTCATGATCAAGGAAGAACACAAAGGAGAAAATTATTATCAACATCAGTGAAAAATGTCGGAATGATGTAATTAATGAGGTCATTGTTCATGCTAGGACTATAAAATAAAGACTCAAAATAGGAGACAACATCATTAGAAATGTCTTATTCTTTATCCAAAAGGTTATCTTCATCTTTGAGGGAAGCAAGGGGTCTACAATCTTTCCAAACACCTTGTAATGAATTATAGAACTTGGTATTACGATCTCCATCAATTAACCATTTGATTTTAAAAGTTTATTTATGAATGTTGTATTTCAATGTGAGAAGAGAATTAAGGTTCACAATAATGTTAGTTTCTTGATTTTTGATCTAAATCAAAGTCTGAGTGAGTGTTATTATTTTTAATTTGATGGATATCATTCTCAAGAGAAAGGATGTCATTATCAATTTGTTTGGATTTAATGTTTCACCAAATTTTAATCTTGTGTTTGAGATATTTTAATTTAAGAGGACAGGAAAAGGAATCATCAGAGTGAGACGTAGAGGTCCAAAAATGGTTGATGATATTACTACATTCAAGATCTGAGAACCAAGAATTGTTGAATCTAAAGATAAGAGAGGGTTTCAGAGTTTGGTAAGAAATAGTGACCAAGATAGGATGATGGTAAGAATGAATTATGAGTAGGGTGGTGCTGGAAATGGTATCCCAAATATTTAAAGCATGTTCATTAGTAAAGGCTCTATCTAGTTTGCCCGAAAAAACTATATTTTAATGATTCTGGTACCATGTTTATTTGGAACCTTGGTGAGAAATTTTAGTTAGATTGGTGGTTTCAATAGTAGCCTTAAAATTCCTAATAGATAGACTTGAATGAAGAGGGACAGTTTTTTCACTAGTATAAATAATAGCATTAAAATCACCCACAACAATCTAGGGGGAATGAATTTTAGAGCTCAAAGAGGAGAGGTCATTCTAGTGAATACTTTAATCTTGATATTTATTCCTAGAATATATAAAGGGAAAAAAATATGGTTTTTATCTTTCATAAAGTCACATGTGAAAATTTGATCAGCAATATGGAAAACATTAACATTAGACATGAGAAGAATGAGTAAAAGTCTAAAGAGTATCAAGATTGTTGTTTTTTTGACATGCACCGATGAAGGTGTATCCAAAACGAAAAAAATGAACTAAATAAGTGGAAAATTTTATTTTAGGTTTAGCAATGTAAAAAATCAAAGGCTTTTAAATTTTTACCATTCATTTGAAAATAATAAAGTTGTCAAGGTTTGCAATACCTTGATAGTTCCAATATAAAATCTTCATTTACAACTACATTCGGAGTTAGAACTCCTTTTTTTCTTAAATCCAAGAATTTATGCCTAGGTTATCTTATAACATTTTTTGACATATTAGGGATTGTATTAGACCCTTTATTGCCTTTAATGGGATCCAAGAAGTTAGTGGTATCACCTACACATATAGTTTGGATGGAAATATCTTGCATATTATTATTAGTTGATGACAAAACAGTATTACCAATATCCTTATTGTTAAAAGAATCTAAACATTTATTATACAAAGTAATATGTTGAACAGAAGTGATGAAGGTACCTGGTAAGGCGCTCAGATCAGTAATACCTTCTTGGTTTCCAATAAGGTCAACTGACCATTGTAATGTGTTCAAACAGTGAGAGTCACTACTCTTCCCTAGTATCGTGTTTAATCGTCTGCTCATTACCTGAAGCCTCTACATCCGATATCATATCCTTGGATTCTTGGACCTGTTGTAGGTAGCTAGCAGGAGGTGTATCTCTATGTGAATTGTTAGCAGATTCTAATTCCAAGTGTGACTCCACCATGGGGAAGATTTTATCTTTCATAACTGAGATAATATGGGGACAAATATTCAGCATAAGACCCTACATAGAGATAAGGGATTCATCTACAGGAGTAATGGGGTTCATAACATTTGAGCGGCTATCACTAGCATGGATTCTGGAAATAGCAATAGGATGTTTATTCATATGAATAGAAGTTTAGTTCAAGGGAATAGTTCCAATGTTAACATTACTACCCATGAAATTGCTAATTTGAGAGAAAATAAGAGGATAATTATTAGAATCAGATTCCTTTTTCTTGTTACTATTTTTATTTCCAACCCCTAGTGTAGAAGAGTACTTCAAGGAGGGGGTGTCCACAATTAATCCATTTCCCATAGTTGAGAATGTATGATCCTTCTCTACTTGGCTGGGATTTGACCCCTAGAAACATGTTCAATGACTAGGTGTAGTGGAATCACTACAAGAATTACATTTTAATTGAACAGGTGGAGATATTTTATCCCTCCCACCCAGGTTAGTGACATCCTTGTTTGATTTAGAGAATGATACTTTCTCCCAAGTATCAATATCTACTCTCTCTAGTTCCTGGTTAGAGAGACTGATGGTATCAAGATCCTGAGTTTCCAATTCAGCTAGAAAATTTTGGTCCAAATTGTAATTTTCTTCCTCTTCAACAACATCAGCCCATGTGACACCTGAGGATTCACCTAAGAGTGTCAAATTGTGTGTGTTTTTACCCAGACTTTAGTTTTATTTTTTTCTGGTAATTCTATCATAGGAGCTTTATCCTTCTTGTTTTTTATAAATTCTTTTCATTCATTTTCAATTAGTGAGTTAACTTGTTTCCTAAACACCCTTAAATTAGAAATGTTATGACCAATTATATTATGGAGATCACAGAAGGTTGGATTTCGTTCATATTCTATTCTGATTTTAGTTTTGTAATTATTTTCATTGAAGGTAATGGAATTAGGCAATTTTGAATCAAGGTTTATTTCAACCATCACTCACGCAAAAATCCCTATGTTGGCTTTTAACATTCTATGATCTTTTTTGAGAGGGGTTCCTATATAAGAGACAATGTCATTTAAAATTTTTGGATTCCAAAAGAACTAATTCAGACCGTGAATTCTAATCCAAACATGTTCCATTGTGTTCCTATATTTATGTGGGTTGAAAGCAAAGTCCCACTCAGATAATCTAAGAAAACCTATTCTCATATTCAGATTTACAATCCTCTAAACTCTATCAAGATTATCTTGTGTGATTAACAAAACATGATAATACCCTTTACCTATCGATATCATTTTCCAATTTGATAAATTCTAACAATGACCATTACGCGAATGTAAATCAGTAAGGTTCTAGGGACGATAACCTTTGAGGTAGGATATGTGGCCCATAAAAGAATATTTTCACATTTGAGTGTGTTGTATAAGAGTAGTCAAGTCCACTTCCACAAAGTATCTTCCATCATCAATATTTTTGAAGATAGGTTCCTTCGATGCATCATCAGTTCCCAGTGTGGTGCCCTTCAGAGCATCCAGAAAAGAGATCCCCTGGGTTCTGTCAAACTTTGTTTGATTGTGAAACTTTGTATCTGGGATTTAAACTCATTGATTTTCAGTGGTGATATCATGGCTCGTGATGGGTTGATTTTAATAAATAGGGTTTTCACCATGTCACCCAAGATATATGGCTCCTTTGGATGCTAGGGTCACTTGCAGAACTTCTTCCATGTCTTTTTTTTCTCTACGTAGTGAAATGGGGTCATCATCGCCTATTAAAACTGTGGTGAAATAATATGATTCATGAAAAAAGGTATTCCAATCATAGTAATATAGAATTAATCTTATTCATTTGGTGGAAGAGTCTCTAGATGAAGTGGATACGGGTTGAGTGGCTGTGACAGGTACCATCACTATTGCTTCGTAATTAGTGACTTTTTTTCTTTGATACTAGTAAATCTCATTTGTTTATTTCAACTCATATAGTGAATATGCTAAATCTTACAATGGTGTATTTAACTTATGATATAGATATTACTACGCCCCTCAAAATGAAGAGAGATCAGGTTCTTCATAGTCCTTTTTGTGTTTTCTCGTTGTCAGAAGTTGACCTTGCTTGGAGTTTTCTAGTTCTCAACATGAAAATTATTAACGTCGTGTTTTTTATGGATTTTCTTATTTATAATAAATCTCGGATTGATTTTTATATTTTATGGGTCTCCTTTACTACACCTGATGTTGTATGTCGAATATTTCAAGGAGAATGTGACATGAGGTCATGTAGAGCCAGACCCACTTATCCAGAGATATAGAAATAAATATCAGTGTTTTCTAATGATTTGGAGTGGGAATCTTTGAGTGTTTATCTCCCTCCAGTTTTCATCAAGTTTCCTGAATTGTTTCCTTCTGACTTCTCTATATTTACACTAGTAAGGGAGGTAGATTTTTCTATCGATTTAGTACATGGTACTCAACTAGTGTTTATTCCTTCATACCACATGGATCCAACTGAAATTAAAGAGATAAATACTTATTTGGTTGATATTTCAGAGAAATTATTTATACGCATGACTGTGTCACCTTGGGAGGTGTCGGTTCTTCTTTCTAATAAAGATGATGGGTGACTTTACATTTGTGTTGATTACTGAAAATTTAGCAGAGTCACAATAAATAGAAAGTATATGTTACCATGGATTGATGATATATTTGAATAGTTGAATGGGGGAAGTGGTTTTCTAAGATTGGTATTTGTTCTGGGTACCATCCGTTGTGAATAAAATAATCTGATATTCATAAAACCACCTCTCAGATAATGTATGACCATTATAGGTACCTTGGAATGCCTTTTGGTTTAACCAATGGTCCTAAAATATTTTTGGCATTAATGAATAGTATTTTCCATGAGTACCGTGATTCTTTCATGGTGGTATTTATGGATTACATCCTTGTTTACTATAACTCTGATGAGGATCATGTGGGTCATCTGAGAGAAGTTATATAATTTTGAAGAAATCACTAACTTTATGCCATACTTTTAAAATGTGATTTCTCGATCTAGAAAGTAAAGGCCTTGGGACGTGTGATGTCAGAACATGGTATCACCATTGATCCTAAAAAGGTTAAGGTTGTTATGACATGGTAACAGCCATGAAATTTTCCCATGATTCTGAGATTCTTTGGTTTAGATGGCTATTATCATCGGTTCATTAAGTACTTCTCAAAGTTGGATTCTCTAATGACTTATCTAACTCAAAGGGGGTTAAATTTATAATGGGATAAAAAAGGTTAAGATTCATTTGTTGAGATGAAACATATCTTGAATACTTCACTGGTGTTGATTCTCATAGAGGTTGAGTAGGGTTATGTGGTCCTCTATGATGAATCAAGACCAAGTTTGGGTTGCGTTCTTATATAGGGTGGTCATATATTTTCTTATGGATATAATTAGCTTATTCCACATGAGAAGAATTATCCAACCCATGAAATTCAACTTATAGTTGTGTTTCACTCTCTAAAGATTTGGTGAAATTACCTTTTCTTAGAAAGGTGTTCTATGTATTTCGACCTTAAAATCTTGAGTTATATCTGTTCTCAAAAAAAATTGAATCTCCACCAGAGGTGTTGGTTGGAATACCTATAGTATTTCAACTTTGACCTCGCCTATACCCCATGGAAATGTATTGTTGTCATAGATTCCTTAAGTAGTAAAATTCCAACCCCAGATGAGAAGGAATCATTGGAAGAGTGGAACTTGATGGATCTCTTTGCAAAATCTAATATTGGAGTCCAGGAATATTGGGTTGAGGTTTATTTGGCTATTGTTCAGCTGACATATTCACTAATTAATATGATTCTTTTGTAACAGTAGCTTTATCATGAGTTTTGTAACATTAGAGACACTATTTATTGTGGGGATACCATTACTTACTGGTCATTCTCCCTAGAAGGTATTCAATTCCATTTGAATTGTTTTTTGGTACTGTTATCGGTAAGGAAAATTTTGTTAGGGTATTGTCACAATTCCCAATGTTCAGTACACCCAGGTACCACAAAGATGTTCTATGACATGAAGAATTTATTTTGGTTTCCAATTATGAGATAGAGCATTGTTGAATTTTTCACTCATTGTTATCCATGTTAGAAGGTCAATTTCAAACACTATAAACCTTCGAGTTTACTTCAACCACTTTGAGTACCTACTTGGAAGTGGGATGAGATCTCTATGGAAATTTTGGTTTGGTTTCTACATACCCAGAGAAATAAGAATGTGATGTGGGTTTTTGATTGATCAGATGACTAAATAAGCTCACTCTATACCCATTTGTGATGCAGCCGTAGTTGAGGAGTTGTAAAATATCTATATGAAAAAGATCATTCATTTTAACAAAGTTCCATCTTCTATTTTCTCTAATAGTGATCCTTGGTTTAATTCATACTTTTGTATAAGCCTTTATGAGTCACTGGGATCTCAGGTTTGTTTGAGTTCGGAATACTATATGCAGTCTTATCTCTAGATAGAAAGAGCTATAAATATTCTTGAGAATATGATTCGGGCATGTGTTCTATACATTGTCGGATCTTGGGATGATCATCTAGGTATATTTGAGTTTTCTTACAACAATATTTACCAATCCATGATCCAAATATCTCCTTTTGAGGCTTTGTATAGTAGGCCTTATATATATTTGTTGTTTTGGTCATATATGGGTGAAGGTTCCTTGGTTAGACGGATATCGGTGCGTGAGATGATGGAAAAGATTCAATTGATTCATCATATAATATTGATGGCATAGAGCCAGTATAAGACTTATGGTGATCTTCATTGAAAACCATTGGAGTTTTTAGTTGGTGACCAGGTGTTCTTGAATGTTTCACCTATTTTGGGACTTCGGTGGCTTGGGAATCAAGGGAAGATTGATCCTTTTTTGTGGGACCATTTGAGGTTGTTGAGAAGGCGGGGAAAGTGGGTTACCATTTTTCACTTCTCCCATAGCTTATGTCAATACATGAAATGTTCCATGTATCTTAGCTAAAAAAGTATCATTCTAATCTATCTCATATTTTGAGATGGAGTGATCTTGAGGTTGAACCTAATTTATCCATGAATAAGTATCCAGTCAAGATAGTTGATTCTGAAAGCAATCAGATTTGTGGGAAGAATATACCTTTGGTTTTTGTGATATGGAAGAAAATTTCTGATTCTCATGAGACATGGGATAGGGAGGCACTTTTGAGAGTTCAACTACCCCATCTTTTTGACATGTAAGATTCTTAACAGGCTTTTTAGGGGTAGAAAGTTTCTATGGTGTGAAGGTTTTAACATCCTATTACTTTTTTAGGTATTCCTAAATCTCCTCTTTTGATCATTCCCCAGTTGGGTTTTTTTTGGGATGCTTCGTGTGAAATTTTGGAAATTTTTCAAGGTTTTTGGGATATGCGCAATAGGTTCATGGATTTTCCAAATCGTGTTCCCTCCAAATGGAAACCATGAAAACCCAAACATTAGGTATTTTCACAGAAAGCACACAGTTTTTCAATCTGTGTTCCCTCCTATGAGAAATTGTGCAGCCCTTTTAAATTGGGTGCATGGTTAGGGTTCGTGGTTTTTTTATCGTGAGGCCCTACATAGGAAACCATGCATGGGAATTAATTAATCCAAAAATCTTTTCTTAAATTCTGAAACCCCCTTTTTATGTTCCAAACATAACTAGATTTAACCCCTAAGATTTTTTCTTCCTTAAGAGCATCCAAGAGGTTATTTTGGCTCCTCTAAAACCTTTTTTAAAAGAATTAAATCTTGTATAATGGTATTTTATCTCTACCTAGTAGGTTTTCTCTTCTTGTTCCCTTTCTCCTGCACTCTCTTCTTTCCTCCCTATAGTTTTGTAGACCTTCAAATTTTTGGAGGATCTAATCCCCATTTTTTCAAAACTTGAATCTATGGTCAATTATTGGATCTCATTTTTTATGATCTCCAATGTATTTTCCCTCTTTGGGCTTGTTGTTTTGATATTTTTTGATCCCGAGGTAGGTGGTTCTGTTATGATGCTCGATTTTTATAAACCCTGAATTGGTTGGTTTAAATTAAATTGTTTGATTTAAACAAAAGTGATTCATTAAAATATAATTTCTTTCAGTTTTTTTATTAAAAGTAAAATTCAAATTAATTGTGGTTTTGAAATTGGATTTGGCATGAATTTGGGAACCCCCCCCCCCAAATTCCATTAAATTTGGGTGTATTTTTTAAATTTATGAAATCTTGTGAAGTTTAAATTGTTGGATTGAAATTGGGAAATTAATTTCAATAACTTGATTTAAAAATGTTATTTGGGATAAATTTATATAAATGATTTTGATAAAATCCCTTTGATTTTATCTTTAAAAGGCATGGTTTGATTAAAACCCCATTTTGGTTTTTAAAAATAAAATTGGCATATTTGAATAGGGATAATATGATTAATTGAATTTTAATAAGTCTTAAAATAAATTTCTCATCATTTATTTTTATTATATCACATGAAATCCTAGGTAGTTAATTATTTATTTGGAACATCACTCTATGATTTGTAATACTAATAATACATATATAGTAGTCAAATCCTTGATTAGATGGTTACAACTCCTCTCTAGTTAGTATCAAGGAGGGCGTGTGAACACATATTTCCAGGAAAACTATTTGAGTGTGAGGGAGTACCTTATCATGGAAATATCATACCTTTTTGCAGATGACCATGTTCATTTCTTGTTTTTATTTGAAATACATATATATTCCAATGTTTGCTGTAAACTATTTTACCATGCCTTCTGATTTATATAAAATGATTAATTAATCCATTTGTTCAAATTATTTACATAATTTTTAATGTAATGTGTGATTTGTTTAATTATGATTTTGAATGTCATGCCTATTTATTTAAAAGTGAAATATTCATTTTTTTAATTAAATTTTAGAATCTTATTATGGAATATTTATTTAGATGATACATGGATTTTAGCTCGCACCCAACCTATGCCTTTGGGTGTTTGTATATTTCCTTCTTCCAGGTTCGAGCAAGGGTAAGGTGCCACTTGGAGGTGGTAGTATCTATTTATCCTTAAGCATAGAAGGTTGTGTCCACTGGGACTTGGTTTGTTATTATATTTTCTGGTACTTTGTTCTATTGATTTTGACTATTTATGTCTATTTTACATCACATACAATTCTCCCTCTGGAGTTTCTTTTGTATGAATACTTACTTATTTATCATTCTTCTGCAATGTTTTTGTAAAATTAATTCCCATATTCTTTTTCTATTATGTTAGTTTCCAGTCTCCAACCCATGGGGATTATGAATTCCTTTAAATTTATGTCAGTGTTTTTCTGAACATCAAGGTACTGAGGTGTTCTTTTCAGTTCGTGGAAACATTAATCAGTGAAAAACTCATGATATTGATCCATCACCATCAAAAACTATACATCTAAACTCTGATGAATGTAATGAAAAATAAAGTTGGATATATGACATGAAATCAATCCAATATCTAAAATAATAATTTCTTCCCTAAAATATCTTATATTCCACTCACCTTAGAATATTTGAGTGTTTTTATTAAGAGAAAGGAAAAAATGTCTTTGATGATAGTAATCAATATAATATTTAACACTAACCAGCCAATCTAAACTGAGGATAATATCAAATATTTACAAATCAAAATCTATAAAATATCACAATTTTATCATTATAAATAATCTCATGACACTTATAGGGAATTTAAAACCTTACTACTTCTTCTTTCTTAGTGGAGAAAAAATTCAGCACATATGGAATCAACTAAAATCACACCCCCAAAGAATCAATCAACTTAGATCAGTTAAAATAATGGTATTCTCTTTTTAAAATAAATCCAGAGTCATAAAAGAATAAATAAGAACCTTACCTCTCATGGTCTCTGAATTTGCATCAAATTATTTAGTGACATTCTCCAAAATATATATGTTCCCGTATTTGGGGCAACTCTAAGACTTCTTGGAAGGATAAGAACCTCCCTTCATTTAAGTATGAGATCCTACTCCCATAGATAAATCTAATTATACATGATAGCCACTAGTATATGAAAACTCAACTTTACTAGTCTTATGAGGTGGATTAAAAATCCAATGAATCCAACCCAATTATCCACGTTGAGGAAAGTTCCTAGGATCCTAATGGAAATTATGTTTAGTGTGACCAATATTCCCATATTAGAAGTAAATTATTGGCCCATACCCTAAAACATTCTTGGGAGTGGAATAAAAATAACTATACACACTCCCACCACTTCCTCATCTACACTCCTTATGCTTCCTCTTTTAACCTTAAGAAAAACATTGACTTTTACATGTGGTAATGGAAGCACCATCCAAGCTATTAAACACTTATATATCTATCTTATCCATTGATTCATTATCAACCAAAATATCATAGTTTGACATGAATAAAAGAACAATCCTTGACCAGAACTACAGTCTCAAAACTGTCTCAAACATTTAAGAGTTAATATAGTTATTAATGAATAGCTTAGGGATAGGGAGGACTAACTCAAAAGACTAAGTGGAACACTCCATTACTAAATAGATACTATTCTCAAAAATCAAGAAATAGTTGTACTTATCCACCTATAAAGACGATATTAAGATATTTTAGTTGAACATCTCTTCAAACGCGACTCGAGTGTGACCCTCGTATAGATTTTCCATTATAATGAGATCCATCCATTTCCAGATCAGGACCTCTATCATATATATGGAAAAACTAAAGATGGTGATCTCATAAGTCTTAGGAAATCCAAAGATATACTTGTTCTTTTCTGTCAATTACTTGGGTTCATGGGATTCTGGGTTGATACAGAATATAAGTGGAGTTTCATTAATAAATTTTTAGTCAAGATCCACCACTCTATTTTGTTCCTACACACCTTCCTAACCTAGATATTCAATGGTTCTGATCACATAATTGAAAAAAATTGGGTATAATGGATGGTTACCCTAGGGTTCATTCTCTACAACTCCCTCTATATGATTTGTTTAAGAACTACTTGGAATAATTTTATATAAAATAGGAAACATAGAACTCTATAAATACATAATTCAACACAAAATAACATGTATACAACATAAAAACTTATCTAATCACTCATAAATAAGTAACATCAATATGAATAAAATGCTCAATTACTAATGGTTGAAACATCAAAAATTTCCAATATTTCTCATTGCACGTGATTTGGTCACACGGTTTGGAGGACTATATAGATACCATGGAAGTTCCACTAGAAGTTGTCCAATCTTAGTTTCACAACTACAACATAGTTTTTTAGATTATGTGTCCAAATTGTGTGCCTTGGGTTTCCTTCCCACTTCCACCCCCATATATTGAAATTTAAATCACTCCTGATATTTCTCCTAGAAATCATAATATTAGTAAATAACATCAAATATTTCTAAAATATCACACAATAATGCTCAAATCTAATAAATAATCCCTAGAAACTGATGGTAACTCGAGGTTAAGTAAAAAAAGTAGAGCTGGTCAGGCACTCCCTTTCACCCACCACTTGAGTTAAAAATATCCTATCTTCATACTACTATACTTAACTAGACATAAAGAGGTATCTGATACTATTTTGAAATGAATAAACCTAGTTCCTCCATCGGTGTCACCCAAACCATTCCACAAAAAGGTTCAAATTTCTCTCTCGACTACCATAGTCTGGAAATAAGTGTTTAGGATGTCAAAAATAACCATTGGGGATGATTTTACCTATGAAGTCACATAAACTACATCTTGGAATTCACCTAGAAATTATGAATTATGTATTCATGCATTAAATATCCATGCACATAAATAAGTAATCAAAAACAATAATCATCAACCAAACAAATAATAACATATTGGAATAACTACAATAGCTCAAAAACCGCATCACTTTATAAATTGAATTTCATGTGATTTAAATCATTGTATGTAAAGATAAACATGAATCCAAAATTAATACAAAAAATCATCATGAACTAAATATAAATATACACACTTTTTTATTATTTTACATCAATAATCCTTTTATCTTATAAATCGTCACACAATCCTATGAAATGAATATTTAGTGTTTTAGTATTTTGTCTACATAAACTATTTATTTTTAAATATTCATGTACATCTCTCCATAATCATACAACTTTAATATTTTTTCAAAAAATATAACAAGAAATTTCCATCATCATAACATAGGGAATGTGGAAAACATAAGAAAGGGGTTAGCTTAAATTCTTAGTAAGGGTAAACATGTGTGAGAATATAATAATAAGACATAAACCTGAATAAGAGAAACATACCCAGAAAATCATAGATCATAAAAGATTAGTGGCATAGAACATTGGCATACCATAAAGAATTAATAACAAGGGGGTTAAAACATAACCAATAATCATGGAATTTTAGAAAAAACAATATAACAATTTAATGAGTAATAACATGATAATATATCATGTAAATGTCATATACCATAGAAAAAAGTTATTCTAGGGAATTTTTGTGCAACCACAGGTATCGGGGAAAATTACCTTCATGAGTTACATACATTAAACCATTTTTGTGAGAAACTAAATTGTGCTTATTTATACATGTCTCATGAGATAAAAACTTTTATCCAATGCATTATAGAGTAATATAGGACCCCACTTATCATTAATTCATACTTACCACTAGAAAACAATTAAATTATCACATCATAAGTAGCCCATGGAAATCAAACTTATATGAAAAAAACTTCAAATTAAAATCCTTCACTTTCATGTCATAAATAACCCATGTAAATAAAATGGGTTTTATAAAATTTTCAGAAGGTATAAAATAACACCATGAATTTAATAGATTAACACTAAAAATTGGACCTCCCAAAAAGGGATCAATTTATAAGAGAAAAACTAGATGGTGGAACTTGAAAAATAACTCTATTGGAGATAGAGAGTAAAATTAAAATCAAATCATAAAAATAACTTTCTTGTAAAACATTTTATAATCATTGATATAAAATACACACTTACATTTATTTTTTTAAGATGTAATTTTTTTTGAAATTTAATAGGAATATTTTATAAAAAACTTATTTCAAAATATATCCCAATAATAGAAACCTAATAAAAATTATTATTATTCAACAAATATGGATTAAAATATGAAACAAAAAATATTATAGGAAATGATTTCTTAATATTTTTAAAATACCTCTCCTGAAACCAACATCATTGAAAAAGATAATAAAAGTTGTACTTCAAAATATTTTAAGAGAAATATAAATATCATGAAATAAAAAACATATTTATATTTCCAAATAATAAAATAGGATATTGGTCTAAATTAAAACCTTGGATATGTAATAAAAATAACCATTCAAAAATGGAAGTCATTCTAAACGAAATTACAATTTTATGAAACATGAAATTTATCAAGGGAAATAGTTTGATGTGATACATGAATTTACTAAACTAAAAGGTGATAATAAAATATATAATTATAATATAATATAATATATCAATCTTCAAAGATCATAGTCAAGGAGGAATGATTATTTCCAAAGAAAAATATTTGAGTCAAGAAAACTCTTTACCTTCATTCATGCTTAATCGAACATACTCTATCCTATTATATATAAAAAATATCTTTCTTAATCACCTATATAATAACCTTTTTAAAATATAAAAAAATTTATAAACTTAAGTCGTAATAATTTATTAAAAAAACTATTTCTTAGTTATACCCTATTTTCATCATCGGATGTTATTAGTTTTGATAGTTTGTTTTGTACTAGCATTTTACCGGTGAGGTTGAATATTGTTCATAGATTAAAATTTCAAAAATTAGAGATTATTTTAGGTACTTTAATAAAAATTTTATAATTAATTATAAATTTATAATTTAGTTTCATAATTATTTTAGTTATGATTCATGACAATGAGGTTAGTGATGCGCCTATTTCAGTAATTTTAGAAAACAAGGGATTGGTATCTTAATTACATGTTTGAAATTTCCATTACCATATCATAACCATAAGTAAAACATTATTTAATTACTATTTTCTAATATCATTAGTAATTAGGTTTATGTAGATATCCATGATATAAATTTCTATCATTGTTCATGTAGATGGATAAATTTGCCCAAATAAGAACATGCAAGAATTGATGGGTAAGAATAGTCAAGAAAGTGACTCTTTTGGGATAATTTAATTATTAAACAATAATAATTATATTATTTATATGTTATTAATGTGTTGAATTATATTTTAATAATATTATATACATCATAAATACTTGGTAAAAAAATATATCACTTTTGTGGAGGTGGTAGTCTTCACGTACGCATAGGTAACGTGTTCATCGACATAGAACATAATAGAAGTGGATATTAGTTTATAAATTTAAATTTTTAATAATTTTTTATGTTCCATATTTATTCATAAAATATCCAGTTTTAATTATCCTTTTAATGTGGTTATGAAAAATAAATTATTTCTCTTTTGAATGAGGTAGTTTTCACGTACCACAAGTGGCATTTTCATTTTTTGGATGGTTGGGAGGAGGATATAAAATGGATATTAAATTATTATAATATAATTAAAGAATATTATAAATAATTATTTTATCATAATTTCTTTTATATTGTAGGTTTAAGGTGGTAGGAGAATAAAATAAATAGGAGAGAATAGTTTAGAACATTACCACTGCCTTTGGATGTACTACCCTAGGTAACACCTTAAAGCTCCTTGGATTGGTATTTTGGAAAGGAAAATGATTATATGAAATTATTAGATAGCTGAGTAGATACTATAATATAGTTTTTTTATAGATAAATATTTTTAATTAATGGATAAATGTGGTGGAAGTGATCCCCTTTTATAAGTGAAGAAAATAGAACTTTTGTAAATACCCATAACCTTTTTAGAAATGGCATGAAACTATTAAATTTTAAATGGATACAAAAGTTATAAATAATTATGTTTGAGTTATATAAGGTTAAATAATCGTATTCAATTAATTTTCATAAAAAATTCATACATGTTTCATGTCATTTACCACTAGTTTATTACATTTTTTCTTTTATGTTTTTACCATGGTTTCTAGTTTTCTTTTCAAGTAATTTATATTTTATAAAAACTATAAGGTGAAACATATTACCAAATTTTGATGGAATAAACCTAAATTTAATATGTCTTGAACCAACCTGGGTTGACGCCAAACCAGTCACCTGATCTAATCTGAGGAAAGGGCCGAATGGTGTTCCCGATCCCCATGGACTGGAAACTAGTGCCAGGCATCACCAGAGTAACCAAGGGAACAATTTTTTCCAATAAACGTAAAAAATAGTGGAAAGATAAAAAAATCATCCTAGATATATATATAAACCCATATATAACATATTTTACACAAAATTTAAAGACACAACAAACTATACAACAAAACCCAAACTAAAACTTGATAGCACAACACCTACATGTGACCTCAAGGACTCTCTGATACCAAAACCAACCATCACCCACGATGATCGAAACCAAGATGAGAGATAGATGAAAAAAATAAAAACAAGAAGAAACTTTTGGAGTTTATATTAAAACTCAGTAGGTGTTCCCAAACAAATCTTTTCCCAATGCGCTTTCTTTAAAATAAAAGAAACATCAACTTCAAGTTTGAAATACAATATATAAAAATAAGATTTTCCACTATTTTTCCACATTAAATCAAAACATGTTATATTTCCACTTTTTATTTCAAATAAAAGTTATTTCCAAGAAAACAACCTTAACATTTTCAAGGGGAAAGTGATTCTTTTATTTCAGAACAATCACATGAAAGAATAAATCATTTTCACTTTAAATATTTCATCTATAAACCATTAAAATCCAACCCATAACATTCCAAAGAAATATACCACACATTAGGACATTAAAATAACCACATAATAATGGAAATGGAAGATAAGAATGCAAGGGTATAAAACCAACCAACATCTCAATCATCACTACAAGTAACTAAGTTCCAATAGATATAGGTGAAACCTATGAGATCGTGAATAATAAAGAACATAATAATACATGTTGACTCATCCCATAAATCATTCCTCACTCAATGAAATAAATAATTCCCAATACGCTCATCCATTTCCCCACATAGTACAGACTGAGGGGCACAATCTTATAGCATTGATAATAATGTATATCCCCCTTCTATGGGCCACTAGTGAGTGTGTAATCTAACTATTCTAGAAATCGTTCTTAGAAAATTCACAAATTATGCCAGGTTCCCATGTTAAGATGTAAATAATAAGGGTGATCCAACCAATTCCAACCAAGAATCCAATCACATTCACATATATAATATATGATAATTTACACAATAGGAATCACCATAAATCACTCCAAGGATCAAACTCTTTGCCTTACAACACATAGGTCACAAAGGAGTCCAAACTAAGGATCTCCCATTTCCTAACTAGGTAAATGGGTATCAAGGATTCCAAGATGAGGACTTCCCACCCATTCACATAAACTCAGAAAGAGAATTTTCCAAGAAGAGTTTTCACAATAAACATTTTCACCATTTTCATAAAAGCACCAAATAGGCCTCAATATATTTTCACAAACCAGAATTTATAAAAGAACCAAAGTATACTTCCAAAAATGGAAAAATACACCAATTTACATTTAAAAACCATTTATAAAATAATTGAATTAAAAAACTCACACCACATTCACAAGCCCAATCCATTTTCATCAAAATTCCTAACATGCCACAATCCACCATTATCTCATGAAATTCTATTTTCAAGAGCCAAAACCATTTATAAATTTGTTTGATTAACCCCATCCCAAAATTTAGATGTAAAAACAATATTTTCAATGGAAATACATGCTTTAAGTGTCATAAAATTTCCATAAAATCCAACCGGGCATTTCATCGAACACTTGGTGTGCGATATTAAACAAAATAATGGAATTTATCACAAAACAAGGGAGAAATCACCACTTTCCACATCGAAAAATTATTACAAGGATCATAAATCACTATTTAATATTCAAGTAAGGTTTGAAAATTAAAAAACCAATGATTTTTAAATTAAAAAAAAATAAGTACAAAGGGAAACCAAACTCAATCTCATGGAACTTCAATAATGCACACCCAAAATCACACCATGAAGGTTCCAAGAGCCATGATCTATAAATAGGAACCTTAAACACACAAAAACCCCAACATAAATGAATGTAAACATGAAACCTAGGTCCATATGACCATGGTAGAAATATATATCAATAGAAAATAGAAGGAACAGGGAGAGGGAGAGGGTAGAGGAGAATACTTTGAAGATCTATCACCAAATCCTGAAACCCCACGTTAAATCTATGCCAAAGGAGGAAGTAGAGACATAAATAACAAAGAAGGATAACCCCTAGGGTCATAAAAATATGGTGGGGGAGAACAGGTTGGATTTGGGGTTTAAATCCCATAAGGGTAGTTTAGGAATGTAATGACTCCAACCCAAATGCCACCAAACCAGTGCTCCAATCCGGGTTGTCACATGGCCTCAAGCGCCCCTACCTGTATGTTAGAGATTTTCGAATAGAGGTGAGGGTTTAATAAGTCATGTGGGGAGATTATACCCTCTTTACAAGAGTAAGTAACAGTATAACACAATAAAAATAATGGAAGAAATATGAAACAACCAATGAACAAGCCTAACAAAATATTTCCCAACAGGGTATAGGTCACAAATCAAACACAACCATGCCCTACCATACTAGTGGTGTAAAGTGAACAAATCCAAAAATAAAAAAATAGCCAAATCTCAAAATGGGCCTTATCTCTAATTCCGAATCCTTATCCATGTAGATCACAATCCCAACTCTGTATCCTAGAGAAGGGCCCTTACTCTCATCCAAACCTGCTACCAAGATATCTTCTCAGGTACCCGATGGCAGCCTGAGTAGGGTGTGAGTACAAAAATCATTAGTCCACCACCAACGACGTCTACAAAATATCCAGTCTAATAGATAGTTCACACAAAAGTAAAAAATAAATGGTAAGTAAACAAGGGAAATTTTTTGTGCCATTAGTTATCAAATTTCATTTAATCAATGACTAGTATTTATCTCAACTCCATTTCTTATACCATTTTCACTACATATCCATTTATTATCACATGTTCTTTTGGGTTAGGCATAAATATAATCTACACAAGGGTATAAGAAAATCAATCATAATGCATAGGGGAAATAAATAAAGTCCCTATCTCACTAGGGATACACATATCACATCAACACATTATCCTCACCTAGAATACTCAGTCTGGGTGGAATGCAACTGTTAGGGAAATAGAGCCTCTTTCCTCTTCCCTAACCTGTGTATTTTGGGGTGGAGTTTAGAGCCTCTGCATAACTCGACCCGCAGGCGTAGAACCTCAAGTCAATACCCAATATACCAATCCTTGTGCACATTCTTATTTATAAAATCACCATAATCATACCACAACACAACATAACATAACCAATGCCATTGTAAATCACAATACATAACAAAAAACATGGGAATTAATACTATTTTATAACCCATTAATACATTCACCATTCAGAATTCATATCCATTTATCAAAATTACCTTTCTCGTTCATTAACCCTTTAAGTGTAATCAGAAACCCCTATGCCTTATCCAAATTCATCAATGACCATTCATTTACCCATTTAACCCATTTATCAATTCACAAGAATTCACCCACTTATGCATTTCAAGTACATTTTTTATATCTCATAAACCAGCCACTTATTACATTCCACCATTAAGTGTGCCACGATTCCCATGTATTAAATCATTTAACATATTCATCCATTTTTTTATTAAAACCCATTAACATACTTCCCCTTTCCCATTCCATCATCAAATTATGTGTTCACCATTTAATATGCTCTAATCTTATTAAGCAATTCTATCCAAATTCCATCAAATAAATGACATAATCTCATTAAACCCATTTTCCTATTTCCATTTCATGTCAATAACCCTTTATGACTTTTCAACCTAGGCATCTCTATCATCATTCCATTTATAAATTAATCAACCATTAAAACATATTCTTCATGGGTTCCACATTATTAATCAGTAACCCTTCACTTAACCCTACTACACTCTAGGTTCGGGTTTGTCGGCGCACCCCATGGGTGGCCCTAAATGGTCAGTTCCTCCTCTACACATCCCATAGGGATCATGAGGGTTTTAGTTGGTCAGTTATACACCCCTTTTTTATCAAACACTCCAATGTAACCAAGAAGACATTTAGGTAAAAAGAATAACCCAAGATTTCATGCACAAATATGAAATAAAATTATGTGATAATACTTGTAGACCACCTACTTTGAATCTGATGATGAACACACTCTTAATCAAGGACTTATATCTGGATTCAGGCATCCCTTGAAGTATCAACCTAAATCTCACCTAAAAAGAGAGTTTTAGAGCTTTGGGAGGAGATGGGAGAAAGATGAAAACCCTAATCGAAAAGAGGAAGCAAGGAGGAGAGTAGACTTACCTAGGGCTTCGATACTCAACCAACAGTGCTCCAAACGGTCAACAATTGAAGGAGAACAAACCTTGAGAGATATTGGTAGGTTTGATTTATTCCTAGGGTTCCAAGTAGGAAGGGGGAGGAAAATCCTGAGTTAACTTAAAAAACCTTGGGTGACATTTTTTAAAATTTTTAAAAGTTTCCAGTTCGCATTGTTTACCCTCATGGTTTGCTAAACTGTGCGGAGGATAACTATCATAATGAATTTCTCTCATACGGTTTTCAAGATCGTGCGAAAACCATTCAGATTGCTATGGCCTACATGGTCTCCCCTCGCACACCTTTCCAAATCATGCACAGACCATGCAGGTTTCCTAGAGAGCCCTTTTTTCCTCTTTTTCATGTCTCGAACCCTCGGAATACCCCCGACCCTTTTCAAGGAATTGGGAAAACACTTATATATCCAAAAGTAAGAGGCATAATAAAAACTTAAACAAAACCATACTTTAATAAAATCTAGGACCTTACAACCTCCCCACCTTATAATGGCTCATCCTCGAGCCGCTCCTCTAGGAATCAGAAAGTTTATGTAACAAAGGACATTCTACTATGCATTCCTACCCATTTCTATTTTCCAAGTTTATGACTTCACATCAAAAATCCCATCAAACATGAAACAAGGTAACATACATTCCCCACAGTACATTCCCACTATAACCACAACATGATTTGAAAACTCCTCAGGGATACATCAACTTCAACCATTCCCACCATGAGAACTTCATGGGGGAAACTTAGTCGACAACACCTAACTCACAACACAAGGAAACATAACACACAACATCACAACATTATGGAGGAACCAAACATCACCTTATTAGCCTGATCCTCTATAAAACTCATAACCCAAATCACCTGGCATCATTTTCCTCTATTTTTTAAACTCTAACGGTGACCCAAACACGATATCACCCAAAGGGAAACACATGATCCTTCCAACCATGTTTCTTGAAGATTCCATCCCACAAATATACATCCAAATATAACCCAAACTCTCGACTAATCAACCAAACTGGTACCAAAACTCTATACCAGGGCCAACTTACCTGAATGGTGTCTAATCAAGTCCTTCCAACTTGAAACTCTGATCACGTTTTCAATCAACCATTTATCCAGTATGGTTATCCTTACTATTTGTGGTTACTTGGAACTTCCCCCATCGATGACGGACAACCAAAACTCAAATAAACTCTTCCATCATCTAACAAGTCCCATATCACCATGCAAAAACATCCATAGGAGAATTAGCCTGATTTGGAATCTAGTTGTACCATTGAAACCATTTGGTAGTACATCCCTACACTATCCATTCAAGTACTAAGATCAACTTGACCTTACTCAGGTACAACTCCATTTCAAGAAGGAACTTGCTGCTGAAACATGAACTCGGAGATGGGTCACTTTCACCACACCCATTCAAGTTTACCATCTCAGGCCGGACCACATTCAATAGGATTTTCTAAGAACATTCACCTTCCACTGATGGTACGCTACCCCTTTCTCACCTTCCCAATTTTCTTACTAAATTGAAGCCTATCATTATCACCATATGCACCCACATAGGTCATTTTCGTAATTTCGGTATAATTCTATCATCACGACATTACCACCCTCCAGAATATCTTCAAGAATCACCCTTGGAATGACACAACATCACATGGACAAGGTTCCCTCAATTTCAAGATGTCCTAAAACCACCTGAGGAGAATTTACCTGAGTCTGACCCCGATCTTTCTTGGGGTTATAGAACCCAGCCTCTATTTCCACACCATGTTGTCATATCCAACCACACCCTTCCATGAGTTCAACACCGACATCACAAGCTTCACATGGATCCACCCAGACCCCAAATCTGACACTTGTCTCATCAGCCACCACATCTAAGTCCCATAGTTCCTCTCTGAGGAACCTGACATGCACCTCACAGGTTTCTCATTGGCACCCTGGTGCCACAACGTCGACTCGATGTTCTCTTCTCCACATCCAGGACTGGCTTATCACTCCCCACATTAGGAGTATCATTACCACTGATATCAATAAGGATTCTATCCACCTATTCTTACACTCAATCTCAAGCCAAATCCCAAAACATAGACATGGCTATTTAGCTTTTTCTCAAAACAGGAAAATAAACATCACCCAATGCCCATTCCAGGATCCCGTGAATGACCCCCTGACATTTTTCAACATTCGGTCTATACTGGAAACCTCACCCCATGCCATAGAGGGTTTACATCCCATCCTCAATCTCCAAACATTCCATTTCCTTGCACGTAAACCCCATGATGTCCCTCATCCAACCAAACACCTTCAAGTCTCTTGGAATAAATCCAGTACTTCTCAACATAGCTAGGATGGTGTCAAGATGTTGGGATTGCTCATCACTATCTAATGTATGCTAAGAAGTTTTCTAAGAACACCAACACCAACTTATCCATTTATAATTTTAATCTATGGACACCATGTTGGGCAAAAAACCCTCAAGGTATCATTAAATCATTTTTGAGGTGATTGTGTTTGTTAAAAAAGTGGGCCTTCGTGTTGTGTTTGTTGAAAAAGAAAACTATGATGTACAAATTTGTTGACAAAGGGGATTTCATAGTGACATTTTGAGTTCATGGGATGTTGTTAATGATCCATGATTGATTCAAGAACATCGACAAAGTAATGGTTTATCTAGAGGTGGTTCAAAAAGAGCAGATACAAGGTGGCGTCGTTTTCCAGTTTTTTCTAAATTTTTGGACCTCAAAATTGACAAATAGAGAAAAGTGTTTTTGGAAAAGGGACTTGTAAGTCAGTGTCTTGGAGTCTTTGAAACTTGTGTGCCATTTTTTTCAAGATCATAACATCAAAATATGTCATAGGAAAAGGGGGTCTAAGTTTTAGGTTTGGTCGCGCAAGTGACTAGGGCGACAGAGACTAGGGCGGCTGGACTTGTACACCGAGAGGAAACTTGTGCGCCAACTCTTAGGGTGTCCAAATGCCTATAAATAGAGGTACACCCCTCCTTATTCTGTATAGAGTTCAACACTTAGAGAAAATCAGATATCCCATCGTGCAGGTGTTGTGGTCGCGCAAGTGGTGGTGTGGTCGCATAGGTATAAAGATATTCATAAGTTGCGCGCCAGTTTGTAGTTGTGTGCCCAAAGTGGTTTGGGTGATAAAGGGTGTGAGTTTCCCAAGTTTAGAGTTGAATAAGAGGGTGTCGCACAGGTGGTTTGGTGACACTTGCGCACCAGGATTTGGAGAAGCGTGACAGTTGATAGTTTCGCGCCAAAATTTGTTCGGGCATAAAAGGGTGTGAGTCACAAAAGTTTGGAGTTGAAGAAGCGAGTGTCGCGCAATTGGTTGAGGTGAAATTGTGTGCCGGGTTGAAATTGCGTGACGGAACATGCATGCTGGCTTGAAGAAGCGCGCCAGGTATGGTAGAAGCACACCAGTCATTTTAGGGCTATGTGAAAGCTGGAAGATTTCCCCATACCTTCAGTGAAATATGAGATTCATCTAAAAGTGAAAGTTGGACTTCAACAGAGCATCTACATACAACATAGGATGTATTCATTAATGATAATGAAGAGACCTACAGGTTTATAAACTATGAGTGGATCCTTTCCAGAGCAGTGAGCCAAGGAAGAGGAAGAAGGTGATCCTCTCCACCGGCAGTGAGCCAGATAAAGAGAAATAGGGAGTGACACTTGGGAAAGCAGTGAGCTGACCCTAAACATTGTAAAGGCAGTGAGCCTGGGAATAGAAGTGATCTATCCCAAACTTTGTAAATAGTAGTGTGCTTTTAGTAGATTTGGTTCATCAGCACATCGTCAGTGTATGCTCCTTTGGTGTATCCCAGTGAGGGTGAACCAAGTAAAAATTTTTGTGTCATGTTCATGCTTTAGTTTTTGTTTATACTTTGCTACAGGAAAGAGAGAGAAGAGAGTCTTCCTTAACAACGAGACAAGATCAATAGGGGCATTTGTTTTAATCTTTCATACCCCGATTCACCCCCTCCCCCCTATCAGGGTATCTAACCTTGTGGACCTAACACACCATGACCTTCCAGGGATCTCAGGCTTCCCTACTGAACATGTATCATCAAAACTTAACCACCACCACTCAGGTATGATTTCCAACCAGGTTCAACCATCACTCTAAAATAAAACCACCAAGAAGTTGTAAAGAAATGTTTCATATGTCATTGATTCCACCACACCGTTTGACTCCTTCTGATGCACCCCTGTCGGCTAACTACTCAACCACAACGGTCTGCCACACCAATCAAACCAACTGTCTCACACAAATAATACTTAACTTGGGTATAGCACATTTCCTGCTTACATACCAAACCATAACTATTAGTTAGTCAGTATCATCATCCCTAAGGTTGCCTCTACATCTCACCCAAAAAAAACCATTCATACAAACAATTTTATCCATGTGACCACCCTCACCTTGAGTTCCACCATTGAGCGAATGCATATAACCAAACTTCAACCACCAGTGTCTCTTCTTCTCAAAAGAAACTTCAAGACCTCCATTAATCATCATCCAAGCAGGTGATTCATTCATCCATACTATGAAACCCTTCGAAACAAACCTTACCTCGTATCACAAACACTAGGGTGCCCTTATGAAGTAATCAAACACAACTATACCATTTGAAAAAACTTGGGGTACATAGTATGCCTTGATGCCACCCCTGAAGCATCTTACATGCTTCATATTCCAAGGTACTTGCACCACTGGGCTAACCTCCCACGAGGTCACCCATGATTTTTTGAAACTATCATTGTGTAACGACATCTTGAGTTACACCACCAGCCATTAACCTTACTACTTATCCTTCTATGAAAAAGAAATCACCATGCAGCACTCTATATCCCACTTTTAAGGTCCAAAATATCCACATGTGTGACACACACCCAAAATCACTAGAAAACTCATTCGACCATTCTCATAGGTCACTTTGAAGGTTGGATGTTACGAACTCCCTAGACTGGAGTCATAACTAGGAAAATCAATTGTCCCTCTCTCCAAACCGTACATAGCATGACACAAAAAATAAATTCTCAAGAAAAGAACTCTTACCCCCATTTTGATGCACACTATGCCTAATGTACCAAGATACCGTTTACTCTAGGTTCCCTACCAAAGGTATAAACATTCATCAACACTAAGAGAAAAATATCCTATCTTGGATTCAAGACACAACTCACAAGGTCTCTACTCACAAGGTCACCAATACCTAGGTGACGTCCTTAGGGTCCAGCATGCACTCCATACGGTCACGAACCACGAGAGTTTCCTCACCGACATTACTGAACAATGCCTCGCAGCCCAAAGGCCAAAACCCTACTAGGGGTTCCCTAAAAACAGCACATAGTCCACATCATCAGCGATAAGGCCTCAAAATCAAAATCCAAATTCTCAAACTAGGGCACTCTCCCTGGCCCAACCCACACCTACAAGGGTCAAACTGACAACATAGAGGATACCCACCTTTTAAATTAATAATTTTTATTTTATACTTATTATTCAACCGATGATTTGAAGAATGTCCGACAGGATTTAATGACGGATAAAAAAGACCACACACTATCAACCTTTATCAAACCATTATTCATGCTCTATCCCAATGGTTAACATCACACTTTGAACACTACCCTCTACCATACTGACCACGGTTCATGGTCAACATGGGGTAACTGATTTATTTAATCACAAGTCTTCCATCTACACCTCTTCAATCCAATTCTTCTTTTAAGACACAAACCCTTCCTCTTGGGAACATTTACCATTTCAATACATGTTAAAATCATCATTTTAACTCATTTACACCTTTCTATAGGAAAAATTCATTAACAATTTTACCATCATTATGTTATCCTTTTTCTTTTAGACACTGAATCAACCTTTACAATTTATCGCAACCCAAAATTTTAACCCTAATCACAACTTTTCTTTATAAATGATATTCCTTAACTATTAATTTTCATTATTTTCATTCACCCATATTAATTACCATCACCAGGTGTCATTTTCTTCAAATTTATCAAAGAATTAAAATTCACTCTACTCTCTACGCCCTGCACACCCATCCCATGTGTGTTCCTATAACAATGCATGCCACCTGTATCCTTAGGTTCCTAAAATGATGAATGAATGAACAATCTCATGCCATTCTGACCATGATAAAAATATCATAAAAAAATCAAATCTCACAACATGTTCATCAACCAATATTGAAATATAATTCAATTGTAACAACACACATCAAGAACAACAATTCCCACCCAGGGTGACTTGGGTTTTCCCTCGTACATGGGTTAGCTACTCCCAAGCACGAGCTCATTACAAATCCCTAACACATCCTAATATCTTATATACCATCCCCAAATAGTAATAAAGAGAAAGGAACTCCTCTGATACCACTTTGTAACATCCCCAACCCAGAAGCCACCAACCTGGTGCTCCGAGTCAGGTCGTCACATGATCTCAATTGTGGATCCCCGTATGCCAGAGGTTGTCGACTAGCGGTGACGGTGTAATAAGTCACATGGGGAGACTATACCCTCTTTACCATAGTAATCCATTAAAATAATGGAATAAATATGAAACTACAAATAAACATGCCTAACTAAATGTTTCCCAATAGGGTACAGGCCACAAATCAAAGACAACCATCCATCCAAACTTTATTTTTTTATTATCTAGATTTACTTTTATGGAAAAAGTGATAAACCCCAAGTGAAAAAAAGTTATTAAAGGAAAACTCAATCCTATTTCCAAATCTCCAAATAGTCCCTATCTCTAAGTCCGAATCCTTCTCCATGTACATCCTGACCCCAACTCAACATCCTAGAGTAGGGCCCTTGCCCTCGTCCTGGCCTAAAACCAAGAGATCTACTCGAGTACCCAATGGCGGCCTAAGCAGGGTGTGAGTACAAAACTACATAGGCCATCACCAATGGTGTCTACAAAATATCCAATCTAATAGATAGTGCATGCAAGTAAAAAATAAATGTTAAGTAAACAAGGGACAGTTTGGGTGCATTAGTTAACAAAGATTATTTTATCAATGACTAGTATTTATCCCAACTCTATTTCTTAACCTTTTTCACTACATAGCCCATTCTTATCACATGATATTTTGGGTTAGGCATAAATATCACCTACACAATGGTATAATGAAATCAATCACAATTCATAGGGGAAATAAATAAAGTCCCTATCTCACTAGGGATACATATATCACATCAACACATTATCCTCACCACGAAACCTCAGTCCAGGTGGAATTCAACTGTTATGGGAATAGAGCCTTTGTCCCCTTCCCTAACCTATTCATTTTGGCATGGATTTTAGATCAACAGTCTAACTCTACCAATGGGTTTATAACCTCAAGTCAATACTGTAACTCTACCAAGCCATGTGCACATGATTATTTATCAAATCACCGAAATCATACCACAACACAACCTAACATAACCAATTCCATTATAAATCATAATGCATAAAAAACAACATGGTAATTAATATTATGTCATAAACCATTAATACATTCACCATTTACAATTCATATCCATTTAGCCAAATTATCGTTCTTGTTCCTTAACCCTTTAAGTGTAATCAACACCCCCTATGACTTATCCAAATTCATCAATGACCATTCATTTACCCATTTAACCCATTTATCATTTCCCAAGCATTCACCCACTTATGCATTTCAATATCTCATAACCCAACCACATATTACATTCCACCATTAGGTGTCCCAAAATTCTCATGTATTAACTGATTCAACATATTCATCCATTTCCTTATTACAACCCATTAACATACTACCCATTTCCCATTAAATCATAAAATTGTGAGTTCACCATTCAGTACTCCCTAATCATCTTAGGAAATTCTAACCAAATTCCATCAAATAATTTACAAAATCTCATTCAACCCATTTTCCCATTTCCATGTCATTTCAACAACCCTGTACACATTGTCACCTTAGGAATATATTTCACCATTCCATCTATGACTTAATCAACAATTAAAACATATTCCACATGGGTTCCGCATTATTAATTGGCAAGCCTTCACTTAACCCTACCACACTTTAGGTTTGGGTTTGACAGTGCACCCCATGGGTGGCCCTAAAATGGTCAAGTCCTCCTCTACACATCCCACGAGGATCGTGAGGGATTAAATTGGTCACTTAGACACCCCATTTTTTATCAAAAACTCCAACAGAACAAAGAACAGATTTAGGGAAAAATAAGAACACAAGGTTCCATGCACAAATCTGAAATAAAACTATGGGATAATACTTGTAGACCACCTACCATGAATTTGATGATGAACACACGCTTAATCATGGACTTAGAAATATATTCAATAATCCCATGAATCCTTGACCTAAATATCACCCAAAAAAGAGGGTTTTAGATATTTTTAATGATATGGGAGAGATATGAAAACCCTAATCGAAAAGAGGAAGCAAGGAGGATATTTGACTTACCCAGGGCTTCAATTTGAAACCAACAGAGCTCCAAATGGCCAATAATCAAACGAGAATCACACTTTGGAGATCATGGGAGGTTTTATTTGTTTTTATGGTTCCAAGGAGGAGGGGAGAGGAAAATCTCGAGTGACCTTAAAAATTCCAGGGTGGAATTTTATAAAATTTTTAAAAGTTTCCAGGTCACACGGTCTACCCACATGATTCTCCAAACTGTGCACAAACCATTCAGATGATACTGCCTAGATACCCTTATTTCACATGATTTTCCAGACTATGTGAATAATGTGCATATTTCCACTGCCTTCACCTTCTCCACTCACACAGTTTTCTAAACTGTGCGCAAACCATACAGATTTCCCAAAGAGACCATTTTCCCCTTTTCATGTCCTGAACCCCCAGAATACCCCCGATCCTTTTCAATGACTTGGTAAAATACTTTTCTATCTAAAAAGAAGAGGCCCAAGACAAAACATAAACAAAAACATACGTTAATAAAATCTAATACCATACAAAGAATATCATAATTTTTAAGATTTGGGAGTCTTGCAAGGTTTGGATGCATGGTTTACCAAATTGTGTGCCAACCATGAACCCCTTACTGGACACACCTATGAATCTGTATGGTTTGACTTCATGATTTAAAAACCATGTACCAACCATGAAAAATGGTTTTTCCATGATATAGGGGCTACCCGCATGCTTACCACACGGTTTTACAAACCGTGTGCAAGCCATCCACTACAACCAAACCTCAAGCCACATGGTTACTTGGGATGAACCTCATGGTTTCCACTAACTATGTGATAACCCTGAACAGGATACTGTCAGGCTCAAAAACTCAAATTTTCTCCAATAACTCTTGAAAAACTAAGGAATAACACTGTGGTAAAAACTAAATAGAGGTACACCTCAATACTTAAACATTGTCACATGTAGAACTTGAGAGAGAAAAAAAGATTCACAAATTAACTAGAGTAAATGATGAAAAAGAAAACTCTGGTGTGATAATTCTCCCCACCATTAACACATTCCTCCACATAAATCTGCAACATTTCTAGTTGATCGATCACAAACTAAGAATTCTAGAACCACATGATCCAACCTATCGAACCAATAACATTTCAACCACCACCTAACGAAACTCAAATTTATTACCTAAAACTAAAAAAATGATCCTAAAACAAATTTTAAATAAAAAAAGACCATTAGGAATACTTCATAAACCCAACGTTCGCCCAAGGGGAACTCGTAGCAAATAACACCAAACAAAAATGCTTGCCACCAAGCCAAAAATATAAAATAAACCATATTACGAATAAGGGAGACCTGAACGTACTCCCCATCAGTAGAAATGAACTATCTTAAACTATCCATTATAGACCAACAATCACAGGTTAACAAACTGACAACTTTCCACATGGCTGAAAACCCCCCACCATAAGGGGAAAGCAATTGATGAGAGATACTCTACCCTAATAAATGGGGTAAAACCAAAACCAACTCATGAAATGTTACCTTCCAATAGGATGATAAAACAATAAAACATAAATTTTCCCCCACCAAACACTATAGATAAACACGAGACCCAGGTTCCCCACACCTTGGGGATTTCTGACTATGTGCAAGATTCACTCTAGAGCCCTGATGTTTGAAGCATCTCATACCTCTTATTTAGAAGATAATGATCCCCAATTATAACTCTTCTTTTTTCTGACATGAGTGGCCTCACAACATTCCATGAAAAACCAATAGAACATGAGGTACCACGAGACTCACTTCTCTTAGAATGAAAAGATTCATAATTTATTAAAGAGATACATGCTTCCATTGGAACAAAAGTTCTCAAGAGATCTAAAACACCCACTTAAATTACAAACAAAATATAAGACCACCTAGAAAAACCACCACAACATAAGGAAACACAACAATAGAAATAGGTTTTGAACTAAGCCCAAAAAACACTTTACTTTTGAGAACTGGATCCACATCGCTTCTTGGAAACACCCTGATAGAACAATTGCAAGTGTCCTAGGCACCCACAAGAATGATAGATATTTTATAAGATCAAACACAAAAACATATTAAGATCTAAATTTCCACACTAATGATAAACCAAAATTCCATGCCTAGAATAATTTAATGAAAGATCTCAAGGACCTTTAATTCCACATCCAACTCCAACAACTTTAGGCCACTTCCTCGTTACCTTACTCGAATTACCCCAACCGCTTCCAGGAACTGAAGGAGGGAAGAGAACCTCAAGTACTTCTGCTAACATAGCCTCAATATGAATATTATTTTTTTTAAAGTTTGGGGCTGAAGCCTCATGTATTATTTAAAGCAGAGACCTCTTTAGACTGGGTAGAGGGAGACCCATTACATAGAAAAAAGGCCCAAGGCCAAGTGCCCTGAATACAAGGCTTGAAAGCCCTTTTTTCCCAAAGAACCCCTCGGTGAATAGTACTGCTACAGTACCCAGGCTAATATAGTACCTGCTACAGTACCACTTCCACTACTGTCCCGGCTACAGTGCCTCCACCACTACAGTGTCGCCTTCGCTACAATTTCACTGCTACTACAGTACTACTACATATCCCCAATATGAATATATTTCCTCACTAAGTTGGCAAAAGAAGTTAGATTTAACTCTAACACCTTCAACTAAACATTAGGATAAATCCCACACTCAAAACGTTGAGCCTTCGAGGGATCATTTGTGCCCCACTCTAGTGTTTAGGTAGAAATAATCATGAAACCATGGAAGTACTCCATAACCAAACCACTACCCTGATGAAGACAACACATTTCCATCCCCTTTATCAACTTTACCATTTAAAATAAATACTTCTAGATAAATGAATCCTTAAAGAACTCCCAAGTAAGATCTTCCTGAGGCATGTTCTGAGATACCAACTCCAACCACTTCCAGGGTGGTCCTTCAAAAATAGAGGTAGAAAACTCTACATTTAATGACTTAGATAACTCAAGGAAAATAAATTTTCTCTCAATATTTCATATCCTCTCTTCCACTTTGAGAGGATCTACTTTACAATAAAAGATAGGTGGATTTAACCTTTTAAACTCAAGAAGTAAATCCCTAGGTTAGTCAACTGGTGGGGGTGCCAATGGTATACCACCAATATACACACTTTTAATATCCATTGAATATTTATAGGGTATAAAGTTAAGAAAAAAAACAAGATCTCAATCAAAACCAACCCATTAACTAATACTCACCTCAAACAAATTCCAACATAAAGGGAAACACGCTCAAAGATCCCCAAAAACAACCTAGAATCTCATTAAACACCACTTCAAAACTATATCACCAACAATATTTAAAACTCAAAAAATAACATGAAAAACATCTCAAAATCATGAAAGAACATACCGTACAATATCAGTTTTAAAAACCCCAAAATTTTCCTCTTGAAATCATTTTTTAAGGAAAACAAATGTGGTAGATTTTCACACTCAACAGTTGTATTCCATAGAGTCTCAATCACATACACATTCTTGTTCTACCCTAGGGACCCATCAACCATGCTAATCTAGAAACTAATTAACCCAAATCACCATCCATCCACTTTCTACACATATCCAGGCATGTGAGCACCCATGTAAAATACAAAACATCAAAATAAAACATTCCCATTTTCAAAAACAAACACTCCACCCAATATATTGACACTTTCAATCCAATTTAAATTTCAAAATTCACAAAAATTTTCAAAATATCAACAAACACTAATCAAAAACCTTTTTCAAACTTTGCACATCAATCCATTTCACTCCATTCAAAATCCCAACTCTTACCATTCAAAACATTTTCAAAATATTAAAAACCTCATTCCATCAAAATAATTTGGTTAAAAACCCATTATTTAACATTCAAAAAAATTCTAACTCTCATTAAGAATAAATTTATGATTTCCAAACAAAAAAAATCAACAAACTCAAAGTTTTTATTATAAAATTCCATCTCGTTAAACCATTTCTATTTCACCGCAAAAAGGTTCATTTTATAAAAAATAACATTTTCTAGAGATTACTCAAAGTTAATTCTGAAAATACATCTTCCAATTCCCAAATATCCAACCATTATCACTAGAAACCCTATTTTCACAATTCTAAAAAAATATTTTTCAAAATAAATTTTCTAAATCAAGGAAGACACCAAACAAATCACAAGAGGGAACTAGTGTCGATCTGTGGCTTGACAATCTGGTTGGAAACCATATTCCAAACACACCACCATCTCAGATATTCTTCTAGGACTATGTCATCGACTCCATTTGTATTTAGAAGAATTGTGATCTCACAAAGACATATAGTCCAACTCTCTTTTTGTATCACAAAAATAAGAAAATCACAAGAACCAAAGAAACTAGAAGAAACTCGACTTCCCAAGGAAACTCAAGGTTCTATCCAAAAGGTGTTGGCTAGACACTCCCTCAAACTTATACCCCAAGCACTGATACTCCTACTCCATATAAATTAACATCCCCAAGTAACAAATGGTGTTATAAAGTCAAGGTCCTCTAATGAACCAACCTCGATCTGATATCATTTTTTCACAAACAAACCTGCGTCGACTATGAACTGCTCACCCGAGCTGATCCATGTAAAGTCCTGAAGGGCATTCCTGGTCCCCATGGGCTAGAAAATAGTGTCGAGCATCATCATAGTAACCAAGGAAATTATTTATACCAATAAAAATACGTAAAAATATTGTATAGATAAAAAAATAATCCCACATATATATATAAATCCAAATAGAACATCTTTTACACAAAATTGAAAGACACAAAAAAAACTATACAACAAAACCCAAACTGAAACCTTATAAAAAACACCTCCATTAAATTCCAAGGGTCACTCTTATATACCAAAACCAGCCATAGCCCATGGAAATATAACATAATATGAGACCATAACCACAAACAGAAAACAAGAATAAACTATAGGCATGGGTATTAAAACTCAGTAAGTGTTCCCAAACAAATTCTACTCCCAATGCACTTCCCTTAAAATAAAAGAAACATAAAATTTTTATTTGAAATAAATTATATAAAAATAATATTTTCCACATATTTTATACCTTAAATAAAAACACAATCAATTTCTATTTTTATTTCAAATCCAAGTTCTTTCCAAGAAAATAACCTTTACATTTTCAAGGGGAAAGTGATACATTCATTTCAAAACTAGCACATGAGAGTATAAATCATTTTCAATTTAAATTTTTTTTCTATAAACCTTTAAACAAAAACCCATCACATTCCAACGAAATATATCACACATGAGTACATTGAAATAACCACATAATAAGGGAAATGTAGGATAAGCATAAAAGGGTGTCAAACCAACCAGCATCTCAATTTTCACAGCAAGAAAATAAGTGACTATATACATGGGTGAAACCTAGGATCTCATGAATAATTCATAACATACTAATACATTTTTCTCATCCTATAAATAAATCCTCACTATATTACATAAATAACTCCCAATACACTCGAACATCCCCCACAAGGTATAGTCCATGGGGCACAATCCCATAGTAATGATAACAAAATATATCCCCTGTTATATGCCACTAGTTAGTGTGTAATCTAACTAGTGAAACAATAGTCCTCAAAAATTTCACTCACTATTGTAGGTTCCCATGTCAATATTTAAAGAAGTGGGGTAATCCAACTGATTACAACCAAGCATCCAATCACATTCACATATATCATATATAATAATTTACACAACAGGCATCACCCCAAATCACTCTAATAAAAAATCTATTTTCCTTACAACACATAGGTCAAAAAGAAGTCCACACCTAGGATGTCCCATTTTTTGCACTAAGTAAATGATTTTGAAGGATTCAACGGTAAGTACATTTCACCCATTTACATAACCTCAAAAAGATAATTATACATGGAAAGTTTTTATAATAAAAATTTTCACCACTTTCATAAAATCCCCAAATGGGCCTCAATATTTTTCATAAAACATCATTTAAAAAAGAACCGAATAATATTTACAAAAAGAGGAAAATACACCATTTTATATTTAAAAATAATTTATAAAACAATTCCTTTAAAACACTCACACAAGATTTATAATACCAATCCATTTTCATCAATGTTTCAAACAGTCCACAATCCACCGTTATCTTATGCCGTTCTATTTTCAAGAGACAAAACCATTTATAAATTAATTTGAGAGACCTAGAACCACCATTTAGATGTCCAAAATATATTTTAAAATCCAAACCATTATTTAATTGCAGAAAAATAACCACAAAATCCAATCGGTCATTTCATCGAACACTTGGTGTACAATAATAAAAAAACAATGGAATTCATCACAAAACAAGTGAAAATCACAACTTTTAACATCAAAAAATTATTCCAAGGATCACAAAGAACAATTTAATATTCAAGTAATGTGATAAATTAATGAATAAATTTATTCTTAAATTAAAAAGGAAAGTGAAAAGGGAAACCTACCACAATATCACAGCACTTCAACAACGCATAACTGAAATCACACTGCGAAGATTACAAGAGCCAAGATCTTCCAAAATGAACCTCAAACATAGGAAACCCCATCATAAATGAATAGAAACAGTAAATCTATATCCAAATGAATATGGGATAAAGATATCTTGAGGTAAAATGGGACAAAGAGTAAGTGGGAGGGGAGCAGAAGAGAATACCTTCAAGATCTAGTCTCAATTTCTGAAGAACCACTATAAATCTACACCAAAGGAGGAAGGAGAGGATGGAAGAACCATGGAGAAGAACCCCTATGTATATATGATCTAGGTGGGGGATAATAAGGTGGATTTGGGGTTAAAATACCATAAGGTTAGTTTATGAATTTCATAATTTCTAAGATCCGGGCAGCTCGTGCGGATTTACCGCACGGTTTAACAAACTGAGCGCAAACATTGAGCCCCTTAATAGACACACATGGACACCTAAAGAGTTTGGAAACATGGTTTTAAAACTATGTTCCAACCATGTGAAATGTCTATTCCATGAGACAGTGGCAACCCATACTCTTACCACACAGTTTTAAAAATAGTGTGCAAGTCGTGCACCACGCCGCTGCCACCAAACCTCAAGTCACACAATTACCTATGTTGAACCACACAGTTTCCTCTAAATGTGCACCAAACATGCATAGAATACTTTGATTCTCAAAAACATTAATTTTCTCCAAGAAATCCCAAACAAACATAGGAATAACCATGGGTCAAGACTAAAAAAGGTACACCTTAAAATTTAAACTCTATCACACCCAGAACTCAAGAGAAATAATGAGATTCACAAATAAACCATAATAGATGATGAAAAAGAAAAACTAGGTTTGAAATAATAACATTATAATATAAATAAATTTCTAACTAATGTAAAATTTAATTTTAAAATAAAACATTTAATACATAAAAAATTTTTGTAGAAAAATATTGTTTTCATCAATAAGTTTTATTAGTCTTATTCAACATTAATTACTAACTAAATGAGTGATAATATATTTTTATATATGTTTAAACATCATAAAATATTCATTATGTAAAATATATCAATTTAATTTAATATATTAAAAATTACACAACATTAAAAAAAATTATTTGAAATTTACTCTTCGGTAATTATCTTTGTCATTTACTATAATCTTAATAATCTTATTTTTTTGACATAAAATAAAATTTGATATATTAAAAAATAATAAAATTATAATCCAAAATAAAAAATCTATTTTGTGAGTTTTAGTTTATAAAATTGATGGAAACTATTTTCTATTATAAGTGAATAAAATAGTTTTTAGAGTAAAAAATTAATTATGTTTCTAAGACATTAAATGTGGGTCTTAAAAATAAAACATTTTATTTTTTTTAATTGATCATTTAACTAAATAAATATTTTTATTCTATTATAAAAATTTAAAATTTTTTAAGTAACACTTAATTCAAGATAAATTTATAAATGATACAGTATTAGTAAAATGTGATCTTTTTTACTATTCAATTAAAGATCAATTTTTTAAAAAAATATCAAAAATTAAGCCTAAAATAAAATTATTATTATAAATAAAAAAGAATCTATTTGGGTTATATAAAAATTCTAAAATTTGATAACAAAACTTTCAAATAAGATTATAACAAAATATAGTGAAAATGGTTTTTCATTAGAAAATAATTTTTTAAAATATTTAAATTTATTATAATTATTTCATAAAATTACTAATTAGTGTTAATATATTATTCATTATAGAAATATATTTAATATATTTAATTTTTTAAAATAAATATCATAAATATCCAATCATAGAAAAAATATATTTTTAAGAATAAAATGATCTCAATTCTTTTATCAATGCATTAGTAAATAAACATTTTTTATTTAAACATCAAAATGAGAAATTTATAATATATATATTTATATCATCCTAATTTATAGTTATATAGCCTTTTAAGATCTATGCTAAACATCTGAGCATGAGGTAAGATCTAGTGACAGTTTCTGGTGGTGATTCCACTAGCATAGATCTCGTGGTAATTTTCACGAGCTTGAACTTCTCTTGCATATGATTTCTCCCATACCCTAATTGTTGGCGTTTGAATTAGGTTTGGCATGTTAAAACCCCAATAAAGCTAATTCATTTCCATGATCAGACATATGAGCTTAATAAAGTATTATTCTTATACCCAATTCCCTTTCTTTCCTTTTTCTTCATATATTTCAAAACATGGTTACTTCTTCTTATACCAGCTAATTTAATGGCTATATTATAATGGTAAAAATTAATGCTTTTATTTTAAAGTATTATGACGTCATTTTAGTTCATTGGTTTATGTGGATTAATATATCAAACCCATTATATTTATTTAAATAAAATATATATAAAATCTAGGTTTTTGTGTATTCCTTATAAACCTCTTTCAAGAATTAAAACTAAAAGATGCAGTAAAGTAGGGCCATGATATTCTCCTAGAGATACTACCCTATAGGAGTTATTTTGTCATTGTTTACTTTATTTTATGATTCTATATTTTTAATTAATTTTTATGGGTTGAAAATTTTTATAAAATATAATAATTTATGTTCAAGATGCACTTTTTAATTAAAGAAAAAATGAAACAATTGAAATGAAACTAAAATATAGAAGCAGTATAATTAACCAAAAGAAGGAGAAGCAGTCTAAATAGTGATTCCTATGGGTAAGTCTCACTTCACTATTTTTTAACAAATTACACAACTATAATTATCTAAAATCATGAGTGAAATATAAAATATAACATCTCATTCAATTTATTAATATGAGACTACAACCAAGATCTTGGAATCAGAACTCCTTTTTAAAGGAGTAGGTCAATGCTCTCAATGATCACCAAAAATAAAGACACAGAAAACACACTTTGTACTCACAATATTCAATAAAATATTGATAAATTTAAACATCAAGGATCATCATAAAACTCCAAATTGACTTGAATTAATTATCCACATTCTGAGCCTTTCACACTCTTATTGAAAATGTGGAGAACTCAAAAGGGTGGAAAAATATTTAATCAAATGAAAGGATAAAAAACATCAAGAAATGACTGAATTTTGAGTTCCAATATTCTAAGTAGAATTAAAATCACAAAAATTAAAGTAGTGAAAACTTATAAATGTATCACTATGTGAATCAACTCTATTTGGATACTATAAATGTATCCATAAATGAGAAAAGGTACATTTTGATCTTCATCTTCATTAGATCCCAGAGTAGCAGAAGATTCTCATAAAATATCCTAGTTCTCTCGTTTCACCACTTCCCACATCTTTGAATATCTATATCTATGATGTTTTATATCTCCAAATGAATTTCTTCATTTAATAAATCTATCAATTGTATTTTATTTTACTCTACCCAATAATAACTATTACATAGAATATTCACCATGATAATCAAAATTGCACTTTAACTATAGTAAAATTATTCAACAAATCTATGCCACTTGAAAAGTGAGCAATAAAAATTTATTCTAAAATTTAGTAAAATCCATGTGTCAATGGTCAGCACTCTAAACTCTAACAATAAATTCTGACATGACCAGCTACATCTTCTTTCTAATTCAGCGTGTAATTTAAAAACCTAATCATGTTGATCATTAGTTCTTGACCAACATAATAACCCCAATAAAAATAATTCAATTCATTAGATATCCCTTATTTAGAAGAAATAAGAAGGTTTTTTTGGAGTGGTATGTTGAGTAGGTTTCCCACACACAACATTATAATGACAACTACAATGTTCAGACACTTCAACCATTCATCTTATTCTTCAATCAAGACCTGCAACACCACACATTCTAAGAAGAAAAATAGAAAATCAACTTGTAACCAATTAGTTCTTAAAAAAATCATCCAACATAATAATTCACTACCTCGGGTTTGATCATCATCTACAATGGTTGGCATATGATGGTTTTATTTTCAGGATCATCAAGCTCAAAATCATCTGATCCATTAAAAAATTTGCTCAAAGCTTCGCAAGAAAGCTCCATTGACGGCAAAGAAGTCAATATTGGAAGATTATTATCTTCAACAATGCTTCATCAATCTCATCATCAACCCTTGGACCATGGGTCTTTCTTCAATGCTGATTCTAGTGACCTTTAGCTTATCCCTTAGTAGAAAGGATAGGTGGTGTCTTCTTCAACATCAGTAACAGGTTTGGGATCTTCATCGTTTACTACTCAAATTTTTAGGTGTATTTGTGAGGTTGGAATTGGATTGGTTTGATAGATTCATCATCGATGATGGTGACTCAAGACTACCCTTAAAATGAAAACAGTGGCCTCTATCTCATCTATCACACCCTAACCTTAAATTTCTTTTATTTTGTTCTTTTACGGATTTGGATCATTTGGTTGACATTCGGGTTGAGTACCCGACTAGTTTTTTTAGTTTTTGTTTAAAAATGGAGTTTTTGGGATTGGAAGTGGTTGGTGAATGGTTGGAACATGGTTAAGGGAAACTATGAACCTTCACCTAGGTAACCATGAAACACATGGTTTGAGGTCTGGGACATGGTGCACGGCATGTGCAAGGTTGGGGAAACTATATGGAAAGTGTGTAGTGTGGATCGGAAATTGGACAGATTCATTTAGAATGGTTGGCACGTGGTTTGGGAAATTATGCATCGAAACTGTGTAGGTGCCCCTTTTTCCAGTAGGGTCCACATGGATGGTGCATGATTTGGAAAAATGTGTAATCAAACTATGTGGATTAGACATATTGTTAAAAATATGAATGTCTGGTTCTTTCCCATTTGTTATTTTAACCTTATTTTGGTTTTCATTCCCTTTATCCAGCCTAGTAAAACTAGGGGTCTCTTGGAGACCCTCCTCCCATTCCTCCTTTGAAGCTCCGTTATGGTTCTTAAGGTGAGTTCATATGATTTTTTGTCAATTTTCCCCTATTCTTCTCCTTCCCTCTTGAGTTATTTGTTTCTCTTGGTGGGTTTTCTCTTTTGTTCAAACCTTATAGGTGAGGGTTCATATGTGGTTCAATTTCTTGTTTGTTAGGGTGTCTGGATTGTCTCTGTGGATTTATTGTTCCTCCTTCGGAAGTTTAGTTGCAATATCACATCATTGAGGTATGTGGTTATATCCATTTATTTTCCAGGGAATTCCATTAACACTTGATCTTTCCTTTAATGATTTCAAAATGTTATAATATTTCTTGTGATGTGTTGGTATAAATTTATTTGGTGTTTTTATGTTGTAAAATGGGTTCGAAACTATTTCCAAGGGGTTTCTTTAATTATTACAACATTTAAATCCACACAAGGTGTTTGATGAAATGGAAATTGATCTTTTAAAGTGAAATTGGTTGTTTTGAGTGGTGTTTTCCCTTGCTTATATTTTGGTAATGAAGTTGGATTGTGATTTGGACATTGCGTATGAAATTTTGTGACTTTTGTGGTGTGATACTTATATGTATCTTGTTACGTTGGTTTAAAAACAAATTATGCATCCTTAAAGAGGTTATTTCAAAATGATTTTTATATAAGAGTGTGTTTTTAAATTTTAAGGGAATTGTGAAACATGTTTTAAAACTGTTTGGGTGTAGATGAATTTGGGAAGCGGATATGCCCATGGGAATGTTTGGTTTTCATAATGTGTTGTTTCCAAAATTATTAATTGATTTCTAAAGGGTGTTTTGTTGCTGCATGTGACTTTAAATGTTGTTTCAAATGTTTTTTCCAAATATTTTTCTAGTTTTCACTTTGTGTTGTTAATGAAAATTAATATTCATATAAAGGGATGTAAATGCCCAGTTGGTATGTGGTTATGTTTTGGGAAATGGATTGAAAACCCTGGTAGTGTGAGGCTCGATTGATATTTAATAATGATTATGAAGGAAATGGATTTTTATGCTAGTTTTTATACTTGGATTATATTTTGAGACCACTATATTTTTTGTGGGATCCTCTTTGATAGGCTCATACACAGGAACGTTGTTCATATTGAGTCCATTAGAACTTTGTATGGGATCCTATTTAATGGATTTTTCAAAATAACACTATTTTTTGTGGTCACTGCAGCATATTTTACCAAGTATTATTATCATTATTATCACGGGATTCCTGGGTGTCATCTAGAGGGTTGAGTGACGGTTTCTTGTCGGCCCCATTACATGGAATGGTACCCCCATTGACTGATAGGGCTCGGTAGGGTGTTCCACTAGTTTGGAATGTTTAGATTAGTGATTTAGTTATTGTCTATAGAGTTGCACCATATTATGGTAGGTGATTCCGATCTGATTATGTCTAGGAATCTCTCTATGGATGTTCAAAAAATTCTCATGAGTTACTATCTATATGTCCTATTTATTTCAGTTTCTTATTGGTTATTGATTTTACAAGTTATACCTATTTGTTTGGTTTCCTTTACTTTTTGCATACCCCTTTTTGGTTTTTTGGTTTTCTTTTTTATTAAGTTTTGGTTTTAAAATGGGATGTGAAAATTAAAACCTTTTTTAAAAAGGAAAGTTGTATGTGCTGATTTTAAAAAGGGAATTTTTGGAAATATGGATTTGGTTTCTTAATGTCATGACCCACTTCCCGGGCCATTAACCTTATCATCTGACCCCATGGGTCTCTTGTAATACATCGGTTGCCTTCTTAGCACACCATAGGCTATTACTCACTAGGGTCGCTTATCAGACTAATGACTGTCCCCACAGGCCAACACATGTCCTTTCCTGTGTGTTTTGTCCTCACTCACACACATCCTGGAAACTTCCCAGAAGGTCAGCCATCCTGATCACTACCTCAGGCCAAGCACGCTTAACTGTGGAGTTCTAATCAGACAGGCTCCTGAAAAGGAAGGTGCACCTTGTTGACATGGGTAGTAACATTTAGCCTTTTAAGTCTCACTTTTTCAGGGGTGTTACAATATCCACCCCTTTAAAGCACAAAGTGATAGATCATTTAAAAAATTTATGAAGCCACGTTTAGAGTCATTATGATTTTTTTTGATCGGGTGACAGCAACCTGGTTCTCTTCCGTCCAAAAACCATAAAATCATTTCTTTGATATCATAGCCTCCAACCTCATTTTTTCAGATTCAATCATCACCTTTTTCATCAGTGCATCTATCTGATCGACATGAAACTCACATGTGACCCTCACACACCTCTATTTTGGTCTTTATATTTCATAGATTCCCTAACTCTATGTTTTGTGATTTAGGTTACTAAAATATCAAAATACGACCTTGTTTAATTTTCTCATGTTATCACATCGCATTTGTAGCTAACAAGGAAGTAAGTGTCAAATCCCTATGATAATTTATGGGGTAAATGGTTTGTATTCCAATTACACACTATGTATTCACTATAAGAACATGTTTCATGAATTTAATTAAATTTATAGTTTTTATTATATGAATTCCTCATTCTTAGAACAAATAGATTCTTTATTTCATGTAAGGCGAGCCCATGTGAGGTTGAAAATCATGAATAACTTTTTACACATCATGCAAACCCTAAAACCTTGTTCCATAAGGCTGGTAAATAGGGTGGATATTGTGAAACTACCTATAATTCCCCCAAATGACATGCCATTATTTTTTCTCATCTTGGGGATACAAATCTATGTACAAGGACTGCACTTCTTAGGTATAACTCATGTGTCAATGTTACCTTTCCCAAAAATTAAAACCACTAGATGTTTTCTTCAAGATTTATTTACTTATTTATGGCCTATTTATTATCATGTGAGGGTGAACAAACATAATATATCAACTACCAATTTAAATAAAAAATTAAACAGAAATGAAAAAATATTAACAAATTCATAATTTGATCCAAAAATAAAAAATTAATTATAAATTAAAATATGAATCTTAAAATACCACTTGTATGTTATGGGTTATAGAGAAAAAACCTCATCCTCATGACAACAATGGAAGTTTTTTAGTTTCATTATATTTCATAATATTATACAGTAAATAGAAACCTCAAATCATTGAGATATTGTATTTACCATATGATTTATATTTAATTTATATAAATAATAATTCTTAATAATTATATTTTTTCCTTTGTTTTGGATTTATATAATGATTTTGGTCAAACTATTGTTGACTTAAAGGATCCATGGGATGTATCTATGTTGCATTAATAAAAAATGAACTCCATTAACCTCCAAACATCATCATATAATAATCTAGTGCTAGAATGAATTATTCTAATATATTATATAATTAACAATAGAATGAAATTAAATCTATTATGTGGATTGATTAACTCAATAGAATTATCTCATTTTCTAGAATAGTAATAGGAGTAATGATGATATTTTTTCTCCCTAAAGTTCTAGATAAAAGTATATTTATATGATTGGGAGAATTCTATGAAGATGATTTTTTTCACAATAGTATTCTTACAATAAAATGATGTAACCCTAGTACATTATTCATATACCACATATCATAGAAATATGTTAAATTATAGTGTGACATAAAATGTGAGTGAATTATTATATGAATTCAAGGGCTTTAATCTTATGTATTTATTTTTCCATGACTTGAATTAGCATGAAAAATTTGTGATGGGTTAATAATACATCACACTAGTGGATGGTTATTTATTTCTACATAGTGGTTTTCTATCTTATTTATCAAAAACAATATAATTATAATTTTCAAATACGCATATATTTGTTTTATATTTCAAAATTTTATTACTTTAAAATTATGGAATATTTCATATAAATTTAAAACTGGCTTATCTAACTATATATTCTTTTTAGAATTATTTCAATGCATATATTTTTATGATTTATATTTTATATTTAAACTTATCTTCCATTATAGGATATAATTTATAATTATATTTTTAAAATTTGAATAAATTTGTTTTATATTTTAAAATTGTGTTACTTTCAAATTATGAAATATTTCATATAAATATAATATTGTATTATCTTAACAAGATATATAATTTTGATATTTATTATAGGTAATAATGAGTCGATGTTGTATTACAGCACATAGAATGAGTGATGAATATGAGGAATGTGTTGATGCTTTTTTGGAATTTTCTAAACAAAATTTTCCAAAAAATGACATGTTTTTCTATCCATGCATGACATGTTTAAATATGAAGAAGTTAAAAATTATAGAGATCAAATATCATTTAATTTTTCATAGTTTTAATCCGAGTTACAGCCCTTGGATTTGGCACAGTGAAAATAGGTAGAATTTCATATCCACTGATGATAGTTCTTTGCAAGATGGTAACTCTGATGAAATTGAAGAAATGATTCATGATATTGAAGTATAGGAAATTGAGAAAGAACCTAAAATTTAGGATCTATATGGTGATTATAAAAACCACTATATCTTGGTTTTATGTATTTTATGATTTTATTGTTAGTGTTAAGATAGATTAACCTGAAGTAAAAACATTGTTGGAGTGACAAAAGTTTTACTGATTTGCTACAATTGTTGAAATAAATTCTTCTTAAAGACAATGATCTTCCTTATTCACATTATAAAGAGAATAAAATGATATTCCCAATGGTATTAGATTACAAAAAAAATCCATGCATGTCAAAATTACAGTGTGATATATAAGAAGGAATACGAATTTCTGTTAGAGTGTCCTAATTGTGGGACATCACAGTATAAGTTGAAAGAAAAATCATATGGTGGTTTAGAGGTAACATAGACCCATAAAAAGGAATTTTGGTATCTTCCAATAATTCCTCATTTGAAACGTTTATTTTATAGTTCACACGATGCATAAATTTTAAGATGTCATGCTGATGAGAAGATATATGATGTGAAAATATGTTATCTAACTAGTTGTCCACAGTGGAAGTAAATTGTTCACCAGTTTTATACATACAGAAATGAAGTTAGAAATCTCAGACTTGGACTATACATGGATGGAATGAATCCATATATAAGCCTTAGTATCACACATAGTTCATGGACTGCTTTATTGGTAATTTAAAACATATCTCTTAAATTTTATATGAAGCGAAAATATGTCAAGTTCAGTTTAATGATATTTGGACCAAAACAACCAGAAAATGAAATTTATTTCTTCATTTCACCATTAATTGATGATTTAAAACTCTTATGGGAGGATGTTATTATGGTTTATGATTCTAATAAAATGTAATACTTTAAACTGCATGCAATGATTATGTTTAGAAAAAAAACTTCCTAGTGTATACATATTTGTCTGGATACAGTGTCAAGGGGCATAAAGCATGTCCAATTCTCCAATAATAGATTTCATATTATCAATTTCATCTTGGAAGAAAAACTATATACATGGTTCGTCAAAAAATTTTGTCTATATATCACTCTTAAATAAGATAAAAATAATAATTCAATTGCTCACAATAATTTTATATTGATCCAAAACTTTTATCCATTGATAAGTATTTTTAGATGGTACAAAAACTTGATGTGACATTTAGATAGACACATAAATTTGGTAAATATATACTAATTTTTAAGAAATGGTCAATATTTTTTGAGATACCATATTGAAGATATCATTAAGTGAAACATAAAATTGATGTCATGAACATGGACAAGAATATATGTGACACTTGATTGGAACATTTTTTTAAAGGAAAGGATAAATATGTGTTGAATGAAATATTATACTAATTGTAAATGGGAATAAATTTTTAGTTAGCTCCAAAACATAATGGAAGGTGAACATTTCTTCCCCATCTTTTCATAAATTATCCGAGAGGGAGAAAATTATCATTTTTTCAGTGTATTATTAATATCAATGTGTCATTGGGTTAAAATGTTAAAAAACATATCTTTGAAGGTTTTTAATTATACAGGTATGAAATCTCTTGATTATCACATCATGATGCAATAACTTCTACAGACATCATTTTATGGAATATTTCTCATCTGTGTCAGAAATATTATCATGAAGGTCCATTATTTTTTCAATTCAATGTTTAATAAGGTGGTTGATTTGTATGCTTTGTACATTTTGTAAAATGAATCAATTTCTATACTTTTTCAATTGGAAATATATTTACATCCATATTTTTTTATAAAATGTTTCATTTAATGGTTTGTTCGGTTCGATAAATAAAGCTTTGTGGACTTGAATTTATAAATTGGATGTATCCTTTTGAAAGGTATATAAATATACTAAAGGGATATGTTAAGAATCCATAATGACATAAGGCCTACATTATTGAAATTAATATTTTTGAGGAGGCTATATATTTTTATACGAGCTACTTGTCTGCAGTGGAGCACATTAGTTTTCCTACATCTCTCTATAAATGAGTTAATTGTGGGAGAAAGGGGATTCATGGCTTGAAAGTCACATATTTTTTAGGTGAAAAGATAAAGAATTCATATTTATACATCATGAATAATATATATGATGATCAAACATATAAAAAATTTCATATTAATGTGTTTAAACAATATCATCCAAGGAAGAAAGAAATGTGAATTTTGATTGAGCATAATAAAAAAAATACATGGTTTAAAAATAATGTGGTTTGTAGATTAGATGCATCATGAACATTAATATGGTTATTAGGTGGTTCAGGTTTAAATTTGATAACTTGGTTTGTGTATGATATTAATGTCTATACATTTCATACAAAAGATCAGGACAAAAGAAGTGTAGCTTAAAATAGTGGTGTATTGGTGTTCACAGAAGTAATGAATTTTTTGAGTTCTAAAGACAAAAAAAACAATTTAGGCATAAAGTGCATATTATGGATTCATTGATGAAATATGGTAGGTTGATTAGAATAATTTTAAAGTTCCATTGTTTAACTGAAACTAGTTTATCGGTAAAAATAGTTCTAGATATAATGAATTTAGAATAACACTTGTTAATCTGAATGTATTGGAAGTACAGTTGATTTATTTATAACAGAAACACATGAAAAACAAATTTCTTAGGTTCTTGATCAATCGGATATGTTGTGGTCTATTTTTTTACAAGGAAAAAACCAATATATTGGTGATGATCAACTTAATGAAGATGCTTCTTTTTGTAATATCCCTACTTCCATGGAAGGATTAACATATAATAATGATGAGCACATTGTAAACATGGTTTTTCCATAAGGAATGATCAAGATTAAGAAATTTGGGAAAAAAATCCTTTAGTACAATCCTAATATTATAAGTAAAATGTGTTTATTTCTTTTTTTCTTTTATTAATTTCATAAAATGTTAGATATGTAAATTTTTTCTTTATTAAAACTAATAAGTAAAAATGTATTTTTTATATTAGTTTAGTTGTGTTTAGTTTACAATTTTTACCATTACGTAACTTATATATATATATATATATATATTTTGAAATAATATTATTTTAAATCTAATATGTTAAATAAAAACAAAAAAAAATTATAATAGTATATTAAAAAAATATTTTTTTGTAAAAAATGATTTATTAGGTTGGACCATTTTTAATATTACTACACTGATTTTGGATTTGTTTTCATTTATTTACCTGACATTTCATATATCATTATTATTTCTAGGATTTTAGTTAAAAATAACAAATATGAATAATAATGTGTTAAGTTTTAGTTTAATTTTGTGTTTCATAATTATTTATTTTTTATTTACATTAGTATTGTAATAGTTGAATTTTTATATTTGTGTACTAATTGTTTGTTTATTTGATTTGAATGATAATTACAGATCAATCAAATGATCATACACATAATTTTAGAGATGAGCATCCTGATCATACCTCTAGGGAGGAATGTTCAAATGATCCTCTTAATGATCCCTAAACTTCTTTACAAAAGTCATATACTCCCATAGAGGCAAAGAAGAGTTTGAGGGTTGGTAAACATTACTGCACACATTTTCCAAAATTATCAATTTCTTATAACTAGGACTAGAGGATGGTGGTAGACTTGGATGATAATGATATTACAAGAGGTCCAATGAAAAAAAAATCAAGAGTTGTGTATCAGTTCAGGGTTAAAGAAAATTCATTGTTTTTTTAATGATTGGAGAAGTGTTGACAAAGCAATGTTATCTCAATTGTGGGAGACCTTTTTCATATGATATTTTGTAATTGTTTTACTAATCTTGAAATATTTATAGTAATATATGTTTTCCTCCTTATTATCAGATGATATTTGATATACCTGACACTAGAGGAGTCAGGAGGAAATGTTTATCAATGGCTGGTATGAGATGGAGGGTTTTAAATTCAACGCTCACATATGATTTCATTTTTGGGAATAGGAAACATCACAATACCTATGATATATATCCTTTTATAGATAAAGAAACATGGAAACAATTTGTTGAAATTAGAAGATAAGAAACCTTTTTGGTAAGTGCAATGTAAAATTTTTGAAGGTTTTTTATATTATAATGATCTTATTAATGATTTATTATTCTTAATTTACAGGAATCAAGGAGATCTCAACAACATATCCAATCTAGAAATGTATACCCTCATAAATTATCTTGGGAGGGTATACTTTATTGTAAAAGAAAATGATAGATTAAAATTTACAAAAACTAAGAGCTGAGTCTTCAATATTTTAAGAGGTTTCCCTTCTATCCCTCCTGGCTAGAGATGAAAATTAGAAGAGGGATCAGATGAGAAAAAAGGGGAAATATCTTAAGAAATAATTGAGGGTTATATTTGAGAGGATTGTATGATGTTTATTTTATTGATTTATTTAAGTTAATTTAATTATTTATATATTTTTAATCACTACAGAATTTTTCAAATAATTCATACAAGATTCTCTTGAGGAGTATAGAACACCAGGGGTATTTATAGATGAGGGGAGGATGGGTATTTTATCTATAGCATTGGAAAATCTTGAACACCCAGGTAGTGTTCGAGGATACTGAGTGGGTGTATTGGTGATAAAAGTGTTACCACATTCTTTAGATTCTACATTGGATGATATTTATAAAAAAATAGGATATTTGGAGGCTGAAGTTTAGAATATCAATGTGACGATGGAAGAAAAGATCAGAGTTTCGGTACAGCACATGTTTTTAGACATGAAGAGTCAATTTCAAACTCTATCTCCCACTCCTCCACCTCCACCAGTAGTTACCACTCCTCCACCTCCGCCTGAAGACCCCATTTTTTATCCTAATCCTACACCCACTCCTCCACCTTCGCTTATAACCCCATTTTTTATCCTACTCTTACACCCCCCTCCTTCAAAACTTTTTATTTACTATGAGTTATATGTTTATGATTCGTATCATATTGGTGCATATAGGATGATATGTTATATTGGAAATACTATTCATCATCAATAGTTAGAGATAGAGCATCATAGCGCCACTATACAATATATTATAGATATATAATCTAGAGTGAAACTATCTACAAGTGAAGTGGTGATAGTTGGACAAAGTATCATCCACTTTTTAGTTTGTCCATATAGACTTTTGTGATATATTACCTTAGAGGTGTGTGTATATTTTATATTTTATTTCATTTTTGGGTTAAATTTGTTTCAACATCTAAAAGATAATATATTTATCTATTTTGTTTATAGGAATACTTTAAAGGTAAATAAATACTGTATAGACAACAATAAAGACAAAGGGCTATGACTTCAAATACAGATTCTAGTTGTCTTGACAGATTGTCAAGATATTCAAATTTGTTGGTGTGTGTTTATACAATTACAATGGAATCTAATGTATGTGGTCATGCAATAACTATGGTGATTTTGAACAATGATATCATGGAGCTTATAATTGGAGATAAGTATTGCATCAATGTGATGAAAGTTTTTTCCAAGTAAATATTAACATAAATCTTTCCATGTGTTAATTTTATTGAAAATTTATACTTATATATATTTTATATTAGGTGTCTTTATAAAATGTGTGAGGAGAATGAAAAGAGAGTTGTATATGGATTGATGGACCCAGAGTTAATTTCACATGAAGCGTTAACATTGACTAAAGAATAAAGAACAATTTATATTGCTGGAAGATTTGAACAGAATATAATTACATAGTGTTGGATGTTTCCTTATGTTGATAGGTATGAAACATATATATCACAATGTTTTTTATCTTTTAACATAATAAACACTAACATTAAAATTCAAATTATATCAGTGACCATTGGATGTTAGGTGTTTTTTGTCTAAGGAATAAGACACTTTATTAGATATGCTCTATACATGGAGATGTGCAAGGAAATTTTAAAAACATTTTGGAACTATAGGTTTTAATTTCTTAATAATTTTTTATATTATAATGAATTTTAAATTTATTTCATTAATATTATTTTATAATACGGTATGGGATTTATTTTGAAAATACACCCAAAAAAGAACACTAAGATCAAATTTGTAAAATTAAATGTGAATTTCCATTTATAATTATTAAATTTTGGATATATTACATAAAAACGATATTTTGAATTGAGAAACTCATTTAAACAAAATTTTCATAAAAAACAAGGTGTGAAAGAATGCAGATATTATGTGTTAATATTTATGTATAAAATAATTACAACTATAACAGTTAGAAAGTTCAACCGAGTTATATTTCCTTATAAACTATTTCTAAATATATAATTTGTTTTATTCATTATACATGTTAAATACTTTCCATTTAATTCATATCTTTTTGATGACTCTCGGCCTTATGGTGTAGAATATATCAAACAATTACAAGTAGAATGGGAAAATCATTTTATAGGTTTTGTTGGATTTTATTTTTTTTAGTGAACATTGTAATTTTCAATTTTTTAATTGTAAATGTGTATTTTCTAGTTGTTATGTTTGGATTTAGGTTTGTTTTTAGTTAATATTTTAATTTTAAATATTGAAATTTTGAATATGTATTTTCTAGTTTTTTTTCTACTTGTTTTTGTTTCTTCCTGTTTTTATATTTTTTTGGTTTGGTCAGTAGTTGAGAGGAAGGGAAAAATGAAATATTTAAATAAAATTATTTTTTTTATTTTATAATTGATGTAAACAATTATCTTGTTATTGTTTTCCAGGTCGGTTTTTTATATAACCGACATGGTATATTTTTTTTACATCAGTAATTTTATAACCAAATAAAAAAACTCTATCATCCTAAAGCCTTATCACATTATTTTTTATATAAATTATTTGGTATAAGGTTTTTTACATTGGTTATAAAATAGCCGACTTAAAAAACCTTCATCCTGAAGCCTTTCCTGTCGGTTTTTATATAACCGGTGTGGAAAATGTATGTTATGTCAATTATTAAATAAATAATGTAATAAATTCTTAGGAATGAATGGTTTCCATGTTTGTTCCAATATATCCAATGTGGTATATCATTTTTTACATCGGTTATTTAATAACTAATATAAAAAACCAGTCCCATTATACATTTACAATATCTATTTTTTAAACCAAAATAAAAAATATATATTTACAAAATCTCCTTTAATAATGATTTATAATAACTGACATAAAAAAGAAAAACAACAACAATAAAAATCCTACTTAAGGTCAGTAGTTAGTGAAGTATTATGTTGGTCATTTCAAGGAGTTTGTTTCTTCATCTTCGGAGATGGTATCATAGGATATTTTTGAATCTCCTACTTTTTTATGGGGTCTTCATCTAGATATCATGGAGTGATTCCTTTTGACCAATGAATTAGAGTTTGAAAAGTTTTTGAATAACAAATTCTTAACTAAGATGGAATTTGGGGTGTATTTGGGCGTAGGTAGTTCCTATGAATATTCTTCATCTGGTGAGTGGTGTGTTCTAGAGGAACTTGTTCTTGAGAAGCCACTTTCATTAGTTTTGAATTCCAGTTCATTAGATCATTCAATAATTTGTTTTAATTATGTTCAATTTGGGCATTGGATGTTTTATTATTGCAATCCTCCAAATATGTGTCTTTATTATGTATGTTTAGTTCATATAGATAAGATTTTTAAGAAGCACATCATGAAGAAGAAGTCTTGATCGTAGGATGTCAACTCATGGCTACAAGGCATTGAATGCTTCATTTATCAAGTCTCCATCCATAGGCCTTGGAGTGAAGCTCGTGTGCAGTTAGAAATTATCGACTGAGCGAGGAACCTTGGCCTCGCTCTTTTCTCTTATATCGGGGTGGAAACATTTTATGTTTCCTTGATTTAGTTTTTCTGATGTTTTAATTTTATCTTTTCATTTTAAAAGTGTGGTGGATGTGTTCTTTCATAATCTGAATGGTTATGTTTATCTGAATTTGGTTCTTAAATTTATTTTTTCTTCTTGGGTGTGTTTATACCTTATGTGGGTTAGTTTTTATTTTAATTTGTGTTTGTTTTGAAATGTTGAACCTTAAAGTGTTGATAAATTGTGGTTTTGGTTCACTATTCAGTTTGGATATCTTCAATGGGTTTCCCCTTGTGATGGGGTTTTTGTCTTATATGGAGAATTTTAAGTTCTGATGGCATTATTAGTTTGCTTGTGCGGGGAATTTGGATTGATCTATGTTGGTAGTTACAATGTTGGTCGGCCCGAGGAATATCGTCGTAATTTTTCCACATTGTTCACCCAAAGGTGGTGTCATTTTGGTTTCAATGTTGGTCGTGTTAGTCATGTTATTGTAGTGGGGAGAACCCTTTTGTGTTCTCATATTATTATTTTTGATGTTTTTTCCTCTCGAACTGGTCAGGTGTGACTTGTGGAGAAAAAGGTCACCCCAAGGTTCACAGTTTTCTTGTCTTATTTCGGATTTGGGACTCAGTTTATTTATCTTTTTGTTGTGTGAATTTTTGTGGGAAGAAAGTGTTTTTGGTGGGAAGAATTTTCACACCTAGACCTTGGAATTATTTTATTTTTTTATTTTCTTGGATTTAGATCCTTTGGTTGAGGTTATGGTGGATTCCCAGTTTAAATTTTTTATCTTCCTTTGAAAAATTTAGTTTTTGTACTTTGTAGTAGGTGGATCACGGTTGGTGTTTGTTTGGGGGAAATTTTCCTCCCTCACCCATGTAACTGTGTGACATATGGTTTGAGGTTTGGGACATGGTGCACAGCCTTTGCAAAGTTAGGAAACCGTGTAGCAACCATGTGGATTGGTTCTGTAACCAAAAAGAGGTATTTATCATGTTTAGAGTATAGTTTGGGAAACCATATGGAAAAATTGTATAGGGTTCCCCTTTTTCTAGTAGGGTGAGAAAGGTTGGAACATGATTTTAAAAATCATGGATCTTACCCAGATCTTTACGAATGTGAAATTCCAATCTTTCCCATTTGTTGTTTTAACCCTATTTTGGTTTTTCCTACCCTTCTCTAACCTCGACGCACCAGGGGGCTCTAGTAGACCCTCCTCTCGTTCCTCCTTTAATGATCCTTGAAGGTTATTAATGTGAGTTCTTGTGATTTGTGATCAATTTTCTCCCCTTATTATTCTTCCCTTTGAATTTCTTGGTTTCTCTTGGTGAGGTTTCACATTTGACCAAACCCTATAGGTGAGGGTTTATGTGTGGTTTGATTTTTTGGATGTTAGGGTGTGTGGAATGTCTCTAAGGCTTTATTTTCTCTCCTCCCAAATTTTAGTTGCATTCTCACATTATTGAGTTATGTTTTTTCATCCATTTCCTTTCTGAAATATTATATTCATACTTAATCTTTCCTTTAATTTTTTCAAAATGTTATAATCTTGCTTGAAATGTGTTGGAATAAATTTATTTGGTTTTTTTATGATGAAAAATGGTTTTGAAACAGTTTCTAAGGGGTTTCTTTAATTATACCTATATTTAAATGAACATAATATGTTTGGTGAAATTATAATTGAAATTTTAAAGTGAAATTGTGTGTTTTGGGTGGTGTTTTCCCTTGGTTATATTTTAGTAATGTGTTCGAATTGTGAGTTAGAACATTTTGAATTAAATTTTGTGACTTGTGTGGTTTGATAATTATATTTTTCTTATTTCATTAGTTTAAAAATAAATGATGCATCCTTAAATAGGTGCTTTTAAAATATTTTTTAAGTGTGAGTGTGTTTGTAAATTTTAAGGGAATTGTAAAGCATATTTTGAAATGGTTTGGGTGTGTGTGAATTTGGGAAAGGGATTTGCCCATGAGAACATTTAGTTTTCATAATGTGTTACTTCAAAAATGGTTAATTGATTTCTAAAGGGTTCTTTGGGGATTCATGTGAATTTAAATATGGTTTCAAATGTGTTTTCCAAATCTCTTCCTGATTGGAAATTTATATTTCTAATGAAAAATTATCTTGATGTGAAGTGATGTGAATGCTCAGTTAGCATGTTGTGATGTTTTGGGAAATGGATTGAATGATCGGATAGTGTGAGGACCATTTGGTATTTAATAATGCTTGTAAAATAAATGGATTTTTTTGATAGCTGTGATACTAGGATTATATTTCAAGACCACTATAATTTTGGTGAGATCCTCTCTAGTGGATCATGTATGAGAAATTTTTTGGAATTGAGTCGATTAGAAATTTGGATAGGATCCTCTCTAATGGATCATTCATGAGAACATTGTTGGTTATGGTTGCTACAACATGTTTCACCAAGTATTATTATCATTATTACAATGGGATTCTTGGGAGTCATATAGAGGGTCGAGTGATAGTTGCTTGTCGACCCCGATTAGATAGGTTGGTACCCCCCTTGACTTAATAGGGCTCGATAGTATGTGTCACTGGATTAGTTGGTTTAGAGCAGCCAATTGTTTATTGACTGTGGAACTACACCATATGTATGCATGTGAGTATGATATGAGTATGTACTGGGCTCACTCTAGGGATGTTCAGGAAATTCTTGTGAGTTACTATCTATATGTCATGTTTATTTCTATTTCTTGTTGGATATTAGTTTTACTAGTTGTTCCAATTTGTTTGGTTTCCATTACTTTCTACACATCCCCCTTTTTTTATCTTGTTTTCTTTTATATTTGGTTTTGTTTTTAAATGGGATTTGGAAAGTTAACCCATTTTTAAAAAGGAAAGATGTGTGTGTTGATTTCAAAATGGGAATTTCTAGAAAGTTTTTTTTGGTTTATTAAAATTATTGAAATATTTTTTTATATTTTAATTTCAAATTAGTGTTTTTGGATTGAACCGAGAAAGGAAATTTATGGACTCTATGGTTATTACCTACTGAGATGTTTAATCTCACACCCTACTTATTCCACTTGACATCAATAGACCTGAGCTATTTTGTAGGTTAGGGTTTCTGGTTTGAGTACTCGCTTTCGGAGATGGTTGGTCTTATGGTTGGTGGTGACCAAGGGGTCAGATGGAGATCATGTAACATGGTTCATTCTCAGTGTTGTATTCAGTTTTTGTTATTCATCAATCATTGTACCTAGATTAGTTTTGTATTTTTTTTATCTCTCAGTTAATGTTAGTTATGTTGTGTGTTATGTGTAGTTATCGATCCTAGATTTTTTGGGCTAAATTGCTCCCATTATGATAACTTTGATTACAGGAACAATATTCCATCCCGTAGGGATCAGGAATTCCCTTATGTCTATGTCTTGAACTGGATCATATGTTGGGTTGGATGAAATTATGGCATGGTTCGTGACATCATCAGTGGTGGTGAGAGATAGAATAAGTGGTGGTGTTAGTGCATCCTCTTTATAGATCAGGTTTATCATCCACCAATGGGTGATCCTCAATGTACATAAATAGAGAAGAGGTCACGAACTTGGGAGAAACGCTTATTTGGTGTTGGTTCGTCTCCTTGACATCAACTATGATAAAGATGGAAATCGCCCTTAAAGTTTGACCAAGCTTCATCAATGGTGGTTCTAAAATGGGATCTTTAGTTGCATATGAGATTCATCGGGAATAAATCGTGTCAAACCCCCATCATCAGCAGCTCTGAATCATGTCGTGTTAGTTTGATCGACTTTGGTTTCACTTATAAAAGGTTGGTGAGTTTTACTTAAAACTCATGGTCTGTGTAACATTATTATCTTATGCGTAAGTGATTTTACCATACTAGGGAAGAAAACATTGTCTTACTATAGAGTATCTGAAATATGTTATGGGAAATATAACTTAATCTTTTAACTGACACAATACGGCTCTAATTATTATACATTTTCAGTAGAATTAATTTCTAGGAAACCAATATATCATACTCACGACCCAAAATACTCTAACGGGGTTATCAATAGCAGAACTAATGTTACATAGGCTATATTTAAATTTTGATGCCCATAATTTGATATCAAAATATCTTATATAATCTTGATAGACCAAAAATATTCTATGTGGATCTAATTCCAAAAAATGATGAATAAAAGTAAAATATAAAACAAAAATAATTTATTTGTTAACAAAAATAATAAAAAAAATAAAATTAATTCATCACAATGATTAAATTTTAAAACATAACATGAATATTTAAAAACAAACTTAATAATGAACTAAAAATAATTTAAGGAAGAACACACTCACTTTTAAAACATAAAATTTAAAAAATTTAACAGAAAAATCAATAATTTACTAGTTGATGATAAATAAATATTAACACTACAATTAACCACTAACATAGATAACAAATATAATTATGTAAATAAAAAACTATAAATACTATTTGATTAAAAGAATAAAATATTAAAAAATAAAAACAAATTGAAAAGAATAATAATTTATTGATTCATTGTCTAAATAAAGATATAAAAAATTATAAGACTTAAATAACAATTCCCAATCACTAATTGTTAAATTATAAAAATAAAATAAATTAAAAAAATACAATTAATTAAATAATTAAAAAAATAAGAAAATATACATTCTAAATAAAAATGATACTAAATTAGACAAAAACATCTAATTTGTAATTTTTTAAAAATTTATCTTTAAAATTAATATATTAAATGAAAAGATAAAAAATTAAAATTAAACATAAAAAACATAAATTGAACATATAATTAAGTAATTTATTATTTTAATAATGATTTGACAATAATTATAAATTAATAAATTGAAACATTATTTTAAGAAATAAAATTAAATTAAATTACATATATTATGAGGCAAATTAGTATCAAAATAAAGCCACATCAAATTCCATAACACTATAATTTTTCTTTTTCTGAAGAAAATAATTAATCAAATTCAATGGATTGAAATAAATATTAAGTTTAAAATTCTGTTTTGCCACAAAAAAAATTGGTTTCCAAAATGATTTTATTCATTAGATTTTATGAAGAAGTGAAAATGTTTACTCTCATGAAATTAAGTACTCTTAATGAAAAACTGATTCCTATTTTACAAAAAACAAATTGTACCTAAAAATATGAATTCAGAGTAAAACCATTTCGATTTTCATTCAATTTAATGTTCAAACTTAATTGTACCTCCAGGGGAACCAAATCACATAAATTAGAAAAGAAATAATTTATAAACTATATTTGTTTGAGTGAAATTAATATCCTAAAAGGATTATAAATAACTCATCCAACAGTTAAAAGAATGAAATATTGAGTTCAACCTGGATTAAGATTTTTATTTCATAATTCATTTTAATGAATATATAATTAGTTTGAATCCAAAATTAAAAATTAAATGGCAATGATAATTATATAACAATCAAAAAAATCTTTTACCAAATTATACTTATTTTCAAGAGGAAAATTAAAATTTTATTACCCAACTAAATCCAAATGGTATTAGAGAATTAACCTCCTAAAATTAGATACACAATATTAAATCTTTAGAAAAATTTAAAATCATTGAAAAAGATTTATTGAAACTTGAAAAATAATCAAATTTGAAAATATTTATGGGTTTTTTGAGGGTTTACATCATGGTAGAATTCAGCACAGTGAAATACCCTTCCCCCACACTAAATCTCAACATTGTCCCCAATGTTTAATTTACTTTGGAGGAACATTTTTAATCAGTTATTAATATTCAAGACATATTTGATAATTCAGAAGATAAAAAACATGTTCAAAAGTGCTACAATAAAACCCCAATATAGTTTTTTCAAAAAAAATACCAACAATTAACAGCATGCTCGGAAATTTACTTTCTAGTGCCCAATTCAAAAATTTAGCTCAAGAAGATAATATGTATACTAGTTCATGTTCAAATAAAATTGTAGAAAAATATCCAATAAGAATAATATTATTCAGCACTAATAAAAAAATAAAAAATAATTCATTTAATGGAATCAACCTGCATGTTAAGTCACAAAATTCAACACATAATAATTCTCCCTTTTCAATGATTTATATTTCTCTAAATAAGTTCCAAAGAAGCAGAAAATAGATAAAATAGAAAACTGGAAAAAAATCAGAATTTAAAAAAAAAATCTCCCTTGAAATAGAAGCTTTATTTCTCTTTAAATCCATTAAAATGGTCCTTGTTCTTTACATTTATACAATTCCCCTATTCATCTTGAAAACTTTTATGTAAATATATTAACATTAAATTTAAGACTTTTTTTCTCAAGTAAAATGAATTAAGTGTTTTCAATGTGAGGGGCCAAATCAAGTTGATTTAGCTTGTAGCTTATATTGATCATTGAAAATTGTAAAACATCTACTCTGATAATAATATTAAGTGAAGAGGAACCCTAATTGTATATACATGGTGAAAAAAACATTTTATCATTAATTTCACTTTATTACATTAAAATAAAAAATTTGAAACAAAAAATAAAAAATATAACACCACTAAAGGATACTATGTTCCCCCAAAATTATTCCAAATGAAGTGTAAGGGAGGAAACAACCGGATTATTCAATAGTATATAACTTCCAAAAAAAGTATCTCCTCCCTCGAAGGTTCCTTATAACCTTGTCTAAAATATTTAAGCCAATTTCCATTCATATTAAATGAAACATCCTTCCTTGGAAATTGTATATATACAAAACCAAAAGTTAAAACATGAGTCACAAAACAAATTCCATTCCATTCGGAATGAAATTTACCTATAAAAAACTTCATCTTGGAGTTGTGTAGTAGCACCTTATCTCCAATTTAAAACTATTTATTCAAGAATATATTTACATTTATATCCTTGTTTTTCTCTTTAAAAATATTTTCATTTTTATAATAATTGTTTCTTATCTCCTCTAAATATTACAAATACAACTTTCTATCTTTCCCATCCTCAAATAGATTCAAATTAAAAGATTTGATAGCCCAGAAATAATTATTCTCAAATTATATAGGAAAACTAAAATCTCTTCCAAAAACTATCCTATTAGGTGTTATCCATGTTGGAGTCTTATAGGTTGTTTTATATGCCCAAATAGCATCCTCAAGACTTAAGATCCAATATTACTTGTTTGGTTGAACAGTTTTCTCAAGAATATATTTAATCCCTCTGTTTGAAACTTCATCCATTACATTATTTTGGTGTTAATAGGTAGTAGACACTTTATGACTTACCACAAATATTTTCATAAAAGCCTCCAAGGTTCCAATACATGAATGAGTGCCTTGGTCTATGAGATAAATATTGGCATCCCAAATCTACAAAATATATTTCTCTTGTAAGATTAAAACACCACCCTAGATTTATTTGTTCTATTTGAAATATCTTAAATACATTTTGACACATATTCAACCACAAGTAGTAAATACAAGTATCCAAAATAATTTTTTAAAGGACCCACAAAATTTAATATCCAAACATCAGATACATCACAAAACACCAAAGGTTATATTGTAATCTCATGTATTAGAGAAATATTTCCTTAGAATTATCAAGTTGTAAAACTCTTAAAAAACTCAACAAAATATTTGAAAATGATGGGAAAAAATAAACGTGATCTAACAGCTTCAAAGAAGTCCCCTATGGCCCAACGCAACCACCAAAACTCAAACTATAGTAGAATTTCATAACCGAATAAATTTTAAAATTCAATATACATCTCATGAAAATTTGATCACTTCCAAAATTCCATAAGTAAAGATCATCCAAGACATTTTTCCATAAATATAAAATTATCTTAGCAACCTATTTCTTATAACACTATTGTAGAACAATTTCAATGTATATGTAATTCACAATGTCTAAAAAACATGCCCTTTTGTCAATAGTAGTAGAATATAAATTCTCCCTTGTAAAAATATTTTTAATAGGTTCAACAAAATATTTATATTGAAAAACTTTAGTAGGTATCATATTCAAACTATCATCCATAATGTTCTCAACTACATTCCTATATTGGATCTCTATATCAAATTTCTGAAGAGAGAAAATCCATCTAACTAGCCTCAGTTTTCATTCTGTTTTTCCTTGAGATATCGAATATCAAAATGATTAGTGAAAAACACAACTTTATATACAAAAATAAAACTTCTAAAATTATCAAGGGAAAATAAAACAACTAATAATTTCTTTTCCATTGTATAATAATTGGATTAAGAAACATCTAGATTCCTAGAAGCATAATCTATGACATATGATTTCCTCTCCACTCTGTATCGCATAATATCCCCTAGAGATAATTTTGAAGCATCAATCATCAACCCAAAAGGAAAACTCTAATTGGGTGGTTGAACTATTTGTGGAGACACTATCTTCTATTTGAGTTCATTAAATCCTTCCTTACACTTTTAATCAAAAAAGAGTGGTATTTATTTCCATAAAAATCTTGTAAAAGGAAAAAACGTTTGATGAAATCCATTGTGAATATTCTATAAAACTCAGCTTGGACAAGAGAAGATCTAATAACTTTCACAGTATTAGGAAAATGAAGTGAATATATGATGTCATACTTGGAATAATCCACCAAACTTTTGTACTTATATACTTTATGACCTATCAAAATTTCACTTTCAATTGTAAAATGACGTTTATCAATGTTTAGAACATGGTTCTTCTCAATGAACACTCTAATAATGCCCTCTATACTACTAAAATATCACTACAAATATGGACTATAAACTGTAAATTCATCCATAAACACTTCCATAAATTCCTCGAGAAATTCACAAAAAATGATAAGCATCCATTTTTAGAAGGTGGAAGGATCATTACATAATCTGAATGTAATTATTTGATAGGAAAAGGTACCAAAAGGACACATGAAAGTTGTTTTTCACTGGTCCTCTAGAGTTAAGTGAATCAATAAGTATCTATAAAAAACATCTTGGAAGGAATTATGAGATCTAACAGCTAACCTTTCAAGTATTTGACCAATAAAATGAAAAGAAAAGGTATCCTTCCAAGTCACTTAGTTCAGCCTCCTATAATCGATTCCTACACTCAACTTGTTGGGTAACCTAGGAGGCACTAACTCTCTAAATTCATTTTTAACAATTGTGAGTCCTACATTTTAAGGAATTATTTGAAATGGAATTACCCATCAACTATCATAAATAAGGTAGATTATACCCATAAGAAAAAAAGTGGTCACTTCATTCTTAACTACTTTTAAAAGGTGTTCAATCTACTTTGAAATTGTCTAAAAAATTTGCAATCAACCTCTAGAAAATCCTATACATACACACAAAATCACTAATACCTCGTAAATAATTTAAAGACCATCCTATGGCATTCCTATTATTCCTAATGACCTCTAAAACTTTATTTTATTACTCTTTACATAGTCCACTTTCAATTATAATAGTAAATTGTTGTTTTTATTCCAAGTAGGCATGTTTCAAATTTCTAGTAAAAGGTCTGAGTTCATGTCTGGATGGGGGGTCCTATTTGGATGAAGTGGGTTTTATGGGTTATTTAAGTTCAGTTTTGGCCACTAAAACTTATATAAGAAAATCATAATTATAAACTCTTATAATAGCAGTGTATGTATTTTCAATCAAAAAAAATTAAGCCTCATGGGAATTTTCATATTCTTGTGCACAAATATTATGTGACTTTTGAGTATATTTTGATCATAATTTGAGTCATATTCATTATATTATAATTAAATTTCATCCATAAAATCAAAATTTTCAGAAAAAGTACATGCTTAAAAAGTTTCATAAAAATCCACATCATTTTCAGTATCGATTTCAGAAAAAAAAAATCTCATTATTAATATGTTTAATAATTTAAAAATAGTATACAATTTTTGGAAATACAATCTCAATTTCAGATTAATCATTATAGAAAATTTAAAAAATTTAAAATTTAAAATCTTCTATAATAGAAAAAGGTTTATTTTCAAGAAAATTTTCATTTTCAAATAAATTTAGAGGTTGGTTTTATAAAATAAAATTAGGAAACAAGCCTGGGAAAAAATAGTCAATCATGTTAACATGTTATGCAAAATGGTCTTCCTTATGGTGTTTCATTGATTGAAATATTTTAAAATTAACCATATTTCCTCCAAAATCTAAAGAAAAATTAATTTTATGAACATTGATTATTTCCTTAACAATTTTCAAGAATGGCCTTCCCAAAATTAATAGTTCATCGGAACTAAAGTGATCATCTTATATGTCTATCACACAAAAATATGGAGGGGAAAATAAATATTTTACCCCTACCAACACATATTCAATAACTCCAAATGACTTAGCTAAACACTTATTATCTAGATAGATGAAAATACCAGATTTCTTGAGCTCTATAACATGTATAGATGAAATTATATAATAAGGCATAAAATTTATTAAGGCTACCAAATATAACATAACATCATCAAACTTATGATTTATAAGGACACATGGGAAAGAAAACATACCTAGATCCTTACATTTAACAGGGAGAGGGTGTTGGATCATGGAAGAAACATTTCTTCGCAAATTCACTTTCTCACCTACCTTGAAATTCATTTTTTGAGTACACATGTCTTTAATGATTTTTTCATAATGATGGATCTATTTTATATAATTTAAGAAAGGGATGTTAACCTAGAAATTACTAAAATTTTCAAGTACTTCTTTATCTATTTTGGTTTCAAAAATTTTCTTAGCGGGTGGGTTTCCCAAATGATAAGGTAGCGACTCCCTATGTATTTTAGGATCATCATCAGCTTTTGTTTTCCCATTGTAAGAGAAAATTATATTCATAAAATCCCAATAGGTTATTTTAAGTTTGATTTCAATCTTCGTATTTTATTTTTCATGTTATAAAGGATTATAGAGAGTAGGTTCTTTACCAATTTCAGTAGGTGCTTTAACAACTTCAACAAGAGGTCAAACAACTTCATCAGGTGGTTTTCTAAATTCTTTATGTGATTTTCCATTTGTTTTAAAAGTTGTAAATTTTTTTAAGGTTCTTATTCATTATTTTCAACTTAGGCATTGTGAAACTCAATTCCACTTCTTAATACTAATGCACTTACATTCTCTCTTCCTCTCACATTCACTTAAGATTGGGATGTATAGTTACTACTTCATTGATTTTTCAATCCCCTGATTTTGGTTTCCATTTGACCCATCTTTGTAACCATATATTATATAAACACTTGTTGTTATTTTAAACTATTTTATTTATTTTTAACTATTTACTCATGTTGTAAATCATTAATTTGATTAACAAGTTCCTTTGAGTTTTCTTGATTCTTTAAATTTGATAAATTCATACCATATTGGTTTTCTAATAGGTTTTTATTATAAATAGAATGTTGTTCGATATTTTGGGGATGTAAATTCTTGTTTGGTAGTTCATTAGTCTTAAACCTATTGCAGTTTTCTTTTTCTATCCTTGGTTGAAGTTTTTGTTAGTTTGAAATTTCCTATGTGGGCATTTTTTATTGGGAAACTAACTATTTAGATTATTCTGAATTGGTTTTCTAGGAAAAAACTCATTACATGCTTCAGATCCTACTTATAATTGACAGAATTGATCATTGATATTATTATTTGAAGAAAAAATTCCACAGTGCATTTGAATGTGAAATTCTAGTTTGGGGTGTGAATGTGAAGGCACATAGTAATTAAACATCTACTTCATCATGCTTTCAAGTTCACAAAACTAATTCTCAACACAGATATTATAATAATTGGAAGAAGACACTTCCATAGTCATCTTAACATATATTATGACCCTAGTACAAAAGTTTTGTGAATTTTGGTCCATGTTAGATATGAGGTTTCTAAAGTCAATAGAAGCCTTATCAACCAAATTTCTTCCTACAACATCATCTATCATACTCCTATCCATCTGGTCCAACCCTTCAAAAAAATATTTAATTAGTAGTTAATCAAAAATTTGGTGATGAGTGAATCTAGAACACAACTTCTTAAACCTCTCACAATACTCATGTAAAGTCTCCACATAAAACTTCCTAGTACCACATGTGTCTTTTTCAAGAGAGGCAATCACAGAGGGTGGGAAAAAAATTCTAAGAATATTTTATTTAGCTAATTTTAACTCCCTATAGACATGGATAGTGAATAGTAAAACCATTATTTTTATAATCTATCCAAGTAAAATGAGAAATCCCTCATTTTTATTCAATACTCACCCACCCATTAGGGTTTTATGGGGATACACACCATGTGAAATTCTTGTAGGTACTTATGAGAGTTCTCTCCCAACAGTCCAAGGAATTTAGAAAGATGATGAATCACCCCTACACAAAGTCTAAAACCAAGAAATATTTTAGGATATCCTAGATAGTTTTATTTGGTTTTCTAGATATGGAGTAGTAAGCTGCTTCAAATTCCAATAGCCATCCATTTTTTCTATTTTTCTTTAAAAAAATTAGTAATAATAGAAATTGTTTTTGGTGTTTCTTTTTATGATGTCTCTATTTTTTCATAATTTTAAAACTCTACACATTTTTTTCCTTTTTTATAATATTTTATTTATCACCTTGTATGAATTTTCATTTTCAAAATCATCTATGTAATTATGGTACTTGCAATATATTTTTTTGAAAACAATAATTTTTTACTTTATTTTTTTTATTAAGATTAATTTTTTTATTTCTATTTTATTTCAATACCTTAGAAGATTCTTTGGAAATAGTTCCAATTGAAATATATTGTTTTTTATTCATTATAAAACCTATTTAAAAAATTAAAACATAAGAACTGGTATAAATTATCAACCACGGTTCTCTCTTGGTCAGACTACCCTGTAAAAGTTATTTTGACACATTTTATTTTATTTTTTGCATTTTAATTTTTAATTTTTTTACAGGAGAAAAATTATTATGAAAGATAAAAATATAAGTTCAATAAACCTATGGAATTAAAATATAAATGAAACAACTAAAATAAAACTAAAAGATAATAGTAGTAGAATTAACATAAAGAAAAAGAAGCAGCCTAACTAATGATTCTTATGGATCAGTCTCTCTTCATCATTTTTTAACAAATTCCACAACTATAATTATCTTAAATCAAGAATTAAATCTCATATCACATTAACTTTATTAATATGAGGCCATAATAGAGAGATCATAAGAATTAATCATTTCCAAAGTAGTTGGTCAATGCTCTCAATGATTTTGAAAACAAAGACATGGACAACGCTCATTGTACTCATAATTTTCAATCGAAGATTGAGAAATTTAAACAGTGATGATTATATTTAAACTCAAAATCTAATTTAATTAAATACCCACATTCAAAGTTTGACTTTATATAATAAAAAATGTAGATAAATTGGAATATAATAAAAATATTTAATGAAATAACATGATAATAAAACTTCAAGCAGTGATCGTATTTCTAGTTACAAGATTCTAGAGATAATTACATTCACAAAATTATAGAAATGAAAACCAATAAATATGTTTCCATATAAAACCACTAGCTTTGGATACTATAAATTTACCAAAATATATATGAGGAGTAAAGGTTCATTTTGATCTCCATCTTCATCATCTTCTAGAGTATCATTAGCTTCCTAGAAAATCTAAGCATTCCTCTCTTGTTCTATAGCTTCCCACGTCTCTGAATATCTCCATCTGTGATGTTTTTAATATTTTAATGAGTTGTAAACTTTTAATAAACCTTTCAATTTTCTTTTATTTTCCTCTACTTGATCAACACCACTACACCTCTTATTCACCATGAAAGTCAAATTAGAGAGAAAATTTCACATTATTTCTTAATTACATTATGACTGTAGTAAAAATTATACAAAAAATATATACCACTTAAAAAGTGATATGAAAAGATTTAATATCATATTTAATAAAAACCATATGTCATTGGTCATCACACAAAATTTTTAAAATAAATACTGACATGACCAACTACATCTTATTTCTTCTTCATCCTATAATCAAAAAACCTAAACACGGCCATTGATCATTGGTTCTTATGCAACACAGTCTCCACAATAAAAATAACCCAATTCATAAAACATCCCTACTTTAGCTAAAATAATCCAGTTCTTCATTTGGGAATTTTTTTTATCATGTTACACACACTAAACATTATAATATTATCTACAATATTTTAGAACTTCAACCCTTAATTGTCTTCTTCAATCAAGACTTATAATATCACACGTTCCAGGAAGAAAAGCATAAAATCAACCTAGAACCACTCATTTCTTCAATCAAACCTGACCCAAGTTCCAAGAAACTTCCTCAATTTTGAACATCATCTTAAACATGTTTGGACATGTATGGTTTTCTTTTCATGATCATCTAGCTATGTATCATCTACTCCTTTACAAAATAGGCTCAAAGATTCAAAGGAAATCTCTATTGACGGTGATAGAGTAGAACTCAGTTGTGGCTCATCTATATCAATAAATTTTCTAGCTCGTCATCAACCATTTAGCCTAATTATTTTATTTAATGTTGATGGTGGTTACCCTTAACTTCTTTAGTGGTGAAAATACCAGGTGTTTTCTCATTCATCATCGGCGACAGGTTTGGGGTATTCATTGTTTACAGGTCATATTAATAGGTAGCTCAGTGTGGTTAGTGTAACACTACTTCATTGGCATCATCACTGATGATGGAGACTCTATTCAAACCTTCAAACAAATATGGAGGCCTTGGTATCATTAGTGGTGTTGACTGACAGAATCAGTGGTGGTATCGGTACAACCTCTTTGTAGATCAGGTTCATCGACTGATGATGGGTGATCCTCAATGAACAAAAACAGATGAGAGATCACAAACTTAGGAGAAACCAAGATATGATGGTGGTTTGTCTCCTTGAATTCAATTTTATTACAACCACAATCAGCTTTGGAGTTTTTCCAAGCTTCATCGACCGTGGTTATCGAACAGGATCTCCAGTCATATCTGAGCTTCCTTGAGAAGCAATCATGTCGAACCCCCATTGTCAGCAACTCCAGTTCAAGTCTTATTAGTGGGATTGGCTTCAATTTCCCTCAATAAAGGTTGGAGGGTTTCAATTAAAACTCATGATCAATGTAACATAATTATCTTACACAAAATTTATTTTAAGACACTGGTGTATGAAGTGTTTTTAGTTGAGGCCTATGTTGTCCACTATAAGGACCTTTTCTTAGGGATCTTCATCCAGAGATCAAAGAGTGGGTCCTCCCTTCCAAGGACCATTGTTTTAAGACATTGGTGTATGAAGTGTTTTTAGTTGATCTGGTTTTTGAAATTCAATCATTTAGAAACCCAGTGTCTCTTGAAAATTGTGAAGGTTCCCCATCTAGAGAGAGGTCTATGCTATAGGAACCTATCACTAAGGAGTCTCATTCAATGGTTCTAGATTCTAGTTTGTTAGTTCATTCTCTTGTGTTCCATCAGTGTGGTCAGTCCGGGTAATCCATGTCATCTTATCCCATGCCTCTGAAGACCTTCCATCATTGTGTCCATTTAGGTCATTTGGAGAAGTTCTGCAGGAAGTGTCACTTGAAGAAGGAGTTTTGACCGAAGGATTCTAGTTCATGACTTGGAGGTAGGGGATGATTTAGCCATCAGAGCGCCATACACAGGTCTCAAGGTGAAGTTTGCGGATATTTAGGATTTTCTAGGGGTGTATGAAACTCTGGCCCAAGGGTTATCTTCTGTTTTGGGATGGAGACATTTAAGGTTTCCTTGTTTTATTTTTTTTATTGTAAATTTATCATTCCATTGTAAAAGTGGGTCAAACTTTTCCTTTCATAATTTAGGTGGTTATTTTCATCTTAGTGTTCCCTTTAGAATCTTTCATTTTCCATAAAGTGTGTTTCACCCTCGTATTGGTCGGTTGCGGTTGTGGTGTCAATTTTGGTAGTTTGGAGTTGTATGGATTTTGTGATATGGGTAGATAGTGATTCGGGTTCGCTGTTTGGTTTTGGTGTGGCTCCTTTTAGTGGTTTTCCCCTAGTGTTAGGGAAAATCAGTGGCTGTGTGGAAAGTTTCTTGTTCTGGAGATATTGTTGACCATCCTTGTGTGAAGGGTTGTTGGTTTTGTAAGGAGTTCTCACGTCTCTATTTCTTAGTCACCATGAGGGTGTTGATTGGGTTTTGAAATTTCCACATTAGTCGAGTCCTTGTGGTGGAGATAACTCCTCATGTTATCCCATCATCCTCTTGTTGTGACTTCTTTTGGATTGGTCAACTGTGAATTGTGGAATTAATAGTCACCTCATAATTCCTTGTTTCTCTCAGTCATGATCGATCATGAACTTGAGTTTTAGCTATTATTTGATTTGGTGACTTTTGGGGGGAACAAAGTGTCTGTGGTGTGGAGAGCTGTCACACCTCGACCGTTGAAATTTAAATTATATTAATTATTTATTTATTTTTCAGTCTTCATTTTGATTTTCCGTAGTTGGTGAGTTGAATTTTTAATTTTTGGAAGCCCATTTGTGGTTGCACGATTGGCCTGCATGACTTCTCAAACTGTGCGTCCGACCCGTGTGTGTTCCCCTTATTTACAGTTGGATGTGCACGGTTGGTGCACGGTCTGGAAGACCGTGCGGCCTACCCTATGTTTAAAAATAATAAAATTTAATAAAATAAAATAAAATAAATTAAATTAAATTAAATTAAATTAATTCTTAATAATAATAATAATAATATATGATTATTATTATTATTAGGATTATTATTATTATTAATCATCGTTGTTATTATTATTAAGATTATTAATATTATTATTATTATTAATATTATTAAAACCTTTTATTATAATTCTTATTATTATTATTAAATTAATGTTTTATTTAGGTTTTTTTTATTTTCTTTTTCTTTTTTTCCTTCACTCTTCTCCTCCCTTTTTTATTCCCTCTCTCGTGTAAGCCCTCTCCCCCTCTCCTTTATGTATGATTCTACCCCCTTTCCCCCTTCCCCTTCCATGCTTTCATGACCCTCGTCGGGGCACCCTTCCTCCAGTGGCCCTTCCTCCGTTGTGCATATAGTTTCCCCCCTTCACCCTATTCACGTGCGCCCCACCTCAGCCGGAGCCCGATGGAGCACCTCTTCTCTGGTGAGCCTCTCCCTTCCTCCAGTGATTTTTTCTTCCACTATTTGGGTATGGGATTCCCTACAATTAGTTTCCTCATCCTTACCCATCCCTTATTTTGTGGTTTTATTTGATTTCATGGGGTGTATAGGGTTTCTCTGAACCCTAAATCATTTGAGGGGTTTTTTTTTGGTCAATTTCTAGTGATTAGGTTTTGTTCACCCCATTAAGGATCTCCTATGTCGTGACTGATGAAGTAAGTGGGTTTTTCTATGGTTTTTGGGTAAGGATGCTTTGATTTCTCCATTTTAGATTAATTTTAATTACAGATTTTGTAGATTTTAAGTCATCGGTAATTTTTCTAGTGTGTTTTGGGTATCATTTTCATGGTTTCGAGCAGCGGGTATCAAGAATTCTTGTACGTACATGCCTAGGTTAGGCCTATATATATGTGTCCTATTTGTAAATATTCCCTCATGGAATAGGGAATATGTTCAATAGATCTAGGGTGTATATATATGTGTGTGTGGGTGTCTATATAAATGCATATGTGTGCATGCGGAAAGGGTCGGTTCGAGTGGTCGTTGACAAATAGCGGCATGTTTTAGGTAGTTTCTCTATACCTAGCCCTTTAATTTGAATTCCATAATTTCTTAGTTGTTTTAAAAATACATTTTATATTTATATAGTATATCTAAAATCCATGTGATCTGGTTATGCTTCTTATAAATGGTTAGGTACTTGTTTTACATACTTTATTTAAATTTCCAAGTTTTTTTTCTTGTGGATATATTCTCTTGACCTTGTTTTGGAAAATGTAATGCATTTTCAGTCCTCAATCGGTCCTAAATTATATTTCTTAAAAAAGGGGAGTCCAAAAGGGTTTTGAGGGTGTGATAATAATTTCCAATGGAATTTAGTGTGTGTAAAACTGTTGTATAAGAGGACTTGAAAGAATATGGGTTAGTGCGTGATTTCAAAAGGGGGAAATTTCATGTTTTGGGTAGTTTGGAAAACTGCATGGATTTTGGTATGAATTTGAGGCTAATTGGTAATTTTCCTTTCTTAAAAGTTTTTATTTGTTTGAGCATGTTTTATAGATTTATTTTAAATTTTTGGTGCCTTGGTTGAGCAATTGGATTTTAATAAGATTTTAAAACTTGAAGATATTGAGCAATGATGTTTTCTAATTGATAATGTTCTTTCTAAATTAGTTGTGACTATTTGGCACTTTGAGAATTATTTGAAAAATTAGAAAACCCATCTTGAGTCATTCTCCGTAGTTTGAGAAATGTGATTCAAGTGTTAATGTGTGATTTGTGATATGTGCCTAGTGTATAGGCTTGTGCAATGTTGTGTGTATTAAAAAGGGTAATGTGCTTACAGAGGGAGATTAGTGGGGGGGATTTTGAATGGGTTTTGGATAAAGAAAGTGATTTTTCATACATGTTTTCTTAAAAAAACCTCACCACTATTTTAAATATAGCACATGGGTAAACTTGGGTACCTAGGTGGTAAGACTTGGACAAGTATGCTAGATGATACAGAAGTGGTTTGTCTTGATTTTTTCTATAAGGATTAAAGATTACAACTCTAACTAAATGATTATAATGATTGGGGAATACTAGGTTATGGGGGTGTCCCTTACTAGTGGCTTGTGCATGATAATGATGATGGTATTGGTTACTAATCCATGTTTCACTAAGGTATGAGGATCCTAGGTCCCCATCTAACACTAGTTACTTAGTGATTTCCCATGGTTCTTATGATGGGATTTTCATTTTAGTTGTTTCATACTTGATGTATCATTCGTGAAAACCCATATTTTAATCTAAACTGATTTATTTTTATTTATAAATGTTAATGCATTATTGGGAACTATTTTGAAAATGTATTGGAATAGAAATTATTTTCTAAAAATGTAAACTTGTGACTATAATTTGAAAGGAATGAAAAACAATATTTTATTATGTCTTCTTTTCAAACTAGTATGATTGGGTTGCTTTTAAAAGGTAAGGGTATAGGGCATAGTTATTATTTAGAATTCCTACTTATCATCTTGGTGCTCAAGAATACTTTATATTTTCAATTTCAGGTTCTAGTTTTGGATCTCTCTTATTGCTCGCGTGTTTCTATGATTTTTGGTGACCCGCGAGGTCACTTTGAGGTATTTTTAGCTGTGAAACTTTATTTTATTTCTACTGCTAATATTTATCTTTCTTTTCAGTTTATGTTTCTTTATATATCTTTAATTTATGGGTAAAACTATTCCCAGTTATTTTACTTTGATTCTTGGCATTAGTTTACAGCCTGTGGGAATTGGGAATGCCTCTCAGGCCTTGTCGCGGGCCGGCTCGGGTGACCAGTTCAGGGTTGGCTCGGGTTGGTTCGTGACACGACATGATTTGTAATGTTAATGTTGATTATTAATATTTGATACCAAGTTCATAATTCCATGATTACCTATGGTTTGGGAATATATATCCCATTATTATATATAATGTTCTACTTACATCCCATGAGAGTATTAATTATGAATTGTGAAGATAAAGATGAAGACAATCTTGTTTCGGCAATTTTTAACATACAAGGATGATATGTTATTAAATTATTTATATATTAATATTATAACACAAAAAACATTAAAAAAATATTTAATAACAAATTATTTCATGTCATTAATATCTAATTACAATCCTTAATTATTCACTATATAATATTACAATGTCACTTAAGTAGGCAATAAACCAACCAAAACAAAAGAGTATCATAATGATTGAATGAATAAGAAATTTAAATTAAATAATGTTAATATAATATTTAAATATCTTAATAATTTAATATATATCATATATATCTATAAAATATATTTTTTTAACTACTAGTTATGGGTGGTACTGACAAATGAAATTCATCGTTCTTCGATACAGTAGTCTGCACGTACGCACAATTAACAAACCTTTTTTCGATAAATAGATGGAATTATGGTAAATGAAAATTTATCATTTAAGAATTATAATAATTTTATAAATATGATATTATTTATTTAATTAAACTTTTACTTCCATCCATGTAAGTAGGTTGAGAGAAATAAGACACTTCATTCATGGAGACGGTAGTCCGCACGTATACATGATTACTGTTCTCATTCCTTAACAAATCGATCGAATTAAGGTAAATGTAAAAGGAGAAAATTTAATAATTTTATAATTTATATAAAAATAATAATTATTCATCAAACCCATCCTTGATATTATCCCTGCAGGTTAGTGATGAAAAATGAACTGCATCATGTCATAAAGGCGGTTGTCTGCATGTACGTATGATCGATGTATTTGTTTTTCTTAGTGGATTCTATAGAATGAATGAATAATTATTATGAAATTAAATTAGTTAAATTTAATTATATATATGATACTTAATTAATTATATTAAAAAATTTATATAATATTAGTAAGATAAAAATTAAAATGAAATACTAATAGGTGAGTAAGAATCTTGTCAAGAACATTGATTTTCCTTAGAATTATCCTTGAATATTAAGGTCTTGGAATAATTAAGGATGTACAGAGGATATGTTTTTTGGGAGAGGATTATAGGATTAAAAATGGGAATATTTTTACCAAGTAATTTTGATATATTTTTATGTAAATAAGGTGTGTGATATGTCTATTTATAAGTGAAGAAAATGACAGTTTTGTAATTACCTTAACTTATTAAATTATTTCATTACACTATTCAAGGTCATATATCCCAATAATTTGAAATTATATATTATTTTCCATGACATGGCTTAAATTAATCTCATACACTCATGTTGAATACACATTTGAGTGATTTGTGTGATTTAGGGTTTTATACATTCACATTTCTCTCTACCCATGTATATTTTTTCCCAAGTTAACTATTACTTTCTCCCATGTTAATTAATTGAAATTTTATTTATTAATATTAAACTTACCAACTAATTTGAGTATTATAATCATAGATATGATATTAATTTTATAAATAAACATTAATACGAATAAAAATGTTAATTTTAAAATAAACATTCTAAACGCTTAAAACTAGTTTTTGAGATAATTATGTTTATAATCCCAAAATTTATGTGTGCATTAAAATTATTAATATAAAAAACTTTATGATATAAATTGGTTTATTATAAATAAAATTAAGGTTATGCGACATTAAAATCAATTCATAACCGAATTTTACAAAGATATTAACTAATTAAAAGAAAAGTCATAAAATTATTTTCTTTATTAAAGTAACCTTTTACTTTAGTTCTAAAAATGTTCGTCACGAGTTCTCTAAGTTTAAATAATATCTTAAAATGAAAAATTTTATTCCTTAATTTCAAATTTGATCACTTAAATTTCTTTTGACCCTCTAGGTCATTTTTATATATTCATAAAGCCTTGACAATTATAATTTTCACAAAAACCAAATTTTCAACTAAAAAACAATATCTTTTTCAAATGATCAAAATTATTACTAAGTAAATTTAAATATTATAAATTAAAAAATAAACTTAATTCTATATAATTCTATTTATAAAATTTAAATATTTAAATTTTAATAGAAAAATTAAAAAAATATTGATAAAATACTTTTATTTTAAAATACCTTCTTACACTTGAAGTGTTTATAATGTTATTTCATAACAATTTTCTAATTTAAATAATTATAATATTTTATATCAAAAATTGACATAATATTTGTTATCGTAATGATATTTTAATTATGATTAATTTAATTTTCTAATGTATCACAACCTTCATTTTAGTTTTTGTGAAGAAAGATATCAAACTTAGTATTATTTAAAGGAAAAATATATATAATGAATTATCATTATGTTAAAAATACCCCCTTTGAACCATCATTATAATGTGTCTTTGAAAAATGGATCACATTGTTTATGGAGATGGTGGTCAACATGTAACTCAAGTGAAAAAAAATTTTGGATGGTTTAGAGAAGGGTAGAAAATAGATATTCCATTACAAAAATAAAATTTCTGACTATTAGTAGTAAAAATGATATCATACATTCATGGATAGAGTAGGTTTGTGGTATTAAAAGAATAAAATAAATAAGAGATCTTATTTGAGAACATTACTTATCTCTTGGATGTTCTCCCTTGTGTAACACCATATGGATTCTTATATAGGTATTTTGGAAAGGAAAGGATTCTAGGACATTAGGATAGAGATTAGGAGATACTAGGGTAGAGTTTTGTTTGAGAAAAATATTTTTAATGGGTAAAAAATTGTGGTGGAAGTGATCACCTTTTATAAGTGAATAAAATGAAACTTTTGAAAATACCCATTAATTTTTCAATGATGTCATTACACTGTTCATGGGTTAATGGATCCAAATGAGAGAAATAATTAAGTTTAGGTTGATATAAGGTTGATCAATCCTCAACCAATCATTTTCACACATGTTTTAGACGTGTTTAAAGTCTTTTTCCGCTATATTTTTACATGTTGCCATTTTAATATTAACCATGGTAACTTGTTTTTATCCAAGTAATTTATATTTTATTAAAAATACAAGGTAAACCCTCTTTCCAAATTATAATTTTTTTTAACCTAAATTTAATCTCTATATAATCCAATTCAATTTATATATAAGTTAAAATTAACTTTTAAATTAAAACATTTAATACATATAAAATGTTTTGTAGAAAAATATTGTCAATAAGTGATAATATGTTTTTGGTATATGTGAAAACATCATATCAGAGTCAATATATAAAATATATTAATTTAATTTATTAGATAAAAAATTATGCAAAATTAATAAAATAATTCTTTGAAAATAACTCTTTCATCATTATCATGGTCGTTAACTTTGATCTTAGTAATCGTACTTTTATACCTAAAAAGGGAATTTAAACTCTTACATATCAAGAACATGATGATATAAAATATAATATACATTTTTTTTATATTTAATTTCTACAGGTGATGAAAACTTGTTTTTATTATAAGTGAATAAAAAATTTAGAGTAAAATATTACTTATGTTTCCAAGGCATTAAACATGGGTTTTAAAAATTAAATATACTACTCTTAAATTAATCCTTTTACTTCTTAAATATATTTTTTCTCTAATAAAATAATTTTATGTAATACATAATTCATGATAAAGTTATAAACATTATATTATTCATAAAAATATTGGTTTTTACTATTCACATTATAATCAATTATTTTAGAACAATACCCAAAATTAATACTAAGGTAACATATTTATTATAAATATAATAAAATAATTATATTTGGTCAAATTAAAATTCTAAAATTAGAGAATTAAACTTTTAAATAAATTCATAAAAAAATATAGTGAAACTGTTTTAATTAGAAAATAACTTTTAAAATATTAAAATTTCTTATTATTATTTCCTATCAATTAATAAATAGTTTTAAAATATTATTAATATAAATAATATAAATAATACTTTTAGTTTTATTAAATAAATTCCATAAATAGATAATTTAAAAAAATATCTTTAAGAATAAAATGATCTATTTGATTTTATTAACAAATTAGTAAATAAAATTTCCTTTTCTTTAAAAGTAAAATTTGTGAAATTTTAAAATAAACGTTATAAATAACTTAATATATAAATAATTATATGTTTATATCGTCCGAATTTGTAGTTATATATCCCATCAAAATATTTTTGAAATATCTAAGCATAAGGTAAGATCTTGTCACTATTGCGGGTTGTGATTCTGCTAGCATGGATCTCGTTGAAATTTCCATGATCTTGGACTTCTCCCACATATAATTTTTCCCATACAATAATTGTTGGAGTTCATCATGGTATTGCTCTAGGGAAACTCCTAGTGAATATACCTCCCTTCCAACACCAGACAAATGAGCTTCATAAGGGATAAAACTACTACCTAATACAATTTATTTCGTTTTTATACATGGATTTCATAATATGGTAACTTCCTTTTATACCTGCTAATTTAATGGATATGTTATAATTTCCCTGTAAGACCCTGAAATTTAAAAATAATAATATCGTATTTGATATCATATTCTACATGCAACACTGAGTTTAGATTTTATTACATGCAACATTGAGTTTAACTTCTATTAAACCTAACACTAAGTTTATCTTTAATTACACACAATACTAATTTTATCTTGTGTTACAATCAACACCGATATTAAACAGAATATGAAATATTATTAAAATATTTTTATTTATTGTGATAGTTGTAACATATCCATTCGAATATAGGGTAAAAATATGATTAAAAAACATAAAAATATATATATTTTACATTTATTTATTATTTATCTATTGATTATTAAAAAAATGATAATCATTTAAAAGAAAATATATATTTTTAGAAAAACTGAATTTTTGGAAAAGATGGTTTAATCACGCTCTAAAAACATAATTTAGAATTAATTTTTACCACTTTAAAAAAAATTATTTGAAAATAAAAACTTAATTTTTTAAATAATAATATCAAAATTATCTTAGTGTGAATTGTTTTGGATTTTTCTAAAATATATCAATTTTAGAGGAATAATGAAAAATACTGAATTTTAATGGAAAATTATCTTTTTGTTAACATAATTTATAAGGTAAAATTATATTTTAAATGGGTTTTAAAGTAAAATTAAAGAAATTTTATATAAATTAATACAATTTAGGTCATTTTAATAATTTTAATATTGAATTTTGATATAAAAACATGGAAAAATTGTGAACATTTTTGCTTTGAAAACCCGCTCTCTCATCGTGTCTGCCGGATTAATTTTCAAGTAAATTTTTTCACTTATGTAAATTTAATTTAGAAAAATGGATTCCATATTTATAATAATATTAATTTCTAATTTCTAATAATTTAAACTTAATTTTTAACCCAAATTAATTATGAAAACGTAAAAATTAATTATCAGGGTTGTAGTAAAAATGGATTTACTAGGGGTTAAATTAAGAAGATAAGGGTTAATTATTACCTAAAACTTGTCCAAAACCCATTTTATGGACATATGTTTGTCTTTTATATTCTATGTTCTATAATTTATCATTTTTTATGCTTTTTTCAATAAAAAAACTTGGGTACTATCGAATCTTTTCAGAAAATTACAAGTGTGCCACTCACCTCACTTATAAAAGGTCACCCACTCTACTATCTTCTTCAAACCTTAATTCCACTTTTTCTTCAGAAAATAAATAATAAAATCACATAAAAACTTCCCTCCACTCATATTAAAATCATTATTTTTTGTATAAATCTATCCTAGGAAAGATTTAGTGCAAACCTAAGGAGGATACATAAAGAAGTGGTAATGTTCTTCAACAAGCTTTTTTATTTTATTTTTTCCTCCACATCCTTAAATTATTATAAATTTATGATGATATAATAATATAATTATAATACATATATTTAGATTTTTTATGTCTATTTAATTAAATAAACCCATCCACACTTCCATCAAATGGGTTCTAAAATCATCAATCATGTGTATGCCGAACAATCGTCTTGCAAACTGAGGTTATTCATTTTTTCAATACCATCTATCACAGTTGGGTATGATGTTAGATATATGGTATATTTGTGATATTTATAAAATAATTATACCAATTTATTAATTATATCATATTTACCTTTCTACTTTCCATTTTGTAGGAGAAAAGATAATGTCGCTCGTGATTACAGCGGACTACCACCTCAGGAAGAGATGTGATTCATCTTTCACTAACACTTCTCATGAAATGTAATAAGGATAAATTTAATAAACCTATGTGATATAAATGACATAATTATGATGTTTATTTCATAATTATTATTCTTAAAATATAATATTATTTCTTACCTTTTGACTCACTTAAATATGATAACATCATTCATGTATGTGTGGATTACTACCTTCATGAAGTGATAGGACTCTATTTTCATCACCACACCGCATGGATGATATATATTATTATATTTAACAAAATAATAAGGTATATGTTATATTATTATCATCATATAAATATAAAATATCAGCCACCTCCTTTTCCTAATGATCATTGAAAAATGAAAACATTACTTATGCATACGTATGACCTACCATATCCATGATTGTAACGTACTTCATTTTTCGTAACCATATTTAATGGTTGGTCTAAAAAGTATAATTGATGTAAAATTGTGATAATTATTTCATGATTATTACTTTTAATATGATATAAATAAATAATATTTTCAATAAGTGGATCTTTCATGATGAAACACGCAAGAGAAAACAACGCAATTAAAACCTGAAACAATGAAAATAATGAAAGATTATTAACAGAAGGTTGATAAGATATTATAAAATAATAATATATAATATTATAAATAATAATATGGTTATTTTTTAGGTTAATAACATGTTCAAAACCACTATAATGTAATTTAAATCATGCTCAATCAAAAGGAAGTGTGATGTAAGGTATTTCATCTCAATTTCATTAAATTGAGGCATATGGTAATGTCATGAACCTAATTTATTTTATATAGTGCATATAATTCCCATTTTAATATCATTAATAATACATTATTTGTGGTATTTTAAGTTTTAATTTGAATTAGTTCATCAAAGGGTCTTTTAATTAAAATTTATCAAGTGGTAAATAATTTCATAACTTAATTTCTTTTCATTGGGTAATATAACTGCTTCATTATCTTTGATATTCTAAGATTATTTGATAAATTAATATTAAATATATATTGTTTTATTTCAACTTATTTTATGTGCATTTATATTTTATACACATAATCGATTCATTAATTAATTCACACTTGAATTGTACGATCATTTTAAGGGTTTATTTCACAATATCATTCTAACCAAGATTGTTTATTCTTGAATTTCAAATAAATGAAATTATCTGATCATTGTATAAATAAATACATTAAATTTTCTTATCCTTAGTTTATTCATGATATTTTCTAGTAATAGTATAATTTTTTCACTCATTATCACCTAAAATAATTGATAAAATGTTTTTAAGAAAGTCTGAATTCATTTCTCTCTTCATTCAGAAATATGTTTTCTTCCAAAACTGTATTTTCTAAAAATGTTTTCAAAAATGTTTTTAATATTTTAAAAATTATTAATAAATTAAAATTTTGACAATTTTTAAATTTTAAAAAATATTTTCATAGGAATATTATATCATTTTCAAAATAATTCCCATTTGGATTTTAAAAAAATGTGAAAGGAATATTCTTATTGTTTTTTAACAAGGCACTTTTCTAAAAAAATATAGTTTAAAAGGAATTTTCTTTTTAACTTTTTTTCATTTACTGAATTGCATGATATCATGACCATGATTTCTTTTAATCTTTCTGGGCATGTTTAGAATGATATATTTAAAGAAATGTTTTTTGATATTCTAGATATTATTATTATTTTAAAGTAATTTTCAAAGAAAAGGATTTTTAAAATGTTTTATTTTTAAAAAAATTGATTTTCCAAATGAAATGGGTATTTTCAACCCAAATTTTTTTAAGGGTATTTTAATGGTATTTCTATTCATCAATAACAATATCCCTTTATTCTGACTCTAATGAGTATATGTTGTATTGATACCATACATACTCTTCCTCTGGATGGTTTTTAATCATTTCAAACAAGGAAAGTTTTGATATTAACTTCCTCAATTCATTTTTGTAGTCATTAAATTTCCCTTGAATTATTCACTTTCTTGTGGACATTAAATTTTATAGCAACCCTTATTTTTCTTACATTAGTATTACATAATTTTAATGATAAACAACATAAAATAATTACATGACTAGAAGCTAAGGGTTTAGTGTCCTGGGAAAATTAGGACTATATAAAACATTTATAAAATAAAACATAAACATTTATTTAATTCTTTTTTCTCTAGATTCTTATTTACCCTTGAATTATCCTTAGTACAAGTAGTCACCTAAGGATATACATCAAAGAAAGGGGTGAGATAAAATCCTAGTAAGAGGATAGATAATAACATGAAACAATATAAAATGGTGTGAGAATAATCATAACATCATTATCAAAATTAGGAGAGGAAGATTTAGATAAATTCATGGAAAGTGTTAACATATAAAAATGGAATATCACGCCATAGTAGTCAACTACCAAACATAGTTTCAAATAAATATAGAAACATATTCACGAAAATTTCACTTTTCTCATGAGATATATCACATTAAAAAATTCATTGGACAAATATATAATTCTAGGTTCACCCGTCACATCATAACATTTACATTCCACTATATAATTTTGGGCGCACCCGTCACATCAAAACATTTACATTATCATACATGCCACATAGAATTTATATAAACCATGGGCATAAAATAATCCATGGAAAGGAATATTTTTCATTTCATAAATCATACATTTATATAATTTGGGTTCCCAAATGAAATATGGAATAACATACTTGATATAAGAATCATCAACCTTGAGTAAAGAAGAAACAATCTCGATATGTAAACGGTGTGTTTTTAAAAAAGAAGAGTTCTTTTGGAAATAAAATATGTTTCTATTAAACTCAATTAAAAAATATATATATCATTGAAAAGGTCATATAATTATGAATAAATTATATTTAATGAATAACCATACTGTAAATGGGGTGAAAGAGGTAAAATCCAAAGAAATAGAATTGGGTTCAAGAATTCCACATACCTTATATCTGAATGTTTTCTCCACTTTAATATCCTGTATAATCACATTATATTCATTAATTAAAACATTAATGACCTTATATACATTAATTTGATTCATTTAGGTTTTATTAAGTTCACTTATGGTCTTTTCGATGAGTTATAGAGTTTAATTTCATCATTTGGGAGCATTTGTTTTCATGGTTTTCCGGATTGGTTTGCATGTATGCATGAATGGAAGTTGGTGTAGAATGTGGCTAAATATCCAGAATTTTTATTAAATATTATTAATTTTATTACATAATTTTAAATGATCTTATAAAGAAATTGGTTCTATGGTATGAGGATGAATCATTAGATAAAATTTAATGATGATCGTTTTCTGTTAATTTTAGCGATTTTTCGATCACAAAAAATTCATTTTGCTTTAGCATTTAGTATTATGTATATATGTTAGTTATAGAATATAAAAAGGGTTTTAACATAAATTTTAAAATATTTTTCAACCATAATAATGGTTTTATTAACATCTTTTAAGATGTTAAAATAAAATGAAAGTGCATCGCCCACAATGTCGGTAAATTAACACCTTGCGGTCGACGATTTCCTTTTTAGAATAAAATAGAGAGAAAGAGGAGTTTAATTATGTATATTCCATTAACATGATATAATAACAGTATATAAAACATAATGGAGTTATCATGCCATTTGTATAATATAATTTGAGGATAAGATAAGAAAATAAATGAAATTAAAAAGAAATTAAAAGAAAAAGGAAGAGAATTTTACCTCTTGGATTTATCCTCCTGAAGAATATCCTTAGGGAAACAATTTTATCTTTTGATGAGACAAAGAGATCCTAGATATGGGAAATGGGATAGGGAATAGTATTGGGCATAAATTGGTCAACGCTCAAAGCTTGAGAGGCGTGAGGAGAAGAGGGTGTGAGGGGTGGTATTTATAGTGGAGGAAAGGGGTGTTTTCCCATTATTTTAATCATTACTTTATTATTTTGACTCAAAAATATGAATATCTTGAGGATTATCTATAAATATATTAAAATAATTATGTATAGTTATAGATTTTGGGCTTACATCATCTATGACTCCATAATTCATGTATTTAGCTTTTATTGTAAATTATCGTATTTTACTATTCATAAAAAATTCAATTATTGTAGAAAAATCACAAAAATTAACAATAACCATTTTTTTGGAATGTAGAATTAAAAAATGAACTCCATTTTATGAAAGTAATTTTCTAAATATGAGTAATTTAATTTTTAATTAAAATCATCATTTATTTGGAAAATATCGATTTCAAAATTATAACAGATTTTATTACACTTTGTAAAATTACTTAAGGTGCCATAAAAAATCATAAAATATTAATTCATAAAAATATTAATTTTTGAATAAATTTTATGAAAACAGATTTTCTTTTAAATAATTAAATTAATTATTAGATTTCATTTAAATATTTATGACTTACAAAAATTCCAACACTTAATTAATAATTTTTAAAATATTTATTTACATGGACTATGATATAATTATACCATAATTTCATTTGTAATATGACTAAATTTTATTTATACTTTCAAAGGTGAGATTACTATTTATTTGGCCAATTTACTATTCATGAGGGTTATATTACTATTCCTAAGGTCAAGTTACTATTTCATCGGTATTGGTTCCTTAACTTCTAGAAATACTTATTTTTTTCATTAATTATTCATTTATAAAGATTTTATTATGGTCTCTAAGTGATTTTATGAGATTTATATTAAATTTCATAACTATAGGAAGGTTAAAATTCTTTTGTTAAAAGTTTGGGTCTTTACAAATTTCCCCTAAATGTCAATATTATTTATCATAGATATATTTATTATTTAAACCATATATCATTTCTAAAAATGGGGTTTTACTTTTATCATTATTTGATTGACTGGGGAATATTGATAAATACATAAATTTTACTCAATATGGATTTTTTTATAAGGCGTACAATTCATGAATTAAATTGATTATTCAATATATGTATAATGCTTTGGAAAGGTTTTTATTAGTGGGGAATGTTTATATAAATCCCATTGATATATCAACTAGTCTCATGAGACAAATTAGTTGGCCAATCCCAATGAGTTTTCACCCATTAGTTTCAAAACTTCCTTGTGAAAGGTCTTGACAATAGAAGTATAGTGGCCAAACCAGATCAGTTTTTACCCAGTAGTTTTAAACCATGTTGTGAAAGGTCATGACAGTAGTATTATCATGTACTTGATATGTAAAATCTAATAATTAATCTTTTCCACCATTAAGAATTTAGTTATTATTATCCATGATATTTTCACAATGATATTATCTATGGGTGCATTTCATTATCAGATTATTGATTAAATGGAATGTGGTTTCTATTATTTACCTTTCCATATTGATTATTCCTTATCCATTTATTTAAATAGAATGTGAGTTTAGTTATTTACCTTGAAATTTTTATTATTCTTATTGATTCAGGATAACTTCCATTGTACTTAACCCTTACTTATAATTTGATATCACCTTTATTTTGTTTAATTTATCAGTAATCTATGAAGTTCACTATGTTTGATATGAAAGGATATACTAGATGGAATGATTATATTGTAAAAAAAATAAAGCTGTAACTTTTTATTCAAAGGTAATATAGGAATTATGTATTCGTCTAGTTTACCAATATTACTAAACAATTCACTCCTTCAAGTTGTGATTCCTTATATCCTATACCAATTTAATAAATCAAGCACCAGCTTTAGGCTACGGAGGTCAGGGTTGTTACATTTGGTATCAGATAAAGTTTAGTAGAACCCTTGGAAACTAGGTTTAGAAAAACATAAATCAAGGAAAATAACTCAATGATAGACATTGAAGATAAGAATAGAATATAATCCTAAAGTTTTATTATGGAATAGATTATGTGTTTTCCCTAGTGATGCAACCCTTTCAAGATAATATAAGTGGACATAGTTGTGGCGCAAATGTATGGGTAATAACTCCAAAATAAGTGCATTGATCTTAACCCAATCATCACCTAGTGCATGACAACAGGCCTTACTGTACACCTAGTTTGACACTCTGAGGGGATATTCTTAGGATAATTCACATTTTTATTACAAACCATTATAAGGTATTTGAAATAGAGATATCCCCAAACAAGTCATTTTTATGATTATGAGATTAACTATGCCTAAAATTTTCAATTTATGTTAAATAGTTTTGTTATTACACATTATGTTTCATAATGAATTGATATAATCTAGTGTATTCCATCATTTAGAAATGTCACCTATCAGAAGGAATGTTAATTTCATCAATGCATGTAATCCAAATAGTAAGAATGGTCATTTATTTGATTGTATTAAGCCTATATTTCGAAGGGAACCAATCACCCAAACATTATCATCATATTAGTAAATGGAATCATGTGATAATAAGAAATAGAAATAATTACCTAAGTAGTATGGATTTAGAGGTAAGAATGATAAGAAAAGTTTAGATGGAAAAAATATAGATAAAGGGAATAAGTGAAAGAAGTATTCTCCTACATGTGATAATTTTGGAAAGAAACACCCTAATACTTTCTTAAAAGGAATTGGAGTTTGGTACAAGTGTACAGATAAAGGACATCATGATTTTTTAATTATCTAGTGAATTTCATTTTTTATCAATAAGTGTTTGGGAGAAGATGTCAATATGTTTTAATGTTTTTAATGTGATGATGGTTGAACTGGAGAGTAGTTCATAAAACATGAGTCACTTGTTATTTGAATTGGAACAATGTTTACAAAATTAGAAGAATCTTTAAAAATGAGATTTATTTTTCATGAGGACTAGTGCATGGTTGTGTTGGAATATTTTATAAAGTTGGATTTTTACTTGATATGGAATTTGGTTACTTTTTATTAGTTAGTATATTAATAATTAGCCAGTTACACCAACTAGCTGAGGTACCCTCATCACTACTGTAGTGGGAAGGTGATACCTTATCCAGGATAATGGGAAGAATGGGTGTATAGGATAGTTTTCCACTATATCATATGGGAAGAGTGGTGAGCCACCATGTGGGGAGGCATGACAGAAGATGATAATGATAGAACAGGGTGGTGCCAGCAAGATAAGGAACGTTTGGTAACATCTTTTGCTAACTCAATCCCATAGCTTATAATATAATGGAGATCACGTCTGAGTGTAATTTTGATGTAAGACCGAGTGATAAATTGTTTCTCCACATTAAAAAACACATAAAGAATCATTAATGTCTGATTCACTTGATCAGTCGCATCATGTCCATCCAATTGACCTTTCCTCGTTATCTTTTTCCTATGTATGAGAACTACTTTTGTTCATCGAGATCTCTAGCACATCAATGAATCATCCATCCAAGCATCTGAGCTCCATTTAAATATTTTTTTTATTCCAAAATGACATAAATCACATGAAGATATGTTTTCATGAATTAAATGAAGAAAAAAATAATGAAATTCAGTGTGGGGAAAATATGATATTTTTAAAGATTGTGATTTCTTGTATCATGAAGGAGAGGCGGCGTACCTTGAAATGAGGCAATGCGCATGAGCTAGGTTGGTGGTGTAGCTACCTATTAATACATGTGTCTGATATCATTTTTAGGTTTATATTATCTCACATACTAGATCATTTCTTGAGAGAGAAACATAGCTAAGAGAGATCTCTAATTTTGTAAGATGATCTCATGAATTCGAGTTATGTGATCCCATGAAGATGATGTTTTTTTTTTGAGTTTCTTCAAACCTATTTTGCAAACAAGACAGAAGAACTGCATAAAAATATTGTTACGTGAAGACTATAGAAGCATCGTGTATCCTTTTACATGAAGGTGAAAAAGTATTTTACCATGAGTGTTCAACATATTCTTTGCACACTCGTATTGCTTCGCATGGATCTGATCTATGAATAAAGTAGGATGGCACTGTAAAGATCTCCTTTAGCTTCCACATAGTGTACTAAGATTCCATGAACTATTGTACATTACAATACTGTGTTTTGAGAAGAATAAGAAGACACCATGTATTTTGTTAAATGGTGGAGAATGAGAATCATACATGAAATGATATCCACGTGTGAAGGGTGAATCAAATGAAGGTCTTGTAGTTTTATATTTGTATTAAGAGAAATAATAGTGACATCATAGATATTTTTTGATTAATTGAAAAGGAGCTATTATAATAACTCATATTTTCTTTACAAGTGTTGTGTGAAGGAAAATAAAAGGCACGTAAAGAAGAAGTGATCAGCATATGTGATATCATTTAATAAGGAAAGTTTGAAGATGAGATAAAATATGTATTCAATATGAAAGTAATAAGATTATGTGAATAAAAAGTGGAATATTTGGAGGATATTAATTTTGTGAAGAACCAATGAATGTCCAAGTGAACCACTCACAACATTTAATCTGGTGGTGAAGAAATAAAAATTGATGTATTGAAAGTGTGTATTCATGTGTATGATCATACACATGTGATTACATAAACACTTGAAAACAAAAGGCAATTTATATATGCACAAGAAGTATATATTTCATAAGGAAGTCTGCATGCACGCGAATTATTGCATTCATTTAATGAGAAGATCATGAAATGAATTATTTACATTCATGAATTTTTAATAGTACCACACATGAAAAATACTTTTCATAGATTGTTTATAGTTTTTTTAGACTGAAGTTGAGAGTGTATTTCCGTTAATGTTTTAGAAGCAATTCATATCTGAATTTTCAGTGTTTGATGAGGTTGGGTCTTCAGCAGAAGAAAGAATTTTTTCCAGAGTATTGTTGCACTAAGAAATCTGATTATATTCAGTGATCATATATTATTTGGGAAATTCTATCATTAGTTCAAAGGTACTTAAATTTTTCAAAAATCTAGTGTGATAAAATAATATTGTGGAGGAGAATATTCAATTGATCATTCTATATGGATTAAGTAATCTAAAGTTAAAGGTTACGGCTAGGGTATCTAACTAGTTGCTGAATATTATGATTAGGAGGTCTAACCGATCACTATGAAGAAGGTACATTTGGGGAGTATAACCAACTATTGAAGTCTGATTAGAACTAGGGTTATAACTAGTTTGTAATTGGTGGGTTTAACCAGTTACTTTTTTAATCACCTTCTAATATAATGGAAAATCCGTGTTAGTGGGTCTAGCCAACACAGCAAGGAGTAGATATTTGTACTAAACCTTGTAAATCTCTGTGTTCTTTGATTTCTTTGATATTACTACTTTTAGGGTGAGGTTTATTATCAAAGATGAGGGATTGAGACTTTAATCATTCCCAGAGGTTGAATCAAAAGAAAAATAATTTCTAAAAATTGTGTACTACTGATTCACCCCCCCCCCCCCCCTCTCAGTGGTACCTAACCAATCCTTGGACACTAAAATTGGTATTAGATCATAAGGTTCACTCTTTATATCTAGAAGACTTTATTAGAAATTTATAATTTGAATTCTGTTAATTGCCAAGGAATTCATACTTTTAATGGAATGAACTGTCACAATTGGAGGAATAGGATGTTTCCTTACCTTCTATCTCTTGCATGGAAGTAAGAGATGTAGAAACATTAGGTTTCCCACTTATTAATGTGGAAACTATTATGACTCAATCTAATAAGATAAATATGGGAGTTTATTTAAAGTCTTAGAATAAAATCTTGATGGATTTAACTGAAAAGGTACGAACTAAAGTGATGGATCTCCAAACTTCTAAGGAGATCTATGATAAACTGATAATCCATTATAAAGGAAATATTAAAGTTAAAGAATCCAATTTTCTAATTTGGAGAATAAATTTTTAAGAAATTTAAATGGATGATGATGAAACTATTTATGACTACTTTACAATAGTAAATGAGATTGACAGCAATATTAGAGGTTTTGGAGAGAAGTTGGATGATTATTTCATTGTGAAGAAACCTATGTGAAATTTCCTAGATATATTTGACTCAAATATTTCAACTCTGGATGATAAATTAATAGATGAACTTCATAATAGTCTCATATATATTGAATGTAGAAAAGTTCTATCATAAAAGAAAAAGGAAAGAGATGATATTTCCATGACAATTTTCCCCGGAACATTGAGTATATTATCAGGAAGTGCAAACAGCTCATGGGCACCCACATAGAGATCACTCACACTTGGTGGTAGGGTAACATGGTATCTGACTTCTTGGAGTCCACATCTCTCACTAACCAAATTATATACTACTTCCTTAACTTGGGTTCCCTTCCCACTCAGGGGATCAAATTTTTTGGTAATGATGCTTTGGGCCTTCACTACTTTAGACCCCCATGATGTATCTTTTTCACCTCATGTTTGAAAAAATAAATAAAAATGTTTGTTTTCAGTCACTCACAATAAAAGTTAAGACTAAAATCAAAGAAGAACAAGAACCAAATGATTCTGAGGATGAATAATCTAAACAAGATTTCAGTCAAATTATGTCCTTATTTACCATAATGTTCAAAAAGAGCATATGGAAAATAAATATCAAACAACCACTGCAATGTTGGAATTCTTAAAAAATTGGTCATTTTGATTATAATTATCCAAAGAAGAAGTATGATGACACTAACTCAGATTAATAGTAGAATAATTAAAAGAAAATGAATTTGAAGAATCATAAGAAGATTCTTACTTCCAAGAAGAGAAATATAATGAGTATGGAAATGAATTAATTTTCATCATTAAGTAGTGAATTAGAATATTGAAGGTATTAGAACAATCAAATGAGATTTATGGGTAAATCCAAGAAACCTAGAGACTCGTTTGAAGGAGATAAAGTTGATGAGAGAAAATATTTAGAATGGATTTTAAAATAAAATCTAGAAGATACTCTTATAGAAAATATGCAACTCGGGAAGGAAAATAAAATCTGAAGAAAGAATTTGAAAATATATCCTTTTAAAATAAATAAAATTTCATGAAACAAGTGGTTCATCTTAATTAAGTAAGATAAAATAAGATAAAGAAAGATGAGATAGATGGAAAGCTGAAAATTATTAGAAAGATAGATCTTGATAATAAAGAATCGTCATTTTTGGAGAAAATAAAAAAAAATTCGTTTGAAATTAGCTAAATTTGAGAAGAGGTTAATGATATTTAAGAAATACCTTTTGAAAAAGAGGAAGAATTATCTGAGACACAATCTATGTGACTTATAGCTCAAAGGAATTAAAGAGGATTAACTAAGACTTCATTAAATTTGTTGATCTTATGGGTGAATCTTCTAAAGCTGTTGGGAAGAAGGATCCATAGAAAAAGGTTAATTAGAGACTAAATGAATCTCAATGTACAAGTGGTATTTCTAAAAATCCAGGTCTAAAAGACACGACTAAATCCAACTGGACCAAAATAAAAAATGAGAAAATATCTGCCACAAAAGAAGGTTGTACTAATTCAACTAGAAGGTTTCCTCCTAAGTAGACACATCCAGAATCTGTGAAAAATAAATAACAAAAATCTTCATTTAATAACTATTATCTATCTAAATGATCAAGGTTCAGAAGTTACTATTGGTTTTGTGCAGTGTTTTGTCATAATTCTTATTTATGTTGGTATAACATGTCACTACTAAGGAAAAGGAATGAATCGAGGGAGAGAAATATTGAGCATGTGAGATCAAATTATCAGGTTGAAAACACTATGATCAACACCTCATCTAAAATATAAATGTAGAATGTATATGAATGCATGAATGAAGTTTTTGGTATATGTGTCCAAGAAGGTCACAAATCTGAGAAATTTATAATTTTTTTATCAAGTGATTTTTCTCATAGTAAAAATGATAAGGGAAGTAAGATAGTAAAGAAAGCTATAGTCACTAGTGAATTGTATGATAATTTGAAACAATTTGAAAAAGATAAAAAAAAATTCAAAGAAAAAGAAAATAATGTGGTGAGAATTAAAGGATTTAAAGATGATGAGGAGTTATCTACAAATAATGGCTTGAAAATTTTGAAGTGTGAAAGGGGTGAACAAAGTGGGAATGACACAGAAAATTACATACCACTTATAATATCCCAATATATGAAGGTAAAGACTTCCAAATATAAGCTTAAAATGAATAAGGGAAAATCATAGTTGAGAGGAAACTCTCACCCTGAGTTATATTTCTAAGAAACAAACAGGTTCCTCCTTATCCCCTTATATAAATGCTTTTATACTATTATGCAGACAATTGAAGGAAATGGAATCATCCCTTGAGGGGGAGCATAAATGATTTGACTCTGTCAAATATTCATAATCTTGAGAAAATAATGATATGTCTCAAATTTATAATCTGAATATTTTTGAAGAAATATTAGCTTAAGAGAGTTGATATTCAGCTGAAAAATGGGGAGCTATATGATTTTTCACTTGAGCTTTCTGATGTATTTGTTGAGATGTTTGTAGGAAATTCCTTAATGACCTTACTAAACTATCCCTTGTAATAAAGTTTTAGAAACAAGTTTGATAATGGTATTACATTACAGAATTTAAATAGCCTTGATGCTTAGGTGACATCACTATTTTTTCAACACATGACATTCCTAGGTAGACTTAGAGTTGATTAACTGAAAGATAATTTATTTTATTGAGTTTGGTTTCATTATTTGAGAATAAATTGAAGTGGAGGAGAATTTAGATATTGTTTGAACTCCAAAATTCACATTTGTATTCATTGAAAATGAGGGTGAGAAAGAAAAAGCGAACATATTGATATATTAGTATTGACAACAAATACAAAGGGGGATATTGAAGTGTTTAGTGAATTCAATTTTTTTCAATAAGTTTTTGGGAGAAGACTTCAATATATTTTAATGTTTTTAATGTGATAATTATTGAAATGATTGGTAGTTCAGAAAACATGTATCATCAGTTATTTGAATCAAAATAATTTTTACAACATTTGAAGAATCCATGAAAATTTATATTTATTTTGCATGAGTATTTGATTATGGCTGTGTTAGAAAATTTAAGAATGTTGTATTTTGAACTTGATATAGAATTTGGTTACTTTTTAATGGAGTGTATATTAAAAATTATCAATCCACACCAGTCAACTGAGGGACTTGCACCACTACTGAGGTGGGAAGGTGCTACCTCAGCTAGGCCAGTAGGCAGCATGGGTGTATAGGAGAGCACGCCACTATAGTGCATGGGAAGAACAACGATCCACCATGCATGGTGGCATGGTGGGGGATGAGAATTTCAGCATGGGGTGGTGCTAATGGTAAGAGCGAGAGTTTGGTAAACATTTCTGTCACCTCAATCCCAAATCTTGTATTATAAAGGAAATCATGAATGAGTGTCGTTTCGATGTGGAATCAAGTGAGACACTATTTTTTCACTTTAAAGACATGGAAATAATCATGACTATCTAATCCACTCTATGTCTTACATCCTAGATGTCTGATTGACCTCTCCTTGTTATCTTCCTCTTCTGGCTGAGAACCACTTCTATTCACCAGGATCTCCATCCACATCGACAAATTAGCCATCTAAGCTTTCGAGCTCCATTTGAGTCTCATGATGATTCTAATATGATCAAAATCACATGCAGATCTATCTTTATGTATTAAATGAAGAAAAAATCAAAGAAAATTAGTGTGGAGAAAATATGATATTTTTGAAGATGGTTGATTCTTACATTGTGAAGGAGTGGTGGTGCACCTTGAAATGAGGCAGCACACATGAGATATGTTGGTGGTGTAGTTTCCTATAAATGTCTGAGGCTTAGCTCATTTGTAGGTGTATCTTATCTAACATCCAAGAACATTTCTTGAGATATAAATTGATCTAAGAGAGAGCTCTGACTTCACAATATGATCCCATTAGTTCTATTTATGTGATCTCATGAAGATGATGCTTTTTATAGTTTTCGAAAACATATTTTGGGAAGAATATATATGAACCATGTAAAAGTATTATTATACGAAGTATACAGAACCACCATGTATCCTTTTTCATGGAGGGGAAATATTTTATCATGAGTGTTCGACCTTTGTTTTCACACTTGGATTTCTTTATGAAGATTTGATCCACGAAGAAAATGGGATAGTATTGCAAGTGTCTCCCTTAGCTTCCATGAATTACACTGAGATTCCATGAACTAGTTTTTTTTTTGTAATGGTTGGGGGTCAGGCCCCCGTTATTGATCATGAAAAAAAGAGACACCTATTTTATATTAGTAAAGAGGAACCCCATTACATGAAGAAAACACAGCCTTAAACTAGTGTATATTACAATACTATGATTTTTGATGTGGAAGAAGACACTGCATATTTTGTTACATGATGGAGCATGAGAATCATACATGAAATGATATCCATGTGTGAAGGATGAATCATATTAAGGTCTTGTATTTTAATATTTGTGTTAGTTGAACTCATAGTGACTTCAAATATGTTGTTTGAGTACTTGAAAATGAGTTATTATGTGAACTCGGAGTTTCTTTATGAATTTTGTGCTAAGGAATAGTGAAAGTGCACAAAGAATAAGTGAGAAGCACATGTGATATCATTTCATGAGGAAAGTTTGCAGATGAGATGCAATATGTATGAAATATTAATGCAAGAAGTTTATTTTCATAACGAGTGGAATATTCGGAGGATATTATTTTTGTGAAGACCCAGTTAATATCTAAGTGTACCACTTGATACAGTTAATTTAACAGTGAATAAAAAAATTGAATGAGTGCAAGTGTGCATGAATTTTTATGATCATACACGTGTGATTACATAACCAATTATATAAACAAGAAGTCAGTGTATATACACTCAATAATTATACATTTTATAAGGCAGTCTACATGCACATGAATTATTACATTCATAAAATGAGAAGATCGTGAAATATATTATTTACATTCATTAAATTTTAAGAGTATCACACATACAAAATACTTTTTATAAATTGTGTGTAGTGTGTCTAATACTAGAGTAGTGATAGTATTTCCATAAATGATTCAAAATGAATTCATATCTGAGTTTTTAGTGTTCATTGTGGTCGTTTCCTCAACAAAAGAAATAATTATTTCCTAAGCAGTGTTGCACTGAGGTAGCTGATTACATACAGTGATCATATTTTATTTGAGAATTCATATCACCAGTCCAAAGGTATATGAAGTTTTAAATGATCCAGTGTGATCTTGCAAGATTTTAGATGAGGATCTTTAATTGATCTTTCTATATTGGATCATCCAATCTAAATTTAAAGGCTAAAGTTTCGGGGTATAACCAATTGTATAATATTGTGATTGGGGGTCTAACCAATCACAATGAAGAAGGTGTAGAGGGGGTTTAACCAACTATTTAAGGGTGATTAGAATTGGGTTATAACCAATTTTTATTATGGGGACTAAGTAGTTACTGTTGTAATCACCTTCTGATATAGTGGAGAATCAGTGTTGGGGGGTCTAACCAACACAGTAAGGAGTAGGTCTTTGTATAGAACATTATAAATCCCTTTTTCTGTGATTTCTTTGATATTATTGTTTGAAATGTGAGGTTGAGTATTAAAAAAAGGGATCAAGACTTTAAGTATTCCTAGAGGATGAATTAAAAGTAAAAGAATTTGTAAAAACAATGTAACACAAATTCAACCCCCCCCCCCCCTAGTGGTACTTAACCGATCCTTGGACACTACACATTTCAATACAAGGGTATGAAAAAAATCAATGTAAAATTCTTCAATAGTAAGTATTTGGGGAACTACACAAATCAATATCTCAATAATCAAAGGGATATACCTTAATAGATAAAAATCATGGTCAAGCTTATTCTATTACCATAGATGAAGAGGAATTATTAATGTTCTTGTGTTTTGATTCAAGAATTATTTCATTTGATTATTTTATCAATGATATCCTGGTTATAAGAATTATGAAATATATAAGTTTTGTACCATAGTACTTTTTCATTAAGTATTTAAAAGAGTGTGTTTAACAGTGCTGATAACCAAGAAAAATGATCTAATGGTAAGTAGAACTTCTTTGAAAACAGATGACTGAGGGCCCTTAATAAGTTCTTGATATTGAGATAATTATGTTGGGATAAAGAGATAATTGATATGGATAAAGTGAATTGGATAGTACTGACTACCTTGGGACTAATTAATAATTTTTTGAAAAACTGGTTTATACTATCATTGATAGATTTTACATCATTTTACATTTAAGGAATATATCCAATAATATGTGTTTTAATTAAGTAATAAGTAATAATTTATGTTTCTAATTAGGTTTTAATGAAATTTAGGTTATTACTTTGTTTTGAAAGAATAAATGAAGAAGGTATTCACATGTTTTATATGTGATTATTAAGAGATACTTTATATTGTTTTGTGGATTAATGATAAGTTCATTTTGAATATTTAGTGACCTTCTTTATAAAGTTATGGATCTTGATCTTTTGAAAGAGTCATAAGGTAAACCATTTATGAATTTGTTTAAGTTGAAATTTTCATGAGGTTTTATAGATTAATGTATTAGTTAAACATATGGATATTTATGAATATTTTATTACTTGTACTAACCATATTGTTTTTGTAAAATTTGTAGATAGAAGAAAATACTTTTCACTCTTTTATGGATCTTATGATCTATTAAAAGTTAATTTTAGTGCTTTAGGTATAAAATAATCATTTATGGATATTAATTTTATGGAGTAAGTGATGAGTTGGAAATTAATTGAAGTAAAACAAAAGGATAAAATTATTATTATGAAATAAAAATGTATCATGTAATTATATTTCCATATATTCTTAGAGATTAAAATAATTTCTCAACCTTAAGATAAGGATCTTGAAAAAAAATATCATCTTATTACATTCATATTCGATGAAGGAGATGGTATTTTAAATCATTATAGATTTATAGTTTGGATGTCTTTATCATTCCCTTGATTACTTAATTTCTTGTGATCAATTACCACTATCACCCTCTATAATTATTTATGCTTTTCTTCCATGTCCATATCTTCACTTCCCACTAATGTTCCCCTACATAGAAACCTAGTTATGTGTTATTTCATATGATCTTTGTACTCCCCTTCCTATCTTATTTATAGTATATTTTATTAACTCTTTTTACAATGTGGATTTTTTAAAAAAATAATTTTCAAATATCAAACCCTTGATTACCGAGATCATGTTTAGATTGTGAGGATACAATTTATTTAATGTAGGGAGAATGTAACAGCCCGAAATTTTAGAATAAGAACATTTTACTTGATAGCATATGTTACAAAAAAAAATAGTGAGTTTATCTTTAATTACATGAAAAACATAGTTTTTCTTATATTACATGCAACACTGAGTCTATCTTGCATTACACACAACACATAGTTTATCATACATTACATGCAACACCAAGTTTAAATGAAACTTGACATATTATTAAAATATTATTATTTAATGTAATGGTTGTCACCTAGTCATTATGATGGAAAGTATTAATTGTAATAACTAAAACAATAAAATATATAGTTCACACACTTTTATTAGTTTTCTGTTTTTAAGTGATAAAATGCGAATCATTTAAAAGAAAAATAAATATTTTATAAAAATAGTATTTGTCTATAAGATGGTTTAATAACACTGCCTAAATAATTTAAAATTAATTTTTACCAATTTTGTAAAATTTATTTGGAAAAATTAAATTCATTTTATAAATCAGAATATCATAGTTATCTTAGGGTGAAATTTTGGTATTTTTCTAAAATATTTCATTTTTTCAATGAATAGTGAAAAATACTAAATTTTAATTGAAAACTGGCTTTTCTTTTAAATAATTTATAAGGTTACATTATGTTTTTAATTTTATTTAAAGTAAAATTAGATCAATTTTATATCAATTAATCCAATTTATGTCATTAGAATAATTTTTATATTGAATTTTGTTATAGAAACTTTGTAAACTTTTGAACATTTTCTCTTTAAAAATCCACACTATCATCGCCTCTATGAAGTTAATTTTAGATTATTTTATCACTTATATAAACTAAATTATTTTAAATGGATTCCATTTTATTAATAATAATTATTTATATTTTATAATACTTTCAAATTAATTTATGATAAAAATGAATAGTGAAAATAACAAAAATTAATTATTGTGTTTAAGGTAAAAAAATGATTTACCATGGGTTAAACTTACAAAATAAGGGTTAAAAATGACCTACCAACTTTCCTGACACCCATTTTCTGTACATTTTTCCACATTAACTCATCTAGGTTATATAATGACCAGTTTTGAATGCTTTTTACATGATAAAAACATGGGTATGATGGAATTGTTTCAAAAAATTACAAATGTGAAACTCACCTCACTTATAAAAGGCCACTCCCTATCCTCTCTTCTTCACACCTTAAAACCTATTTTAGTTCATACATTACCTAGAAAAATAAATTCCAAGATTCCCTCCCCACATCTAAGAAGTCTTATATTGGGCATAAATCCAACCAAGTAAGGTTTTAGTTCAAACCAAAGGAGGATACATGAAGAAGAGATAACGTTCTTCAATGAGCGTTTTTATTTTATTTCTTCTTACACCCCTTTATATTATTATTAAATTCTGATGATATAATATCTTCAGAATATTCCATATATTTAGATTTTTTTTATGTTTTTGGAATGACCTACAACCATCCCCACTTCCGTTAAATGGGTTAAGAAATCATCATTCATGTGTATGGCGGACTACCACCTCGTGAATTGATATCATTTTTTTTTTCATTACCACCTTTCACAATTGGATATTATGATAGATATAAAGTATATATATGATATTAATAACATAATTATATATTTTTAGTTATTATATCAGATATAACTTTTTATTTTCCATTCTTTATGAGATAAGATAACGTCACTCATGTGTAAGGCGGACTACCGCCTTGCGAAACGATGTGATTCATCTTTTGCTAATGATTTACATGGAATGTGATATGGTTAAAGTTAATAAATATATTTTATATACTTTAAATAATTATTATATTCATATCATATTTATCATTCTGAAAATATAATATTATTTCTTTCCTTTTCACTCACTTAAAGATGATTACATCGTTCATGTACATGTGGACTACTGCCTTCATGAAGCGATGTGACTCTTTTTTCATCACCAAAGCACATGAATGATATATATAAGTATATTTAAATAAATAATATGGTATTAATGATATTATGATAATTCTATAAATATAAAATATTACATAACAATTTTCCATAATGATCATTGAAAAATGGAAACGTTACTTATGTGTATGTACGACCTACCGTCTTCATGATCATAACATGCTTCATTTTTTGTAACCAAGTTTAATGATTGGTTTGAAAAGTATAATTGATGAAAATAATAAATAATAATTTCATGATTATTACTTTTTATATGATATAAATTTATAATATGTGAAAAGAACTGGATCTTTAATGATGAAACACAATTGTGAAAATAAGGCAATTAACACCCAAAACAATGAAAATAATGAAATATTATTAATACAATGGTGATAAGATTCTATAAAAGGATAATATATGATATTATAAATATTAAAATAGTTCTATTATAAGTTAATAGCATGTTTAAAACCACTATATATGAGTTTAAATAATATTTAACCAAAAGTAATCATGGGGTAATGGATTTCGTCACAATTTCATTTCATTAAGGAATATAGAAATGTTATAAAACTAATTTATTTTATATGGTATATATAATGACCCTATGAAATATAATATCATTAATACTATATTATTAATGGTATTTTATGTTTTAATTTTAATTATTTAATCTAATGGGTTTTCAATTAAAATTTAACCAGTGGTGAGGAATTTCATAACTCAATTTCTTTCCATTAGGTTAGAGTACTCCTTAGTTGATTCACATAATTTATTGATTTATTAATTCTCACTTAAACATTATGATCATTGTAAGGTTTTATTTCACAATCTCATTCTAATCGAGATTGTTTATTCATGAATTTTAGTTGAAGAAAATTATTTGATAATTATCGAATAAACCCATTTCATTTTTATATAATATGGTTATTTATGATATTTTCAAGTAATAGTATCATTTTCCCTCTTTGGTGCTAATATAAATTAGAAATTGTTAATAAGAAAATCCAACTTCATTTATCTCTTTGGTCGGAAATCTGTTTTTATCCAAAACCGTGTTTTCTAAAAAAATATTCAAAATTTTTTAAAACTTTTAAAAAATATTTATTAAAAAAAATTACCCATTTTTATTTTTTAAAATATATATAAATGGAATATTATGTTGTTTTCAAAACAATGCATGTTTCTCTTTTACCAAAAATGTGAAAGTAATATTATTATCATTCTCTAAATTAGGAAATTTTATAACCTTTATATAGTGAAAAAGGAATTTTCTTTTTAACTTCTACAGAATATATGGAATTACCCACAGTCATAACCTTCATTTCTTTGAAGCTTAATTTTCAATTTTATAAGGATCTTTTTTAAGAAAATTTTTTTTCTAATATTATAGAAATTCATAGTTTTTAAAAGTAATATTTAAATAAAATTATATTCAAAATATTTTATGTTTTAAAAAAGTGATTTTCAAAATAAAAAATATATTTATATCAAGAATGTTTTTTAAAGATATTTTTTTGGTATTTTTATTCATCAATTAAAAACTCTTTATTATTACTCAAATTTTTATATATTTTATTGATACTATCCTTATTCTTCCTATGTAATGTTTATGATAATTTTAACCAATAAATTTATTAACATTCACTTCCTCGGTTTATTTTTGTATTCATTATCTTTCCATTTAATTATTCACTTCTTGGTGCATATTAAATTTCCCCTAAATTTCAATATTATTTATAATGTATATTTTTATTTCTAAAACTGTATATCATTTCTAAATATGGTGTTTTACTTTGAGATTTATTTTATTGACTAGGAAAATATTGATAAATCTATATCTATTAGTCTATAGAGGTTTCCTTTATAAGGCACATTGTTCAAGAATTAAATTGATTATTAGATATATGAGAAATTACTTTTAAATACATATATGTATGGGTTCTTTTTAAAGAAATAGCATCGATGCATTGATAGGTGTCGTGAGATAAATTAGTTGTCCAAAACTTATTAGTTTGTATCCAATAGTTTTAAACTATCTTGTCAAAGGTCTTGACAGTATAAGTATATTTGGAAAAACTAGATTGGTTTGTACCTATTAGTTATAAACCATCTTATGAAAGGTATTAATGGTAGATGTATCATGTTCCTAAGACATTACATCCAATAATTACTAATTTACTTCATTAGGAATTCAGTTATTATTATCCATGATATTTTCACAATGATATTATCTTTGGATGCATTTTATTCTTAGATTATTAATTAAATGGAATGTGTTTTCAGTTATTTTCCTTTCCATATTGACTATTACTTATCTATTTATTTAAATGTCTTTTGTGTTAAGATATTTACCTTTCCATGTTGATTGTTCTTATTTATTCATGATAGCTTCTATTGTACTTAACCCTTAGTGAGAATTTGAGCTCACCCTTATTTTTTTCTTTCTCAGGAATCCATGAAGTGTGCTATGTTTGATATGAAAGGATATACTAGAGGTAATAATGATATTATAAAAAAATTATGTTGCAATTTTTGTATTCAATTTTAATATAGGAATCATGTATGTATCCAATTTACCAAGACTACTAAACTATTTGGTTATTTGGGATGTGATTCCTTATATCTTATACGAATGTGATAACGAATGCATCGACTCTAGGCTACTGGAGTTGGGGTTGTTACAAGTCGAAATTAATTATTTTATTTTAAGTTATCATGATTTCATTTTAATACAGTTTTTTGTAAGGTATAATATATTGAACACATGAGATTTATTTAAACAAAATTTATATAGTAAAATCATGGGGCATTACATTCCCCCTATATAAATTGTGTCCTCGCAACTTTAATTATCACTCACTATTAAAATATTTAAGGATGTCCAAGTCTCAATATATTATTTCTAATGAGGTTCTATCCATTTTATCATAGGTATGACTAGTGAACTCCTTTTTTCCTTTATAATAGGCATATAACTAATATTTATTTTTTATCTAAAGGATTAAGCTAAGTACCCCTCATGATTCGATGTTAAGACATATATGTTGGGGGTGATTTTTTATAGGGAGTTTATAATCAACCTTGTAATAATCTGGAATCATGGGTTGATTTAGGATTTTAAATGTGATTTTCTTATCTTGTAAATTATCATGGTATCTGTGTAGAAGGATCAAATCTATGACCAATACCACATCAAACTCGACTCAATAAAGGATAATAAGATTTTATAGGGATCATATATATCAAGGAATAGTTATAGACTTGAGAAATAGTAATCATATAACCTAAACTGTTTATTAATAATTCAGAATTTAATCATTGGGATTGTGATTTGATGTTTATAATAATAATCAGTGGTATAATTGAGTAAGTATAATAAGAATAAAATACAACACCTAAAGTTCTTGAGTGGATGATAAGTGTTCCTTACTTCACATAATTTTTGGAAATCACTTTAATTGTTTTTATTACAAGTTATCTCAATTTTCCCAATTTCCTTGGAAGTTTCTGATGTCTATAATTCTTGTTATCCCTTAGATTAGGGTGTTAATTTAGGTAATGCCTAAGTTTCCCACATTTAAAACATTGAACTACTACTGGTAACTCGCAAGGAACTCTTTTTCCTTTCCCTGTTTCCACTAAAATCTTCATTTTTTCCCAAATATTAGTTGATCTATTTCATCCTTTTTTATAAATAAAACATCTTCTAGTTCTATTGATACGATATTTTTGGTTCATCTTCCCACATTTTTTACACAAATTAAATTGAATCTTCTTTCCTTTGTCATATTCATCACTTGAACTTCCATGAGACTCCATCATTATTTTATTTTTTGTATTAGAAAACTCAACTATGTTTACATTATCAATAATATTTTATGATAGATGGTTTGATATAATCATATGACTCCTCATTTCATCTATTATCCCATTAGGTTGATCATTAGGACAATCTCTGCATTATTCATCACATCAATTGTTAACTTGATTCCTCAGCCTTCGTCCATTACTAAAATCAAAAGGGCTTAACAAGAATGATTAATTATTAACATCATAATAGAATTATAATAAATTATTTTATGAAAAACTCAACATCGAAATGTCTTACTATTTAAAACCATCACATTAGTTTTCAATTCACCCTAAATCACTCTAAGTTCAAAATAGGTTTCTTAATGTTGGGTTGTATCAAACCGCTCGACCTAATAACATGATAAATCCTTGGTAATTTCACATAAATATAATTTTATTGACTAAATCACATATCATGAGAGTTTCTAGCGAGGTGTACAGTATTAATACCCCATATTATGCATCGAGTGAAGATCAAGTTGATACTCAACCATCCTTTTTCATTTTAATTTCCAGTAGGTGAATATATTTCATAGTTATATCCACTTTCCAATATCTAGAAATGGATATAATTTTTAGGAAAACTTCATGCTAAAACATTACCAAAATTCTAATATTTTATCCTATAATCAAACTTATCTATGGGGTTTTCACTAAATTTATCTTATTCTAATCCAAAAAATTACAAAAATAGTACCCAAAAATAATTAAACCCTACTCTAATATCAACTAAAAAATATGATGAAAATATACATAATTAATTTATTATTTTACATTAATAATGACTTTAACTTAAAAATAGTCACACAATCCCAAGAACCTAATTTTTAGTGTATTGGATGATTATCCACATAAACCATTTATTTTACAATACTCATTAAAATTTCTCTATAATTATAAAACTGTAAACATTATTCTAAACTTCTCACATGAAATACTCATCTTCATAAGCTAGGAAATGGGAAAAACATAATGGTTGATCTCAAATACTTAGTATGGATAAACATATGAGATATGGGAGAGAAAAAGATGGAAAAACTGTATGAGAACATAATAATAATACATTGTCATACATAAGAGAAACATATCCAAAAATAATATATCATAAAATAGTCATGGAATAAAACTTTGAAATAACATAGTGCATGAATAATAATGAAATTAAAGCATAATACTATAATCACGGGTCTTAAGAAAAAAACATAGCATAGGAAAGTGTCTTGACATAAGAATATGTCATGGAAGTTTGATATAACATAGAAAAATTCATTATAGGGTATTCTAGAATAACCATAGTTATAAGAAAACATTAACTTTGTGGGTCACATTCACCTATGATTACAAGAAACTAAATTGTAGATGTATATACATGTCACGTGATATATAAACCTTTAGCCAATGTATTTGAGGGAAATATATTACCCCTCCCTCTATTCATTCGTATATAAATGTGCCACTTGAAAATTATTCACTTATCACATTATATAGAACCCATGGAATTAAAAATTTCAAATGAAATTCATTCAATTTTTATAGCATAAATAACCCATGGAAAAAATGGGTTTTCTAAAATTCATGAATGGTGTAAATAAAATCATGATTTAAATTGATTGATATTGAAAACTTGATCACCCAAAAGGGATCACTTCATAAGAAAAAAAATAGAGGGTAAAACATGAAAGATAAATCTATTGGAGATAGATAGGAAAATGAAAACCAAATCACAAAAATATATTTCTTCATAAACATTTTATAATCATCAGCATAAAATTAAAAGTCGTGTGTCTATTTTTAAGAAGAAATTTTTTTAAAAGGTAAAAAACATGACTTTATAAAAAATACTTTCAAAATATATCCAAGAATGGAAAACAAAAAAATATTATTCAATAAATATGATGTCTAAGATAAAAGAAAATATTATTAAATGAAATTATTTCTTAATATTTTTAAAATACCTTTCTTGAAACTCACATTATTGAAAAACAAAATAAAAGTTCCACTTTAAAATATTTTAAGGGAAATATAAAGATCACAATAGAAAAAACAAATTTATCCTTCCAATAATAAAGGATAGAATTGGTGGAAATTAAAAGTATATATTTGGAAGAAAAAGAACCATTAAAAGTGTGGAAATAATTATCAATGAAATTACAAGTTTATGAAACAAGGGATTTATCAACAGAACAACTTTGATGTCAAACATGAATTGACAAGAATAAAATTTGGGAATAAAAAATAACATCATCATAGGGTAAAATATATTAATCTTTAATGGTCATATTTTTCAAAACCCCATAAACCACAAAGGGTACCCCTCCTAGGGTGGAAATGAGAGAAGGGAGATGGTGAATACCTAAGTCCAGCCTCCAGTAGGCCTCAAGTTAGTGACTAGAGCCTAGGGTATAATAAACATACATATGGTAGGAATTACCCTAAAAGAGAACACACATAATAAATAGATAAGAAAAATAAACCAAAAAACACCTAATTATATATATATAATAAATTCCAAGTTAAAACATTAAATTTCATACAATACTAAATAGCTGAAAGGAAAACTAAAATTACTAAAAGGTAAAGACAGCATGAACCAAAAATTCCAAAAAACTCCTACAAAACCACAAACAAATAATATCTAGCATAAAATCCAACCTAATATGGTTGACCTAAAAAAATTTATATATATGTAGGGTGATAATAATAGTATAATCAGTAGGATACTCCACATAGCCTATCATGAAAAAGATAAAGAAATCTTGGTAAGTCACAGTAAACAACAGCGAAACTAAATCATCACCTAAATAGGTATACTATTTTCCCAGCATTGCCATAGCTAAATTTCACTAAGTATCACATACTAGAGATCATATAATATAATATTGAAACATAAAGGGTAACCCACTCCCACTTACCCACCGTTTTGATAATCCTCCATAACATTACACATCTTAAGCCATATCTCTCCAAAATATGCCAGCACATAGACACCTAGGAAAGGAATTATAACATGAACATCATACATGACATCATGACACCATCCCATACACATATCTATATATTGTAAGAAATTATTTTTTGTAACCCACCACATACCATATGATTTCTATCATACTTCAGGTATTATAACTCATGCCATCAAAGTTCATACACCAAGTAACTACCACAAATTGTCACATCCTATATACATCAAACCTATAATAATCCATTGGATACTATATCTAGGGATATATGTGTGTGAATAACCACAAGCCATCACATCCCTTTACACGCATATATGTGGAAACTGACTGCCATGCATACCAGCACAAATAACTACCAAGATAAGAGATCGGGGTCAGAGGGGGTAGTCATCCATATATACCCCACCAGGATGTTGGGGGAAACACCCTCCCTGAGTCTACTATATGTCAGTCTGCTTAACTGACATGGGTGGGGTAGAGTATGAAATAACAAAATATATGGGATATAATATGGCTCACAACCACACTATGGTCATAACTTTGTCTGATGATCAACTATAGTTATCATCTCTCAGACACCTGACTTCTACTACTAGGGACTATATATCCTATAAGCACACAATCATTTAAAGAGATACATTAATTAATTATTTTATTTTTATCATTTTATTTATTTATTTAATTTATTATCCAATAAATTAATCATTAATATTGTTTCAAGATACATTTATAAACTAATAGCGTGAATCCCATGCCCTCTAGACATAATCCAAACCGAGTCCATAGATTCTCAATATTAACATCTCTTCAACATTTTAATTATATTAACACCAACCTTATGGGTTTAGAATTATTTATTAATTATTATAAACATTCCATGATCTAGGTTCTCTTGGAAAACCATCCTAATCTACCACCAAGAGGAAACATGCAACCAACTCATTCAGTGGGGAAAGGAATGTAGATTAAATAAAAAATTTGGCCATCGACCATTAAAAAATCCATGTTAAGAAAGCATCCATATTTATAAAATTATAAATTAATCCTAGATTCAACCTATTAAATCATATTTATTTCTACTTGATACCCTATTTCATATCTTGATGCATCTCTTTATCATAGGCATTAATTATTGTCATATCATTTGGGTCTCCCTGCTTCATATCACGTCATTCATCCCAAGCTCATCCATCCCAAGGAAATAACACATCGCATAGAAAAGATTGCATCCATATAACATCATAAGTTAGCAAGAAACAAACATAGTCAATAGGGTAATCTAGGCCCTAAAATAAGGAATCTATATTTCACACAAGAATAAGCTCTCACGGCTCCAAACACAAGGCACTGAGTGTTATCAAGCAATCAGGAAACTCAATCCCTATAAATATTCTTTATCAAGCAACCATTTATTATTCAACATTTGGGTTAACCAATTAATTATTCATAGGTTCCAAATATATCAAACTAAAGGAATCAAGTTATAGAAATTTAAACATGCTCTTAGAATCAATTATAGTTTCAACAAACCTATATAAGTAATGTTCTCATTTAACATGACTTTTGAATTCAACACTCTCATTAGTCATTATCATGCTTCACATTCTTTGTCAATTCAATTAGTATGGAATAACACATTTAATTAATCACGTTCATTACATCAATTTGGTAATTATAAAAGAAAAAATGGATTCATTTAATAGGTCTCCTTTTAAATTATTCTTAATCCAATTAATCAATTAATTTTTTATTTACATGTTTTACTATTTTCTATCAAGAACAAAATGATAATACATTGCATAAAAAGACATTCTAATAAGAAAAAAATAGTTATCACACCATCTAAAAAATAAAGAGGCATCCCATTATCATGGTAGAAAGAAAAATCATGTGATTTCTATAACCAATTCTTTAGTAATTTAGTTAAATATTTATTAGGTTAATTCCATTGCAATCAAAAGCGATAGACCATTATAACTTCATCATTTCACAAAAATAAATAGTAGAATCAATGAATCCCCTACCTCAAGGGAGTAAACATTAATTGCATGAGAAAGGACCAATATTTTAGATCTTGATCACCCCTATCATAGGAGATTAATCACTCAAAAAACATTGCACCACAACCACACCAAAAAAACAAAGAAAACTATATTATAATGATATAGAGAAACCACCATCTCATGGAAAGAATAAAAGAGATTATCCAAATCAACAAACTATGAGAGAAAAAGGCATAATGTACCTAGGATCACCATATATTGAACACGGGAGTTTGATATTCAATCCCCATCGAAGGGATCCCAAAACAACTAAAGAGAGATTCGTGGATCACTTGAGATTGAGATAAAGCTGTAGGGATTGAGAAAAACTCAAGGAACTACAACTTATATCGGTGCACTATCCATCATACTTTCACAACATGAAATCCTTTAATTCCATGAACATATCAAGCTTTTAAGTCCCACTAAAAATGTGTCAGATCAAACTTTTTATCCTCGATTTAATTAAATTCATGAGGAACCCTTGAAACTAGTATCATATAATATGTGAACCAAAAATTCATGATGTGAAACCCTTAAAATATCATAGATTCTCCCTACTTCCATCATCTAAAAACCTCTATACCCACTCTAGGCCTCCTTCGAGCACCATAGGATTCAGAAACACGTAAAGGATCATACTTGATAGATCTGGGACCTTACATCATATACCTCTCAAAAAATTCATATTATCAAGAATCCAAAACAAAACCTAGAGAGAAAATGAAAAGGTTTTGTCTGAATAGCCACCCTGTGAGATACCACTCAAGGATATCACCATTACAGGAGCTCAACCACCTCATCAAAAAAATAAATTGAAACTACACAAAAATAGCAAACATATCTTAAACACTCTCCTAGGAGAGATACCTATCAAATGAGAGTAGGATTACCAATAATCAATAAAAGGAAACCATATCATAAACTAAAATGTTCAACATCCAAAAAATGAGCAATGTTTCAAGAGAAAATCTAAACATCAAATAGCTTAGGGTATTGATTTTGAATCTACGATTCACATTCCCAAGTACTCTCTTACATTCCAAAATTATACCATAAGAAAAAAACCAAGTAAATAGAACTCTTCTGAAACACCTTCTTCATGAAGTCTAAGATCTCCACAGGTTTATCCTCAATGGTTTCATCATTATCAACATCAATCTCACCCCAATCGGTGATACGATAGTCATAATGAGGAAAATGATGGAGCAAAATCATGTGAAAAAACATTGTATATTCTGATCATCTATGGGGAAATTTCTATATGATATTTCATGGCTCCAACATGATCCAACACCTCAAAAGTCTCAAAAAACAAGGGAGAACACTTACTCCCACAAATAAATGTTCACTTACCATGATAAGTATTCGCCTTAAAAAACACATGAACTATAATATAAAACTTCATAGGTCTCCTCCTATGATCAATGGAAGATCTTTTATGGTTCTACTACCTTCATCCTCTCTTTAACTACTTGTGCCATCTTTTTCGTATTTTGTACTAGTTATGGCTTGATAATTACTGCCTCATAACCATTCCAGCACAATGGAGATCAAAAAGATCATCCGTACAAATATTTAAATGTTTCCATACTAATGGTGGAGTGGAAACTATTATTATAAGAAATCTCATCCAAGGGCAGGTGCCTTATCTATTAACCTACAAAATTCAGGACATAGGAGCACAACATATCATCAAGAGTCTGGGTGGTCCACTCTTTCTAACCATCCTTCTGTGGATTAAAGGTATTTCTAAGGCATAAATAAGATCCAAAAGCATATTGGAGACCTCTCTAAACATTGGAGGTAAAATGATGATCCCAGTCATAGATGATCATCCTTAGCACTCCATAGAGCTGCTCCACCTCCTCCAGATACCACCTCGACAAAACCTCCACTAATCTCAACTCCCCAATCACTATAAAGTAGGATGATTTCATCAAATCATACACTATCACACAGATAGAATCATATAATTCTTAATATCAAGGTAAACCAATAAAAAATCACAATGAGATATACTCCCACTTCCACTGGGGAACATATAATGGTTTGAAAAAATCCATTGGGAACATGGTGCTCATCCTTCATCTTATGGCAGACCAAACATCGATAAACAAAATTTGAAACTACACACTTCAAACCAGGTCAGTAAAACTAACATCTCAAGGCTTTATATATATTTTTCACATCATGATGTACCGATGAAGGTGAGCTATGGAAATCACAGAGAAACATCTCACACATTATTGAATGAACACCAATACTTCCCTAGAACAACACTTGATGATGTCCATCCTCAAACCAACCATTAGGGAAATCACCAAAAACACCTCGATCCCTCCAGACCACCACCTCAAGATCCCCAATCTAGGACTCCTCTACTTGTTACACACTACTACAAATAGGGCTTATAATAGCGCTAAAAACCGCCTTTAATAGGTCTAAAAAAGCACTGTTAATATCGGTGATGATAAAGGGGGGCCTTTATCAGCACTCAAAAAAGCGCTGATAAAAGTGCTCATTTATCAGCGCTAAGAAAGCACTGATAAAGGTGGTCTTTATCAGTGCTATTTTCAGTGCTGATAAATCTATAATATATCAGCTCTAAAAATAGAGTTGTTAAACACTACCTTTATCAACACTATTTTGAGCACCGATAAAAACTACCTTTATCAGCACTCAAAATACCACTGATATATTATCCATTTATCAGTGCTTAACTGGTGCTGATAATGGCCAAAGATCCTGTGCAAAACCAAAACCTGCACAGAACCTTCACACATTACATCGCCTGCACACAACACAAACAACACCTGCACACAGCACAAACAACACCCACACACAAAGCACAGAAGAACAAAAATGCTACATACATTTAATTGAAATCATGAATACAAAACAAAACACTGCTATATAAATTTCAAACAATGTTTAATTTTGGTTTCAATTACAATTATCCAACAAACAGTTAAAAAACATTGATGTTATATCTTTTTTGCATCCATCCGCTCTAAAAAATTGTCGTCCATGGCAGTGGTTTCTGAACAAAGCATTTGAACTCAAGAAAAATATTTCACCTACATAAGAAAACAAATATTATGTTATTAATACAATAATGAAATAAATTAAACAATAATATGAAAGAATACATTAATAAAATGTCAATTGTTACCTGTTACAACATTTATTTTCATTAGTTCATAGGTCTAGGAGAGATGGATATAGAGCGAGAGTTCCTTCCCCATTGTGATGTGATGACCAGGGTAGGTAAATATTTGTGGGATGGTTTGTGGATTGTGGGGAATTTCATAAGGATTTCAGGATATGATGACACATAGGGGACCCAAGAACATTCCCAAGATATATGCGCTCATGTTAGTCTATATAAGAAATGAAAAACACTCATGAAACGGGACCCTTATTTACTCAGATTGCTAGCAAACTACCAGGATGCCTAGATAGTAGAAGATGACTCACTCTAGTTATACCTAGATGATGGTTTCATCCTTCTTTTAGCTAATCTTGGGATATGTACATCCTATTAGATTCAAAAACATATTCTATTACAAAATAGATTGTATAAAAAGAGTGGTGGATACTAGGGGAGAAGTCCTATAAAAAAATACACTAATGAATGCCTATAAAAGATAGCATAGAGAAAGAAGCACCAGGACTCTTACACAATCATTTCAGTACTCAGATCGGTGGTTAGGGAAAGACCTAGACAGATACCTAGATAATATAAAGGGAAGCACTTAGCACACATACAAGATTCACCTCACTCTATTCCTCACTAGCGGCATGAGACTTGGGGAGCTCAGTTGGGATCAGAGGGGAAATGCCTCTTCTGGTAAACAAATATTTATGGACTCAGATATAATTCTCGTACTTATATTGATATTTCCCTATAGAAGAGACTCCTTCTTGTAAATATACTTGATCAGGATACCCAGCTAGAAAATGACTCCATTTATTCCTTTTGTAAGGCCTACCCCTTGTAGAAGGAAGAGGTCTTTCAGCACCTGATTGTAGACCAACTATAGGAGGATCTAAAGGAGATCAACCTTTATAATATTCTTATAGGATGTAAAAACTACCTAACCTAATGAGGATATAAAAAATTATATTTTCAATGTATAAGAGAGACCCTCAAGAACTATAAAATAGAAGGCGACCAGATGGAGGATGATAGGTTTCTATTGTTGATCTCTTCTAGGTAGAAAAAAACACAAATACACTAGGCCTCAAGATATTTAGGTTGTAATTAATGTATGTTTATGTTAAAAATAATCTAATAATATGTGTTAAAGAATGGGGTTGCTAAATGGAAGTATACCAGTGAGGCACAAAACATAAAATAACCAATTAACCAAGAGACACAATTAGGTCAATGCCCTTACCTCAACCAGAAGTCCAATAAACTATTTTCAGTTCATACCAACCACAAATGAGTCCATGATCACATGTATTAATTTCCAACAACGTTAAATTACATAATTAGTTAATTTTAACCCAAAAAACAGCATGGTATAATAGGCGTCAAACTCATTGTGTAATCCAACAAAGCCAGAATGCTAAGAAACTAGGTGTGATCCACTCCTGACGCACCCCTAAGCCTAGAAAACACTAAATCCCCAATCTATATAACTAAATTTATGACAAATTAAGCCTAAATTTTTGAAAACCCATAAATAAGTCTTCCACAAAATATAATCTGCATCAAATAATGATTGATTACTTGTTTATGATATTTTGAGACATGCTTTAAGAGTCATATATAAAAGTCCCATGAATAACAATGATTTATCCATACTATGGTATAATAATTACACCTAGAACCCTAAAAACTGAATGAGAATCTTTCAGAAAGAAGTTAGAGAAGCAAGGAAGATGTAGGAGAAGATACCACATTGATTCGAAATGATGAACAACCAATAATCCACTCAGGTCTAAGGGGAAGGAAGGAGGGGAATGGGGTCTGGACACCCCCTAAGAACTTGGTGCCCAAACGAAGAAACCTGCGGATGTTTATACTTTATAAACCCATCACCCACATAAAAATAAGTTTTAAATCATGTTACATGAAATGAACCAAGTGGTGACATCACTATATTTTGGGTCTAAAACCTTACTTCACCCCTTTTCCCAATTCACGACCATTCTCACCCTATTAAATGCATCCATGTTGTGAATTACCCTTTCACACTATGAGTAGCCTAATGCTACTACATTTCAATAGAATGACTACCCAAATCATCCTTGATATCCTCCCAAAACCTAATGACATCCCTCTAGCCCCAATACAAGTCTAAAACACCTATTATAGACATTAAAACTCTTAATAACCCAACCCGAGACCTGGTTCAAGAAATGAAACCATCAATAAATGAAAATTCAATTTCCCTTGGTAATTTCTAACCCACAATGATGTGGGTCATTACACTCTTGGGTTATAAACAAGACTGTTCTTTTATCCATAGTTATACAGAGTATCATGGCCACCTCACATTAAATATAATGCATGAGAAAACCAATGAATGAAATTCAGTCTCAAATTAAATTATTTTAAATAGGGTACTCAAAATCATATTCTTAAATCTGGTTCAATGTACACACATTACCCTTCAATCATAATTAGATTAAATAGATATTATTTAGTGACTTAGTTTATTTTAATGATAACTTCATCAAAAAAAACTTAAGTGAGTGTTTATCCACACTCTAAGGCATAACACAATCATCTTGGTCAAGATTTTGTTTTTGAATCTTATTTCAAACAACAATAGGATCATCTTGAAGGTCAACAACAACAACCTATCATCCTCGCCTTCCATCAATAGGTGCTCAAATAGGGTTTTTACACTATGTAGGAGTTTAATGTCCTTTCTTTCTATTGTGTCTATCTAAGTAGACAAGCCCTATGTAAGTACAGAGTGACATGGGTATCCCTATTAGGAGATCATCTCCCAGGGGAAGAAACTCCCTGAGATATTTAGGAAGTGAACCACCTCAATCATAATAAATGATTTATGGTGGTTCAAACCTATTTCTTAAAGGGATAAAATGCATGGCCGATATATCCATACCTCTAGCCCCCCTGTCTCAGGTTGAACTGGAGTCACCTCCCCCTCAATGTGTTCCTCAAAGCGATCCCCTTCAGCAACTAGAACCAACCCTTCCAAGGCATTCACCCTGCCAAAAATCGACACAGTTCCCTGGTCATCCTCGACCAACTCTCTACTGACCTCCTCTCCTCCCTCTGATCAGCCACCATTGTAGGTTGAGCCTCCCTGCCACTTCCTTCTGGTCTTCCTTCCTCTAGGACAGGCACCTCCCTCACACCAACCTCCAACGCCTTACTCAGGACATCTCCTTCTCCTCAAATAGATCCAAGACTATCCATAGCCTTCATTCTATAGTCCTCAACCAGTTGTCGTTCCAGGTCCCTCCCTTATTGCAAACCACCACTGAATGACCCAAGCGGTGACAAACAGAACAATAATCCGTCCAATCCTCATAAAACACCTGTTATTTTCACCTATACTCCTCCAATTGTAATCCATACGTGATCAAAAGGTATCCGAGAAGCATATAATTCCACACAAACCTGGGGATTAACCGGGTGACACACAGCTTCCGTTCAAGAATCAGAACATAAATACCTTCCTATGAGATTACTTAGCATGCGAATAATAGCAAGATTCTGAAAAGGCAGTGGAATACCCCACACATCTTCACCTCCAATAGTAAGAGAGTAACCAAATACAATATATGGATATAGATAAAATATACATATATATATACTTAGTTAGAATAATCCCAAATGAGATGGTAAGGTCAGTGTTGTTAAAGGTGTATGCTCCCCAAGCGGCCATTGCGCCATATTGTGCCACGCACCTTTGAAAAAAATGGGTAAGGGGATATCCATATTGCAGCTCATTTAAGGAAGAAGAGTAGCCAATGGTTCCAAAATTCCCTCAATGATACCCATTATCTCATGCATCTACCTAGAAATAATTGTTTAAGTCAAACAAAAATGCATGTGCTCAAATACAAGCTCAAACAAACGAGACACAGAACAATGAAATTTCTTAAAAATGAACCAAGGGGTACATGACGTGTGAGAGGAACCAAATGGTGTCTGGTACCACTCCACCTATGGACCATTTCCATGGGGCTACACGGACCCAACTACACACTCTGTGTTCATCCTTGTACACAGCGTGTATTCGGGTTTTCTACAGATTCTCAAATACTATCTCTGCATGTGGAATCTGATCCCTCTACTTTAATTTCATCAATATTTATATTTAGGCCCTATATCTAACTAAAAATGGTGGATATATACCATATTTGTTGTTTCCATCCATCGTTTGTTGGAAAATGGATTTTTTTGATTCTCTGTGGTTTCTTCGTTCACCCCATACGCACTGCACACCATCATGCCTTACTTCAATATTGATTTGTTCAAAGATCAATAATATGAATCCGGGGATAGAAAACATTGAGTAATAAATTAAGATTTTAATACATAGGAGCATTCTCAATCCACAATTGGTACATATTCATCGAAGGGATCAATCTGCTCAAACTATTTAATCAACAAGGGTGTAAGAATAAAATTTAAGATTCCTACTCAGATATTGGATCATTTTTCATCAAAATTCATGCTATCTAATGATTGAAGGAAGTCATTGTGTTCATTGTATCTCGATCTGCTCTAATATTTCATTTCTTCATCATCCAAGGTTATTCACCAAAGAAGGCTTGAGGATAATCAATGATCATATATAGATAACATAAGTAGTATAAATTCACCTTTATCCTATTTGTGTACAATCTTCCATCAGGTATGCTGACCATTCATTTCTAAACACATCTATATCATCTTCTGAATATGAGTTTTTCCGACAATCATGGTAGTACTGAAAAAATATAAATACACAAAGGATTAATAAATATTTTAAATGAAATCGTAATTATTTTTGAAAATACCTCATCATGGATGATAGTTTGTGGATGAAATACAATCACTTTCATAAATTTAGAAACATAATAACCACAGTCCTTTCCATTTGTTTGATTTGGACACTACAGAAACATCGACAACAATAAGTAATTTGTTTTGATATATGTTTGGATAGTGCAATGTTATTATATATACCAGGATAATTTTCCAGTTATAGATCTTGTAGTTGTTCTTATCCTTAGGCCCTGGATTCATTCCATGCATTAGACAATATTCATGCACCGCCCTATAATAACAGAATCCTCATTAAAATATAACATAAATTATTTAACTTGATGTTTAGTTTTAAAATGTTTCATCGAGTGTACTACAAATTAACAAACGCCATCATGTGTGGTCGGTTTGTTGGATATCCATGCATTGAATCCAGAAAATAAATCTTTGGAGCATCCAAATTGACTGCAATCAGCATCCAATGGTTCCTAAAAATAAAAAAATGAATAAGTAAAGAAATAAATAGAAATATAGTTGATATGATTAAATTGTAGAGTTTTACCCCTACATCGTTGGTATTAAGAAGAGTCCGTCGTCCGTAATTTTGTTTTCAAACGATTTGAGCAGGGATGAAATTATTGCAGCCTCTTTATCAGAATCTATTTCATCTTTTGAAGAGGTGATGTGAGGACTAACAATTCCAAATTTTTGTTCATGGGGAAATCACTTCAATTGTTTTTTATATATATGCATGTGAAAAATATAAAATGTATTTAGTAATAATTATTAGAGTATATCATCTTTTGTAAAATCAAATCATGAAAACATACCTCATGTATACATTTACAACTGAGGTGTCTAGCCATTCATACTTGAGGAGTTCATTTACATTTTCAGCACTAATGAAATCTGATGTTTCCTCTCCATATATATTTTTTTCAAAATCAACTGTGTGAGTATTTTCATCTTTCAACTTTGTATCCACAAGATCCTACAATGATATTAACTTTGGATATAGAACGGGTGGGGTGACGGTGCTCTCAGTAGACCATTTCAATCGGTTGGTTGATCCTTGAGATAGTTTTGAGATGATATTTCGTTTCACCCCATAGTCTTTGTCATTCTGTAATAACATTCATCGGTTCAGACTTTTTTCATTAAATTTTAAAGGTCCAGCTTGAAAAATAAATTGGAAATGGATACCTTTTTGTCGACATGTTTTTTTACAAGAACTGTTGGCCATGAGATGAATGTTCCAATAGCTTGGTAAACTGTAGGAATGTCTTCATCTTTATTTGGAACAGGTATCTTGGCACTCGGCTCATTAGCTATGTTAATTGACACTCTGAGAAGATATTTTGGAAGTTGTCTGTTGTATAGCATGTCGTTTTGCGTATTGAACACTGTAACCCTCACTACAAGGCGATAGGTAGGAGTTGATAGATATAAATCATAGTCATTTTCACCATGTGGAATATTATCACAGGAAAGGTATCAGTGTCTATGTAAATCACATTTCATAGAAACAGTTATTAAAACATTGATTACCTCATCTAAGTCAGGTTTTTTAGGGTAATGGCTCGCCTCAAAGCTGGTGGGGGGTGGGGCGGGATCATTACGCATGGGTTGTGTGTTTTCATCTATCAGTATCCCCTCTTTATTTACACGAGCCTCCTTCCATAGCACATGGCGTGGGATAGATATGGATTTTAATTTCGATTCATCAATCTTCATATAAACAGATAAACATGGTTATAGTGTTGTTTTATGTAACATACAATTAGTATGGTAGATTTAAAAGATGTACCAATTTTTTCTCAAGTGCAACGTACCCCATCCTTACTTTACAGTAAGGGTACGCTGGTTCTGTTGTGCGTTTTTTATTTTCAGCACTCAGTTGTTGTTTCATAAATAAAAAACTATCAATTAGAGTGATGAATACAATCAAACGTCAAACAACTTATTACCCCACACAATGTATCTGAAAAGTCTTATCCCCACGACGGTTGCAAAACGCATCCCATGCTCTTTGGGATATCAAGTGTGCGTAAAGAGGTGGTGGGTGAAGCTTGATTTTCCCTTCTGCATATTTAAGATGATATTTCGTTAAAATTGTGTGGAAACCTCTATGAATCCTTCCTGAAACTCTTAATACATATTCCCTGTGCGAGGAATCTACTATAAATGCACTCTGCAATGGATGATGAAGAGTAAGTCAATGTTTTGGTATTTTATTTTATTTTAATAAATTAAAAAAATGATATCATAAAGTTACCGTAATCTCTTCCCACATTAGTGTCTTCGGGCCGGTGACAACATCGTGCCATGACTCTACATCAATTAGCACACATTGCTGAGTGACGATTCCAATGTAGATACTAAAGATGGCTCTGTTGGGGTTAACATGTTGGCCTCGCTTATTCCATCCCACCTCAAATTTGATGCCTTTTGATTTTGCCTTAAGGATTTTGGCTAACACTGTCAAACTACGATGCTCTTGTTTTATTTTTTGCGCTTTCAGGGTTTCATTTCCTACCATTTCCTCATAAGAAGCATTAATATGTTCCCCTGAATTGCTAGCATCGGTGCTGGGACCAGCAGCAACATGTTGAGAAACTCGTTGTACCTCAGCACTGGGACCAGCAACAACAGGTTGAGAAACATGTTGTTGCTTTGCACTGGGACCACCAGCATCTGGTTGAGAAACATGTTGTTGCTCTGCAGTGGGACCACCAGCTACTGGTTGAGAGACCTTTTGTGCCTCGGGATTGGGTGCATCAGCAGGTGCATAAGTCATTATCTACAGAAGTGGTTTAATATTTAATTTAGATTACATAAAAACAGTAGCGAACAGATAATAACATAACATAACACAATGTATATTACAATAAACAAATAACCTGATTATTGTACTCTCTTTTTTTCTTTAAATGCTTAAGAGATTTGACTCCTCTATCGACTATATAAATCCCTTCATTGTGGTCTCCTCTGACATAAAAAACTCCATCTACATTGGGACTGCTAGGAAATGATTGTGATGTCCCTATAAAAGGGTCAACCTCCGTTGAACTTTCATCTGACCCTTCAGTTGTTTTGGTCGATAACAGAACAATTGACTAATTTCAGTTTGCGGGGTCTGGAACATAAAATACTTGTACTGTCTGTGATGCCATTATAAATGGTTCATCTTTCTCCCCTTCCTTACTGAAATCAACATTCATGAATCCTAATTCATCTATTTTAACAGCACTCATATTGTCAACCCACTTGCATTGAAAAATCGGCACTTTGAATTTCGTATAATCCAACTCCCATATTCATTTGACGATGGAAAAGTTTGACATATTCTCATAAATTGGATTTTTTTCCTTAGAACCAGAAACATGCATCGCCTCAGCCACAAGTGTAACCCCACTATTCTGCATGGTACTGTCTTCATCATGTCCATTGGTATAGAATGTATAACCATTAACTGCATAAGTATTGTAAGATAATACAAACACACTTGCTCCTCCGGCTAGCCATCGAAGTCGTTCTAAAATTGAGTCTGGATTTTCATCTAACTGCTTAAAAATATGGTCTTGAAACCATCCTATAAATGGTTGATTATGTGTATCTGATATCCATTTTTCATCCTTAGAAGGATTCAAATACCTAAGAATTTCTTTGTGGGTTTGAACATATGATTCAACGTCAAAACTGTTATGAAAAACATAAAGGTGGGCCTGCTCCAGATCTGTAATATTGATTGTGACAACCTCTCTTCCAGAAATTCTTTCACCCTCAAGCCGCTCAGTGTGAAGATATTTCGATAGGCCCACGATTTCCACACCAGATAGGTATTCGGTACAAAATTCAACGGCTTCCTCAAAAATATATTGCTCCACAATACAACCCTCTGGCCGACTTCAGTTTTTGATATACCATTTAAAAATATTCATATACTATTCAATGGGGTACATCCATCTATAATGTATAGGACCACATAGTCAAATCTCTCTCACCAAATGAACAATCGTATCGAAAAATGTTGGTGGGAAGAACATTTCCAATTCACATAATATGACAGAAATTTATCTTTCCATAGTCGGAATTTTCGTCGGGTCTATAAATTTGCTACATATAGCTTTGAAGAAGAAACAAAGCTTCTTTAATGTATGACGGACATTCTTGGAAAAAATGCAATGTAAATCTATAGGAATAAGATCTTGCATCAAAACATGGAAGTCATGTGATTTCAAACCCTTTAATTTTAAATCACTCATTGACATGATGTTCTTGATATTTGATGAATACCCATATAGAACCTTTATGTCATTCAAGAAGTTTCAAAACTGATATCTCTCCTGCCTGGAAATAGTGTAAGCAGCAGGAGGAAGAAATGTTCATTTTTCACCCTTCACTGGTGCCAACTCTCCTCGTATTCCCATCTCAACCATGTCCAATCTAGCCTTAATTCCATCCTTTATTTTGTCGGGTTCATTTAACAACGTGAAAATGACACTATCACATACATTTTTTTCAACATGCATAAAATCAGGAAAATGTCTAACATACAGACAATTCCAGTATGGTAATTCAAAAAAAACTAATCTCTTTTTCCAACCAGTTTTCGTAGGGTTTTTCAAAAATGGTTTACCAAAAGTAGTGTCCAAATCTTTTACTTTCTCAAACAATTGATCACCTGTTAGTGGAGATTGTATTTTACATTCTTCTAAACTTCCATCGAATTATGTCGTCCGATATCGGTACTTATTTCGTCAGGGTAGAAATCTACAATGTCCTAGAAACACGGTTTTCGATGAATGTTCCAACCTAATTAACGGTGTACCTTGTTCGTAAACGGGAAACTCTTGAGTTCCTTTAATGATATATCCTGAAAACTTTCCATAAGCAGGAAAATCATTTATTGTCCCATACAACATGGCTTTCAAATTGAAATGTTCATTTTTGTAAGCATCATACAATGTAACACCTAAATCCCACAATATTTTCAAATCCTCGATCAATGGGGCCAAATAAACATCAATATCATTACCCGGTTGTTTTGGTCCTGATATAAGCATAGATAACATGATTTATTTTCATTTCATGCATAACCACGGTGGTAAGTTATAGTTTACCAACATAACCTACCATGTACTGTGACTTCTACTTTGAAAACCAAAAGTATTCACCCCATCTGTAGATAACGCCAGACGAAGGTTTCTCGGCTCATTCCCAAATTCAGGATACTCGTAATCAATTCTCTTCCACTAAGGCGAGTCTGTCAGGTGACGTAGTTTCCCATCTTTAATTCTTGTATCTGCATGCCATGTCAATTTTCATGTAATCTCCTCACTTCCATATAGACGCTTAAACCTAGGAATGATTGGATAGTACCATACAACTTTCGTAGGACTACAATCATATTTCTTGTATCGAGAAGAACTAAACTTTGGTCATTATTTAAGTGATTTGTGGTCCTTGCGAAACAATATACAGTCATTCGGGTAGGCATGTATTCTTTCAGAGATCATACCCATCGATCATAGCATTTCTTTGGCATCGTATGTTCAGATTGGGAGTTCATTCGGGAGAGCAAGTAGTTCATTCGGGAGAGCAAGTAGTTCTGTAAAACTGGCGTCACTCCACCAGTTGCCTACTTTCAAATTATACAGCTTCAATATGGATGATAATGCTATATATTTAGTGAAACCATCATACAGTGGAATTTTTTCACAACTCTTTAACTTCTCAAACAATTTTGGGCAATCATGAATTTCATCTTCAACTTTCCTTGTCATTTCCTTAATATGATCTTCATAATCATCCGCATCTGTAATCACACCCTCTATATGATCGTCTTCATTGTTCATGCTTCTAATCATATCATATGATCTGTAAAATGTCGTGTTATCTGAGCCACTACCTACATTCGTTTTTCCCCGTGTTTATTCCAACATCTATAACTTCGATCTATTCCATGACATATCAGGTGTTCTTCCAACTCCTCTAGACTAATTTGCCTTGAATAACAACAGCGTAAACACGGACACAGGATTTGAGAAGGGTCACATGCATTATCTTCTACAAACTTGATAAACTCTTTCACGCCGTCTTCATACTCTTTTGTTAACTGATTGGCATTCATCCATTCTTTATTCATATTCATCGTCTTTATGGGTTCAATCTCGAACTTGCCTAATATTATGTTTTAATTAATCAGGTAGCAATTTTTGGGTTTTATAAAAACAAATCATGGTACAAATTCCTTTAAACTCATGTGAAATCCATATACATGGTGTTTCTAGTAGGGTGAACATCGTGTATGGATAAGATACCTGATTTAATCTGACATATATCAAATTTATTCCAAGTTAGTCTTACAAAGACTAAATGATGCCTTTGAAAATACATGACATTTAGAACAACTTGAGCTAAAGGCGTGTACTTTAGATACATATTGAGTCACCGCACCAGGTATGCATCACATTTTTGTGGAATACACAGTGTGTAGTCCCTAAATGGCCACTAGGGGTGTATAGTCTATACACATCAGGTTTATATGGTGTCTATACATGGTGTGAGTGAATTAAAACACATGTCATATGGTTCTACCATTATTTCATGGCATGTACATGGTTTCATGCTGAATTATATGTCTTGGAGATACATTGTGTGTGACGTAGGTTCACATGACATGTAACATTTAAAATGAAACTTATTCCAAGTTTGAGTCAGAATATTAGTCATATGGTGTAAATTTTGGAAATAAATGTTGTGTGGAATTAAAATATATATAAAATCCATGTATGTTGAAGCATATTCCATTTAACAAGACTACATACCATGTATTTTAAAGTGTCTCATAGAGTCCTCTAGAAGTGGTTTTCTAGGATTCAGTAGAATTGAACTAGTAACAAAGTGGTGGTTCCATTGAAATGGGTAAAGTTGGGATTGATATTTAATGGTGGAAGAACTACAACATGGAAAAAATGGCATATCAATCATTCCAACAACCTCAACACCATACAAAAACACAATTGTGATCACAATTGCAACACCATACAAACCAAAAAATCAAAATTTTAGATTTTACAAAGCATCCCTTATTCAATTTTGTTTGTAAATTCAGGGGTTATCACAGAAGTTTTATCATCCTGGGGTGTTCATTCATAATTCAATTATACGTAAATTACCAATTTTTATATTCCAATGTTCAACAAGAACCAACCAACATTCAATTCATTTAGTGTGCAAACAAGGACCACCAACGGCCATGATTTTTAGCGGGGTGTTTAGCCCATACATTTCACATTATAACCATCAATATAAACTAGTAATAACATGAGAACAAGAGGAAACCAATGAGTAACAGGAGAAAACTCACCACGAAGGTGTCGTTAAGCACACGGCAGAGGTGCGTTCGTGGTAAAGGAGAGGCGCACAGTAGAGGAGATTTTCAACTGAAAAGAAAACATAAAATAGGGGAAACCCATGAGAATAAAATAATCTAAAACTGAGTATACCATTTACCAAATCCAAAAAACCCCAAGAACCCACTAAAACCGAAATCAACACACACCATGGTTAAACACACCTTAAGATAACATGAAATTATATAACCCACCTTCGATAGAACGAGTTCAAAAAGCTTTTAAAATATAAAAGATGAACATACAATGGGTAAGCCCTGAACAATAGGTCCTCCTTACTAGGTATAATCCCCAAGTTTATTCTAGATAGTATATCCCAAAAGAGTAATCCCTGATCAATCCTTTGTTATCACACCATTCATGACATTCCCTATCCTAATGATGGTCATTATTAAGAACACCACAATCCCACCCTGATGGTGGTTGTCATCCTTAGATGATGGAATGTCCCAACCAAATTGTTTGACATAATTAGATAACACATCACACTTTCATGAAATTCTCCCACATCATCCTATATCTAATGGATTCTTGACCCATGCATGTTCTACAGGTAACTCAATAGCATAAAAAATATACACTATATAAAGGAATAATATGGAATATCAAGAATAGTTCATAGGGGGATATAAACTAACCATTAGATCATATATAAAGAATGAGTTTCAAGGTCTACTCACACTCTTTCAAGCAATAACATCATGAAAGGGAATCAATTGTAAACCATTACATTAACATTAAAGGAACTCACAAAACAAACAATGGGATAAAAATAAACTCCCATCAACCCTGACATACTAGTCCGTTCAAGCTCAACCATCAACATCCTATTCATCACATCATCATAAAAATATAGATTCACTAATAAAACCTAAGAAAAAATCATATCGAATACACATATTAAACCATCAAATATTCATCTTCTCATTGGACCCAATCATAGGTGAAAACTACCAAAGCTTAGAAAAATTGTTGACATACATCATAATGGTCTTATTAGCCTGTTCGACTTTCCAAATATCCATAGACTTTTCCATCACTAAAAATTGTTGATGGGTTTTTTTCTTTTGAAAATAAATCTATGATCCTACCACTCAAATCCCGCATGCTACTTTTTCATAACAATCGAATCCCACCATCTACTATTAGGGACTTCTAACATGAAGGGGGAAAATTTCACCTTAAGAAAATCGTGAATCTACAAGTACTCATACAAAAGCTTTAACATTCTAAAAAAATACACATTAATTTGTGGATCGCTATAATCGTGTAAATAGTGTCTTCTAGAAGAGTAACTCATAGGAAATATTCCAAGATTCATCCCTTCAATGTTCCAAAATTGGTGACTCATTGTGACGGCGTGAAGTTTCTTATACCTATGTTTAGACAACACAGATAATAATCTCATTAAGATGATGGCCCATATTATTATTATCCCATTGTGTGACATCAAAATATTATTCACAGAGCATACTCATGGGTCTTCTTAGAGAAATGATGCAAAAAAACAATAGAAAAATCATTAGTGACATCAAAATATTACTCAGATTAACAACTCAGACTAGAGAAATGGTATAATAAATCACATTACATAACCAAACCAGATTTGGATTATTAATCTATAAAAGTAAAAAATAATGGAAATTTATAAAATTATATCATATTATTTCTACAGTTTCCTTTCCCAAACCACCCTAGTCAATTAAGGATCATTATGATGAAACCTGGATAAATAGTTGCTAAAAATTACCTCATATTCCCCCACAAGATATCCAAAATTGAGTACTAACATTAATCTAAGATGTTGAACCTACATCTCTATTAAAAATTTGTCACAAAATAGCTCTAATAACTTTGTTCCTATATACCTGAGTTGGAACTAACAAATCCTTGTGGGTTTCACCAAGTGTTTCATAACCGATTACATAATAAAAACCAAATCACAAGTTCAATTCAAGAAGTAGAAAAAAAATTACCTAAAAATGAATATTAATAATGGTAGTATTGGCAGCGAAGGCAGCGCCAGAGGAGGAGGTGGCGGTGGCGGCGACAGAGGCAGTGGCAGTCACGGCAGCGGGGGGCGGGGGTGAAGGTGGCGGTGGCAACGGAGGAGGAGGAGGATGAGGAGGAGGAAGGAGGAGGAGGAGGAGGAGGAGGAGGTCGCGGTGGACGAGGGGCCTAGTTCAGCTTCAGCGAAAGCTTTACCACATGCGAGCGAGGATGGCCTGTTAGGTTTATTAAATAAAAACCGATGGAACCTTTATCAGTGCTCGTTAAAAGCATTGATAAAGGTATGTTTTATCAGTGCTAAAATAAAAGCGCTTATAAAACACTCATTTATCAGCGCTTTTTTAGCGTTGATAAAGAGATACCTTTATCAGTACTGTCTAAAAGAGCTGATAAATGTTACATTTTATCAGCGTTAAAAAAACTGATAAAGGGTCCACCTTTATCAGCGCTGATAAATGTAACATTTATCAGCGCTTTCTGTTTAGCGCTGATAAAGGGCAGCGCTTCCCTTGCCCTATTTTTTGGTAGTGACACCAAATATAACATCACCATAATATAGAAAAGATAGCCTCTACCTCTAACCCTTCCCATATAAAGATGCATCATTGAGAGTTCTTCTATCACACTCCATGAATCTCCAAATTCATGCATAGCATCACTATGTGACTTCCTTATCAGTGAATCGGCTATAAAATTTCCTGTTACTAGCATATACAAAATTTCAAAGTCATAATACAATAACAATTCCACCCACTAAAGCTGATACGAGTTCAATTTACACTAGGATAAGACATACCTCAGGATCTTATGGTCGATAAAAACATAAAACATTCACCAATGAGGTAATGTCACCACAAGTTTTAAAGAAAGTACGACATCCATGAACTCAAGATCATGGGAGGCATAGTTAGGCCCATGGGGTTGTAACTAATAATACCCATAACAAACAACTGATATCGAACACCTCGGAACATAGCCCAATCCAAAATGTAAATCATCACAAAAAACCTTAAACTAAACTCTTTCAGTTGAAAAATAGAAGATTGGAGCACTAACTGAATTCTTCTTTGAGTACCCAAAAGCATCCTAACACTATTTATTCCACAAGAACACCTAATCCTTTTGGGTCAAGGTTGTTAGAAAAGTCACATCCTGAGAGAAATCATCTATGAACCTCCTATAATAGATTATATGGAAAATAAAACTTTGGACTTTTTCCACTATATTGGGAACATCCCAAGAAACAAAATCCTCTATCTTATAAGGATACACAAATACTCCATGTTGTGAGATGACATTCCCTATCAAACATACTTCATGATCCCAAGACTCACACTTAAAAAACTTCCCAAATAGATGCTCATGACAAAGGAATACCAAAATAGAATTCAAATTCTCTAAATGATTCTCCTCATAAATTGAGTAAACAAGGATTTCATCGATGAAAACAACAACAAACTTATTCTAAAACTCTCTGGGAACTGCATTCATGAACCCCATGAACATGACCATATAATTCTTCACCTCGAATAGCATCACAAAGAACTTTAAATGCCTATAAAGATAAAAAAAAGGCAGTCTTTTGAATATCCTCATCCTTTACCGCATCAGATGATACTCTTACTGCATATCGATTTTCAAGAACCAGCTTTATCACTTCAACTGGTTGAATAAATTATCAATGCATGGTAGAGGATATTGTTTCTTCACTGTCACCTAGTTCAAGCGATGATAATCAATACAAATCCACAAACCACCATCAGCCTTCTTCATGAAAAAAAATGGTGCACCCCAAGGTGAAACATACGGCTGAACAAAACCTCATTGAAAAAAAGAATTGATCTATACTCATAGATATTGCAACTCATAAGGCACCATCCTATACAAATATATTGATATAATATATTTTTTCGACTATACATTGATCCCAAACTCTATCTCTCGTCAAGGGGGTAATGTTAAAACATCTTCTGGAAATACATCAGGGTACTTGCCTAAAACCCTAAGAAACACTGACTGCTAAACTTCTGACGAACATAGCATCAGGTCATCCATCAAGTAAGATAAGTAAGAAACATTCTTTTAACCCATATAATGCTCTCACTTTCTAATAAACATAACTTTCTCCCCATCAACATCATAAAAAAAATGCCTTCTGAATTAAACAATGATAACCACCACTGAATACAACTAATCCATGTGGATGAAAATATTATGTAGATGTATACATAAACATTGGAAGTATCCCCAAGATCAGTGCTACGCCAAAACTATCTATCAGTATATATATACTTCATATAAGTTATCTTGACCTCTAATTGGTGTAGTCAATGTCAAGGGAACTAGAAGAATCTATACCTCAAGTCCCAAATCATGGATGAGGGTAGGTGATATAAAGGACTGTGTGTCTCTTTATAGCAACTCAGGATTTTAATACATGGATATTACATCATTTTTTATGAATATTCATTACATTACACTAACAAACACCTAAGGAATGTAATATTTAGTGCCTTTGTAAACTTGGGACACAATCTTCTAATCTAGTGAATGATCTTCAATGTTTCCCACAAAGATTTTCCCATTTATTTCTCCTCATATACATAACATACATAAAACCATTCTTTATAACCAAGGGAAAGGAAACATAAGAAAAGAAGATCTCAGATTCTTAGTAAGGATAAGAATAAGAAATATCAATCTATGATCATATGAAATCAAAGCATGAATATAAGCGTATGAGAACATGAGAATAACATTTAAAAAGTATACCCTTTATTTCAAATATCATAATCCTAGGTCATGGAATAAATATTGGTAGTTTGTAAGACATGAATCATAAGATAATCAAAGAACATGAGCCATGAGAGCATAACATTGTCATAAGACATGGATTTTTTGGCATGCACAAAAGAATAGAAAATAATTTCTATATTGTTCAATGCTCACTACTAAGGCCATCATACAGAACCAGATTCACTCCTTGTTACAAATATATCTTACATTATTAGGTTCACTCCCCATGTCAATTCTATCTTAATATAATTGTTTCACTCCCCATTCTAGCCATGTCTTATTATATGGGGTTTACTCTCCATTCATTCCATTTATTACTGTACTAAGTTCACCCCTCGTTCTATCCATGTCTTACTGTACCGGGTTCACTCCCCATTCCAACGATTTCTTACTATATTGGGTTCACACCCTGTTCTATCTATTTCTATATCATGATATATATAAAGCTTTACACAATTCACTATATGGAGATACTGGTCCCACCCATTTCATAAACAAAACTATCTTTATGTGTTCCACAATGTCATAAACATTCATCATATCATAACCCATGAAATAAAATGGGTATCATAAACATTTAATTATATAATAACTTGTGTAAAATTGATAGGTTTTATAATCATTTCATCATACAATATATCATGAAATGAAATAGGTTTCATGAGCATTTCCTCATAGTATAACCTGTGGAAGAGAAACGGGTTTCATAAACATCAATCAATCAAAACACAAACCATTAAGATAAATAATATGAATGGTATCCTTGGAAGATATCCCTATTAAGGAATAGGTAACACTAATAGATGTCATATTAGATAGAAAATAATTTTTAAATATCATTTAAAAAAAATCTTGAGTAAAATATCTTTTCCTAATTAAAAAATACTTTTTAAAACATAAAACATCTTGAAAACCTTATTCATTGAAAAAAAATTGAAAAATTATAATGAAATATTTGAAAATAATTTAAAAAAATTAAACATAAAAAAATTTCAAAATTATTTTATTTGAAAATAAAATTTGAAACTTATAAAGTAATATTTGAAAATAATTTAAAACACTTTTTAAAACATAAAATTTTTTGAAAAACTTTTACATTAAAAATAACTTTGAAAACTTATAAAGGAATATTTTAATATAATTTAAAACACTTTTTAAACATAAAAATATTTTAAAATACTTTTCTTTGAAAATAACCTTAAAATATCATTTGAAAATTTTTTTGAAAACATTTTTAAAATACATAATTTTTTAATAAAACATATTTCTGACTGAAGAGAGAAATAAAATTGTATTTTCTTAAAAAAATATTTAAAATATTAAATACCAAAGAGTGAAAAAATGGAATAATTACTTTAATATATCATTAATAACTACTGTATAAGAAAATTCATTAGAATTATTGAGAGGTAGATCACAATATTTCAACATTATAGAGTCAATCATAAACAATCCCAATAAACAATGAGATTTTAACATAAAATCTTTACCACTTTGGTAACATTGAATCATAATACCCATAAATGAATAATAGAAAATGGAACTTAGAATATCAATATTTTAAATAAATTCATGATATTAAATGTCATAGGAACTGTATATACACCTTGTAAAGGGATATAGGGGCATAACATAACCTATATCTAAAAGAATGCAAATTTTGACAAAATTCTCTTACCGCATTGGTAACATTTTAACCATGACCCCATGAAAGAGAGATCATAAAATGGATATGTATATCCTAATAATTATCATTAGAATAATCATAAAATAAATTAATGGGAAATATACACTCCATATAAAATAAATAGTTGGTGAACATGACATGAGTCTCATGAAAGTAAAAAAAGGAAGATGGAAATCTTTTACCTCAAGTCTTTACGTCTCTTTTACTCATTCAAATCTCCTATATAAAAAATATAAGTTTCTTATTAATATATTATAGAACCATGTTCAAATATATCATACCATATATTATTTTCTTATGGAATTTTATTACCCATTAATTAACAATTCCTTGTTAAAGTTATGTTTTGGGTAATAACTGCTTTATTTTTCGTAAATGTTATGACTTGTTTTTTCTAGTACTCTTACTTAGATCTTGGATTCATAATCACCAAAAATGTAAAAAAATGATATAAATATCATATATATTTATTATATAAGTATTTATATTAATCCATAATATTTAGTGATAGGAAATGAAATACATCATTCATGGAGATGGTACTTTGTACGTACGCATAAATGTTGTTTCCACTTTCTTATAGTGTTGAAAGAAAGAAAAATAAATGATATATATATATATATATTATCATTAAATAATAATTTTTAAGTCATATATATCTCATAATTGTATTAAATTCATACTTAATACATTCTATATAAATCATGAATGAATCGCATTGCTTTTCAAGGTGGTAGTCCACCGTACCCATGAATGATGTTATCGTATCCCAACAAAATAGAAATCATGAAGGTAAGTGTGATATAATAATAAAAATAATAATAATAATAACATAATAAATATCATATATATGATATATAAAATATAAATTCATCATTATTCCCAACCTTTAAATGTGTTAATAGAGAATTAAATGGCATCAGTTCGTGAGGTGGTAGTCTTTCATACACACGAATGATGATTTTGTAACCCATTTGATGGAATTTCATGTTGTTTTAGGTTATTAACTTAACATAACAATATATAATTATATTTAGGATACTAAGGTTATTATACAATCATTTCATATTAATATTTTAAGGAGGTGGAGGAAGAAATAAAATGAAAACTCTTGTTGATGAATGTTACCTCTTCTTCGGGTATCCTCCATAGGTTCGCACTAAATACTTAATTGGTTGAATTTATATCCAAAATTATGATTATAGGGTTAGGATTGGGATTTTATGAAACCTTTTTGGTATATTTTTTTCAATACAAATGGATGGATAGTTGTGAAGTAGTGGGGAGAGTGAGTTCCCTTTTATAGTTGAGGAGGAGTGGTATTCTTGTAAATACCCAGAATTATTCACTATTGGGAGGACTCCCTTACCTCATGTGTCTTAGAAATTGATTAATAATGTAAGGGGTGTATTAATAGGTCAATAAAAACCACCAAAACATAAAAAAAAATATTTTTTTATCAAGTTAGTCCTTATTCATTATGTTTTCTCAATTTTTCCCTTTTAGTTTTTACCACGGTAAATTATATCTTTTTATTTACCTAGGAAATTTAAATTTTAAGTCTATAACTAGAATAATTTCTATTATATAATTTAGACCCACTTATTATAAATATTAAAACAAATTCATTAAATAAAAACATATGGGAGTGTAAAATTAATTTTAATACAAACGTATGCAATACACAAAACCCCATTTTAACCTTAATCATGTTAATTAATTCTATCTGTTTTCAATAATAATTATGGTCAAAAGTTAAGTTAAAAATTTTATAAAATAAATTATTCTTATTAAAAATATTTAATCCATTTTTTAAAATTATATTAGAAAAATGGGTAGTATTTAATTTATAATTTATCCCTCATATGAAAAAATAAATCGATGTTTTTAAGAGAAGACTATCAAAAGTTTACAAAGTTTGTATATCCAATTTCAAAATAAAATTGATTAAAATGACCTAAATTGGTTTAATGGGTGTATAATTTAACTAATTATACTTTGAAAAAAAATTAAAATATAATTTAACTTTATAAATAAAATGAAAAGTAAATTTTTAATTAAAAACTTATATTTCTCTATTCATCAAAAAAAGAAACTTTTCGGAAAATACCCAAAATTTCACCCTAAGATAATTTTTATATTCTGATTACAAAAATGAATTTTTTTTCTCAAAATAATTTTTATAAAATTTTTCAAAATTTTGTCTTAAAATAATTGTACCTTAAAAAGGTGAGCAAATTGTTTTTTAGAAAAATACAATTTTAAGCATAAAATTAGGTTAATTATTATATCTTATCTAAAAACATATAATATAAATTTTAAAATTTTTATTTAATATAAATTTCATTAAAATAATTAACTAAAAGTGATTTGGTTAATTTATTGATATAAAACACACTTTTTTCACAAAAATATTTTTTCAAAAAAGGATTTCCTTTAATTTTCTAATGGGTTTTATTTTAATTTGTAATTAATTGGTCACCAAATAATTCATTATATAAATATTTATAAACCATGTTTTAATAATTTTGTTAATAATATTCATACTTACCATTCCAATGGATATATTATAACTATCATATTAAATTATAATATTTTAATTGTAAGACATGTTTTTTTTAAACTCAGTGTTGCGTTTAATTCAAGCTACACTTGATATTGTGTGTAAGACAAGCCAAAATCTGTGTTGTGTGTAACAAAAGATAAAATCCATTTTGCATGTAACATAAAGTATCTAAATGATTATATATTTTTTTAAATATATATATTTCATTAAAATTTTAGGGTGTTACATTCTACACACCTTAAAATTATTTTCTCCCTAGAAATTCATCTTTGTCATCAAAGGTTTAACATTTGAAAATTTCTTAATAGAAACCCACATCATAAAAATAAATAATAAAACTTAACTTAAAAAGTAAATTTGTAAAAATAAAGGTTTTATAAAGTAACTCATAGAATAACATAAGTTGGAAGTTAAAACATGGGAATATAATAGAAAACTAACACTCAAATACTGATAGAGAGTAATAGACAACATAGTCAGGAGAAAGTTAACAATCACAAATTGATAAACCAAAGAGGCTTGAAAAAGTTCATTTATTTCATCAAAAATTATTATAAAAGGGTAAAATTTTATTTCAATACATTTTTCCTAAAATTTAACAATTTTCATGAGAATATATACTTGATTTCATTCTTTTTCATAAGCACAATCTCACCTTGTGGTTGTGCCTTGATCAACTTTCGCTTCATTTATTACTCTAAGAAACTAATGTGATTTTTTTCTGCCTAAACAAATAATGGATCATAATATCCATAGATAGAATGATAATGTAATCCATATATATTTATTTATCAACAAAACAAAATGGCTATCATAGGTTATCTAGTATGCATAAATTTTCATGTGGTGAAATGATACATTAATCTCTAAAACCTCATTAAAATTTTAGCATAAACCATTTCATAAATGGTTAACCTTTTTACCCTTCCAAAAGATGAAAATTCAAAACTTTATAAATAAGGTAACTAAATTTATCATAATCAAATTAACATTGATCCCCCATATATCATAACGTAGATCCTGATTATCACATATCAAACATGTGAATACCTTCATCATGTATTATTTAAAACAAGGTAATAACCTTACTTACCATAAATCCATATTGAAAACATACATTATTCATCATTAATTACTTAGAAAATGGATTATTGGATATATTCCTTAAATACAAAAATGTTTTAAAGTCCATCCATGATAGCATAAACCAATTTGTCAACAAATAATTAATTTTTTCCAAGGTAATCAGTACAATCTAATTTCCATTATTCTTGTCCAACATCTTTTTATCTAAACTAGACACCATTTTATCAAAATCAATAAAATATTAAGGGTTTACTTCCATTTATTATGTTATTTCTATAAAATATAACCTTTTCATTAAATAAATTTTCTTGTTTATTAGCATCATTCAACATATTATTTCAAATCCTTAATAAAAAACTTATACTGAACAATCCTTATATATTTCACAATTCATACCTCTTGAATCCAAATACATAAATTCTTAAATCCTTCCACTTAAATGATTTTCATTAAATAATTCCATCATTGGTATAGAAGTAAATTATTGTTTTAGGTAATTGAATTGGGTAATGCCCATATTCTCTATAGATTAGACATTTAAATCCTTGAAAAGTTTTCACTTTATAACCCCATTTTCGACACATATAACATCTTTCCCTCTATTTAAGATATTCCTTCAGGTTTCCCCCACCCCACTTTCATGAAATTTAGGAATCCAAGTATTCATTCCTATATGTTAATTTCCACATTAACTTTCATAAAATTACATCTTCCTCTTATTATTTATGTGAGGAATCTCACTAAATTTAACGTCATCAATCATATAGCATGATTGGTAATTAGGAAAAATCACAATATATTTCTCTCTGGTCATCATCCAATTTGGTTACTCATAATCACTAAATTGTACATCATATTGAATTTTAATATGGTTACTTATGGTTCCATCTATAAACTGACACTAAAAAACATAGTGTGAGAAACACAAATCATAATGGGAAACCAAATGGTCCTGAAAATCACTTATATGGTGTCTAAATCATGAAAACTTATCTTTAATAAATGACACCTTAAGTTTATCATGTGTCACTGATAGTTATCATCTATTTAAATCCTTCATGATGGTTCATAATGAGTTTTTGAATTTCCAAAGCATATCACTCAGGAGTGTCAAACCAGGTGTGCGGCAAGACCCGTTTTCATGCACAATTTTCTGATCAATTCTCGATCAATACGATGTTTTTGGGGTTGTTACACCTAAGTACATTGATTTTAGAGACACATTCATTTGTATTATACATATAGGGGTGCAATTTCTTGAAAACAACTTGCTCTATCTTTTACCAAATTCCAGGATATTTTCCTAAACTTTGACTCATAATTAGGCATATCCTTTGAGACATCCCAAGAAATATCCTTAGAAATATCCCTAGGGATCACACTAATGTTTTATCATCCTAATTTCTAAAGTTTAACTAAACCTTTCCTTTGATAACAACTATAGTGACCCCGGCTTATCAAATATTGATATTACATCATTTTTTAGGAATATTCATTATAATACACACATGTTCCGGAGGACCATAATTTTTTAGTGCCTTTGGAAACATAAAATACAATCTTCTAATATCATGAATGATATTCAACGTTTCCAACAAAGATTTTCCCATTTACTACTCCAAAATAAGAAATACCTACATAAAACCTTTCTTCAAAACCTCGGAAAAGGAAACATAAGAAAGTGTAAGATTAGATGCTCAGTATGGGTAAACATAATATATATCAATATATGATCATATGAAATCATAACATGAACATAAGGGTATGAGAACATGAGGATGACATTTTAAAATTATCCATTGTATATCAAAGTTCATAATCCTGAGTCATGAAATAAATATTATAAGTTTATAAAACATGAATCATAAGACAATGAAAGAACAGGATCCATGAGATCATAACATTGGCATAAGATATAGAATTTTTTTCATATACATAAGCATAGAAAATCATTTCTATATTGGTAAAGGCTCACTTCCAAGGTCATCATTGTAGAAAAATACTTTACTAAACTGATTTCACTCCTCATTATCTCCTTGTATTAATGTACTAGGTTCACTCCCCATTCAATCCATATCTCTCTATACTGAGTTCACTCCCTATTCCAGCCATGTCTTACTATACTGGGTTCACTCCTTGTTCTAGCCATGTATTCTTATACCATGTTCACTCTTTATTCCATCCTTATCTTAATGTATTGGGTCCACTCCCTGTTTCATCCTTTTATTACTATGTCAGGTTGACTCTCTATTCCATCCATATTTATCTCATAATATATATAAATCATCACCAAATTCATTGGGTGGAGATATAGGTCCCACCCATATCATAATGAAAACTATATTTATGTGATCCACAAGATCATAAACATTCCCCCTATCATAACCCATGAAATGAAATGTGTGTCATAAAAATTTCATCATATCATAACCTATGGAAAAGTGATAGGTTTCGTAATAATTTCACTATAAAATAACCCAAGAAAAGAAATAGTATTCATAATCATTTCTATATGGTATAACCCATGGAAGAGAAACATGTTTCATAAACATCATGCAATAAAAACATAAACCATTCATAGAAATAACTTGAGTGGTATCCTTGGATCATATCCCCAGTAAGGCATGGGTAACACCAATGGATGTCATATTAGATGGAAAATAATTTTGAAAGATCATTTAAAACATATCTTGAGTAAAATAACCTTTCTACATTGAAAAATACTTTTTCAAACATAAAACATTATGAAAACCTTTTTCTTCAAAAATAAATTTTAAAACTTATTAATAAATATTTGAGAATAATTTATAGAAATTTTTAAACATAAAACATTTTTTAAATCCTTTTCTTTGAAAATAAAATTTTAAACTTAAAATTTAATCTTTTAAAATTCTTTAAAATACTTTTTAAAACATAAAACATTTTTAAAACATTTTTCTTTGAAAATAAATTTAAAAACCTATAAACAAAGATTTGAAAATCATTTAAAACAATTTTTAAGAATAAAAAAGTTTAAAAGTAATTTTATTTTAAAATAACATTAAAATATCACTTGAAAATAAATTAAAACATTTTTAAAATACATGGTTTTAATAAAACGTATTTTTGACCGAAGATATAAATAAACTCAATTTTTTTTAAAAAAGGTTTTCTTAATAATATTAAATACCAAAGATTTTAAAAATGGTACCATTACATGAAGATATAATGAATAACCATGTTAGAAGAAAATTAATGATAATTCTTGAAATTTATACCATGTGATTTCAATATTGTATACTTAATCATAAATAATACCGATAAACAATGTGATTGTAACATAAAATCGTTACCACTTTGGTAACACCGAATCATAATCCCCATGAAGGAATAATATAAAATGGAGCTTAAAATATCATGGGTTCAAATAAATTTATGATATTAAATTTTAAGTTGATTTATATACACCTCTTAAAGGAATATAATTGCATCGCATAACATACGTCTTAAAAAAGTTAAATTGAGACTAAATTTCATTAATGCTTTGGTGATGTTTTAACCGTAAACCCCATGAAATAGAGATCATAAAATGGATATGTAAATAAAAATAATTATAAGTATAAAAATAATAAAATGAACATGTTTAGTATACACACCACATAAAATAAATAGGTGGTGAACATGGCATGTGTCTTATGGAAGTAAAAACGTGTGACAGAAATCCCTTACCTTAAGTCTTGGCTTCCGTCATACTCGTTCAAACATCCTTTATAATAAATATAAGTTTATTATACATATATTAAAGAACCATATTCAAATATATCATACCATATATTATTTTATTATGACCTTTTATTACCATTTTATCTAGGATTCCATGTTAAAGTTAGGTTTAGGGTAATAACCGCTTTGTTTTTCATATATGTTTTGACTTTTTAATTTTGGTACTCTTAAATAGATCATGGATTCATATTATATAGAATTTAAAACATGATTTAAATATCATATATATTTATTATATATATATATATATTAATCCATAATATTTACTTATGGTAAATTAAATACACAGTTCATGAAGAGGGTAGGTCGTACATACACATGAATGTTGGTTCCACTTTCTTATCATATTAAAAGAAACAAAAGTAAATGATATATACGAATATATATATATATATGTATTATCGTTCCATTATAATTTTTATTTCATATATATTACATATTTTTATTAAACCCATCATTAATTCATTTTATGTAAATCATGAATTCATCACATTGCTTCATGAGGCAGTATTCCACTATACCCACAAAAGATGTTATCGTATTCCCAAAAAATTGAAATCATTAAGTTATGTGTGATATAATAATTATAGAATAATAATAAAATCATATATATCATATATATAATATATATAAACTATAAATCCATCATTTTTCTCAACCTTGAAAGGTGGTAATGGAGAAATGAAGGAAATCGGTTCACGAGGCGGTAATCTGTCACACACCCAAATAATGATTTTGTGACCCATTTGATGGAAGTTTGTGTCGTTATAGATCATAACCACAACATAAAAACGTATAAATATATTTAATATATTGAGGTTATTATATAATCATGTTATAATAAAAAATTAAGCGGTGGAGGAAGAAATAAAACAAAACTCTCATTGATAAATGCTACCTTTTCTTCAAGTATCCTCCTTAGGTTTTTAGAAAATTCTTACTTTGTTGGCATTATTTACAAAATAAGGGATCTATAATTAGGGTATGTAATTTTTTAAGTGATTTGGATAGATATTGGTCAAGAAAAATGGCTTGAGAGGTGTGAATAAGTGGGGAAGTGAGTTCCCTTTTATAGTTGAGGAGGAGCAACATTCTTGTAAATGCCCAAAGGTTTTCATTCTTGGGAGGTATCCCTTACCTCATGTGGATCCTAAATTGATTAATAATTGATATGATGGATTAATTATTCTAGAAACACCTCCAATAAACAAAATAAACACATTTTTTATCAAGTTATTCTTTAGTCATTAACTTTACTCGATTTTACCCTTTCAGTTTTTACCATGGTAACTTGCATCTTTTTATTTACCTAGGTAGTTTATCCTTTAATATTATAATTAAAATTAGTTTTATTATATAATTTATACCCAATTATTCTAAATATTAAAATCAATTAATTAAATAAAAATCATACGGGTGTAAAATTAATTTTAATACAAACACATGCAATGAAAAAAAGTCTGTTTTGTCCTTAATGAGGTTAATTAATTTTAATTTTTTTCACAAATAATTATTGTCAAAAAGTTAATTTAAATTTATCAGTTAATATAAATTATTTTTATTCCAAATATGGAATTTATTTTTTTAAATTCCATTCACATAAGTGGCATAATTTTATTTAAAATTTATCTCATGGATGCAATGAGAAAACAACTTTTTTAAGAGAAAATGATCAAATGTTTACAAAGTTTTTATATCCAAATTAAATATGAAATTGATTCTAATTACCTAAATTGGTTAAATGGGTGTATAATTATACTAATTATAATTTTAAACTAATTTAAAATATAATTTATCTTTATAAATAAATTAACCAAAAAGGTAGTTTTTAATTAAATTTTGATTTTTCCACTATTCATAAAAAATGAAACTTTTCAAAAAATTCCCAAAAATTAACTTGAAAATAATTTTGATATTCTGATTTAAAAAATTATTTTTATTTTTTAAAATAAATTTTATAAAATTTTCAGAAAATATTCTTAAAATAAGTGTTCCATAAAAAGGCAACAAAATTTATTATTAGAAAAATACAATTTTAAGCATAAAATTGGGTTTATTCTTATCTCTTGTCTAAAAAACATATAAGATGAATTTTAAAAATTTTATTGAAAATAAATTTCATTAAAATAATTAACCAAAATTTATTTGGTTATTTTATTGATATAAGACAAACTTGTGTGTACAAAAATAGTTTTTCATAAAAAGATTTCATTAAATTTTTAAAAGGGTTTTATTTTTATTTCTAATGAATTAGTCACCAAATAATTCTTTATATAAACACGAGTAAATGATATTTTCATAATTTAGTTAATCATATTCATACTCATCATTCTAATAGAAAGATGATAACTATCATATTAAACAATAATATTTTAATTGTATGATATGTTTTGTTTAAACTCAGTGTTGTGTGTAATGTCACTACGGGAAAACTGCCAATTAGCGGCGGTTTTTTTTCATATAGTGGCGGTTTAAACCGCCGCTATATGGTTTGGTGGCGGTTTACAGAAACCGCTGCTAAACTGGGCGTCGGCAATCTATTAGCAGTGGTTTTATGCATTTCACGGCGGTCAAAGAAAAGCGTCGTAGTACCTCATTTCACGGTGGTTTTTGGTAAATTTAGCGGCGGTTTTAAGGGCTATTTAATTAGCGGCGGCTATAATCGCCGCAAAATTCAGGCATGTCATGCACCTGCTTAGCGGTGGTTAAAACTGCCGCTAATTCCGATGTGATTTCGCGGCGGTTTTAACCGCCGCTAAGTGTATTGCCGATTACATTTAGCGTCGGTTTAAACCACCGCTAAATGTATAAGTGGTAAAACATTAGCGGCGGTTAAAACCTCCGCGAAATGCTGACCCAAAAAAAATAGCATTTCTGCTTATACTGCACCACTGCCCTGAAAAACAAACCAAACAAGAAACCATTTATCATGCCAAACATTCTCAATGGGAAGGAATTCATCATATGTTTCCACTAATAGAAGTATTCCCCCAAGCTTAAAAATATTTCATAGGCCAATTTCTACCTCACCATGGGCTAGATAAATAGTTTTGGTTCCTAGAAACCATCAACTAATCAACTCACTATGGAATTATGGTTTATGGTACATGATAAACTAAAAAATATATGTCTCCTCGTAATGATGAATAGAATGCACAACAATCAAAGAAGATAAGGTTTGGTGTTACACCCAACATGGTTAACATCACTACCAACACATGTGCTAAAAACATTCATGGTTTTAATCACACCCAACACAACTATCAAAGAAGAGAAGGTTTGGTGTTACACCCAAAATATATACATGAAGATAACAATGGTTAATATTACACCCAACCCATATAATAAGTAATAACAATAGTTGGAATTACATTCAACCCATGTAACTAACAAGAACACTAGTTTTAATTGCACCCAACCCATATAAGAAGTCATAGGAATATTTTGAATTAAGCCCAATCTATGTAAAAACCAAGATAAATTTTTAGAATCATGTATAACCTACATAACCACAAAAATTTGGTTGGAATCACACCCAACCCATATACCAATAAGAATGATTGTTGGCATCTTATACAACTTATTATAAAGTGTTCAACATGGATAAAAAATAGCCAACCTATATAGCATGCCAAAGAAATGGTTAGCATTATGCCAAACCTAATTAACAATATAGAAACATCATTGGAATGAAACCCAACTAAAGCACCAAGTAATAACAAGAATTTAATTACACCCAACCAAAAATATACATCATTTTACTCAAGTCACTCTTACTTGGATAAGATCTCCACTATCAATTATGTTGTATATAATTCACCATCATTGTGGAATTTCTTTAAATAACTTTTAAGATATTATCATTTCACATTAATACATACCCCTCTTGGTTATCATTCCGAGTTCTACCACCAATTTCAATTTAATTCATGGATGTACATGATTAATAATTATAAACCAGAGGACCTTACACAGCCCTAACAAACCTTTCCTGAATCTCATTTATGAGGAAATCTAATTTTGTTCCATCCTGATCCATTGTTACCTTCCCTTCTACACTTGTGCATCAAACAACACATACAACATATATATAATAAGGAGAAAATTTATGCACCACCTACATAATATTCATAAACACGCTTTCATTTAATGTTGATATAAAAGTTGATCCAATTCAACAAGAATACCTAAAGCATACAAAATACCTAAAATTATGGATTTAGAATGAAACACAAGATAACATCAAATGAAACAAGAGATTGGGGGTCACATGGATTTATACTTATAGTTTAGAGATGATCAAAATTGAAAATATTTGATTCCATAAAGGATTAAAGTGTATGGATCAAAATGTACCAAAGAAGAGAGGGGAGGGATCACTACTAGTTGTTTGTCCTATAAGGAGGAGGAACGAGGATTAAATGGGTTGATGTTCAGTCAGAATAAGAACCTTTAAAACATCATTGTTATAAAATACTTTGTATCGATGATTGACATTATGGTTCCAGGAAATAAGGTCTCTCTAGTCTACCACATAAGAATACATTTGAGAAATAGAGGACATATTTAAAGAGAATAGAGAATATATTAGAAGATGTGTAACCATTAAGAGAGAATCAGTTGTGTTAATCAAACAAAATAAGTGCATAACATGGAAAACATTACATGGACCACATGATCCATTCTAGGTCACGAAAATCACATAACCCATAAATCATCTTTTGATCACATGATTTTTCTTAATACATATAATCATGTTACCATGTGAAGGTCACATGAATCACATAAAGATTAGTAGATCATGAAAAAATCCTCAAGAGACAACCGAATCACATAAGATAGACTAATGGCAAAGGGTGTGCATCAAAGTTCAAATAAATTACCATTGATTAGTTCATGGATTGATTAAGTGAGATATTTAGAGAAGGTGATCACACAAAGAGGTCAAGTGACATGATCACATGATTAGGTCTCTTGTATGGTTCTTGTGATGAGGTCATGCAAAGTTGTCTTGCAAAACAATCGCACGAGAGAGGAGGTTTTGAGAGCTATGGAGATTCATGTCACCAGTCAAATGACCAGCCTCTCACCCCCTATTTATAGGGAACCTCAAGGAATATGAATGGACTTATAGAAGACCAAAAGATGTTTTGAATTCCAACCAGAGAAAGCATAAGAGACTCATGAAGTCATTTCCTACCTCATAACTGAGTCCTTGTTCCTTCGAACATCACTTTTGTGGGGGGGCATTTTTTGACGCTAGCCAAATGAGCATTGTATATTTTAGGAACAAAGAAATACCCAAAGCATAGGTATTAATATATACCCAAAGGAAAGAAAATTCTAGCATGTATACATATAGATTAATCACCTAGGTCACAAGGACCATGTGAACTTCAATGAGGCTCATGATCACATGAACCTAGGAACATCATGCAAAGGGGTTATGCAATTCATGTGATCTGTTCCTAATCATGTAAAGCCCCATCAAATAGCCCAATTAATCATGTAAAACCCCTCTGATTATTCTTTTTTATCATATGACATGCCATCTAAAAATCTCCCAATATGTTTATAAAATAAAAGTTAGAAAATAGGGAAGCTTTATGGGAAGGGAGTTGCATTGGTTTTCATGTGATGTGGTTACGTGCCTCATAAAAACTATTAATGATCATGAAAATCACCTCAGAAAACCATCTTGATCTAGTGATATCCATTCAACATGGCTATTTGGACATGCAACACCCTAATGATTCCAATTCCCAATGCTGAATTTACAACAGAAACATCAAAGAGCCTATTACCATAGATCATCTAACCAATGAAACAAACACATCATTCTCTTTACCACCTGAGGTTATTGTGATCATTCAAGGTTAGCCACTGAAGCTCCTCCAAGATCAATGGTTTTTTAAAGGTTCCATACACCACAAATGTTATATATACAAACCAAACTTTCCCATATTTTTTCAACACATCAACAATACTACTCATGGTCCGATGATGCATCGTCACCCTCTCCACCTCCATCTCCTGCTGCCACCTGTAAGAACATTATATTGAAAATTAAATATTGTTGTATATTTATAATTAAACTTAAAACCAATAAAAGTTTGAAAACTAAATGATTTTGATTTTTTGTGATTTACCTGCTCACCACCACTCGGTGCACTACTACTGGGGGCATATCTGCTCATCTGCTGATATAAATCAGTCAACGCTTTCTGCATAGCGGATATCTGAGCCCCTTGGTCTTGAACTGTGGCTCGTAGAGAATAAATCTCCCTCTGAGCATCTTCAGGTATAGGCTGAATATAACCAGGAGTAGATGCGGCTGGAATCCCTGATGTCCTGCTAAAGACCTCAGATGGTACGGGTCCCAAACCCATCCCGTGCACTCTACCGGGATGCTCCTTCCCAAGGACTTGAGCAATCGGGTCATCCTGGGAGACTGAGTAGGACTGCCCAGGATTGGCATCCCATAGTTATTTAATTTTTACCTATAAATCAAATATCAATACATATTAACACAGTAAAAACTGATAATAAGTTATTATAATAAAAATTTGACTTCATACCCCAACTTCTTTGGTAGGCTCATTAACAAAAGAGCCATCTGATTTTCTGTGAACATCCAACCACAGTTCAGTTCGGGAGGCTTCATACCCTAAATTCTGTGACTGCATTAAGTAAAGATAAATCAAAAATTCAATATATTAAATAGATAATATTGTATTATAAATATTTAAACTATTTAAAATATTACAAATGACATTCGGCTTCTAGAAAAAGCTTTTTGAGCCCGCCGTGTGAGGGATGACTTGCTTCGCCCTGTTTGATGCATTATGTCGTGAGAGATCCTGAAATAAATAAAATGCAATTTAACAATAATGTATCCAATGTCATCTCCTCTTCATATACATGTATTAATGTAAAATGAGGATAATATAATAATATATATTTCAATACCATCCGCTTCTCATCACGATGTCTGTCAACAAAAACTTTCCACCGCTCTTTCGGTACCCCACTGGGTAGCTTGTCATACATTTGTTCCAAGGTCAACAAAGTATCATTGACATCACACCACAATCATCATTTGAAATCTTTCTATTTTTTACCGAGATTTTTCAAAGTCCACTTCCGTGCTATCACATCAGCAACTGTGAAGTGGAAGAACATCTGTATACAGAAATTCATTTTGAACATATTAGTAACATGACATTCAATTAAACCATAATGTAATAAAATTACCTTTATTTGAGAATCGAAAACTTCATTTTTCCAGTTTGGAGTAATATGTCTCCAATCATCATATGAAATGGGATGGGAAATGGGCTCCGCTGCCAACTGGCCTATAATCTGTCCAAGTAACCCCGCGGCATCATCCGTAGGGACCCCATAAGAATCAAATAGCATGACTATCTTTTCTCCATTCAAGTTCCAAACATATGAGCTTTTTAAGTGTTTCTCCATGTTTTTATTTTTTTCATCTTCAATGAGCAAACAATTAGTATAAACAAAATGCAATAAATTTATTTAATTAAAATTTATACCTATGAATGTGACCCTCCAGTGTGTCCGGGATTAACTGGAAGGGGTCTGTCACCGCCCAACTCATGAGGCACCTGTAGGGGGAGTCAAAAAATCAGCCTCTAATGGGAGGACCTCTGATGGTGTGAGAGATGGTGCAGGGGGAGATGGTGCGGGGGTGTAGGGAGCTGGTGCCTCAGATGTCGTGGGGAGTGACCCAGATGGATCGGCATCCATCGCATAACTAGAAGAAATAGTATACCGCTTCCTCATTGGCATTCCTGTCATTTAATCAAATAAAATTAAGTTCAGAATATATATTTCAAAAAAATTATACAGAAAAAAAAATTAAAAATGATAATAGATGCCCAGTACTAACAAACAAAATATATATAACAATGATAATGAATGACTGCAGAAATGAAACGAGTGGTTGCTTCATGAATGAATAATTGTACATACAATCATTTTCCCCTTCAATCATGTCGGTTTCCTGTTCCATTGCTTCATCCACTTCATTCATCCTTGCAAGACTAATATTTTCAATATCATGATGGAAAAATAATTCTACTTCCTGTTGTTGATGACATTCAATTTCAGAGGTCAAATCTTCCACTTCATCACCCATATCATACAAATCTTTTTGTATTACGTGAGTAACTACACTCCACCCTTCATCCACAACATCATTCACATAATATACCATTTTTTTCTTGCGATGATAAGATATATGGATCATGCATTTCACGATCACCAACATCCATCAAGCGAGAGAAGTTCACAGAAGTAAATTGCAATGAATCTCTTTTAACACCTCTGATAATATCGACCCATTTGCATTTGAATAAAACAATAGAAAAATGTCCATGGTAGTTTAATTCAATAATATCATGCATCTTTCCATAGTATCCCACTTCAGAAAATGTAAATATACCACTATTCTGTGTTTTCAAACCCACTTCTCGATCAACTGTACGAAATCTAAAGCCATTCACATTATAAGCGTCGAACTTTCTAACTTGATTTATAGGACCTCTAGCAAGAAACTTAAAATCTTCTGACAAGTCTGCTCGAGTATCAGTATTCATGATCTGAAAAAATAAATATAATTTAATAGATTTACAAATTGTATGTGTCAAACTAATATTCTTATTTATTGCAATATTTATGAACTTACACGTCGTGCAAACCATTCTACAAGCTCTTTATTCATAGCTTTTGTTATATCTTTCTCATTTCGTGTTCGGCCTCTCATTAATCTCTTTGTTTGTATCCTCAAATATTCAATAAATGGATCTGCAATTTCACTATTCAGCAGAACATATCTATGTGCCTGTAATAATTCCAATTCTGCTAGTGTTACATTTGAGGTCCTCCCAACTGATCGGCCAATAGCAGGAAATATTTTTGATTTATGATGCATTTTAGATTGATTTGATGTGTCGTCAACACACCCAACTCGATTAAATCTTGTCTCAATATCATCTAAATACCTGGAACAAAAGGTAAGACATTCCCCGGCCAAATAGCCTTCAGCAATAGAGCCTTCTGGTTGAGCTTTATTTCTCAAGTATGATTTCAAATGCCCAAGATATCTGTGAAATAAAATAATAATATTATGCATTTATTTAAATGTCAAAAATTGTTTACTTAACTATAAAACATATAAATAAAATACCTCTCAATTGGATACATCCATCGATAATGAACGGGGCCTCCTAATTTATCTTCTTCAACCAAATGCACAGTTAAATGCATCATGATAGTAAAAAACGATGGAGGAAAGATCATCTCCATTGCACAAAGAGTCAATACAAACCTCTCCTGGAGGTTGTCAAGCTGAAATGGATGTACAACTTTCTCACATAATTTCCTGAAAAATGTGCATAATTGGAGTACAACAGCAGTAATTTTGTAGGTAATAATGTACACAATGCCAATGGTAGTAACTGCTGTAAAAAAATATGTGAATCGTGACTTTTAAATCCATGTAACTTACGATTCTTCAAGTCAACACACCTAGAGATGTTACTCGAATACCCATCAGATACCTTCACATTCTTTAAAATTCAAAGGAACGTATCTTTATCCCTATTTTTCATTGCCAAAATGGCCGGAGCATACATTTCATTCTCATCTGGACAGAGATCGCGTTTTATGTTCATTACTTATAAGTATTTGCGAGCATTAAGATGATCCTTCAACTTTCCATGCTCATTAATTAATGTGAAAATCAAATTATCATTGACATTCTTCTCAATATGCATCACATCAAGATTGTGGTGCAACAAATTAAATTCCCAATACAAAATTTTAAAGAATATACTTTTTTTCTTCTATTGTTGCGTTCTGATTTCACTTGACGATGCACTTCAGACCCGTTTTACGCTATCATTCAAATGATGAACCTTCCCAAATTCTGTTTCAACATTTTCAAGCTATGTCAATATTTCAGAACCGGTTAACAACTTTGGAGGTGGTCTACGATCAATGAAACCATTAAATTTTGATTTGTTCTGCCGAAATCTATGAAATACATCGAGAAATATTTGATGGCATAAGAAGCACCATTTTCTACTGTGAGGAATCCATTTGGGCTCAAAATCAAAGTTACAAACGGGACAAGCCAAACCCGTATAAGTGATCCAACCAGATAAATTCCCAAGCCTAGGGAAGTCACTAATGGTCCACAGTAAAGCAGCATGCATTTTGAACAATGTTTTAGAAGAAACATCAAATTTCTCAACACTGTTACTCCATAACTCCTGCAATTCTTCAATCAAAGGCTGCAAGTATACATCAATATCATTTCCAGGCATTTGTTTTCCAGGAATAATCATTGAAATGATAAAAGATGATTATTGCATACACATCCACGGAGGCAGATTATAAGGGATAAAAACAACTGTCCAAATGCTATAACTTGGACTCAAAGTCCCAAATGGGTTGAATCCATCGGTAGCCAATCCCAATCAAACATTCCTAGGATCAGCTGAGAAATCTGGATGTAATGAATCAAATGTCTTCCATTATTGGGAATCTCGTGGATGTCTCGTTAACCCATCATTTTTATTATATACATAATTCCACTTCATGTGTTCGGTGGTTTTTGATGACATGAATAATCTTTTCAATCGCGGCTTCAAAGGAAAGTAATGAAAAACCTTTGCAGGTGTGTTCATTTTCTTCTTCTTCATGAAATTATGTTCAGTCAGACTTCCAACATCACCCTTTGACTTCCAAATAGAAGAAGAACATGTCTTGCAATTCTTTCTACTTGAATCCTCTCCCCAATAAAGCATACAATCATTGGGACACGCATGTATTTTTATATAATTCAGACCAATCTTGTTAACAACTTTTTTCATATCATAAAAATATTCTGGGATTTTTGCTTCAGGAAATGCATCACGAATCAATTACAATATCATGGACATTTCCTTATTTGTAATTCCACATAGACATTTGATATGGTACAACTTCAGCAGAAATGAAAGCTTTGAATATTTCAAACACCCACTATACAACTCTTGATTTCCATCGTCAACTAAATCATGAAATGCATTTTTCTCAGTGAAGTTTTCCATTACATTTGGATCTAAAGAATCAAGAGGAGGATCCAATGATATGTTCCAATCTTGATATACTTGTGTTACAGTCTCAAAAACATCACTTTTCACGTTGCAATTTGTAGCACCCTCTTCTGGTTGTTCTGATATGTTTTGAAGCTGATAGTGGTGTCTTGCAGTGCTGAATGCATCATTTATGAGGTTTTTCATTTCATTTTCCATTGTCGATGAACTTGGGACCTCATTCTGTGGATTAACATCAGTGGTCAATCTTTCTATATTGTTCGATTCTCCATTCCAATTCCAACACAAATATTGACCAGGGAATTGCTTCAGTATTAAATGTTCATAAACTTCATCTCTCTTCAACCATGTTCTAAATTTACATTTAGGACATGGACATCTTATTCTCCCTTCAACGGATCGATTAGAAATCGCAAAATCTAAAAACTCAATCAAACCCTTAACATACTGAGGTGTGTTCCTTGGTAATGTGATCCAGCTTTTATCCATGTATATCACAATGTGCCTACACAAAATATATGATAATGTAAGATTGCAGAATCATAATATAATAAAGATGACCCATTGATCATAAAGTATTCATAATATAATAAAGATGATTCATTGATCACATTTACCACTTACTTAGCATGCCCAGACAAACCAAACCAGTCTGGTCCTTAGGAGACAGCGTGAACACCTCATTGAGGAGCAGTAAGAATATCGGGTTACACAATTATCATAACACTGTCAATCACACATTTATGTTGCCTAAAAAAATTTATATCCCCACTACATTAATGAGATACATTGGTCCACTCAGATTACTTCCACACCCTCACAAAAAATTCTACAACTTTCCTGAACATCTCATATACTCACATGCTTGGTCATCTCAATTAAATGATTTATTTTATTTTCCATATCTATAAATGGGATACCAGTAGGTATTTATAAAATCCATCCAAAATCACTAATATAGAATACCAATTCATAGGTTCCCATTTCTAGATTTTCCCCTCATTGGATTATGTTTAATAATCATTACCTTCACTTATCAATATTATAGATCAATAAAAATAATATGGAATATTTTTTTACCATATTTAGTTTCATAATTTGAACAATGTTGTTGATACTTGTTTATAAGACAATGAATATTCTTCTCACTAGATCCAACACAGTGATAACACATTATGATAATTCCCCCACTTAATTTCAATGTTTTTTCATCTATTAACCATTTATTTAGTAAGATACCTAAAACGGTGAAGTCAGATATTTGTTGTACTTTCATCTTTAACTAGCTTTTTCTACATGATTCAAAAATCTTTCACACTGTATAATTAGGTTACACATCGTGTAACTATTACTAGATACAATTCATTAAAGGGTATTCATGCTGTGAAAGTTTACACCTCGGGAAGAGTGGTTTCACATCGTAAATTTTAAAATAATGGATTTTTAATTCGAGGTGAAAGATTTTTCAACATACTAGAACACCATGGATTTCACAGCAGGTAATAGTATTACACATCATCAAATAGCCCTCGTGTAGTTTTTAATATAGGTGAGTGGCTATTTTGGTTTAATTTATTTTCTCCAGGCCCTTGGATCCCTACCTAGAGATCTTCTCGGGTTTTTTTGGGAGACTATGCTCCATCTAGATTGATTCATTCAACATTGGATCTTTTATTATAGTTTTGGATTATCTCTCTGGGTAAGAAATATTTCTGATTCTTTGTTTCCCTTGATAATGGTGGCACCCTAGGGTAACATTATCAGATCTGGTGGCCTAAGTTTTTGAATCTTTGTGTATTATTCTAGATCCTTTGGGATATCTCATTATAGAGGTCATTCCTTGGTTAGTTGTGGTGCGGAGGATGTCTTTTCTTGAGGTATTTGGTGTTTTCCCTTTCCACCAACCCCTTCTTTTCTAATTTATATCAATATTAATGTTTTTATTATATTCTAGGGCCTTCGTTTTCATCATTGGGTTTTCATTGTTGGTGGATCCCATTACGGGAATGTGTTACTTGAGCTTTGAGGTAGGTGGTTCCATCTCTAGCCTATGATAATTAGCCTAATTTCTCTTAATTTATAAGTTGATATATCAACTTGGAATGACTATTTTCATTTTTTAAGAAGGGGTTTTTGAGAGAAATGTTTTTCCATGATTTTTGATAAATGAAAATGAAATGGGTACTTTTAAAATGAAATGTTTTTCCATCTATTTGATGTTGTTATGTCACATTGAGCATCAACGGTATTCCCATTTCCTTTTTATGTTCATCCAAAAAATGGAGGTAAAAAATTTGTCCCCATATGAAACGTTACCTGATTGAACCCCATATAGTCTCACAATATCTGAAATGTTCAAGCTTCTTAATTATTTCACCATAGTCGAATACTTTATCATGATAAAATGGGTGGATTTAAATAGTTAATAAGTTTATAATCCAATGGTGTAAATTCACTAAGGTAAAAGAATAAACCTAATAATGAAATAAATAGTGACATAATCCTACATTTAGGTAGGAATAGGGAGTGACAAAAGAATAATTGAGGGTCTCTAGTGCTCATACTAAATTTACAGACACATATAACATCTAGATACAATTTTAGCTACATCATGACTTAAAATTATCCATAAAAACTAGTGAAAAATATCATAAAACATATTTACAGACCAAGGATAAACAAACCATGGATACTGGTGGTTATCCTATATAAAAACCTTTTATAGAGACAACCAAATCATGAAATAACCCTTGATGAATAGAATTTCATCATATGACATTGAACACCTATCAAGAACATCCACAAAATATAGATTTTACTTTTAACATTTTTTTAATTCATCCTTAATATGTTCATACTGAATTAGTTCTAGAAAATGTGGTGTTAACTGAATACTAACTATGAATATAGCTCCACTATTCTCCTTGGATTCTTAGTGAATTTCAGAAAAGGACTCATCGGATTTCAATCATCACTATAATCATTTAATGAATGGGTTGGATTTTTTATCCTTAAGGTATTGTCCACCATCTTTCTCTTCCATAGGATATAGAAAATTAAAAAAGTCAAATCCCTAATTGTAATCGATCAATGATCAATACCTTATACATAGATCATTTTTAAGGAAAATACATGCCATGATTATTCTTTCATATTAGAATAATAATTTCTCACTAAATTGATATTGACCCCATGATTTTAAATAATGCATCACCACCAATTCCTCTAGTATATAGGTTGGATAATCCCATTAATTTTGTAAGAGGTGGGATGATCTATGGGCCACTAAATGGTCAACTTACACAACACGCTTCCCGAACCTATACCTAAAGCATCGCAATAAACCACATACAACATTCTAGTCTATGTTAACATAAATATGGGTTAGTGTTCAACCACTTATTGTGATCATAAATGTAAGAATAAAATTATGTATTCGTTTTTTAACCTTACTCATTTTTGGTAAATCTATTTTATTAGTTATGTAAATAGAGATAAATTTATAAAAAAATCCCTATAATATCTATTGTGTTTTAATAAGATCATGATATCAAATTCATGACTCAAATATTACCATAAATTCACTACCCTAATTTCCATTGGATCAACTAACACCCAATGATTCTATGCCAGATACAATATAAATTTGACCTCTCTAATCTAAAATCTATTCTTGGAGTACATGGAGTTAATATGGACATCCAAAAGTGTGCCCAAAACAATTATTTGATGATAATCATGCTCCACCTCAATGAAAAAGTATACTAGGATTCCATGCATATACACCACCATAATGTATTCAATTTACTTAGGAAACACACAGTTCATAAGGGCCATAAAAATCATAGGATCATTTTTCATCCTTAATGGCACAAATTTAGACTTAAAGTGGTTGTACCTTCTTCATAAATCATTCTTGTTAATTCCAAATCCACTCACACTAAAATGAGGATTCCAAATGTGAATGTTGATATTATTGAACCACATTTCCCCCATAATCTGATCAACTTGGTCACTGATGTTTAGAAAGAGCTATTTTTTTATAGAAAACCTTTCCAACTTCAAATAGTTGATACAAAATCAGAGTGATATATCATGATTTATGTAATTCAACCTTGGTTGGACTATGATGAGATTCTTGGGTGAAAAAATACTTTGGATTCTAATTCATCGAACCAAATAATTAATTCCCCTAACTCGATGGGGTCCATATTGAATGAGGGAAGAGATGTAGTATATGATTCATGTACCAAATAAATGATTAATTTTAAATCCCATTACTAATGTATACCTAAAAATTCCTCTATAAACACCTTTAAGAACTCATATAAAATGAAAGGAAACCCATTTTCAGAACCATTGTCATCGTATTCTAGTATAAGGGAAAATACAAGGGTTTCTCATGGCTGTCTAAATCTCTCCAGCATATTCCCTTAGTTGAGTGGGATGTATTTATAGATGAATAACACAAACAATATCTAATAAAATAAACCATAAATACAATATACCATAGAGAACCAAAAAATACCATAATTAAAAAACTTTTGAAAAATAAAAATTAAAACCACCACAATCACAATTATTAATTTATAGCACTCCACCCTTACTCAATGTCCATTCACAGTCTATAGACTATGTAGTTTACCTAAAATATGAGTAAATCCAAATTACAGACATATTATGGTGACCTTTGGTCCATTATGTGTTTTTTTGGCAAGACATCCCACTCACACCTAGATTCTTAAGCCCAAATAGTTGATGCTCTTCTCTATTGGAAATTACCAAATAAAAGTACCCAAAAGTAGGGAAAAATTTACTCCAATTCCATTTTTTCACATACTAGCCAAGGTTCCCTTGCAACCCAACACCTAGCACATCCCATGGCATAGCTCGAAGTTAATTCCAGATCCACATGGTCTTATAATAACACATCATTGAACAAAAAACATAACTAGTAAGCACCTAGTAAGTAGGTCGCCGGAGATAGAGGTCGCGGGGTCGCCGGAGATGGAGGTCGTGGGGTCGCCGGAGACGGAGGTCGCGGGGTCGCCGGAGGTCGTGGGTCGCCGGACGGTAGGGGGTCGCCAGACGGTGGGGGTCAAGGGTTGCGGGTCGCCGGGGGTGGGGGGGTTCGGGGAAGAAGGGAGGGTGGGTGTTTGGGGGAATGGTCGGGGTGGGGGGGAACGGTCGGGATTGTTAAAAAAAATACGGGTTTTGCGACGGTTTATTAAAAACCGCTGCAAAACCTTTCAGAGAAAATGTTTAGCGGCGGTTTTGTGAACCTCCGCCACAAAACCGCCGCTAAACCTGGTTTTTTCCCGTAGTGTGTGAAATAAACTCGGTATTGTGGGCAATATAAGACAAAATTAGTGTTTTGTGTAATTAAAGATGAAATAAATGTTGTGTGTAACTTAAAATATCTAAAATAATAAATATATTTGAAAAAATATATATTTCATGAAAATATTGGGGTGTTACACTCTTGAATCAAACAATGCATGTACCTATTTATAAAACTAGAAAAAGGTACCTCGAATGATGTTTGGATCACCCGACACTGGAAATTCTAAAGCATGAAACCGACCATAACCTAATTGATGGCCTCTCTAACCCTACTAATGACCTTCTCTAGATTCGTTCTTTAACTTTTAAGGATGAGTAGTTTCTTGAGTTGTACTCTACAAACCCCATATCCTATATGTTGATCCCAAACTGGATAACCCTATTACTACTGCCTCATCTGAAACTGCCACAATAGAGGAACTTAAAGTGGAACACCTAGTGCATGTTGATTCATATGAAAATTTGGGCACTCTAGCCACTGATGATATAGGGATCCATAAGAAAAAAATGCATCTGATCCCTTGGTATAGGTCTGAGATTCTTTATCCCTAGGGAAACAAGATGATGATGGCTAGAACATAGGCTCAACTAACTGAAACATCTTCTATCCAGGTAACTAGGAACCTTTTACCATATATTTTCTTTACAAGTAATCCTAAAAACTCCAATATTATAATGATCTGATTCTAGCCAGCATCCTCTAAATGACTTGTTCTCTTTCTAGAACCTCAGGATACATCTTCAACAAAAATAGGGTGACCTAGAGTTACATATCTAGATGTAAAGCCTCCTTAAAATGCCTCACCATATGCTCCTCATCTAGCAATAGGTCTGAAGCATGTCGTAGAAGGTTCCTAAACCATATTCTAAACTCTCATACATTAGAACTTCCCTATCAAAGGGTAAGTAGCTCTCGGTGACTGGAATCCCTCATGGTCGATAAAATTAACAGTGATAGAAACTAGTCTCGAAACTACTCCCATGAGACTGTCGACTCCTCATGATCCCTAGGGAACAAGAACCACCACCATCTCACTTCTCCATGTAGCATCATCACAATCAATGAAACATGGTGATCCTTACAATAACAGATTAAATTAAAATCTATCTTAACCTCCTCCATATAGTCTTCTATAAATAAATCTGAAATTGAACCCTCATACTTCTATCAAATCCAGCTCTAAAAATATCACTATGTCCTCCTCTAATTGTCATAATAATCAAACTCCAATCTACAATGATCTACTGGAATATCTTGTTGGACATATTTGGCATGAACCTGATGAGGACATCGACTGGAATCCATACCTACAAATAGAACAAACTGTTAGAGCTCTTAAAACTTGAATATGTAATATTTTACACTAATTATTTATTTATTTGTTATCTTTTTAAGGTTTTAACCTGTACTATGGTCTACCCATTAAAAACATAGATGCAAATAGGAATGATTCATGATCCTTTCCAATGTCTCTACTCTACAACTAGTATCACTTATTTTAGTGGGATTAGTAAACTTAAATATCTATTTATTATATCATAAGGGGATAAATACATGTGCCTCAATTGATCCTCTATGTTATGTTACTCAATAAACTTAGTTGACATTATTTCCCTACCAAACCATGTAATCTCACCTATACCTAACTCTAAACTCTATATTATCCCTCAACCTGAACCTTTGATAACATGATAACACTCTATCATGAACCCCCCCCCCCCCCCTAAGGGTACCCCTCCTAGGCCAGCAATGAAAGAATGGAGATGGTGACCACCCCAAGTCCCACCTCTAATAGGCCCTAGGTTTGATATGATCACTAAGGGTACAATAAACATTCATATGAGAGGAATTACCCTCTAAGAGAACATGTAGAAGAGAGAGATAATGAAAATACAACAGAAAATACCTGCTTAGATATATAAAATAAATACGAAGTGAAAACATTCAATATCAAACAATATTAAACAACTGAAAGGATAACTACAAGTATTAAAAGGTAAAGACAATAGCAACCACAAATCCCAAATAGCTCCTGTTAAACTATGACATATTGATATCTAGTATGATCACCAGCCCACTCTAGCTGACATGAAAAATAGTTTATATATACGTAGGGTGAGTATAAAAGTATACTATTTAGGATCCTCCCCATAGCCTCTCATGAAAAAGATAAATAAATCCTGCTAAAGTACAATGGAAAATAGTGAAACTAACTCACCACCTAAATAGGTATACTATGTTTCCAGCCTCACAATTGATAGCTCTCACCAAGTATTTCATATAGGAGATCATATAATATAATATTGAAACATCAACGATACCCCACTCCTGCTTCCCCATTGGTTTTCTACTCTTCCTCAATCTTTCACATCCTAATCCATATTTCCCCAAAATAATACATCCCATAAACACTTTGGAAAATCATCATAACATGCACCACATGTATCACATAATCCCATCCACATATTCTTATATATTAAAAAAGTATTTTTCGAAATCCACCATAGCCTGTATGAAATGTATCATACATCTAGCATTATACCTCAATTAGTCACATGCCATACACCAAGTAAGTACCACAAGGTATCACAATCTACACATGTATTAACTATAATAATCTTTTGGAAAATATATCTGGGATACATGTGTCTGAATAACCATAAGTTATCATAGCCCTCTACACACATATATGTGGAAACTGACTATTGTGATTACCAGTATAAGTAACCACTCAGATAATTGAGTGGGAATAGTTGAGGTAGTCATTCATCCATCCTGCCACTGAGATGTTAGAGAAAACACCCTCCACGAGTCTATTGGATGTCAGCTGCCCTAACTGACATGGGTAGCATAGAATATAAAATCACAGAATATATAGGACACAATACAGCACACAACCACACTTTGGGTATAACCAAGTGCCAATATCAATTGTAGTTATCTTCTCTCAGACACTCAACTACCACTACCGGGGACTAGATATATAACAATCACACAATAATTTAAAGTGTTACATTAACAACTTGTTTTATTTTTACCATTTACTTTTGTTAAATAATTAATTATCCATTAAATTAAACATTAACATTATTTCAACATACATCATTAACCAACAGTGTGAAGTCCATGCCCTATAGGCATAATCCAAAATGAGTCCACTATTTCTCAAGATTAACATCTTTTTAGTATTTGAATTGCATTAACACCAACCCCATGGGTTTATCATTATTTATTTATTATTGGAATCATTCCATAATTCAGGTACTCTAGGAAAACTATCCTAAGATACCACCAAGAAGAAACATGTAACAAAGAACATCCAACTACCTCATCTAATTGGTAAGGGAATGCAGATAAAATAAGAAAATTGTTTATTGGACATTAAAAAAATCATGTCAAGAAATCATCCATATTTATCACATCAATGGGTAAGCCCAACTTCAACTTATTACAACATCTCCAGTTCCATACCCAACACCCTCATGTATATCCTAACGCATCTATACATCACAGGCATTAACTTTAACCACTTCATCTCGGTCTCCCCACCCCATATCACATCAGTCATCCTAAGATCATTCATCCTAGGATCATAACACATCACATAGAGAGACTCACATGCAAATCACATCACAAGGAAAAAATAAACAAACATAGTCAATAGGTAAATTTGGGTCCTAAAACAAGGCATCTGACATTCACAAAAAAAAATATCTCTCATGGCTCCAAACAAAAGGCACTCATCCTACTGAATAAAATAGGAAAATCAAGCCATAGAAATTATCTCTATCTTACAACTGGATCTTATTTCATCCTGAATTAAATGATTCATTATTAAAAGGTTCCAACTATGGTCAACCTAAGGCATCAAGATATATAAATTTAAACACGCTCTGAGCATCAATTCTGGTTTCAAAAAACCTAGAGTAGTAATGTTCTCATTAAACCTGAATTTTTAATTCAACATTCTCAACAAGAATTATCATGATTCACATTCTTTATTAATTTCATTATCTTGGAATAAAAAATTTAATTAATCATGAACATTGCATCAATTTTATCATCATCAAATTATAAGAAACACCAGATTCATTTAACATGCCTATTCTTAAATTATTCTTAATCCAATTAATCAATCAATTATATATTTATGTTCTTTACCATTTTCTATCATGAACAACATGCTAATCGATAACATAATAAGATGTTCTAATAATAATAATGTAGATAGCACACTGTCTAGAAAATCCATAGGAAAAATGTTATGACAGTAGAAGACAACAACATGTGATTACTACAACCAATTATATATTAATAAAATTCAATGTAACACCCCAAGATTTTACGAAAAATATTCTTTTTAATTTCATTAATATCTTGTGTTGTATGCTACACCAAAAGGATCTTTCACAACACACATCCCTGACTTGGCTTTCATTACACGCAAGCGCGACCTTCTATGATAGTGTGTGTTGTACGCAATACCGAGTTCCGCTAAACAACGATATGCTATTAAAATATTATTAAAACTAGCCGTTATGAATAGTAATACCGACTTTTTGAAATTTTATAAATTTTATTTTTGAAAATGGACTTCATTTTTGGATTCGGAATATCGAAATTAGCCTAGGGTGAAATTTTGGTATTTTTCTGAAAACTTTCAATTTTTGATGAATAGTGAAAACACTGAGTTACTATTTAAAACCCGACTTTTATTAAAATAATTATTTATTTTATTTAAATTTATTTTAGGTCAAAATTGATACATAATACCTATATAAGTTCAATATAATTCATTGGATTCATTTTTTAATAATTTTAGATATATAAAAATTTTATTGAACTTTTGACCGTCTTTTACCCACCTCCTAGGAGAATTTGCAAATTTACATAAAACTTAATTTTACAGCTTTTATGAATGGAATTTCAAAAATCTGAGAGACACGGTTTAATTCAGTAAGTAAAATGTGGTTCAATGAGATGAAAATAATTTTTGGTGAATAGTAACTTTTTACTTTTATTTACCACGGTTAAAAGTAAATAGGGTAATTAAGGGTAAAAATGATATTATTATTACCCTAAAACATGTCCTAATTCTATTGGATAAGTTTAATTCGACCAAAAAAAACCTTAGGAATAAAATATGACCATTTAGGCTCACTTGGATTAGATTAGGACATTTATTATTAATTTATTTAAAGAAGGGTTAAAATAGTTAAAATCAATGTTTAATAAGTAAATCATTTTTAATATAGGGTTATACATAAGTTAAATTATATTATAAATATTCATTAGAAATATAAAAAGATTTCCTACATAATGATATTTTATTTGTAATTTTTTGACTTTAAATAATTTAATTTATTTATGACATAATGATGATGCAGTAATTATCTTATTAATGAAATATTGACATAATTGATGTTATAAATACCAAAATAAATGTAATTTTAGACTTTTTATGAATTCAAAAAAATTTATATGTTAATATGATATGTTACTGTTTATTTAATGATCTTTTTTCGAACTAATCATTCTGTTATGATTTTCAAAAAAATCAATTACCAAATAGTGAAAAAATTGACATAAAATAGTTTTTAAAACAAATATTATATTATTAATTGTTATTATATTCCTAAAAATATAAGGTTTGGAAAAATGACTTATATAAGGTTATATATATTAATTATAAACAACTTGGGGTTCGTTTGGCTTGTTATAGTAAGTTTATTAACCTTATAGTGTAAGAACACAAAAAGACATGGTAAAAGTAAAATTATCTAACTTAAAGTTAAATCTAAATGATAAGGTTAAAATAGGATCCTAAACTTGTCTAAATTATATTGGATGAGAGGATTTCGACCCATCCCCACCTTGTCTTCGAAATAAATCAATTTGGATCTATTTAAAACCGAATATGACTTTATAATAAAATAATATTTTTAGTTTTCCCAAAGGTTCCCCTCTCCTCCCTTATAAAAGGGCACCTCCTCCCTCTCTTCCTCACACCACTTTGAGCCTTCAAGCTCGGAAAACCCCTGAAAAATTATCTTCTCCACTTCCCTAGAAACATCCTAGAGTTCCTGGTCTTTTTCAAAGACCAATTTTAGTTCCCTAAGAGGAAATCTCAAAGAGGCGCTTCAAAGAAGAGGTAATGTCCGTAACTGATTCATTCAACTTTTTTTCTTCTTCCACTTATTCTTATTTAGTTGTTTCATTATGAATTAATAACATCAGTATCACCCATATAATGATATGCTATTATAAGTATGAAACAACCCTATTTCACCATCTATCCATCCTACAGAAAACGAAATCACCGCGCGTGCGTACGTACGGAATACCGTCTCCACGCCGTGGTGTAATCTATTTTCCACCACCACCTTACTTGGATTGGTATAATGGTGTAAATAATAACTATATATGATTATTTTAAAGTGATATTGATTCTGAAATAGTATATATACACTCCATTACAATTTCACGATCATGGGAACGATATCATCGCTCGTGCGTACGTACGGAATACCGTCTCCACGATGTGATGCGACTCGTTCTACATGATCTTCATTGAATAATGATTATATAAATGAATTGAATGAATTAATATGATATATATTACACTAATACCATTTTCGAAATGAGTTATCTATAACCTAAAAAGAAGAATAAGAATTTATTCGACAAAACACGCATAAGAACAAAAAAGTAATAAACACCCGAATAACAAGTAGTAATGAATTATTACTAATAAGAAGCTACGAATATGACCATATATGATATCATAAAAATAATTATGATTCTGGAATAAGTCAATAACATTATTTAAATCATTATATAGGAGGTTCGGACACTTACGAAGCAAATCGGACCTAAGGTAGGGGAAAATATCACAATCTCATTTTTATCCGAGATTGTTTATACTTTGGTATTTACTGGGGTGTATTTTATCATCCACATCCATGTTCCCTCAATATGTAATATTGTTTCCATCCACCTAAAATTTTTTAAATCCAATTTTACCCTTCGGTGAGTTTTTAGTAAAAGATATGAAAGGAATCTTTTTTCGTTTTTCGTACGAGGTACTTTTTGACTTTTCCGACAAAAGTACGAGAAGAATGTTTTTTTTAACTTATACGGCATGAATGGATTTTTAAAACATTATTTCCAAGAAGATTCCTTTATAAGTTTTCAAGTTTATTTTTAATCAACTTCTTTTAGTTTAGAATTGTATGGCATGTTAATAAAGGAAAAGTGTTTTTGAAGTAGAAAGGATATTTTCCTCAAGAATGGAGTTCAAGTGTTTTATCAAAATTATTTTCCATCTAAGATAATAAAGGGTTCTGTTTATATCCCTATTATTATATTGATTTGATTATATTGTGATGAAATTATTTTTATGAATTCCTTTATCTTATATTAATTGTTTTATGATTTCATGATGTTTAAGAATCCCATTTTTATTACATGGGTTATGCAATGATGTATGATTTATGATTTTGTGGCACACATAAGAATGGTATAATTATGAGATGGGTGGGACCTATATATCCCTCCAATGCATTGGGTAAAGATTTTATATCTCATGAGATAGACATGGCTGGAACGGCAGGTTAAACCGGTTCAGTGAAACAGGACTGAAATGAGGAGTGAACTCGGTTTAGAAATGGACTTTGTCCACTAAGATAGTCTTGGCAATGAGTCTTGACTAATAAGAAATGATTCTCTATGATTATGTGTGTATGCCACAAAGTTTCATGTTTTCAGTTATGATTATTGGGATTGCATTTCAATACTATGATTTATCCCATCTTATGAAATTATGATCTCTTTTGCAGGTTAAGATTTCCAAAAGATATGTTCTTATGTATATGATGTGATTGATATTTCTTTTGTTTACCATTACTGAGCATTTGAGCTCACCCTTTTTATGTTTTATTTTCCCTCAGCATTAAAAGAATGTTTTTAGGTAAGGAAACAAAAAGTTGAAGATCTTTATGGGAGATGTTGAAGATCTTTCACCACGATTAGAAGATTACGTTCCAAGTTTCCAATGACACTAAACTATTACGGTCCCTGTGTGTCTTTTTTTGTTATGTATTATTTATTCCGCAAAAGTAATGTAATATCTATGTACGTCAAGATTCGGGTATTTACATTCAATATTTATTAATTTAATTCCATTCCCATACAAAGAAATAAACCATGATATCTTTATAATTTCAAGTAAATAAATAGGAGAAGCAATGAATCCCCTACCTCAAGGGTGTCAATGTTCTTTACCTGAGAATAGAACAACTTTTTAGATATCTATCACACTTACAACCAGAGTTGTATCCCTCTAAGTATGTCGTTCCACAACCAAACCAACAAAAAACCAAGAAACCATTGTTATAATTATCTAGAGAAACTACTATCACATTTTAAGAAGAATCGGGAGGATCCATATTGAAGAACCATGAGAGAAAAAAGGTATAACGTTCATAAAATCACTATATAATGATTACAGGAAGGTAAGAATAGATTTTCATTGAAATAATCCCAAAACACTATAATATAATTCCATGGATCACCTAGATATTGAGAAAAAGGTGTATGATTTGAGAAAAACCCGAGGCACTACAACTTATATCGGTGCACTGTCCAGCGGAATTTCATAGTGTGAAACCCTTTCACATCTTGAAAGTATCAGGATTTTAAGTACAACCAAAAAATAATCACCTTAGAATATTCATCCCTAATTTAATTTTCATCATAAGGAACCCCATAAACTATCCACACATAATTCTTGAACCACACATTCATGATGGGAAACCCTTATACATGAATTCTCCTTGCTACCATATTTTAGTATCCAAACACCTTCAGACCCTCTCTAAGCCTCCACCAAGCACCATAGGATTTAAAAACATGAAAACAATTGAAATAGATAGATCTAGGACCTTAAAATAGACAAATAGGAATGATTATAACCTAAATAAAATATTTGATTCATGAAAACCCCTAACCTTTATTTATTCTTAGTCAAATGTTCTTTGTCCTCTTTTATAACAAAAATAACTATCTTAATCACCTATTTCAGAACATAAATATATATATAATTTTATAAAATTAATTTATAATAATTTATTAGAAAAATATTAGTTAGTTATGCTCTATTTTCATCATTATATTTTATTAGTTTTGATGGTTTGTTTTGTACTGTCACTTTAATGAAAATGTCAATTCTTGTTTATATATTTCATATTTTATCATTAAAAGATCATTATAAGTACTATAGTAGATATTTTTTATCATGATTTATAATGTTTTAATTTCATTTAATAAGTATTATAGTTAAGATTCATGATGATGAGGTTGTTGACAAGCTTGTTTCGATAATTTTAATGAACGAGGGGGTATCTTAATTGCATGTTGGATATTAAAATTACCATTCAATAACTAAAAACAAATTATTATTTACTTATTATTGTCCAATATTAGTATTAATTAGGTTTCCTCAGTTTTCTATAATAGAAATTTATATAATTTTTTATGTGGGGGTCAAACCAACCCAAACAAAAACATGTTATAATCAATGGGTGAGTATTGTTAAGAAAACGATTCTTTTAGAATAATATCAGTAGTATATAAGTGCGATGATATTATTTATGTAACATCCTCAAATTTTTTTGGACTATTATGAGTTAATTTAATCCTTTAATCTTTTGTTTTTTATCTAATAATTTATTAGGATAAGTTCTAGGAGTTTTTTTGGTTTCAGAGTGTTTTAGAGACCTTTTTAAAGAAGCACAGTTTGATCATGATTTTTTCAAATCATACTGATCCTCTAATAAACTATAATCCTCTTGGAAGTACCATAATAGAAGTTGTACATATAAGGTGTGTGATTTTAAAAGCTACAAAACTCTCCAAAAAATCATGTGACACTAACCAAGGTCCAATATCACGGTTGGTGTATAGTTTGACAAACTGTTCACCAAAACTCTGTAGGTACCTAGGAGAGACAGAATTACTTACATGATTGGTGCACAATTTTAAAAACTATGTGGCCAAAATATGTTTTTATGAATTTATTTATCCTAATATATCCTTTAATTTCCATTTATGGTCCATTTTTACCATTCTTCTTTCTATAGGAATCCCTCTTTGGCCTTCCTTGACTATTTTTTCTATTCCTAGTCTTGGTTTTTAGTAGATCCAAGTGCATTGTTGATTGGTAATTGAGTTATGTGGTCTAAAAATTTCATTCTTTGAGTTTATTATAGATCTATCCTTTTTCCCTTGGAACAAATCGTAGATATGGAATTTTATTTCCCGAGTTTTTGATTCGAATGCCTTTTAATGATGAATTCTTAGATTTTTTCTAGTTTGGAGGTAGTTTTGAACATGTCAGCTACATCCCCTTGACCCATACAGGCCCCATCTCTATTATTCAAGAAACTGTAGTCACTTTATTATATTGTATCTAGATATAAGCAATTTCATACCAAAATACCGAAGAGTTTAGTAGTCTTGGAAAACTAGATACACACTTGAATCTCATAATACAATTGAAACATAAAATTAAATATAGTATTTTATTTGAGAACACTATTTTAACCTTTAGAATATCCCCACATATCAATCATAAAATACTTCTTGGTATCTTGGGTAAATTAAACATAATAAAGGGTGAGTTTAGAAGCTCAATAAGGGTATGCATACAGTGGAAGCTAATAATGCATGAATAATATGGGAGGAAATAAAATATATTCAAATAATTCCATAAAAAAGAATAACATGAGCTAAAAAATTATCCATGGATATAAAAATAATCAAATAATTTGATGGAAATAAATAGATAATCTCATAATCAGGTAATGAATAATGTTTCACACAAAAAACATACTTTCAAGGCCTCATGCTAAGACATATTATATAAATGTGTAAGGCCTCAACAAGTGTAGAATGTTTTAAAATATAATTTAATGCTTTAAAGAAATTTTTGGGTTGTGTACTCGTGAATAATGATAAAGTGATATACTATGTCTCATGGAACTTAATGATCCAAGAGACAAATTACTTGATGCAATATCTGTAGTTAGAATCTATGATATTTTCCTTGAAAATATAGTGTCACTACCTCTATGGTGAGTAGTGTGACATATATACTAATCAAAATAGTATAAATTATATATTCATAGAGAAGGATCTCAACATGTGTCAAATAATATAGTTTGAGATAATCAAGGGCTATGATTTCAATATTCATTACCATCTAGGAAAGTAAAACAAGGTAGATGATTATCTTAACATAAAATAACCTATTACATTATCTATGATGTGAATTGAAATACCCTATCTTCGTGGATATGCAATGTATGGATTTAGAAATCATAATGGCAAGGAATACATTTTACCTTTCCTAAATGATTTCACATCCATTTATCTAAGAGAATATCAAGGAGGCAAAAAGGAATGATCTTTATCTTCAAAATAAGTTGAAATAAGTAAAGGAAGTTAATCTACATGAGTTACGCATCGATGAGGGTGGTGTAATATAATTTGGGACTAGGATTTGTGTGCCTTCATCACCTGAGATAAAGAAGGATCTACTAGATAATACAAATAGATCATCTTTCTATATCTATCCTAGAAGTGCCAAGATGTACTGTGATATTCAAGAAAACATATAGCATGAAAACATGAAGAAGGAGAATACAAATAGTATCTCAAAATTTTTAGTATTTCAATAAGTTAAAGAAAATTTATAGAAGTTCAAAGGTATGATGCAATTGTTGCTTATACCCATGTATAAATGGGGAAATGTCACAATAGAAATTTTCACTGCTCTTTTAAAGGCATCCAAAGGAAAAAATTATATATGGTATGTGGTGGATAAACTCACCAATACTTAACACTTTATTGATATTAATTAATATTTATTTCTTGAAAAATTTGTAAAGGTATATGTGGTAGAAGTTTTGAGGCTTCATGGGGATCCAATTTTGATCATATCTGATCATGATCCAAGGTTCACATCTAAATTTTGGAGAAGCCTTCAACATGTTTTGAGTACTGAATTGAATTTCAGTATGACCTATCACCCCCAAACCAATGGCCAATCTAAAAGGACTATTTAAACACTAAAGGACATGCTAAGAGCCTAATCAATGGGATTAAAATGAGGATGGGATCAATATCTCCCATCGGTTGTGTTCTCGTATAATAATAATTTCTACTCGAGTATTCAGATTGCTCTATATGATGCTATATATGGGGAGCAAGGTTAAAATATAAATTTTTGGGATGAAGTTTATGAATAAAAGCTACTTGCAATTGATTTTTTGTAAGATATGAATGAGATGTTTCAATCCATACAACAACATATAAAATTTTCTCAGAGTTGGTAGAATATCTATGTTAAAAACTGTCAAAGGGACTTGGAGTTTGAAGATGGAATAAAAAATTTCCTTTGTATATCACCATGGAAGAGAGTCATGTTGTCTAAAAAGAAAGGTAATCTTATCCTAAGGTGAATTAGGCCCTCTAAGATCCCTGATCTCATAGGATCAGTGGCGTATCGGCTTACACTTCTACCAACCATGTATCTCTTCTGATGAGGTATATACTAGATACCTCACATGTACTACACTCAGAAGTGGTACAACTAGAAAATGATATCTCTTATGAGGATCATCTGGTGAAGAATTTGGATCGTAGAGACATGGTTATACAAAAAAAGACCACTCACTTGGTCAAGGTAACATAGAAAAACCATAAGTATGAAGAGGTGACATGGGAACTGAAGGAAACAATAAAGAAGAAATACCCACACTTGTTTTCACCTTAGTATATAAAACAAAATTTCAAGGATGACATTTCATAATGGGGAAGAATGTAATGACCCAAAATTTTATCAATGGAATTTAACTTCATATAATTGTGTCGTAAAACACATAGATCAAATAGAGAAACCAAAAAAAAATATTATTGTCATAAATGAAGAATGATACATTCTTCATAAAACAAACCAATAAGAATTCCAAACATTACAGTGAGACAAAAAATAGAAAATAAGATAATAAGAATATGAAAATTTGGATCTGCTTGAACCACTAGAAAGACCTCACTCGTCAACAAATTTATAGAAATAAATCATAATGTGAATAATATAATGTTCATTTTGAATATGAATATATATATACACCCTTGATATAAAATATAATTGAATGAATAATTAAATAAATAAGATGTATTTATAAGAATTAAGAAACCCATACAATTGCAATAGTATCCTGGTTGTTGGAATAATAATTTGACTGTTAGGAATAGTAATATGGTCGTTAGAATAGTAAACTCTCCTATAAAATTATAAATAATATTTAGATATTTTTATTAATGAAAATATGATATAATTATATCATGGTATAAGTAAATAAATGTTTTAAAAATGATAAATTAAGTGTTGGTATTTTTGTGAAATGTAAATGTTTATTTACAATTTTATAATTAATATAATGATTTAAAAGAAACTTTATTTTCATAAAATATATTCATAAATTAATATTTTGTTTTAATATAATTATAATATAATTTTATGATACCTTAACTAATTTTTCAAAGTATCATAAAATCAATTAAAATATTAAAATTGTTATTTTTTGAATAAATGGTGATTTTATTTAAAAATTAAATTTATCATATTTAGAAAATTATTTTCATAAAATGGATTCTATTTTTTAAATTTGCACATTGAAAAATGTTTAAAGTGAATTTTTTGGGTTTTTTTTAAAAGGTTAAATTTTTAGTGAATAGTGAAATATAATAAGTTTCGGTATTTAACATTGTAAGAATTTTTGAGTCATGGATGATATAATAATGATTTAAGAAAATTTTTATTGGAAATATCCTGAAATATTTATTTTATTTATTCATATTAATAGACACTCTCGATAGTCTTGACCCAAAATAATAAACTAATGAAAATAATAATCAAAAAACACCCCTCTCCTACCCCTATAAATACCACCCCTTCTCCTCACACATTCTAAGCCTTTTAACTTATCAATATTCTACCAATTACCTTCCTAATACTCTTACCCAAATCCAATATCTCCTATTATCAACAAAATTCCAAAATCAAGTTCCTTAAAGAAGTTCTCAAGGAGACAGTATTCAAGAGGTAAAATCCTCAATCCTTCTCTTTTAATTTCAATTATTCTCTTATCCTCTCCTCACCTCCCTTATCCAAAATGGAATTATAACAACATTATATAATATATACTATAATTTTAATTTTTTAAATGGAATATTAATCATCAAATCTCTTCTCTTCTTATTTTATTCTAAAAATGGAAACATCGTATGTGACATGTTAATTCATCGCCTTCGTAGATGATGAGTTTTCGTTTTCATTTACCACCTTCAAGTCATAAAACCATTATTATAAATAAATAAGATTTTAATATGTATATAATAACTTTTCTCATGTTATAAAACTAATTTATATACATAATATTAAATAAAAAGAAACTAGTTTGTGACGGTCGGAAAACCCACCAAAATAAACTAAACATTTATCAATAATGTTTTATAAAATGAATCATTTTCATATAAAAAATGATATATGGGAAAATTTGGAATTATTTAAGTGAATTATTACCACTTTTTTAACTTCTGTAGAATTATTCTCATTTTAAAAGAACTTCTATAATTATATACAAGTGAATCAATCATGAAAATCATGAAAATGAACGCTCCCGGAATGAAGAAATCGAAACCTATAAATCATAGAAATGGCCATAAAAACTAATAAAATTAATATAAATCAAATACATATAGAAGAGGTTATGAATTTATTAATTAATGAATACAATTTTATTATCCAAGATATTAAGTGCAAGTGTAGAACACATTCGGACATAAGGTAAGGGGATTCTCAAACCCAACTACTTTTCTTTGAGTTATCCATCCTTCAATAAATATTTGGTATGAATATTACTCTAATGTTTCATAAATATAATTTCATTATTGTTCCCTTTTATGTTTTGGGATATACATGATTCAAAAATTGGTTTTATAAAAAATATAAATATTTTCCAAAAGAACTCTTCTTTCCAAAACACATCTTGATTTCTCGTGAGTATTTACTTCTTCGATTAAGAGTAGTGATTTATATTCCAAATATGTTTTTTAATTTTCATTTGGGAACCCCAAATTTATTCATGAAATCATAATTGATGAAATACTTATAAAACCCATTAATTTTCATGGGTTATTCCATGACTATGATTATTATACGTCCTATGTGGTGTGCATGACTATGTAAATATTATGATGTGATGGGTGGGACTGGGATTATATATCCCACTAATGCATTGGGTAACTTGACGTATCGCATGAGACAATGTGTAATATTCATGAAAATGATGCTATCTTTGTTTATAGTGATTATTTTATGATTATTCACATATGCTATGTGTGAATATGATGTTATCTTGGTTCATAACTATATGTGGTATTTGACCAATAAGGCATGTTGTTTCATTTTTATGCATTTCCACATTCCATTCCATTATCCATTATTTCCCCCATTATGTTTCTGATGATCCTATGATTATTTTATGATGATTATAATTATGATTACTCATATTATATTGATTCATCTCCCCGATTCATTCTATTATTAGGATTTTAGCTTACCCATTTCTTTGATGTATATCATCAGGTGACTACATTTACTACAGAGAACGTGATATTTAGAATGATAAAGAAGAATATTTTGACTAAATGTTCATGTTTTATTATGTATGAGTGATGTATGGTCCAATTTTTCTCAAGATACTAAAAATTTGGATCCTAGATTGTAACAATTTTTTATTTTTTATCTTTAAAATAATGTAATAGTCATGTATAAAAAAGTATGGTTGCCATATTATAACTCCATGAATTGACAAAATGATTTGAAAGTTATAGAGATCCATTTATGGGCTGAAGAAAGAATCCAGGTCCTAGAACATTTGATTTAATAAAGCTATAAAAAAATTAGTTTTTTTAAGAAAGAATGTGATCCTTGTGTTTACAAGTGTTTTAGTGGGAATTCAGTAGTTATCATGGTAGTATATGTTGATGATATATTACTTATTGTAAATGACATACCAGTATTACATTCTGTTAAGGACTGGTTAAAAAAATTCCATGAAGGACTTAGGTAAAGGAGCATATATTCTAAGGATCAAGATCATTCATGATAGATCAAATAGGCTTCTCGGACTAAGTCAAAATACATACATTGACCTGGTGCTAAATTGATTTAGTATGAAATAATCCAAGAGGGGATTGGTTTCACTGTCACATGGTATACAAATTTCTAAAAAATGTGTACTTAAACACAATAGGATAAAGAGATAACGAGTAAGATCACATACGCTTCGGTGATAGGATCAATCATGTATGTCATATTATATACTAAAATTGATGTTTCATATACATTGATCATGGTAGGAAAATATCAAATATATTTAGAAGAACAACATTGGTTTGTTGTTAAAGTTTTCCTCAAGTATCTGAGAAGAACTAAGGATATGTTCTTGGTGTATGGAAAATAAAAGGATTTTGTCATTAGGGGTTATACTGATTCTATTTTTAAAACATATTATAATGATATGAAGTTACAGTCAATATATTTTTTATGTCTCAATGAAGAAGATATGAGCTGGAAGAGTTCAAAGAAACCGTTTATTTCTGATTATATAGAAAATTCCAAGTATATAGAGACTTCTAATATAGTCAAGGAATTCATTTGGATGTGAAAATTTGTCTAGAATCTTGATGTGGTAGCTAGTATTAAAGACCATGTCACAATGTACTGTGATAATACTATAGTGGTGGATCTTGCAAAAGAGCCAAGGTTACACCAACAGACAAAGCATATACTCTAGAAGTATCGCCTCTTGAGAAATTTTTATCAAAGGGGTGAAGTTTCAGTAAGTAATGTTCCCATAGAATAAAATGTGTTAGACCATTTTACTAAATAACTATCTTAGTAGAAGAATGGGTATCATGTGATAGTTATAGGACTTAAGGTTGTTAGTAGTTGGCTCCAGTGCAAGTGGGAGTCTATTGGAGTTGGTTCCCTATAACCAACTTACATTTACTTTATGAAAACCTATATTCATAGTTTTTTAATATTAATAAAATCCTTATTATATCATTATTGTTCTTCTACATTAAATAGTATGTGTTAATTTACTAAGAGTAGTTGTCATGCTAAAAGGTCATAGAAATTCCTCATTATGATGAGAACCTAGAAGTGTCATGATAGTTTTCTAATATATATGTTCTATAGACAGGTGAAATCATTTGAGGGGAAAGTGATATAGGCTATCAGGGGTGGAGACTCATAGGACTTTGGGGAAAATTATTAGGGTGTGAACCCGTAGAAATATCTAGTGTAGGATATTAGGAGAATGAGATCCTCCATTAGTATATCCACATTTATATGTGTCATTGGATGTTTCTATATGCAGATGTGTGTATTGATACTTATACATTAATATTATTATTAATGAGTATTATGAGCTATGTACTTTGAAGTATTGATAAAAACAATAATGACATATGTTCGTGGTGAGGTGGGATACATTGGTTGCATCATGAGTAATATTGCATTAATGAATTAGGAGAGAAAAGATTTGTCCCTTATGTTATTTAACGAACGTTGATATCTTAGGCCCTTTGATGGAAATTATATATCCTAAATAAATCCATGGACATGATTTTATATAGGCAAGTTCTATTTCCATAAATTAAAATAATTAGATATCGATCACATAGGTTGATGGCACCAGTGTGCAACCTCCTAGATTAGATATATAATGATAAAGGGATTATATTACACAGTAAGAATTTTTATGAGGTACTATGTCATTATTTAATTAACTTATTTCTCTATGTGTGCCTTGGCGTGTTGTTAGATGCTAATCTTAGACTTTAGGCTGGTTCGCCTAATGCCACTGAGAAAGGGGATTATAGGGTCACACACTAAGTGTATCTAAAATCTTACTTAAATAATATATTGTAATTTTTTATTTAACAAATTGAAAAAATATTATTCCCACACATGGTTTAATAATTATTCATGTTTTCTTGGTCTCATATATTCTGTCACCAATTATTCGAGAGAATATTATGTGAGTGGACTATTTAATTAATATTTATTTATTATTAAGTGAATATAATATTTATTTATTTATTGGAGAATAATGTAGTGATATTTATTTATTAAATAAATTTTCATTATTCAAGGACCAATAAATATTTTGGAGGTATAGAGGACTAGGTTTATAAGTTTGGTGAGAAATAATATATATTGAATATTATTTTATTAAATAATATTTAATTTTAATTTTTGAGTTTAGTGCATGTCAATAAATAATAATAATAATAATAATATTATTATTATTATTATTATTATATACATGGGGTTTCATAGGGATTAAATAAATATTAAAGGGTACTTATGAAAATATTTATTTCTAAAAACTAGATGTATATAAAACCAATTATATTATTTTTCATATTATCCAATTCATTTTTTTTTCACAATGATCCGGAGAAACCTATCGAAGCCCTAGAGAGATCCCTTATCAAAGAATTCTCCCAATAATTGAGAGAGATCTTCCTACTCCTCCCACTCTTGAGCCAAGAGAGATCAAATAGAATCCTTTGGAAGTGATTCTTGAGGCGATCAAAGGTGAATGAAGCAAGTGATAGGATCTATCGTGCTAGCACCCATAGATTCATATGGTGATTTTTAGAGATTTTTGGAACATGTGTGGATCACTAATAGAGGGAATCTTCTCTAATTCTTACAACACAACAATGGTACAACATATATCTATTGTTAGATCCATCAATAAAGAGAGAATTATCATAAGGTAATTATTTAATTGATTAAATGTATTATAAATAATATGTAATTATCAATTTATGTTAAGTGTTTCACTAGTGAAAATAGATACTGAATATAAAGTCCATCATAGGGTCACATTTACTAATCTATGTTTTTCTAAATCTAGTTCTGAAGGTTTCTACTATACTTTCTTAGATACCAAATATAAAGACCTTGACCCTATTATCCCAAATTTGGTGGTTACTTTATTAAATTTACACTATATAAAAGGAATAGTATCCCATAGGATTTAATATTTTATTAGTCTTGGTGAACTAGATACATACTTGAATCTCAAATTACAATTGAAAACATATAATACATTATAGTACTTTCTTTGAGAACATAATTATCCTTATTAGAAAATCCCTGCATATCAATCATAAAACACTTAATGGTATCCTAGGGAAAGGAAATATAAGAAAAGAGTGGGATAAAACACTCAGTAAAGGTATACATATAGAAAAATCTAATAAGGCATGAATAATATGGAAAGAAATAAATTATATTCAAATCATACCATATGATATAATCGCATGAGCTAAAAAACTATAAATTGATATAAATACTATTCAAATAATAACTTGGACATCAATAATTAATATTTTAATGTTGTAATTCATAATTTCATACATCATAAAGATATCATCATGCCTTGTGCCAATAAATATTAGATAAATGGGTAAGACCTTAGACAAATACCCAAGATAGTTTGTCTCGTGAGAGAAAATGATGAATTAAGGGGATATAGAGGGCCCCTCCCATCACTTAATATGTCCAATTTATTCCTGATATGAAAAGGTAGAAACAAAAAAAAACCTAAACATTTGTATTAAAAAAACTAAAATACAAAATGTTAACAATTACCCCAATCAACCAACATAATCATAAACCATATAGAGTAATACGGTGAATGGTATCAAAATATTACATCCCCAGTAAAAATGATCATATGACATCTAGATAGATAAGGTGGATGGTGTCATTCGAATATATCCTCAGTATAATATTCAATAAAGGATGTTTACATAGAAGAAAATACTTTAAAAATATCACTGAAAATTTTATGAAGTAAAATACCATTTTAACATTGAAAACACCTATTTAAAGTACAAAATATTTTCCAAATATTATGGAAAATATTTTATTTCAAAATAACCTTATAATATTTTAAAGTAAGTATAAAATCAATGAGTGGTTATGAAAGTGTAAAATTATGCTCATGTTATATAAGTTAAAAAAAATTCTTTCACACTTTTGTAAAAAGTTCCAAAAGTGCCTCATCCAGAAAATAATAAGAATATTACATTTAAACCATTTAGGAAAAAGTAAAACAAGGGTAAAAATGACTTTAAATAATAATATTATAATATTAAAAACATTTATGAAAATATTTTTAGAAATCGTGGATCTGGTAGAAAAAATATTTTCGATTGATGAGAAAAATAAAGTCGTCTTTTCATAAAAACATTTTATCAATAATTTTAAGTACCAAATAGAGGAAAATGGTACTATTACTTTAAAAGTTCATGAATAAACATATTATAAGAAAATATATTGGTTTTAATATATAAATATAAATTAATTCCCCCGAAGGATACTTTAACATAAACAATCCTAAATAATGATGAGATTGTGAAATGAACTCTTACTTCAGGTTAGAATTCCTTTTTATGTGTCCAAAAATCTTGTATAATAAAAATATATTTATTACAAATAAATTATATATCCATAATATATATATATATAATAACATATGTGACTTAATTATAATCTTTCATCAACCATTTATTAACAATTCTTTGTTAAAATCATGGTTTCTAGTAATAACTACTTAATTTTTCATGTATGTTTTGGTTCTATAGTTTCAATCTTTGTACTTTGATCAAGGTTAAATAATATAAATAAATTTAATAGTGATATAAATATCATATATATTATTATATATATATTTATAGTAATCTATAAAATTTATATATAGAAAAATGAATTACACTATTCATGGAGACATTATGTCATACATAGGCATGAAAACTGTTTTCACATTTCGATGGATGAAATAAAATAAAGGTAGATAATTATTCAACATTAAATAATAATTAATTTATCATATAAATCATATGTACTTATAAAATCCATCCTCATTACCATATAAGTAAAATATAATGAAAAAAATGAATCACATCGTTTCGTGGAGGTCGTAATCTATACGTATGCACAAGAGACATTATCGTTTCCCAAAAGTTTGGAAGGTAATAATACATATATGATATTATCATTAAAGAATTATAATTATTTAATAAATATAATATATAAATATTAAACCCATCATAATCCCCTTTCACAAAATATGGTGATGAAAAATGAATTGTGTCGCTACATGGAGACGGTAAGTCATACGTACTCATGAGTGATACTTTCACTTCCCATTTTATGGGAAATAGGGAGGGTAATAGTGGTTTAATAATCATGATAACATTTTGGTATATTTAGGATACTAATGATACCATTTCATGATAAATACAATATATTTAGAGTAGGTAAAATAAGAATTAAAAAAAAGAAAGTTATCGGTTAAGGTGATTACCTCTTCTTTATAAAAACTCCTTTGGATCTCCTTTTAAGTACCCTAGGGTTGGTTTTTTCGAAAGAAAATATTCTCCAAAAATTGTATAAGGGTTTTTATAATATAAATGGGTAGTTATTAGTTAGGATATATGACTCAAAGTGCTGTGAATAATGGATATAAGTGGTGTCCTTTTATAAGTGAAGGGAGGGGAATTCTTGGAATTTCATAATGTATTAAATTAATATAAATTCTATTTCATGTATAAACAGATAAAAATTTATATAATTAGAATATAATATTTTTATTATTTTAAATAATTTCATCCAATAAAATTTTTACAAGTTTTATTTTTGTTTTCACCCTGATATTTTAGTTTTACCCTCCCATTAACCCTTTTGAAAATTACCATAGAAATAAAGTTTTCCATCTTTTAAGGGTCATGAATGTTACCATATACGGATAAAAACCACATAAATGGACCATGTTTTATTTTTATAACCATATCCCATTCATTTAGAGGAATATAATATTTTTAGGAATTTTAAATCATTTAATAAAATATTATTTATTAAAAAGTATCATTAATTTCATTTTTAACACTATTCATCTAATTTGATTTTAAATACATCTAGAAAAATATGTAATTATAATATAATCCTTTAAAACCTCTCTAATATGTCATATAGATATATAAAATTCATGGGATACCTTAAATCATTCAAATTATATCCCTTTTTATATTTATAATATCATTTATTTTATTTTTCTGTTAAATGAATAAATATTGTATTAGCATTGTGCACGAATTTGAGGTAATTATATAACGAAAAAAATTATGAAAAATTTAAAATAATGAAAATAATTTTATTATTCAAAAATTTTACATTAATATTCTTTTGTCACTTGACATTTTCTCTATATGAACACATAAGAGATACATAAAACTAAGAGAGTTACATTTTGTAACTTTATTTAATTTCAATATTATATAAGTCATTTTCATAGAAAAGTATGCATTAAAAAATAAATTTTGGACATAAAGAGATAATGGTAAAATTAAAATACTTAGACAACAATTAGGATGAAAAATTATGACCTTATCACCTAGTAAATACTGAGATTAACTCGATTTATCCATTACTAAGGTGATAAATTTTACCACAATTACTATTCACATTGACCAAAAATAAAAGGGGCCTATTTACCAAATTTAAAATCATGATTAAAAATATGGAATCCATTTATTTAAATTTAATACCTATAAATGGAAAAATTAATTTTAAAAATAAACATGCAAAATATGATGGAAACCGCATTTTTGAAATATATTTTTTAAGTATAAAACATGGTTTATTCTTATCTCATGCTTAGAAAAATATTAAATGAATGTTAAAAAAAAATTGAATATACAATATATAAATTTAATTAAAATAATTCACCAATATTGATTAAATTAATTTATTAAGATAAAAATACATTGTGCGAATAGAAATAGTTTTCCATAAAAATTCCTTTTTATGTATAGAATTGTTTTTATACAAATTCGAACATAAAATTGTTTCAAATAAAATTAATTGTGTAATTTAAAATATAATAGAACTAATTTTAATTTTAAATACTTTTTAAATAAAATGGAACTTTATAAATCCTTGAAACAAAAATACATTTTTCAATAAAAAATGGTATTTTCACTATTCATTTAAAAATCAATCTTTTCTGAAAAATGGAAAAAAAGTAATCTAAGATAATTTTTTTATGATAATTTAAATAATGGCATTTTTTTATAAAATAAAATATATATAAATTACAAAAAAATAATTTTAGTAATTTCTCACAAAAAAAATAAAAAACATTTTTGAAGAAAACATACTTTTGAAGCATAAAATAAATTTACTGGGAATTGATTACTTGTTTATTAAGAATTAATAAATTAATTTATATTTATTATTTCCTTTATATATTTCGTGATTTGGTTAATATTATTCATACATACCAATTCAATGGCTAGGGGATAACTGATTACATTAAATAATAATATTTTAATAGTATATCAGGGTTAATTTAGACTTGTTGTCATGTGTAACGCAAGCTATTGAAGAAAATAAGTTTATTTAAAGAGAAATATATTCTAAAATCTCAGGGTGTTATATGACTAGAGAAATATCTCTCATGAACAGTGGATTTTTTCATGTAACTTATCATAGATTGACTATCTTGAAACATTCTTCTTCTTAAATCTCATCTTGGATCTCTATTTTAAGGAAATATTAATAGTGGATCAATATACATTGACTAAATCCAAGTTTTTATTATATATTTGATCATGAATTCCTAATATTTCGTTTAATTGATAATGTATCTAGTTTATAACATCCTTGAAATCACACTCCTAGATCTGGTGTTAAAATCATTTACTTTTAATTTCTAGTTTTGATGCCAAAGAAGGAGATCCAATTTTTTCCATCCAAACCTCACAGCATCAAAAGGAAATATTGGATCACTTACAAACCCAAATACCTTTTAATATTAGAGTTTTAGATAATTATTAAAAACTATTATATAAACAATACCCATGTATTTATATGAGTATTTCTCCCATTTGACCCAACTTTTTTTATTTCGTATTAAGTTATCATCATCATCCATATGAAACCCTTCTAGAAATAATTAATCCAACAACATTTTTTATAACCTACAGAAAAAGAAGCATAAGAATGGTGAGCTCAAAATATTGATAAGGATAAACATAAGAATCAATAATTGAATTTCATCAGTGATAATAAGTTGATAATAATGGTATGATGACATAATATATGTGCATGAGCATAACATAAGAGAACTCATATTCATAAAACATTGATCAATAAATATGTGATAAGGTATAAAGCATTAACAAAGGTAGGATTCATGAAAATCAATAAATCATGATCCATGTGATGTCAATATTAAACAAAAGGGTTATTAAAAACCCATAGGAATCATAAAGAAAACATATTTCTATCTTGGAACATTACATTCATAGCACTCTTACAAATGGAATAACTAGTGTGGCTGATTTCAATCTTCAGAGTACCCAATCCATTATAGGGATATCATGGATCCACTCATACTTTGTTAACAACATAACAAATCATACTTAGTCAATAACATAACCACCCATCCTTGGTTTATAATGTAACCACCCATCCTTTGTTTATAAATAAACCACTTATCCGTGTTTTATAACAGAAACACCCATAATCATAAATAATTTCCAAGAAACATATCATGAATAGAGTATATAAATCTTTAATTTCATCATAAAACTCATAAAACAACCATCACTACTTTAATAACTTCATTATTCCATGGAAAAGAAATGGATTCCATGAAAACCTCTTTGAAACATTATTAACCCATGGAAAAGAAATGGGTTCCTTAAAAACCTCTCTGAAACAATCAAAATCCATCCAGAGAAAGAATGAGGATGGTATTATTAAAAAATATCCCCATTGAATAATAATTAACAACAAGGTTTTTTGACATTGATTAATGTAAATAACATTAAATGATCATTAAAAAAATTCTTGAGTGAAATAACCATATCACATTGAGTAATATAAAAGGATGTCATCTTATAAGAAAAATTATTTTGAAAGAACACTTGGAATATTTTTTGTGGAAAATACCCTTTCCATTTTGAAAATACTTATTTAAAATATAAAAATTTCAAAAAAAATAAAGAAATAATTTTATTTAAAAATAAAATTTGAAGTATAAAAAGGAATCATTAAAACATATACTGGTCATGGTGGTGTAAAATTTTGTTCATATCGAGTATGTTAAAACAAATATTCCTTTTACGTTTTTGATAAAATTCAAAAAGTTAATTATTTGGAAAATGGTAGGAATATTCCTTTTAAAAGATTTTGTAAAAATAGAATTATGAGTAAACATTTATTTAATCAATAATAGTAAAATCTTTTTTAATTTTTTTTAGAAAACATGGTTTTGGAAGAAAAAGGATTTTCGACCAAAGAGAGAAATGAAGACGGATTTTCTTAAAAACATTTTATTAAATAATTGTAAGTTCCAAAGAGAGGAAAATGGTACTATTACTAAAAAATTTCATGAATAGGAATAGGAGAATAAAATTAAATTTTTTATTATATAATGATCAAATAATTTCCTTCTATGAAAATTCAAGTGTAAACTGTCCCGATTAAAAAAAAGATTGTAACATAAAGGCTATTCCACTTTGGTACTCTTCAATCGTAAGACCCATGAAATAATAACTTCACATGATACTTTAAATATCATGAAAATAAGTATTATCATAATATAAAATTTCAAATGAGTGGTATATATACTTCATGAAAGAATATAGGTGTATAACATAACTTATGTCCCAAAGAAGACCATTTGAGATGAGAAACCCTTACAATGATCATAACATTGAAGTGATAATTAATCAATAAATCTATTATATGTATAAAATATAAATCCACATTAAATAAATATAAATAAAACATAATATAATCAAAATTAATTACACACATAATCTTATAATATCAAAGACCATGAATAAGTAATATGACCTAATGAAAAGAAATTGAGTTATGAAATCATTTACCACTTTTTAACTTTGAATTAAAATATACTTGGATGAAATAATTAAAATTGAAACTTAAAATACCATGAAATATTAATTATTCATGATATTATATGTAAAATGGTATGTATATACACTATATTAAATAAATTATGTTCATAACATTAAAATATGCCCCAATGAAGGAAAATTGAGATGAAGTCTCTAACCTCAATTACAGACTTTCCATGTGTATCCTTAAACTCCCGTATAATAAGATTATATAAATTATTTTATTTATTAAGAAATTTTTCCAGGTTTAATTCCTTATACTTAAATCATTTATTTTATTTATTTTAATTACATATCTAAATACTTAATCAGTTAAGTCCACGTTGTGTGTTTTGGGGATGTTCGGTTCATTATTTCAAAATGGATTTGGTGTGTTGATCAAGGTAAAAGTGCTCATTGTTCCACAATATACATAATAATAATTATGAAATTATTATTATTTTTATAAATCAATTATAATTTTAAAAATTTAAATGAAATTTTTTTAAGAAAAATGAACTATGTTACAATCATTGAGATGGTAGGTCGTACGTTTGTATGAGTAATATTTCCATTTTTCAATGATCAATATTGAAAGAAGGTAATTATTATTTTACATTTACATAATGATAAAAATATAATAAATATAATATTTTTTCTTTAAATACACTTATATATATCATTCATGTGATGTGGTGATGAAAAAATAATCACATCACTTCATGGAGGCGGTAGTCCACACATATGCATGAACGAAATTATCATTTCTTATTCAAACGAAAGGTAAAAATTAAATGATATATTATATTATCATAATTATTAAATATGTCATGAATATAATTATTATTTCATATATATCACATATATTCATTAAATTTATCCCTATTACCTTTTATGAAAATCGTTAGTGAAAAATGAATCATGTCACTTCGTGAGGCGGTAGTCTGCCGTACACACGAGCGACATTATTGTATCCCCTACGAAATATAAAGTAAGAATTTATATTTGATATCATAATTCAAGGATTAAAATTATGTTACTAATATCATATATATACTTTAAATCTATTATTATTATAATCCATGAGAGGTGATGATGAAAAATGAATTACATTGGTTCGTGAGGTGGTAGTCTGCCGTACACATGAAAGATGGTTTCATTTCCAATTTTATGGAATATGAGATAGATTTAGGTTATTAAATTAACATAATAACATCTCATTATATGTTATAAACTGTTTTTATTTTATTATAAAATAAAATAATATTTTTAGGATGTGGAAAAATAAATAAAATAAAAATGCTCAATTATGCATGATACATATTCTTCAGACAAACTTTTTAGGTTAGCACAAAAATATGGATTTATGATAAAACCAAGGATTATAAGATTTTGGGAGGGAATTAAGGGAGTTATTTGGATAGATATTTTCCAATCCAAAGTGCTTTGAAGGTATGAAGAGGAGAGGATATGGGTAGCCTTTTATAGGTGAGGTGAGCGGAACACTAGTAATTTTAAGAAAGAAAAACTGATACCCATGTTTTTTACATGCTAAAAGGAACAAAAATGGATCATTATAGAGACTTAGAAAATATAAGGTATAAATATTATAATATTCCATGAGAGGTGATGATGAAAAATGAATTACATTGGTTTGTGAGGTGGTAGTCTGTCATACACATGAATGATGGTTTCATTTCTAATTTGATGGAAGATGAGATGGATTTAGGTTATTAAATTAACATAATAACATCTTATTATATGGTATATACTGTTTTTATTATATTATTAAATAAAATATTATTTTTAGGATGTGGAAAAAGAAATAAAATAAAAATGCTCAATTATTCATTATAGATATTCTTCGGGAAAACTCCTTTGGTTAGCACAAAAATATGGATTTATGATCAAAACAAGGAATATGGTATTTGGGGAGGTAATTAAGGTGGTTATTTTGATTGGTATTTTCCAATCTAAAGTGCTTTGAAGGTGTGAAGAGGAGAGGATATGGGTAGCCTTTTATAAGTGAGGTGAGTGGCACACTTGTAATATTTTTTACATTTAAAAAATGATAAAAATATAATAAATATAATTTTTTTTTCTTTAAATACACTTATATATATCATTAATTTGATGTGGTGAAGAAAAAAGAATCACATCACCTCCTGGAGGAGGTAGTCTACACATATGCGTGAATGACGTTATCATTTCATAGTGAAACGAAAGGTGAAAAGTAAATGATAAATTATATTATAATAATGATAAATATGTCATGAATATCATGATTATTTAATATATATCACATATATTCATTAAATTTATGCTTATTACCTTCTATAAAAATTATTAGTGAAAAATGAATTATGTCACTTCGTGAGGCGGTAGTCTGCCGTACACACAAGCGACATTATTGTATCCCCTACGAAATAGAAAGTAAGAATGTATATTTGATATCATAATTCAAGGATTAAAATTATGTTACAAATATCATATATATATATATATATACTTTATATCCACTATTATAATAATCCATGAGAGGTGATTATGATAAATGAATTACATCGGTTCGTGAGGTGGTAGTCCGCCGTAAACATGAATGATGGTTTCATTTCCAATTTTATGGAAGATGAGATGGATTTAGGTTATTAAATTAACATAATAACATCTCATTATATGTTATATACATATTTTATTATATTATAAAATAAAATAAGATTTTTTAGGATGTGGAAAAAGAAATAAAATAAAAACGCTCAATTATGCATGATACATATTCTTCGGAAAAACTCCTTAGTTTAGTACAAAAATATGGATTTATGATCAAACCAAGGATTATAGGATTTGGTGAGGGAATTAAGGGAGTTATTTTGATAGGTATTTTCCAATCTAAAGTGATTTGAAGGTGTAAAGAGGATAGGATATGGGTAGGCTTTTATAAGTGAGGTGAGCGACACACTTGTAATTTTAAAAAAGAAAAAGTGATACCCATGTTTTTTACATGATAAAAGGAACAAAAATGGACCATTATAGAAACATAAAAAATATAATGTAGAAATATTTCCACAAAATATATATTATAAAAGTTTTTAGGACATTTCAACCCTTATGTTTTTAGTTTAACCCCTTGGTAAATCTGTTTTTACCATAACTATGGTAAAATAATTTTACCGTTTTCACAATTCATTATGAAAAAAATGATATTATTAGATAATATAAATTAATATAATTCCAAATATTTAAACCATTTTATCAAATTCAATTCATATAAGTGAAATAATTTAATTTAAAACTAAACCTACTGGCGTGATGAAAAGGTGGTTTTTCAAGAAATGTATTTTTCAAGTATAAGATCGTTATATATTAAATATATGAATAATAAACATAATTATATGAATTAAATTAATATTTATAGATATATATTCTATAAATTTAATTTAAATCATTCTAATTAGTGTTTTTTAATTAATTAAAAGGGGAAACATTGTTCAATTTAAAACAATTTTCAGAAAAATCCTATTTTTAAATCTAAAAATAAACCTATACTAAAATATAATATAAAGTCAATTAAAACTTAATTAAGTAAATTAAATATAACTAAATTATACTTATATTACTTTAAATCATATTCAAAATATAATTTCACTTTTAAATTTCCTAATTTATTGAAAAAAATGACATTTTTATAAAAATCAATATTTTCACTATTCACTGAAAAATCAGCATTTTCAAAAAAATACCAAAATTTCACCCTAAAATGATTTTGATATTATTAATTAAAAAATGAAGTGAATTTTTTAAAATTCATTTCCTAAAAGTGGTAAATTTTAATTTTAATTTATGTGCACATAGCGCGACAAAACCACTTTTAGAAAAATATGGGTTTTTTTAAAACATTCCTTTTTTATTTCAAATGATTCTTATTTTATTTTCTAATAAATATATAATTATTGAATTTATTTTATATATGTTTAAACCATATAATTTTCATATTTTTTTTAGTCCTGATCATACCTACCAATTTAATAACTATTTTGTAATGTTATACTATATTGCGTTTCATTTATACTTGGGGTTACATATACCAAAAGCTATAGAAGAGATTAAATTTAAAGAAATATATTTAATGGGTTTTTTAAGCTCATTGTTACGTGTTGATAACACTATCAATCATATATTCATTTTATAAAAATCACAGGGTATTACATTCCCCACTCCTTTAATAAATTGTGTCCTCGCAATTTTATCTTTATCTCGATAATAAAAGGTTTTATTTTTTAAAATACCTTTCTTCAAAACACATATCATAAAATAGGTTAATAAAACATGCACTTGAAAAGAGATAAATTGATGTATGATGTAAAGGCTCCATGTGTAGTGGAAGCGTGTGATGGGTCATTCCCAACATTGCTTTTTGTCATGATCGGTGATCAATCTGAGATCTACATGACTATAAACATCGTAATCAGTGGAATTGAATCGAAGAAAATAGACAATGGATAAAACATTAGAACCAAAGAGAGGATCATCACATATTACTTATAATTAATTTAATCAATTAAATAATTAATTTGTGTTTATTCATTCTTCGTTGATGGATCTGAAAATAGATTAATGTTGTATGAACATTGTGTTATAGGAATTAAGGGAATATTCTCTCTAGAGGTGATCCACATATGTTCCACAAATATCTGAATGTCATTGTAGGAATCTCCAGGTGCTTGCACAGTATATCCTATCACTTTTATCATTTTCCTTTAGTCTCCATGATAGTTTCTTCCAAATCATTCTCCTTGATCTCTCTTGACTTGATAGTGAATGGTTGAGGAAGATACCTCTATCTTCATAGGATTGTTCTTAGAGATGGAACCCTCTTGGGATTGATAGGGTTCTCTACAGATGTTGTTGTGCAAAACACAAAAATGAAGTGTCTTTTTTGGAAAAATAATATAATTGGGTTTAAATACCTCTAGTGCATATAAATAAATATTTTCACAAGTGCCCTTTAATATTTATTTAATCCCTTGAGTAACCCCATATCAAAATAATATTATTATTATTATTTCCTCAACATGTGCTTAACTTATGGATTAAATTAAATATTATTTAATCAAATAATATTTAATATATATTATTTCTCACCGAACCTAAAAAATCAGTCTTCCATTCCTCCAAAATATTTATTAGGGATTGAATAATGACTATTTATTTAATAATAAAAAAACCACTTCATTATTTTCCAAAAAATAAAAATTATATTCACTATATAAAAAATAAATATTTATTAAATATTCCACTAACATTATATTCTCTCGAATAACTGGTGATAGAATATATGAGATCAAACATACATGAATAACTATTAAACCACATTAAGGGAAAATATTTATTCAACTTTTTAAATAATAAATAATAATATATTATTTAAATCAGGTTCTCGATATACATAGTGTGTGACACCTTAGGCCTCTTTCTCAGTGACATTAGGTGAAGCATCCTAAAGTCCAAGGTTATCATCTATAAACATGCTAATGAACCCATAGAGAAACAATTTAATGCCTCAATGACATAATATCTCATATGGATGCTTACTATGTAATATAATCCCTTTATCATGATATCTCTAATAAAACATGTTGAATGTTGGTTCCATCAACCTATGTGCTCGATGTTTCTTTCTTTAACTTTTTAAAAATCGAACTTGACTATTGAACACCATGGACATGGATTTATTTATACTATATAATTTCCATAAAAGGGATTGAGATATCAACTTAAATTAAATAACATAAGGTCGAAATCATTTCTCACATTATTCATTAGTGTAATATTACTCATGATGCATCCAATGTATCCTAACTTGGTGCGAACATATGTCATGATAGTTTTTGATAATACATCAAAGTATATGACTCATAATACTCATTAATAATAATATTGAAGTATAAGTATCAAAACACATGTCTACAGATAGTAATATCCACTTTAGTTGGTACTTAATTTAGTGTGTATGATGTACTTTCTGCCCTGGGGTGCAAGTTTTTTTCCTAAGAAGGCCTTAACAAACACCTCACAAACCCATACATGTGTATGTGAAAAAACAGTTTCCTTTCTACTCCATAACTAGAAGGTAATTCTGTTTTCCACTTTAGTTGGTACTTAATTTAGTGTGTATGATGTATTTTGTAATTAATATTAACAAAAGGATAATTTAATATCGACATGACTCATCATCGACCTTACCATGTCTAACAAGGTATGGTTCCTCCTTTCACTAAAATCATTCCACCATGATGTATAAGGTAGAGTAAGTTGAGATAGAATCCAAAAACTCCTATAAAAAATCAATAAACTCTTGGGTAATATATTAACCACCTCAATCCTATCAAATCTTCTTTATCTTATGTCCAAGTTGGTTCTCTACTTCATTCTTGAATTGCATGAATTTCTCAAAGGACTCGGACTTATACCACATCAAGTATACAAAACCATATCTACTCAATTCATCAGTAAAAGTTATTAAGTAAGAATACCAACCTATAGATTCTATTGGAAATCGTACACACACATCAGTGTGTACCAATCCTAAAAGCTCTGTGGCCAATTCACCATTTCCACAAAATGGTGGTTTGGTTAGTTTTCCTTATAAAAAGCATGAAAACTTTAAAGTGATTTTAGATCAAGTGATTATAAATAACCATCTTGACAGATCTTTTTCAAAATATTCTCATTTACATAACCAGGATGGTGATTCCATAGCTGATGGTTTCATGTGCAATGGAATCATATAGAGGTGGGTGATATATTAAAATTTATTTTAATAATCATTTCCCAAAACCAAGAATGAGGATCTTGTACGTCAAAATTATAATTAATTTATTTAATATTTTAAGAAATAAATAACTAGACTTAGGAACTTTCTTCATTGGTGAATTTTGACCATCCAAAAAGACCCTTTCAGATTACCTCCATTGCATTATGAGGATCCAAGGATATAATTCCTCTAGTGGTGATCCACATGTGTTCCTATGATCTTCTAGCAAAACCACTCCATATTTGGGTGTCAGTACGGCAAGTTGAATACCTTTCATTGTTCATTATTGACTATTCATTCTTCAATATTAAATAAATATCACTTGTACTTCTCGTTATTGAGAGGGATAGAGGATGATTTGAGTGAGAATTCATTATGTGCAACAATTCTCTATTCTCAATTTTTAGATTATCTACACAATAGACATAACCTTCAATTTATAGAGTTAGTATTTAAGTTAAAATATTATTTAATTTTATACCATCCATTAAATAACACTTATTATATTTAATAAACCACATGCCACATAATAATAATTATATTATTATTATTTTGTGGTACACGCCAACTTGCGCAATAAAAAATATTTTTTAATGATCTTGTTAATTAATATTTATCACCAGACTCAGTCTTGGTCCATTCGAACTACTCTATCATTTATTGAACAAATAAATAAATATTTTATTCATAAATAAATATTTTGTTCACAATCTAGAAAATAAATATTTTTTTAAATATTCAATAGATAAAATAAATATTTTATTCACAAGATGGTGAATAAATATTTATTTAATTTATATGATCAATATAACTTGAATAAAACTATTCCTTGGACTTGAGAATAATATTTATTCAATTAATTAAACTAAAATAGAATTTAATTGAGCGGAATGAAAACACTTAGTGTGTGACCTTCTAGGATTGTTTCTCATTAGAATTAGGAGGGATTTCCTAAAGTCTAAGATTACTATCTAGAAATGGTTCAAGGAACTCAATAGAAAGAACTTAATGTCTCAACATCGACAACTACATAGGAATTATCACTATGTAATATAATATCTTTGTCATAATATCTCATCAAGAAGGTTGTGCATCCATGTCTGCAACTTATATTCTTGATATGTCTTTCCTTGAATATATGAAATAAACACGTCATTATATCATGGCTATAGAATTTAATTCTATGTTTCTATTCTAATCAATGGTTTGAGATATTAGCTTCCATAAATATGGAAGGTACAAATCTTTCCTTGACTTATCTATTAATGAAATGTCACTCTTGACACACCCAATGTGTTCAACTTCACCATGAACTGTTATCATCATGGATTATGAAATACATTTAAGTATATGAGTTTAAACATGCATTAATAATAATCTTAAACTCTAAGAACCATCACAGGCTCTTATAGATTGGAATATCTGATGACACCAAAACATGCATAATTCCTACTTGTGAGTGTGTTCTCATAATATCTTATATTGGAGATTACCAAGTGTGAGCTTCATAAGAATAAGCCTCATCTTCTTGTGAGTACTCAAACCTGAAAATATATGTACTATGTGTCCCATAATTGTTAATTTTCTAACTGCAAAATATTATTTGAGAATATCATCATATCACATTAAGGTTCTCATCATAGTAGGGAACTGCAATGAACATATCAATGCGATATATACTCTTGGAAATTATTACATTAGATTCATGAAGAATAAAAAACAATACATAATAAAAAAAAGTATTAATATTAAATACATAGAATATACATGTAATCAAAGTACAAATAGTTTGTCCTGGGACAGTAACTCCAAAAAATACCCACTTACACTAGAGCCAACTGCCTATGACCTTCATTCTGCTAGACCTCACATGATAGTCATGTTTATGCTGAGTCAAGGGTTTAGTCAAGGGTTTTTTCATGTCGTATTCTATGGAAATACTAATCACTAAAACTTCACATATCTATGAAAAATACCTCAAGAGATGATACTTCTAAAGTATGTGCTTCATCTGTTGTTGTGACCTTCAGTCTTTTTCAAGATCCACCACTACATTATTATCACAATAGAGTGTGATAGGATTTTTACTGGTAGATACCACATCAATCTCTTAGAATAATTTGTGCATCCATACTACTTCTTTAGCTACCTAATAAGCTGAAATATACTGAGAATATTCTATAGAATCTATAACCATAGCCTTCTTTGATCACTTCTAGCTCACAGCACCTCCATTAGAAGTGAATATGTATCTCATTTGTGACTTCATGTCATCTTGATTAGTTTGGTAACTAGCATCTTCATATCCTCTAATGACTAGTTCTTAATGTCCTCCATAAACCAAGAACATATCTTTAGTACACCTGATATGCTTAAGGATAGTCATGACTACCATCTGATGTAGATCACCTAGATCATCTTGATATATTCCTACCACACTTAATGCATAGGCGACATCTATCATAGTACAAAGTATAGCATACATGACTGACCCAATCGCTGAGGTGTATGGAATCCTTATCATTGTATTTATTTCCTCATATATATAAGTAAAGATTTTCTGAGAAAGATGAATTCCATATGACATTGGAAACAATTCCCACTTAGATTGTTTCATACTAAATATCTTTAGTATCTTATCAATCTATGTACTTTGACTTAGGTCAATCAAACTCTTAGATCTATTAGGATTGATCTTGATCCCAAGAATATATGATATCTCACCCAATTCCTTCATAGAGAAACATTTATTCAACCATTCCTTAATAGACTATAAGACATGTATTTCATTTCCAATAAGTAATATTAAATTAACACATACTATTAAAAAAACAATTTCACTCCCACTAAATCTTTTATAGACACACGGATCGCATTCGTTATTTATGAAACAAAATTTTATTATGGACTCTTCAAAATGAATGTTCCATGACTTAGATTTTTTATTTCATCCATTTATGGATCTTTGTAACTTTCATACCTTTTAGGAATCCATTGGATTCACAAACCCTTTGGTATGTGTCATATAGACATCTTCCTAAAGGTTCTATTAAGGAAGCACATTTTTACATCCATTTTCCAAATATCATTATCATGAAAGCTATAATGTAAAGTATAATTCTAATGTATTTCATAATTTTAATTGAAGGTTCCATGTGTATTTTTGGAATTATTTCATATTCCAACACTTTTGTATCTTGAACTTGGACTTCATCGAAGTCTATCTCTCTCCCACTATCTCTTTTAGAGATAAGATCCACCTAAAGAAATATGGTATGTCTGTCAACCACAACCTTTTTTTCTTAAGGATTTTATATGTATTATCCCTTTGTTTCTTTTTTATATCCTATAAAGATACATTTTGGGCCTTGGGGTGCAACATTATTACCTGAAGAGGCCTTAATAAATGGTTTGAAACACCACACATTGAAGTAAGAAAACATGAGTTTCTTTCCCTTCCATCATTGTTATGGTATACCATATATTTCTTTATTTGGCACTCATTTTAGTGTGTATCTTGTTTTTTTCAATGCATATACCTAAAAGGATAATAGAGGAATCACATGACTCGTCATTTTTCTCATTGTTTCCAACAAGGTTTGGTTACCCTTTTTTCTTACACTATTCCATTGAGGTGTATAAGGATGAGTGAGTTAAGATAAAATCCTAAACTCCGATAAATAATCAATGAAGTATTGATTAAGATATTCTCCACCATGGTTTGAGTTAAGTTTTTTAATATTCTTACCAAGATAGTTCTCAAATTCATTCTTGTATTTCTTGAATTTATCAAAATAATATAACTTATAGTTCATTAAGTATACATATCCATATCTACTAAAATCATCAATAATAGTTATTAATTATGAGTACTTACCCCTTGATTCAATGTGAAATGGTCCATAAACATCGGTATGAACTAATTTAAGAATATATTTATCCCTTTCACCTTTCCTACTAAATGGGGATTTGGTTATTTTTTATTTTAAACATTCATGACATACACCAAGTGGTTTTACTTCAAAATAATCTAAATATCCATATTGATGTAATTTAGTAAAGAGATTTTCATTTACATGACCTAGTCGGTGATGCCAAAATTGGGTGTGGTATGAGTCATGTGAAGTAACTTTTTTATCAATTTTCGTTATTTTGTTTGGGTAATCCATCACATAAAGACTGTTATTTAAATGTTTCTTACCATAAAAAAAATGTATTTATTTAAAAAAAAATTATTCCCAAATTTAAAAATAAATCCATCTATATCAAGTCTGGATAAAGAAATAATGTTTTTTCTAACTGAAGGAACATAATAAAAACCCTTTAAAACTAATATCATTCTAGTCGATAACGTGAGGTAGTAGTCCCTGATAGATACAACCATAAGTTTAGATTTGTTGGATTTTCAAAGAATAACCTATCCTTGGTCAATATTTCTGAATCTAATTGGTTACTATATTTGAATACATATGTGAGCACCACAAGATGTATCTAATACCCAATTTGTAGAAATATATAAATTTCACTTGATAAAAATGCACCTGAAGCTTCCCCTTGCTTCTTTGGATGGGTGCAGTTTTTATTCTAGTGTCCCTTCTTACCACATAAGAAAAAGATATAATCTTGTTCCATTAATTTCCCCTTGATCTTTCTATTTTTTGGAAGCTCAAGAAGAAGCTTTAGTATTAAATCTATTTTCCTACCCTTTCCATTTTTTCACCATAATGATAGAAGGTTTTTAATGTTTTGTATCCTTATCTACTTGCTAAATAAGATTAAGAATATCTGGTAGAGACCTATCAATGTTGTTTATATTAAAATTCACAAAAAAATATCAAGAAGCTTTGTGGGAGTGATGCCAAAATGAGGTTGGTGCCTAGTTATTTTGGGATTTTAAACTCTAAAACCTCTAAGAACTCAATGTATCCAATGAGAATGACTTTTTGAGGCCCATATAGGGAACCCCTACCAATATTTCTCTAAAATAGTTCCTTGAAAATCTCAAATCATTCCTATCTATCTCTCTCTTGGTAAAGACCATAGAGGTTCTCAATCATTCTATATGCATCCCTGTTTTCGTGAGACTTCATTAGTTCACTAGACATTGATGAAAGAATAAAGCATTGAACATTTTTGGTGTCGCTCAAATTTTCTTCATAGATAAGGAACTCTTCATCACTCGCCTCTTTAGTAGGAGAACTAGGCATTGAGGATTCTAGCATGTAAGATTTCTGTTCATGGTGTATCACAACCCGAAGGTGTCTAAACTACTCCTAGAAGTTGCTTTCAATTGCAAGGTTATCATTATCCAAAATTGATCATAGGGATAGTGTGGATGATAAATTTTTAATTTTATTATACAATTAAAAAGATAAGATTATTAGTAGTTTTCTTCATTGAAAAATAAGTGATATATAATAAATTTAATGTTTTTTATTTATTTACTAAATATCTCACTATTTTATCAAGTATCAGTAGCCCTCTCCATTGAAATCATAATTTCTAGTTAATTTAACATTCTAGTGGCAAGCATCCCCATTACTTTTTTTAATTATCCATACTATTTCCATGAGAACCAAAATAAAGTAATGATGTAGGTGTTCTTTCCAACTATGGACTTGAAACTCCTTGATTCGTTGAGTGGATTCCTCTATCCTGAAATCATGACTTTGATTTCCTCAAAACTTGCCTCCATGTTTGTATTGAATATACTTTTTTTGTTAAACTCAATACAGTTTTAGTTAAGTCAACCAAAAAAACTCCTGAGAACTCCCTAATAAAAGTAAGTGTCAAGACTTTGGCCATGTACTACACTTAGTTCCATGGTTTCATTCCCAATCAAGTAATTGAACTCTTAGTTTTTCTTAATATCTAATTGAGGGACTTTAATTTATTATGCATAAATTTTATCTTATTTTATCCTTTGTATGTATTGTTAATATTAACTGGATGTTACTTAATTAATTAACCATGTCGGATAAAACATTTATGTGTAACTAATTTATTAAATTTATGTCTTTGAACATTAATTTATTTATTTATATGATTACGGACTTGCATCTATAAAATAAATAATTTCATATACATAAATAATTAATTAATTAATTAACCCATTAATTAGATTTATCTAATAGTAGATTTAATGAGAATACATTAATTTAACCTTTGACCTAGGGAAAATAAATCCTATTGTCAGTCTAGGCATGAGTTACAGAATTCCACCTATCCACTTGTGAATCACCTGGGTTGTAATCATTATAGTGTCATCTTGAACCATGTCCACATGTCTTTAGATTCTCCATTAATTACAAATATTTATTACTCACACGCAGTTGATGCAAACCAAAGGATTTGTTAAAGGGTGTTACATAAATATCCTTGGACGCGTAGGTCCTACATAATAATGGATGGAGGGATAACTCACAGACCATCATTTAATTTAATATTAAATAATTATAAACTCATGAAATAAATTAAATTAAAACATATAACACATATAAAGGTCTTGGTAAATCTCATGAACGTTCATACATGCAACGAATACACAAGAATAAATGGCTATCATTCATTTATTTAATCTTTATTTTATTATTTAAGATAAATTCTATTGAATTAATTAATTAATTAATTAATTCCCTTTCATCTTAATGATCATATGGTCTTATTTGGAGATACCCATAATTAATGGCATTCATTTCAAATAAATTTCAAAACCAATAATGACATATGAATTACAATAAATTAATTGAGAATTTGAAATTATTTAAAACCATTATTAAATTCTCTAACCCAAAATGGTGTGTCAATCAATAAAATAAGGTTTTAATACTGCAATTTTTAAATTTAATGTTATTTTAATTTTTTCCATTAATGGGAGACTACACAACACATACATCCATCTACATGTCATGTACCTCGGTTACCATATATCCAAGTTACATGTATGGGGCTTAGGCATGTTAACTTGGTCAGATTGTATGGTGTGTGTATTCCAACTACACACCCTATATCCGCTTTTCACATGCCATATTGTCCAATTCAACACATAGTGTGAAATAAAAAAACCATGTGTAATTAATTACTTAGTGCATCTAGATATAATGTGCATGGGTATACAGTGTGTTCTCCAGCCACATGTCGTGTAACCCAGTTCTAATGGCCAAAGATTTGGTAGTTCTCGATGGAATCTTTGTCCATTATTAACTTTTTCTTAAACCTTTAAGAAAATGAAAAAGTAAACAAACATGATTAATATGTTGATAACATGTTAATTCAAATTAGATTAATAAATGAATAACATGAAATAAAAATATAACCACAATTTTACATAGATCAACAATCAAATAAATAATTATAAATTCAAATGTGATAGCTTTGATACCACTTTATGGTTCTATTTATAGTGGAATCATGTATAGGTGAGTGATATATTAAAATATCTTTTAATAATTATTTCCCAAAACCAAGAGTGAGGATCTTTCACATCAAATTTATAATAATTTATTTAATATTTGAAGAAATAAATAATTGGTCTTAGGAACTTTCTTCATTGGTGAATTTTGATTTTCCTAAAAGATCCATTCAGATTACCTTTGTTGCAGTGTGAGTATCCAAGGATGGAATCCCTCTATTAGTGATTCACACATGATCTTATGATCCCTAAGAAACACCACCTGATATCTAGGGGCTAACATTGTAAGTATAATGTCTTGCGTTTTTCATTCACAATCGCTCATTCTTTAGTCTTGAAGAAATTTCTCTTTCACTTATCATTCTTGATTGGGAGAGAGAAGGAGGAGTTGAGAGAGAATTTTTTGTGTGCAGCAATTATCTATTCTCAATTTTAGGATGATCTACACAATAAACATAGCCATCTATTTATAGAGTTCAGATTTAAGTTAAAATATTATTTAATTGCATGCCAGCCATTAAATAACATTTATTTCCTTTAATAAACCCTATGACACATAATAATAATTACATTATTATTTTTCTGTGGTGCGCACCAACATGTCCAATAAAAAATATTATGTAATGGTCTTGTTAATTAATATTTTTCACGAGACTCGGTCATGGTCTGTTTGAACTCATTTAGTATTTATTGAACAAACAAATAAATATTTTATTCATAGATACTTATTTTATTCACAGTCTAGTGAATAAATATTTATTAAAATATTCAATAAATAAAATAAATATTTTATTACCAATATGGTGAATAAATGTTTATTTAATTTATGAAATCCATATAACTTGAATAAAATTATTCCTCGGAATTGAGAATAATATTTATTCCATTAATTAATTTCAAATATAATTTAATCGAGATCAACCAAAACACTTAGTGTATGGCCCTATAGTATTTTTTATTATTGGAATTAGGTGAGCTTTCCTAGATTCCAAGATTACTATCTAGCAATGGGTCAAGGCATCCAAGAGAAATAACTTAATGTTGTAACATTAAAAATCACATATGAATACTCATTGTGTAATATAATATATTTGTCATAATATCTCATCAAGTAGGTTTCACATCCATTTCACCAACCTATATGGTCTATATGTCTTTATTTAACTATATGAAGTAAACACATCATTACACCATGGTCATGGAATTTAATGTGATAGTTCTATTCCAATCAAAGGGTCAAGATATCATCTTCCATAAAGATGGAAGGGAAAATCCTTCCTTGACTTATCCATTAATGACATGTCAGTCATGACGCACCCAACGTATCCAACTTATCCATGAATTATTATCATCACGGTTTATGAAATACATCTAAGTACATGAGTTGTAACATGAATTAATAATAATATTAAAGTCTAAGGACCATCACACACTCTCATATATTATAATATCCAATGACACCAAAACATGAGGAATTCCTACTGGCGGGTTTGTTATCATAATATCTCATCTTAGCGATTACCAAGTGTGAACTTCATGATAAGAATCCTCATTTACTTACGAGTACTCGCACCTGATAGGTTATGTACTATGTGTCCCATCATAGTATGTTATCCAACTGTATAACGTTATTTGAGAATATCTTCATAGCACATCAAGGTTATCATCATAGCGGGAATATTCTATGACCTTATCAAAGTGACATATACTCTAGGACATTATTACATTAGAGTCGTGCAGAACAATAAACAATATGTAATAAGTGTAGGTTCCGGGCGCAGCGGAAGCGCGTTGGTGGGTTTTCCCAACTTAATTTTTCATTAAACAATGTTCAATCCGAGATCCATCACGATATAAAATGCCGAATCTTCGGAATAGAATGAAGAACGAAAAGAAAAGATGAGTCTCGGAACCCTTGAGGAGGATCATCATACGTTGATTATAATTAATTTAATTAATGCATAAGAATTACCTCGTTGGAATTCTTTCTTCGTTGATGTGTCCGGTCACGATTCGGTGATCCGTTGTTGTGTCGTATATTCCAAGTGTAGGATTCCTCTAGCGGTGATCCACACGTGTGTCACGTATCTCTGGACGTCGCCGAAGAGATCTTCGGGTGCTAGCGCGGAAGAACCTTCGCTTGCGATGTCCGCCTTCGACCACCTTGATCCGATGGAGGATCTTGCTCTCGTAACTTGAGGGCATTCTTGGTGGAAAGGGAATTTTCTCTTGGCTTGAGAGTATTTCCAAATCCGTTGTGCACAACAATGGCTCACAAAAAAAATGCTGGGGTTGCGAGGATATTTATAATCAGGTTTGAGGTTAATAGAGTTATGACAATAAATAAACGTGTTACGCGTTTTATTTATTTCATTAACTCTTATTGAAAACCCCCATGTCGAATTATTAATTCCTTGACATGCGCCCACGCTAATTATAATAAATATAATTTAATAAAACAATATTAAATCCTCAAAATCCCAATTTGAAAAACTACACGGCGTGTAATAATTAATACACAGTGTGTACTTGTTTTCCATAAAACTACACAGCGTGTATATTTAATATACACGGCGTGTACTTTTATTTTCCATTTTTCTCCACCACATTTATTAGACCTTGAGTAATGACTATTTATTTCTTAAATAAATGTAACTGCATTACTCGCTAATAAATATATTATTTTATCCACAGTATATTCTCTCGAATAACTAGTGTCAAAATAAATGCGATCAGACATCCTTAAATAATTATTAAACCATAGTCGGGAATAATATTTATTTAACTTGTTAAATTAATATTTAACTGAGATACATGGACACACTTAGTGTGTGACCCTCTAGGCATCTTTCTCAGTGGCATTAGGCTGAGCCTGCCTAAAGTCCAAGGTTAGCGTCTAGCAACACGCCAAGGCACCCATAGAGAAAGAAGTTAACGCCGCAATGACGTGTCACCTCCTACGAACGCTTACCGTGTAGTATAATCCCTTTGTCTCGATATCTCCAATCAAGCGGGTTGCATGCTAGTGCCATCAACCCATGTGCTTGATTATTCTTTCTTTGACTTCCCGGAATTGAACTTGCCCATACCTTACGATGGCCATGGATTTATTTAGGCTATATCAATTCCATCAAAGGGCCTGAGATATCTACTTCCGTTATGGAACGGAAGGGACAAATCCTTTCTCGCATTATCTATTAATGCGGTATTACTCGTGATGCACCCAATGTATCCTACCTCGCTGCGAACAGTGTGTCGTCACAGTTTTCATCAATACATCTAAGTGTGCAAGTTGTAATACCCATTAATAATAATCTTAAAGTCTAAGGATCAATACACACGTCCATAGATAGGAACATCCAATGACACTATGAAATGTGGATTTCCTACTGGCGGGTCTCATTCTCATAATATCCTCCTGGATATTACCAAGGGCGCACACCATGAGAAGGTGCCTCAAAGTTTTATGAGTCCTCGCCCCTAATGACCTGTATTATTTGTGTCCCTCAAATAATATCATCCAGCCATAGAACATACATTCAAGAACAGTGTTATGGCACTTTCGGGTTCTCATCATAGCAGGGATCCGCTATGACCCTTTAATGCAACAGCTGTCCTTAGGACATTATCACATGACATGTCACGCAGAAGAACAATCAAGATGTGATAAGGCTTTTATTTAATGAATAAAGTACAAAGTAGTTGGTTCTAGACCACCAACTCCAACAGACTCCCACTTGGACTAGAGCCAACTACTAACAACCTTTAACCCGCTAGCTCTCACATGATATTCATGCTTCTGCTGAGATAGGCCTTTAGTCATGGGGTCCGCCACGTTCTCTTATATGGACACTCTGCTCACTGCAACTTCACCCCTTTGATAGAAATCCCTCAAGAGGTGATACTTCCTGAGTATGTGCTTTGTCAGTTGATGTGACCTTGGTTCTTTTGCAAGAGCCACCACTGCAGTATTATCACAATACAATGTAATGGGATCTTTACTGTTAGGCACCACATCAAGCTCCTGGAAAAAGTTCCGAATCCAAACGGCTTCTTTGGCTCCATCAGAAGCCGCTATATACTCGGACTCCGCTGTAGAATTGGCGACAACTGGCTTCTTTGAACTCTTCCAGCTCACAGCTCCTCCATTGAGACAGAAAACATATCCATATTGTGACTTCAGATCATTATGATCTGTTTGAAAACCAGCATCAGCATACCCTCTGATGACAAGCTCCTCATCTCCTCCATACACCAGGAACATATCCTTAGTTCTTCTCAGATACTTAAGGATAGTCTTAACAGCAGTCCAATGTTGTTCTCCTGGATCTGCTTGATATCTGCCTACCATGCTCAGTGCATAGGCAACATCAAGCCTGGTACATAACATGGCATACATGATCGATCCTATAGCCGAAGCGTATGGGATCTTGCTCATCCTATCTTTCTCCTGTTGTGTCTGGGGACACATTTTCTTAGAAATATGTAAGCCATGTGACACTGGAACCAATCCCCTCTTGGATTTTTCCATACTAAATCTCTTTAGTATCTGGTCAATGTATGTACCCTGACTTAGTCCAAGCAGCCTCTTGGATCTATCACGAATGATCTTGATCCCTAGAATGTAGGCTGCTTCTCCTAAGTCCTTCATGGAGAAACACTTGTTCAACCAGTCCTTAACTAACTGTAAGGCTGGTACGTCGTTTCCAATAAGAAATATGTCATCAACATATACCACTAGGATGATGACCGAATTCCCATTAAACCGCTTATAAACACATGGCTCACATTCGTTCTTAATGAAACCAAATTCCTTTATGGCTTCATCAAATCGAATGTTCCATGACCTGGATGCTTTCTTTAATCCATAAATGGATTTCTGCAACTTGCAAACTCGTTTGGCTTCACCTGGTGTCACAAACCCTTCTGGTTGTGTCATATAGACATCTTCCTTAAGGTTCCCGTTAAGGAATGATGTTTTGACATCCATCTGCCAAATCTCGTAGTCATGGTAAGCTGCTATGGCAAGTATGATTCTTATGGATTTAAACATGGCAACTGGCGAGAAGGTTTCATCATAGTCAATTCTTTGACGCTGTCTGAATCCTTTGGCCACTAGCCTTGCTTTATAGGTGCTAACTTTACCTTCCATGTCCAGCTTTCTTTTGAATACCCATTTGCATCCAACAGGCTTTACATCAACTGGCTCATCGACCAGAACCCAAACTTGGTTCTGATACATGGAATCCATCTCAAAATTCATAACTTCTAGCCATATTGCAGCTTCTGAGCTTTCTAATACTTCCTTGTAGGAGAGAGTTTCATCATTGTCCAACAATAATGATTCACCATCCTCGGTGACTAGGAAACCAAATCTCTCTGGTTCCCTTACCTCTCTTGAACTCCTACACAGTACTTGTGTTTCTGGAACCTCTTCCACGGGGACCTGTAGAACTTGTTCCTGTACCAACTCCTGTGTATCTTGAGCATCAACTTCGTCGAAGTCAATCTTTCTCCCATAATCCTTCTTGAGGATGTGCTCCCTCTCAAGAAAGACGGCTTGTCTGGCGACAGTCACTTTCTTATCTTTGGGGTTATATAGGTAATATCCTTTTGTTTCCTTGGGATATCCTATAAAGATACACTTCGTGCCCTGGGGTGCTAGTTTGTTGTCTGAGAAGGCCTTAACAAACACCTCGCATCCCCATACACGTGTGTGCGACAAAGTGGGTTTCCTTCCATTCCATAACTCGGATGGAATTCCATTTGCCGCCTTAGTTGGTACTCGGTTTAATGTGTATGCTGCAGTTTGTAAGGCATATTCCCAAAAGGATAATGGAAGATCCGCATGACTCATCATCGACCTCACCATGTCCAACAAGGTGTGGTTCCTCCTTTCACTAACACCATTCCACTGTGGTGTATAAGGAGGAGTGAGCTGAGATAGAATCCCAGACTCCTGTAGAAGATCGATGAACTCTTGGTTCAGATATTCTCCACCTCGATCCGATCGAAGCTTCTTTATCTTCTTACCAAGTTGATTCTCTACTTCATTCTTTAATTCATTAAATTTCTCTAAGGACTCTGACTTATACCTCATTAAGTAGACATAGCCATATCTACTCAAATCATCAGTAAAAGTAATAAAGTAAGAATATCCACCTCTAGCTTCTACTGGAAATGGTCCACACACATCTGTGTGTACCAATTCTAGAATCTCTGTGGCCCTTTCACCTTGTCCACCAAAAGGCGGCTTGGTCATTTTTCCTTGTAAACAAGCATGACATCTATCAAGTGGTTTTAGCTCAGTAGAGTCTAAATGACCATCTTGGCAGAGCTTTGTCAAGCGCTTCTTGTTCACATGACCAAGGCGGTGATGCCATAACTGGGTGATGTATGAGTCATGTGAGTTTTTTTCGTTATCGATTTCCAACACTTGGTTTTCGTAATTTAATACATACAAACCATTATTCAAATGTGTCATACCATAACATACGTTGTTCTTATAAAAGAGACAACCCTTATTTCCAAACTTGAAAATAAATCCATCCATATCCAAACAAGATACATAAATTATGTTCTTGGTAACACTAGGCACAAAATAACAGTTTTGTAAAACCAAAATCATGCCAGTTGGCAATGAGAGGTGATAGTCGCCAATAGCCAACACAGCCATCCTTGCGCCATTGGCAGCTCGAAGATCCACCTCTCCTCTGGCGATCTTTCTAAATCTACTTGGTTCCTGCATTTGAATACATATGTGAGCCCCACAAGCTGTATCTAATACCCAATGTGTAGAAATAGAAAGATTGCACTCGATAACGAACGCACCTTTAGCGTCCCCACGCTTCTGGGTGCAGTTCCTCTTCCAGTGGCCCTGCTTTCCACATGCAAAACACACTGCTTCCCATTCCTTGCCATGCCTCTGGATCTTCCCCTTCTTGGAGGGACGGTGCTCGGGGGCTTCAAACCGTTTATAAGTCTATGGCCCCTTTGCCTTGTCCTTCCTTTTCTTATTCACCATAAGGACCGCGGGTTTGTCATGCCCCATGTCCTTATCTACCTGGCGAATCAAGGTCAGAAGCTCCGATAGACTCTTCTCATTGCCGCTCATGTTATAGTTGACAATGAAGCTAGAGAAGGTCTTGGGAAATGATGATAGGATGAGATCTGTACACAACTCATTTGGGAATTTAATCCCTAAGATGTCCAAGTGTTCAATGTAGCCAATAAGCTTGACCACATGATGCCCAGCTGGCGCAGACTCTCCAAGCTTCGTGGTAAACAAAGCATTGGAGATCTCATACCTCTCATGTCTCGCCTTCTCTTGGTAGAGATCTTTAAGTTGAGACATCATGCTATACGCATCCATGTTTTCATGTTGCTTTAAGAGCTCATTAGACATGGCCGATAGAATGAAAACTGGACATATGTGGCATCATCCATGTGTTTCATGTAGAGAGATAATTCCTCGTCACTAGCCTCTTTCCCAGGCGCAACTGGAATAGGCTCTTTCAGCACATATAATTTCCTTTCGTGGCGAAGGACGACGCGTAAACGCCTCTGCCACTCTTGGAAATTGGTGCCGGTGAGAAGGTTTTCTTTTTTGAGTATGGTGCGCAATGATATGTTTGAAGTCATTTTCCTGTCGTTTCTACAATTTAAGATGAGAAAAGGTTTAGTACTTTATTATAAAAATTGAGACAAATAAATAAATTAATACTTATTAGTCTCCCGCTATTTTATCGAAATCCAATAGCCCTCACCATTGACTTTGGAATATTCTATTGTGTGAATATTCTAGTGGAAAGGATCCATATTTCCCTTCACATTACCCCAACAAGGGTTGGTCAAGCAACTTGAAGGGTTTTAAGTAGGCATTCCAAATGCCAACTGCATTAACTCGCAGTTCCTTGATCCGCTGAGTGGACTCCCCAATTCTGAAATCCTTTTTGGATTTCCTCAACCTTTGCCTCTTGGTCACACCAAGTCCTGCTGTGGCAGTCAACCCTTGATGCGAACCAAGTCAAGTCAACCCAAAACATTGAATTAGAATTCCCCGATAATTGAAAGCACCCCAACTAGGGTTGGTCAAGCACTTTAAACTATCGTTCGATTCTAACCAAGATTATGGAAGGCTATTCCGACTTAATATTTATTTTGAGGCATTTTATCCTTATACGTAAATTGCCATTTTATTATCTTTGATTACATGCTTGTTAATATTAAGTGGGATATACTTAAGTGATTAACCATGTCTAAGATAATATTTACGTATAAGCCAATTTTATTTTAGTTCCATCTTGCATGCTCGTTTAATTCATTAATTGTGTGATCGTGACAACACACCCACAATAAATAAACCATGCAACTGACAGAAATAAAATAAATGGTATGATCATGAGCTTTTCTATTGGTTAGTTTATCTGGCGGTTGATAAACTAACCCAAGACCTAGGGGAGAAACACCTTGAACCTTTCGGGTTCGTGTTTACAGCTTTCCACCTGTCCACCTTTGTATCTCCTTGGATTGGTTTCATCTTGGCTCCTGACTTGAGCCGCCTCCACTAGCTTGGGAGCTCCATCAATTACATATGCATTTATCTCACACGCAGGTGAGGGGAAAAAAAGGGGTTTTTACATAAAAGAATCCTTGGGCGCACAGGCCCTACATATTAATGAGGAGATGGATCGCAGGCCAACAAATTTAATTTAAATAAATAAATTAAAAGAAACCATTCACATATAAAGGTCTTGGTCTAGCTCATGATCATCCATACATGCAACGATATTTACGCATAAATAAAACTAGCATTCAATTCTTTAATCGTTCTTGTTTAAGATAAATCACGCTCGAATCAATTAATTATCTTTAATTAATCAATCCTTTTATCTTAAATCCCTTTTCTTAATTTCCTTGAGATTCTCATCCATCATAATTTTAAACAAATAAATTCATTTAAAATTATCCTTGTACACAACTTGTACCTTGGAGAAAACCCGACGAATTCCCATTTATTACGCAGATGTTAAACTAAACACATATATATAAAACACCTATCACGTGTTGTGCCTCAGCTTTACGCCTGCACCATGGTACACGTCTCAAGGGTTTGTATAATATAATAATAAATTTTAATAAATCTGCGTAATTTGGGTGAGTACACGGCGTGTAGTTCTGACTACACGGCGTGTACTTTTTCTTCACCGTCCATCCGAAGTACACGCCCGGGGATAGGGCGTGTTAATGTACTTCGAAAATTTTCGGAGTACACGGCGTGTACAGTGGGACACACGCCGTGTAATTTCCACGTTACACGGTTTCCAGCCGGGCAGGCTATGTACGGAGTACACGACCCAACCCTAACCCAAAGGGACTACACGCCGTGTTCATTGGACCACACGGCATGTATTCCGGAAACCGTGTGCCACCTGTTTCTGGTCAACACACGATGTCTTAAATTCTTAGAAAGAATCCAATACACGGCCTGATTTGGCGGATCAGTCAATGCATTGAACCTAGACTACACGGTGTGTACTTCCAAATACACGTCGTGTATTCTGGTGTTATACGGCCAGAAACATTTGGCTCCTCCGGATGAGTTCCTCTATTATATTTTAATCAAAATTAAAAGAAAAATCCGTTTCTGTAAGGTGAACGAGAAACGAGAGAGGAGGAACAGATCTCGATATTCAGATTTCCAGAACGATTAAACATGAATTTAAATAACTAAATTATTAAATACGTAAATCACCAACAAAAAACTTAATAATTATAACCAATTATATGACCCCTCTGATACCACTTGTAGGTTCCGGGTGCAGCGGAAGTGCGTTGGTGGGTTTGCCCAACTTAATTTTTCGTTAAACAATGTTCAATCCGAGATCCGTCACGATATAAAACGTCGAATCTTCAGAATAGAACAAAGAATGAAAAGAAAAGATGAGTCCCGGAACCCTTGAGAAGGATCATCATACGTTGATTATAACTAATTTAATTAATGCATAATAATTACCTCGTTGGAATTCTTTCTTCGTTGATGTGTCCGGTCACGATTCGGTGATCCGTCGTTGCATCGTAGAATCCAAGTGTAGGATTCCTCTAGCGGTGATCCACACGTGTGTCACGTATCTCCAGACATCGCCGAAGAGATCTCCGGGTGCTAGCGCGGAAGAACCTTCGCTTGCGATGTCTGCCTTCGACTGCCTTGATCCAGTGGAGGATCTTTCTCTCATAACTTAAGGGCGTTCTTGGTGGAAAGGGAATTCTCTCTTGGCTTGAGAGTATTTCCAAATCCGTTGTGCACAACAATGGCTCACAAAAAAATTTTGGGGTTGCGAGGATATTTATAATCAGGTTTGAGATTAATAGAGTTATGAAAATAAATAAACACGTTACGCGTTTTATTTATTTCATTAACTCTTATTGAAAACCCACATGTCGAATTATTAATTCCTTGACATGCGCCCACGCTGATTATAATAAATATCATTTAATAAAAAAATATTAAATCCTCAAAATCCCAATTGGAAAAACTACACGGCGTGTAATAATTAATACACGGCGTGTACTTGTTTTCCATAAAACTACACAGCGTGTATATTTAATATACACGGCGTGTACTTTTATTTTCCATTTTTCTCCACCACATTTATTAGACCTTGAGTAATGACTATTTATTTCTTAAATAAATGTAACTGCATTACTCACTAATAAATATATTATTTTATCCACAGTATATTTTCTCGAATAACTAGTGTCAAAATAAATGCGATCAGACATCCTTAAATAATTATTAAACCACAGTCGGGAATAATATTTATTTAACTTGTTAAACTAATATTTAACTGAGATACATGGACACACTTACTGTGTGACCCTCTAGGCGTCTTTCTCAGTGGCATTAGGCTGAGCCTGCCTAAAGTCCAAGGTTAGCGTCTAGAAACACGCCAAGGCACCCATAGAGAAAGAAGTTAATGCCGCAATGACGTGTCACCTCCTACGAACGCTTACCGTGTAATATAATCCCTTTGTCTTGATATCTCCAATCAAGTGGGTTGAATTCTAGTGCCATCAACCCATGTGCTTGATTATTCTTTCTTTGACTTACCAAAATTGAACTTGCCCATACCTTACCATGGCCATGGATTTATTTAGGCTATATCAATTCCATCAAAGGGCCTGAGATATCTACTTCTGTTATGGAACGGAAGGGACAAATCCTTTCTCGCATTATCTATTAATGCGGTATTACTCGTGACGCACCCAACGTATCCTACCTCACTGCGAACAGTGTGTCGTCACAGTTTTCATCAATACATCTAAGTGCGCGAGTTGTAATACCCATTAATAATAATCTTAAAGTCTAAGGATCAATACACACGTCCGTAGATAGGAACATCCAATGACACTATGAAATGTGGATTTCCTACTGGCGGGTCTCGTTCTCATAATATCCTCCTGGATATTACCAAGGGCGCACACCATGAGAAGGTGCCTCAAAGTTTTATGAGTCCTCACCCCTAATGACCTGTATTATTTGTGTCCCTCAAATAATATCATCCGGCCATAGAACATACATCCAAGAACAGTGTTATGGCACTTTCGGGTTCTCATCATAGCAGGGATCTGCTACGACCCTTTAATGCAACAGATGTCCTTAGGACATTATCACATGACATGTCACGCAGAAGAACAATCAAGATGTGATAAGGCTTTTATTTAATGAATAAAGTACAAAGTAGTTGGTTCTAGACCACCAACTCCAACAATAAGAAGTTTTATTAAAATTAAATACATAGAATATATAGGTAATAAAAGTAAAAAAAGTTGGTCCAAGGACACCAACTCCAATAATAAATGGGTGTTATATGAGTAGTATGAACATGATTCATTACCAATTGAAAATACTTGGTTTTCATAATTTAATACATAAATACCATGATTTAAATGTTTCATACCATAACATATTTTTCTTTATAAATGAAACAACTTTTATTTACAAATTTTAAAATAAACCCATCTATATCTAGGAATGAAATAGAAATAATGCTCCTGGTAACCATTGGTAGATAATAAAAATCTTTTAAAACCAAAATCATTCCCTATGGAAATGAAAGGTGGTAGCCACCAATGGCTAGAGCAGCCATCCTGGCACCATTAACATCTCTCAAACCCGCTTCTCCTCTAGTAATATTTTAGAATCTACTTGGTTCCTACATTTGGATATAGATGTGATCACCACAAGATATATCTAATACCCAATGTGTAGCTATTGAAATATTACACTTGATAATTAACACACCTTTAGATTCCCCTTTCTTTTGGGTGTAGTTATTCTTCTAGTGGCCTTTCTTTCCACATGAAAAATATACTACCTCCTTTTCCTTTCCTGATATTTGGATCTTACTCTTCTTGGAAGGATGGTGTTTAGGAGATTAAGACTTTTTTTTAGTTCTAATCCCCTTTTCCGTGTTATTCCTTTTCTTATTCACTATAAGGACTGATGGTTTTTCATAGCTCATGTCTTTATACACTTGGAGAATCAAAGTAAGAAGTTTTGAAAGAATGTTCTTATTATTTATCATATTTTAATTAACCATAAACTAGATAAGGTCTTGGTTAGTGTTGAAATTATGATATCTATGTGAAACTCATCTGAGAATTTAATTCCTAATATGTATAAGCATTCAATGTAGCTAATAAGCTTGACTACATGAGGCCTATCTGGCATAGATTCTCTAATCTTAGTTATAATCAAAGAATTTGAGGTCTCATATCTCTCTTATTACACCTTCTCTTGATAGAGATCCTCAAGGTGAGACATCATGTTATATGAATCCATGTCCTTTTGTTGCTTCAAAATATCATTGATCAAGGATGATATCATGAAACATTTAACTTTTGTGGAATCATTAAAATGTTTCTCGTAAATTTTTAACTCTTCATTACTATCATTACAACTAGGATCATTAGGAATAGGTTCTTCCAGCACATACAATTTCCTTTCATGGAGAAGGATAACATATATTTACCTTTTCCACTCTTGAAAATTTGTGTCGGTGAGAAGGTTATCCTTCTAAACTATGGATCACAGTGATGTGTTTGATGTCATTTCTTTTGTTTCTAAAAGTAAGTTAATAAGAGATTTTATACTTTATCTAACAACATTTAAACAAATAAATAAATATTATATTTATTAATCTCTCATTATTTTATCAAAACTCAATATCCCTCACAATTGGTTGTAACGCCCCAACCTTAGAATCCCAGAGTTGGTTCATTATTTGATTACATTGGCATGATTACAAGGAATAAAATCCTGAAGGACCCATCGGTTTATCAGTCTTGTAAATCTAGATTACATACATGATATCCATAATACATTGTAAAATATAAAATATAAACATGATACATAATAAAATAAAATAAACTAAATCCTTTAACTCTTATTCAAATATTTATTCTTCATAACTTGGGGAAAGAAAACATAATAAGGGTGAGCTCAAATGCTCAGTAAGGGTAAATAAAGTGGAAGAAATAATTAATCAAGGAGAATAAATTAACATGGCAAGTTAAATAACTGATAAAACATTCCATTCCAATAAATAAATAAGGAAAATTTAATATGGGAAGGTAATAAACTGAAACACATTCCATTTAATTATTAAACTTATAATTATATGTATCCATATATATGTCGACGCAAAATCTCATGGATGAATAATAACTGAAACTAAATGAGGGAAATTCTTAATTATTGGATTACATGTTTCCTAGGTATATGGAACCAGTACCATAAATAACTTTCCAAATAAAGTTTAGTTATTGGTTAAAAACCCATCTATTTTGGCCAACTATTTCATCTCAAGAGACTACCAATGCATCAAAGGGATTTCATCAACCAGTTCCCAACCTGTAGGGCTTACCTTAAACGGTCCCTAACCCATGTATTTCATGTCCAAAGAATTAATAGTATATAAAATACATAATTTTCCTTACAAAATATCCATATTTAATATAGAATATGTATTTATCAATAATACCTTAGATGAGGATAAGTAACAACAAGGGTTATTGACAGTAAAACATTCTTGAGGAAAAATAATATTTAAACATTCTAATGTGCCCTATACCACATTGAAACATTTAAATCATAATTACATGTGAATTAAATAAATATTATAATATAATTATAATATTCATGTTATAACATTTCAAAGGAATTATATACACTATATAAGAGTGATTTGGTGCATAACAACAAACAAATCTCAATGGAATGTAAATTGAGACGAAATCCATTACCTTAACCTTCCTTTTACTGTGTGGTATTTATTCTATTGTATATTGGTTTAAAATATGTTAATAACTTATACCAGAACCATAATAATGTTTATAATATCATATATTAACTTATTATAAAATCTCATTATCCGTTTTTTAGAAAACATTCATTAATTTCACTATTTCGGGTGTTAATTGCAGAGTTTTCTCGAGTAAGTTTTAACTTGTTACTTGTTGTTCTCATTAATTAGGTCATGTTTTCATAATATAAAGAATTTAAACCATGAATTTATTATCATATATAATCATTATATATGTTTTTATAATAATCTATAAATTTTTTAGATAAGAAATGAAATTCATCATTCATGGAGACGGTAGTCCATACGTATCCATGAACGCTACCTTCATTTCATTATCTTATTTTAAAAGAATGAAAATTAAATGATATGTATATACATGTATATTATAATTATATTAACCTATTTATGTAATATATTTCATATATTATTATTAAAATTATCCTTAATACCTTCCATGTATAGTGTGAACGAATCACATCGCTTCAAGGGGGTGGTAGTCCACACTTCCTCAAACGATGTTATTGTATTAACGCAAAATGGAAAGTATTAAAGGTATGTTTTATTAAAGGATTAAAGAAGTATAAATATATAATAAATTTCATATATATCATATATAAACATAATTTTCATCATAATGGCCCTATGAGTGGTGGTAAAGGAAAAATGTACAATCATCATTTCGTGAGGCAGTAGTTCGTCGTACATAGAAATAGTATGTTAATTTCCCATTAGATGGAATTGTGTATATTTTTAGGTCTAAAACTTATAATAAAAAATCCTAGTATGTTTAGTATTCTGTTTTTTTATAAAATAATGGAATAATAATATTTGAGGTATTGGAGAATGGAAATAAAACTAAAAAACTTAATGAATTTTGTTACCTCTTAATCAGGTAACTTATTCTGGTTTGTACCAAAATTCTTCCTTGTATGGATTTATACACAATTTTAGGGTTATAGGATTATTTTATTGATATCGGGATACTATTTGGGCATATTTTGGATGATCCAAAGTGAATTGAGAGGTGTGAGTAAGGGGTAGAGTGCTTGCCTTTTATAGCAGTGGGGGAGTGGCACTCTTGTAATTTCCAAAAGGTATTCATTAATGGGAGGTCTAACTTACCTAAAGTGCCTACAAAATGGAAGAATAATATATTAAAGGGTAATAATTTTCTATTAAAACATACACCACACAAAAATATGTTCATTTTAATATTCTGGTTCCTTAACTTCTAAGATTCCCTAATTTTATCATTTTGGTTTTTATTAAAGCATCTAGTTTTACAACCAAAGTAATTAAACCATTAAGACTAAAATAAAGTTATATTTTTTAGAAAATATATATAAACTTAATTATTTATATTATAAATAATTTATAAAATAAAAAAACCCATGATATTTGGAAATTAATTTTAAAACAATCACATGTGACGCACTAAAACACTACTTAAACTCGGACGATGTTAACAACGTCTTTACAATATATGAGTCAATATGTTAATTATAAAATATAAATTGTTCCATTAATAAAACATATTTAATATTTATTAACACTTAGAAAACACTTGGAATAATATATTATTTTTATTAATTTTAAATTATTTAATAAAATATCATTTATTGTTAAATAACAATAATGTCATTTTTGAAATTATTTATTTAATTTTATTTTTAAAATATCAAAACAATATTAGAATTAAAATATATTAAATTTACAGTTTTTTAAAATTATTTATTCATAAATAAAAATAATATAATAATTCAATCAATTCACTTCACCTTTAATATTTATATTATCATTTTTTAGTTAGTTATTAACTAAATAATCACTATGTTGGTGTTTCTTAAGAATTTTAAGTAACTAAACCATATCTAATAATTATTGATAAATTATTACAATAAAAATAACCTATTTATATTTCAAAAGGATATGTATAACCGAAAATATGATATTTTTTACATATCTCAAAATTTTATAAATGTTAAAGTTAAAGAAAGTTCCCTTCTTGTCTTTTTCCTTACTTAACCCTTTTATATAAAGAACTTCCATTTAATAATATCTCAATAACCCATAACATTAAAACCAAGTGGGGATATGGTAGAATTATTTTCATCCAATGGATTTTGGACAATTTTACAGGTCATTTTTTTCCTTAATATTAAGGTTTAGTCTCTTATTAAGCTTAATCTTACCTTAATCGTTGTAATTAATTTTAATCACTTTGACTAATGTTTTTGGTAAAAAATTAAGTTTATATTATTAGAACAAAAATATTTTACTGATTAAAAGCCTTTTATTTCAATTTTTTAAGATTCAAATCATATAAGTGGGAAAATTAAGTTTAACGCTAATCTCACAGACGTTGTGAGAAAGCGGGTATTTAAAGTAGAAACAGTCAAAAGTTCAATAAGTTTTTATGTGAAATTTTAATATAAAAATGATTAAAATGACATAAATTAGGTTAATATATTAATAATTGATCTATTTTTACTTCAAAACCAATTTATTGTATAATTTAACATTAATATATTTTTTAAAGAAAAGGAATTTTTTAACTAAAATGCAGTATTTTTCACTATTCATCAAAAAATGATACTTCTCTAGAAAAATACCAAAAATTCACCCTAAGATAATTTTGAAAATACTAATTCAAAAATTAAGTTTATTTTGAAAATTAGAAGTTATAAAATTTTCAAAATTTAGTTTTAAAATAGGTGTTCCATTAAAATGCAGTAAAACCCACTCTTGTGTGTAATGAAATCTAACTAGGTGGGGGTGTGTAGTATAAGATTAACATGTTTTTATATACAAAGAGAGTAAAAATAATATTCATTCTAACATAAAAATATTATAAAGTCTTGGGGAGCTTCATTCTCCCCACCTTGACTAAATTGTGACCTAGTAATTTAAACATGATCTCAGTAATCCAGTATTTGATATTTGAAAATACTATTATAGAAAATCCCACATCATAAATACGGTTAATAAAAAATATTCTCAATAATAAGGAACATGAAATGAAATTTTCACCACAAAACTAGGCTTTCAAATATGATAACATTAGTGAAAATATGGATTTGGAAGAGAAATATAACTATCAAGTTCTGATGGAGAGTGATAGAGAACATGTTCAGCTGAAAGTTGTAGACCACAAAACCGTAAACCAGAGGTGTGAGTAAAGGTCATTGATATCATCAAATAATTATGATAGTAGGACAAAAAAATTAAGATACTTTTCAGAATGTTTAGTAATTCTTTCACTCTATAGGAATATAAGTAAATATAAGTTTCTATTTCATAAACATAATCTTATCTATTAGTTACACCTTGAATTATTTCTACTTAATCTCTTAGCACATGATACATCATATGGTGAAGTAATAAATTAACCTCTAAAATGTCATACAATTATCTAATTAAACCATTTTATAAATGGTTAACTTTTCCAAAATATTATCATTCAATACTTTAGAAATAAGGTCACTAAATTATAAAAATGATCTTATAATTAGCCTTTAATCAAAAATAAGAAGCTCTAAATTTTCACATTCCAAACATGTGAATAACTTCATAATGTATCCTATTGAAATATGGTAATAAATATAATCCCCATAAAAACTTATTGGAAACATGAATTCTTCCTTATTCCTTATGTAAGAAATGTGTTATTGGATATATTCCTTAAATCCAAAAGTGTAGTAAACTCAATCAATGATAGTATAGAACACTTGTTGGAAAGTCATTAATCAGTTCCAATGTAGTCAGAACTTTTCCAAATCAATTATTTCTTCACCATTATCTCAACATTAGGAAAATATTAAGGGTTTTTATTCCCTCAATATTAGATTTTTTAAAATATTTAAATTTTAATTAAATAAATTTTCTTGGTACTATTCAACATATGATCTCAAATATTTATTGGAAAAGTATTGTAGTATAATCCTTACATATTCCATAATTTTTATAACTAATGAATCACTGATAAAATATTAAAATGAAATAATTCTTGAATAATCATTTTAACTATTCTTCTTTATCTGTGGTAGTAGCATAACTTCACCATTATCCAATAGCATCATTTGGGGTGTATTCCTTTTTCACTTGAGACATTTATTTGTAGTGTCACATCTCCTTGTATTGGAAGCATTACACATTGGAATATTTTTTCTTTCTCTTACAATCACAAACATGGTGGCCTTTTCCTCTATACTTATAAAAAACTCTCATTCCCTTCAAGAAAGTACCATAGTGTTTCTTTTCTCAATTATCATATGTAAGAAAATCCTTCTGTCCATTCATCTTCTTTGACTCATTCCCTTTTTCATAGTGCTGAGATGGACTCTTCTTGTCTTGGTTTCCTTCAAAGACATGGGACTTGGATAATTCTTTATGTAAGAACCGAGTTCTTATTCTTGAGGTACAGGTTTCTTCTTTTCCTTTTTCCTTAAGTGTTTTTGAGAAAACAAGGGAAATGTGGGGAAAATCCCAAATTTATGGGTACACTCCGTGTACTTTTTATACACATGTCGTGTACTTCAGCTGTGGGGGATGAGAAGGCAGGGCGCATAGGTTTGTCAGTAAAAACAAACTACACGCCATGTACTTCCATATACATGTCATGTACCTTGGTCGTGTGGGACGAGAACATAGGGTGTGTAGCCTTGTCAGTGATTCATGGTGTAATAACTAACTACACGCCATGTACTTAGTAATACACATCGTGTAATCAGTTGACAGATGAACAGGGTGGTGGTGGAAAGTAGCCGCCAGAGGAGCAGTTAAAAAGAAAAGTACACGCTGTGTAGTCTTGTATTTTCACTTAAAGTAGGCAGTAGCCTCCTCTTTCGATAGAGGAATCTTAGAACGCCCAAGAGCTACGGGAGAGAAGTACGGATCTTATAAGATCTCCTGAACGAACACTGGGACATCGATTCCTTCGACGACAATCTCGTTTGAACCGCGTGAGTGAGTTCTTTTCTCTTTTTGAACCTCTCCTTCCAATTCTTTCCCAAGGGGAAGTTATTTGGGTTTGAATGGGTTATCATTCTTCCCAGATCTACGTCATTCTAGGGCGTTTTGGGAGGCACCTTTCGCATACATCGATCAGCGGAGACCGAGGTAGGTGGTCTTGTGTTTTAATCCAACTATCGAGTTGTTTTTGTGTACTGTTGTGCTACGAACCCATGTTCAGGGTGTCGTATGGTTGAGGCCTTGACTGATAAGATACCTATAACTGTATAGGTAATCTATTGTATAAATTGAAAACTACTATTTGGGATTTCTGCTTCGATCCAGGGCCACCCTGAGGATGCGTTCCCCTGTTTAGCCCTTTGTCCAGGATACTTGAGGGTATGACATATTTATAGCATGTTCTGAGTTTTCTTTAGAGGAAACATATATGAATTTCTTGTTTGTGCGTTGGGCTTGGCCCGGTTACTTGTTTAGCCTGAGGGCAGTGTTTTGTTTAGCTTGAGGGCATTGTTCTATTTCGCCTGAGGGAAACACTTCTTATGCCTGAGGGCAGTGACTTTTGTGCCTAAGGGAAATATCTCATACACCTGAGGGAAATATTCATTATTCCTTAGGGCAGTTACCTAAGGGTTTCATTTCTGTTAGCCTAAGAGAAATGTTCTGATCACCTGAGGGCAAGGATTTCATTTTAGAGGACAATGTTTGTTTTGAATATTCACTGAGGTGTTTTAATTGTTAAATAATTATTAAAAATTCCATGTAACTATAGGAGTAGTTATTTTTGAGTACTTCCTAGTTTACTACATTTTACTATTGCACACTGTTGTTGCACATTTACATTGACAGTTGGGAACGGGCCTTTGGTGGTTGCCTACTAGGATTTATTTCTCACACCCTGTTTGGTTCATGTCTTCGGCTCAAATAGATTATATTTCTACAGGTTTTGATAAGGGAAAGGTCCCCTACATAGGTACATGATTCTTGCAGAGGAGTATGAGAGCATGGGACCGAGCTTAGGCTTGCGATGCGGCTAAGTTCTTATTGCTTTGTTTTTGTTTTGTTTGTTGTACATTGTACTTTGTGTTGTATTGTATTTGATTGCAGTGTATCCTGTTTTGGTTTTTTTCTTAGAATTAGTGACATGTTTCATCATCATATATGTATAACTATTAGTTATCTTTCATTTAAGTTGCCCATTTCTGTTCTAATTATTTACTGTTTTCGTTGTTGTATGCTGATATATGTTATTCCATTGCGCTACACTTTGACAAATTAGGGTATAGTTTTACCACTATTAGTCTTTGGCCCTCGCTGCTAGTTGGCAGCCTTTGGCGTTTGGGGAAATGCACTTGAGGTCATGTGACCAACCGGGTTCGAGGCACCCGTTGTGTGGCACTCGGATCCGGGACATTACAAAGCGGTATCAGAGGGGTTTATTTTCTTTGACTTACTATTTGGAGAATATAGTCATGGATAGTACGGAATAGGCATTTGGTAATAAGTTGTGCCTAGGAGTAGCTAACCTGTGTACAAGGAAAATCCAATATACCTTGTTTAAATTGCAATTTTTCTAGTTTTGTGATTTTACAGTTGATTTTATTTTAACCATTGGTGACGCACTTGTGGTGTGTTGTTTATATGCTATACTTGGGTTCTATTTAGTTGCAACCTGATGAGATAAGGGTATGCCATCTCATGCATCATTTAGGAACATTTTAGAATCGCATTCCATGCATAGTTTCATGCCATGTAGGTGCATTAGAAATTTCATGTTGATGTGATAGATGTTGTGTAGGAATGCATGCTATTGTGATAGATTCCTTGGTAAATACATGTTATTTGATAGGGTATTGTTGATGAGGGTTGGTATAATGAACGTCAAACTTTGGTTCTTGAGGAGTATGGTCCCTCATTGACCGTAATTTGGTGGATCATTGACTTGTTTACTTGTTTATAACATGTATAAAATTCCAAGATTTGATTTGCGGGGAGTATGGGCCCTCATGGATCAGAATTTGGAACTTAGGTGTCAGTTTCGGTGTTTTTATGGGCTCCAGAGTAGTTTCTGAGGCTTACTATCTGGAAAAACCCAGAATACACGTTGTGTAGTTTTGACTACATGCCATGTACTCTTCTGTTCGGGAAGAGAGGAAAAAAATTTATGTACATGCCGTGTGCCTTTTTTACATGCCGTGTAGTCTCTAACTGTGTCACAGGCCATATGGAAGAGACACGAGATAGGGAAGTTCTTGTGGGAACACGTCGTGTACCAGTTGAACAGGTTGTGTAGTGTTGACCCTGTGTCCGCCCGTGTGACTTACAACATGGAAGGGGGAAACCTTAAGATGAACACGTCATGTCTACCTTGAACACGCTGTGTACTCTGACCCAAGTACCCAACTGTGTCACTAACAACATGGGTCGGTGTTATCCTTCTAGTACACGTCGTGTCCATATGGAACACACCGTGTAGTGTCAGCCGAGTAGTCGGTCGTTTCACTAATAACACGGGTTGGTTGGAGCTTCGTAGTACACGTTGTGACCATATGAAACACATTGTGTAGTGTAACCTGGGAACACAGGCCATGTCACTAACAACACGGTCCGGTGAAGCTTGACTAGCACATGTCGTGTACCTATGGGACATGTCGTGTAGTCTTGACTAGTAGGAGACCGTGTAGACTTGGTCGTGTGGCTGGGGAGATGGTGTGGGTGTAACACGTCGTGTACCTAGGGTTGAGACACGCCCAAGCCAGCATCATAACACAACCATGTGAGGTCTTAAGGGTATACTCCATGTGGACTTTATACACGCCGTGTAGTCTCTTTTTGCTAGTTCTTGTGTTTTTCTTTCCCGTTTTGTGTGGGAACACTTAAACAGACAAAAGAAACCTCGACAGTCAATTAAACTAAGCCATGTGTTTGACCTTGTAGATTCATGCCGCTGAGACGACCATGAGTTGTTCACCAAGAGAGTGGCCACGATTATACTCCAGATATGGTAGGCCATGGGCTACTAGTGGATCCTTCAGCAGAGCCAGATGCGTCACTAGACGTTATACCGGACGTAGGTGCGGATGAGCTATTCCGTGAAGGCTTCATGTGGTTCATGCAGACCTTCCAGGGAGCACCGCAGGTTGACACATCTATGGTAGAGCTGACACATATCTTCCAGCAGCAGCATCCATCTACATTTTCAGTGGATGGAAGACCACAGGCTGCGGAGTCTTGGATGGGTTCTATGTAGATGATTTTTGAGCATCTGGAGACACCTCCTGGGAGGAGGGTCAAGCTCGCTACATACATTCTACGTGATTCCACCAAGAGTGGTGGGATGTTAGAACCCAGACTGAGCATCATTGAGATATGGCATGGGAATATTTTCAGGCAGTCTTCTATGACTTTTTCTTTCCAGATACACTAAGGGCAGATTGAGCTCGAGAGTTCATGAATCTGCAGTAGGGAGCCATGTCAGTGATGGACTATTCTTCCCGCTTCACTGAGCTTTAGCGTTTTACACCTGTTCTGGTGGGTGATGAGACGTTGAGGTCTAGACGCTTTGAGGACGGTATTCGATACGACATCCTAGTGCTTGTGAATTTTTTCAAGTTGCCTACAGTGCACGCTATTATGAACCAGGCACTGATTACTGAGTGGAACCTGTGGGAAGCTAGTGGTGCAGGCCAGGGTGGTTCAGCCCCAGTCTCTGATACTATTTATGCTGACAAGAGGAAGAGGTAGATGGAATTCTCTTAGGGTGTCAATACTAGCCATAATAATTCTTCAGGAGGCCAGATCATGTGCTAACAGTGTGGAAAGGAGGGGCACAATAGACCTCAATGTCCATGTGACCTAGTGGAGTGTCGAGCTTTCGGAAAGATGGGTCATCTTCAGCATTTCTGCAGGGCGTTTCCACCAGTGACTAGTGAGAGGGGTTCTGTACAGACTCCACGTGCAGGAGCAGGGCCAGAAGCTTCTTACCAGTCAAGAAATTGTAATGCGTTAGGACATTCAGGCCAAGGTGGTGGTCGTGGTCGTGGTAGCCAGACGCCAGGATCCCAAAGACAGCAGGTGGGTCAGCTCAGGGTAGCCAGGCTGTGTCGTAGGGTCACGGCACTGGGCAGGCATATGCAGTTCAACAGACCCAACAGGAGAAGGATCCCATACCTTCCAATGTTAGAGGTACTATTCTAGTTGCTTCTATTTTATCTTCAGTACTTTTCAATACTAGTTCCACATATAGCTTTATATCTGTGCTCATTATGGAGATCCTTGGGCTCTGTGTTTCTTCTTCTTCGGATATCATGATGCTAGACACTCCGTTTGGATTTAGAATAGAAGGTGTGCGGCAGTGCAAGGAGTGCCCCCTAGTGGTTGGTGGGTGTCACTTTCTATGGGACCTATATGTCTTAGATATGACAGCTTATGATGTCATTCTTGGGATAGACTAGTTAGTACCCTTCCGAGCCTTTGTAAATTGCTATCGTCGTAGGGTGAGTTTCACATCACAAGAGGGCGGAGAGTTTCTATACAAGGGTGAATGAGATGTCCAGGTGAGCCGAGCTGGACCAGAGCATTGTGGGCAAGGTGGAGTGACATCCCAGATTGCAATTTTATATCTGGATGACCAGGAAACTTCTTAGAAGGATTTCCCTCCAGTGGTTGATCATTTAAGGGATGTATTCCTGGATGACTTCTCAGGTTTGCCTCCAGAGTGAGAGGTGTACTTCTCTATTGATCTCATTCCAGGAGCGGCATCGGTGTCCATTCCTCCTTATAGTATGGCTACACCAGAGTTACAGAAGCTCAAGAAGTAGTTGAAGGAGTTGCAGGAAAAGGGTTTCATCTGACCCATTACTTCTCCTTGGGGTTTTCCAGTCCTTTTTTCCAAGAAGGCGGATGGTACTCTTAGACTTTGTGTGGATTATCAGAAACTGAACCAGTTGACGGTTAATAACCGATATCCCTTACCGAGTATTGATGATCTTTTTGATCAACTTCAAGTAGCATGAGTGTTCTCAAATATTGATTTGAGATCTGGATATCATCAGTTGCATGTTAGACTATCGGACATACCGCTTACAGTCTTTCGGAGCAGATATGGTCTATATGAGTACTTGGTCATGCCATTCGGACTCACGAACATGCTAGTAGTTTTCATGGCTCTGATGAATCGTGTGTTCCACCCTTATTTGGATTCTTTGTTGGTAGTCTTCGTGGAAAATATCTTGGTGTACTCTCACACTCGACATGACTATGCCAACCATCTTGAGATCATACTGAGTACACTGAGAGAGCATTAATTATATGCTAAGCTATCGAAGTTCTACTTTTGTATGGACCAGATACTCTTCCTGGGTCATATTATCTTAGAGGCAGGAGTTGCAGTAGACCCATAGAAAGTGAGATCAGTAGTTTCCTGGGATCAGCCTAAGAACGTGTTTGAAATACGGAGTTTCTTGGGGCTGGCCGATTACTACAGGCAGTTTATACAGGATTTCTCCCGCTTAGCAGCACCGTTGATGGGTATAACTAAGAAGGGTGTGAAGTTCATTTGGTCATAAGCTTGTGAGATAGCCTTTTAGGAGCTGAAGGGAAGTTTGACATCAGCATCGGTCCTGATACTTCCAGAGCAAGGGAAGAGTTATACCGTTTACTGTGATGCATTAGGTATTGGGCTGGGAATAGTGTTGATGCAGGGCGATCGTGTAGTTGCATACAGGTCTCAGTAGTTGAGGCCATATGAGAGTAATTACCTGATGCATGATCTCGATTTGGCTGAAGTTGTTCATGCATTACGCGGTTGGAGACATTATCTCCTGGGAGAGCATTTTTTGGTTTTCAATGACCACAAAAGTCTCAAATACATCTTCACTCAACATGATCTGAATTCGGGACAGTGAAGGTGGGTTGAATTACTTCAGTACTTCGATTTTGAGCTTACCTATTCACCTGGTAAAGGTAACATAGTCACTAATGCACTGAGTAGGAAGACTCAGATACAGGCAGTGCAGGAGGCCAGTGGTGAGTGGAAGCTTATGGCTTTGTTCTCGGAGATGCATTTGGAGGTGCACAATAGTCAGGGGCAAACCTATCTTTCATCCTTAGCTGTGACTTCTACCCTCTTGGATAGAGTGAGGAAGAGACAACTATCAGGTTTTGAAGGCCTAGTTTCTACAGGAGTCGGTGGCAAGTGAGGACCCTCCTCCTAGTTTGATGATAAGCGATGATGAGGTAATGTGTATCCATGGACGAGTGTGGGTTCCAGGGGATGTACGCGAGGATTTGATGCGGGAGTTTCATGCTTCAGCTTGGGAAGTTCATCCTGGAATCACCTAGATGTACCGTGACTTGAGACATCAGTATTAGTGGCCGGATATGAAAAGAGAGGTAGATAGTTTTATTACTAGATGTTCCACCTGTCAACAGGTGAAGAAGGAGCATTAGAGGCCAACTGGACTCTTACAAAAGTTACCCATTACAGAGTGGAAATTGGATGATGTCGTGGTGGATTTTGGGACCGGATTTCTGAGGTCAACTAGAGGAAATTATGTCATATGGATTGTTGTGGACAGACTCACAAAGGTATCTCACTTTTTTCCGATCAAGGAGACCTTCAGTGTTGACGAGCTCAGGAAGTTGTATATCTGAGAGGTAGTACGTCTTCATGGGGTCCCTCGTTATATCATTTCATATAGGGATGCTCGTTTTACATCTCGTTTCTGGAAAAGTTTTCAGAGGGCACTAGCTACACAGGTTCTTCTAAGCACAGCTTACCACCCTCAGACTGATGGCCAGTTAGAGCGTATGATACAGGTGCTTGAGGACATGTTGCGTGCATGCTTCCTAGACTTTGGGGGCTCTTTGGAGAAGCACATACCCCTGGTCGATTTTTCCTACAATAATAGATTTCAGGAAACTATTCATATGGAACCTTATAAGGCTTTATATGGTAGTCCATGCCGATCACCCTTGTGCTGGTTGGAGGCAGGTGAGGCAGATTTACTGGAAACACATCTTGTACAGGAGAATTCAAAGCAGGTCCAGTTGATTCAGAAGCAAATGGCTACTGCACAGTCTCGTCAGAAATCTTATGTTGATCTCTTCAGATGACCATTGGAGTTTGTGGTTGGGGATCAGGTTTTCTTACGTGTTTCAATGAGGTTGGGACACAGGTGGATCAGGAGATAGGGTAAACATTCAATGAGGTATGTGGGGCTGTTTGAGATTTTGGAGAGAGTCGGGACGATTGCCTATCAGTTGCAGTTACCAGAGAGGTACTGGTCCATGCACGACATCTTCCACATATCTCAGTTGCGTCGTTATCACTTAGACTCGTCTCACGTTTTTCAGCCATAGGAGGTTGAACTTTAGGTCGATGCATCCTTTGAGGAGCATCTGATTCATATTGTTGATAGGAGCACGAAGGTTCTCTAAGGTCGGTCAGTTCCTCTCATATGGGTGTTATGGAAGAATGGCCGAGTGCAGGATGAAACCAGGGAGTGGGAGACCGACGTACAGTGATCAGTGGCCAGAATTGTTCATAGCTTTATCTTCACCACCCTTAGAAGGGAAATTCGAGGACAAATTGCTTTAATGGGGGAAGTTTGTAAGAACTCGGTTCTTATTCTTGAGGTAAGGGTTTCTTCTTTTCCTTTTTCCTTAAGTGTTTTTGAGAAAACAAGGGAAATTTGGGGAAAATCCCAAATTTATGGGTACACGTCGTGTACTTTTTGTACACACGTTGTGTACTTCAGCTGTGGGGGATGAGAAGGTAGGGCATGTAGGTTTTTCAGTAAAAACAAACTACACACCGTGTACTTCCATATACACGTCGTGTACCTTGGTCGTGTGGGACGAGAACACAGGGTGTGTAGCCTTGTCGTAGATTCAGGGTGTAATAACTAACTACATGTCATGTACCTAGTAATACACATTGTGTAATCAGTTGACAGATGAACAGGGTGATGGTGGAAAGTAGACACCAGAGGAACAGCAAAAAAGGAAATTACACACTATGTACTTTCAAAGTACACACCGTGTAGTCTTTTATTTTCACTTAAAATAGGCAGTAGCCTCCTATTTTGACAAAGGAAGCTTAGAACGCCCGAGAGTCGTGGGAGAGAAGGCCAAATCTTGGAAGAGCTCCCGAACGAACACTGATTCCTTCGCTGACAGTCTCGTGTGAACCGCGCGAGTGAGTTCTTCTCTCTTCTTGAATCTCTCCTTCCAATTATTTCCCGAGGGGAAGTTATTTGGGTTTGAATGGGTTATCATTCTTCCCAGATCTACATCGTTCTCGGGCATTTTGGGAGGTGCCTTTCGCGTACATCGATCATAAGAGATCGAGGTAGGTGTTCTTGTGTTTTAATCCAACTGTCGAGTTGTTTTTGTGTACCGTTATGATATGAACCCATGTTCGGGGTGTCGTATGGCTGAGGCCTTGACTGATAAGATACCTAGAAATGTATAGTTAATATATTGTATAAATTGAAAACTTCTGTTTGGGATCGCTGCTTTGATCCAGGGCCACACTGAGGGTATATTCCCCTTGTATATCCATTTGTCCAGGATACCCAAGGGTATGCCATATTTATATCATGTTCTAAGTTTTCTTGAGAGGAAACATATATGAATTTCTTGTTTGTGCATTGGGCTCGGCCCGGTTACTTGTTTTGCTTGAGGGCAGTGTTTTTTTAGCCTGAGGGCATTGTTTTATTTTACCTGAGGGAAATTCTTCTTATGACTGAGGGCAGTAACTTCTGTGCCTGAGAGAAATATCTCATATGCCTAAGGGAAATATTCATTATGCCTGAGGGCAGTTACCTGAGGGTTTCATTTCTATTAGCCTGAGGGCAAGGTTCTGATCGCCTGAGGTCAAGGATTGCATGTCTGAGGACAATGTTTGTTTTGAATATTCACTGAGGTGTTTGCATTGTTAAATAATTATTAAAAAGTCCATGTAACTATAGGAGTAGTTAATTTTGAGTAATTCCTAGTTTAATTCATTTTACCATTGCACACTTTTGTTGCACATTTACATTGATAGTTGGGCATGAGCCTTTGGTGGTTGCCTACTGGGATTTATTTCTCACACCCTGTTTGGGTCATGTCTTCAGCCCAAACAGATTATATTGGTACAGGTTTTGATAAGGGTAGGGGCCCCAACACAGGTGCATGATTGTTGCAGAGGAGTAGGAGAGCATGGGACCGAGCTTAGGCTTGTGATGCTACTGAGTTCCTGTTGATTTGTTTTTGTTTTGTTTTTTGTACTTTTTACTTTGTAATTTATTGTATTTGATTGCAGTGTATTCTGTTTTGGATGTTTTCTTAGAATTAGTGACATACTACATCATCATATATGTATAACTGTTAGTTATCTTGCATTTAAGATGTCCATTTCTATTCTGATTATTTACTACTTTCGTTGTTGTATGTTGATATATTTTATTCCGTTGCGCTGCACTTTGACAAATGAGGGCACAGTTTCCCCACTATCAGTCCTTGGCCCTCACTGCTAGTTAGCAGCCTCTGGAATTTGGGTAAATGTGCTTGAGTTCATGTGACCAACCGGGTTTGGGGCACCCGTTGTGTGGCACCTAGATCTAGGACGTTACACTTTAACCATCTCATTATCACATGATAATATGTCCTCATATGATGAGAATGTTTAGAATACTATTTCTCTTTCAAATATTGGCTTAAGACTATGAAATATTTTATACTTCTTACTATTTGGTTCACATTCATCGTTGAGGTTCACATTCCTTCTACTAGGTTCCATTTCTAAATGAAGACATACACTAGGTTATATTATATCATAATGTATAATCTCAAAAGTAACAAAATATTTAACATAAATTGATAAATTTTTCTGAAGTTTCCTAAGAATCATAAACATGGTTTCTTTGGGGAAATCCTTACTTTTAAATCCATCATAATGATAGGTAAAGAAAATGTGAAATATCCTAAGTGTATCCCATGGGAGTGTGAAAATAGGTGTGTAATAATTCTCATTTTCATGTACTATGTTACCTAGAGTCAGGCTCGAAACACCTTATCAGAGTTATTAATCTATGTACATCTATGCCAGAACCATGCCCACTAGTAGTATCCAGACTGGGATGTATTTCTAGGAATACCTACATAATCAATACCTTACCAAAATTCTAGGTTGTTATAGTATACATATCCTCAATATATATATTATGGTCATTACACCTAATCTATGTTTTATAAATATAGTTTCCAAGGATGCTGTTAAACATCCTTGGATACAAACTATAATGCCCCAACCCCAAAATCCCAGAGTTGGTGCATTATTTTATTACATTATCATGATTACAAGGAATCAAATATATAAGGACTAGTCAGTTTAGCAGTCTTGGAAAGCTAGATTACAGATATGATACCCATAATACATTGGGAAATATAAAATAAAAATATTATACATAATAAAATGAAATAAATGGAATCCTTTAATGCTTATTAAAATATTTCTTCTTCATAACCAGTGGAAAGTAAAAACAATAACGGTGGTCTCAAATACTCAGTAAGGGTAAATAAAGCGGAATAAATAATGAATAAATGAGAATAAATTAACATGGAAAGGTAAATAATTGATAACACATACCATTAAAATAAATAGATAAGGAAAATTCAATATGTAAAGGTAAGAAACTAAAACACATGAAATTTAATCAATGAAATGATAATTATATGTCGACATAAAACTCATGGATGAATAATAACTGAAAATAAATGAGGGAAATGATTAATTATTAGACACCATTTTTCCTTGGTATATGGAACCAATAATTTCAAGACCTTTCAAAAGATGGTTTAGTTATTGGGTAAAAACCCATCTATTTTAGAAAAACTATTTCATCTCATGATACTACCAATGCATCGAGGGGATTTCATTAATCAGTCCCCAACCCACAGAGCTTACCTTAAACAGTCCTCAACCCTTGTACTGCATATCCAAAGAATTCATCATATATCAAATAAATAATGTTCATTATCAAATATACTTATTGAATAAATAATATGTATTTATCAATAATACATTATAGTATGATAAGAAATAACAATGGTTGTTGACATTAAAACATTCTTGAGGGAAAATAATATTTAAATATTCTAATGTGTCTCATACCACATTAAAACATTTAAATCATAATTTCACATGAATTAAATGGATCTTATAATATTATTAGAATAATAATATTCATGTTATAACATGTAAATGGAATTATATACACAATATAATAGTGATTTGGTGCATAAAAACAAACAACTCTCAATAGAATGTAAATTGAGATGAAATCCCTTACCTTAACCTTTATTTTGTTGTGTGGTATTTATCCTCATGTATAGTGCTTTAAAATATGTTATTAACTTATAAAATAACCATAATAATGTTTATAATATCATATATTTACTTCTTATAATATCTCATTATCTATTTGTTAACAAACATTCATTAATTTCACTATTTCAGGTGTTAATTGTAGAGTTTTCTCAAGTAAGTTTTAACTTGTTACTTGTTGTTCTCATTAATTAGATCATGTATTCACCATATATATAGTTTAAACCATGAATCTATTATGATATATAATCATTATATATTTATTTTGAATAATCTATAATTTTTTTAGATAATAAATGAAATGCACCGTTCAAGGATACGGTACTTCGTACGTACGCATGAACGTTGCCTTCATTTCATTAAAGTATTTTAAAAGAATAAAAAGTAAATTATATTTATATACATGTATATTATAATATCAATACTGTATTTATGTAATATATTTCATATATTATTATGAAAATTATCCTTAATATGTTCTATGTATAGTGTGAACGAATCGCATCACTTTGAGGGGGCGGTAGTCCACACTTCCTCAAACGATGTTATCGTATTAATGTAAAATGTAAATTATTAAATTTATGTGTTATAGAAGGATTAAATAAGTATAAATATATAATAAATATCATATATAAATATATTTTATATCATAATGTCCACCATGATAGGTGGTAAAGGAAAAAATGAATAATCATCATTTCGTGAGGCAGTAGTTCGTCGTACATAAAAACAGTATGTTCATTACCCATTAGATGGAAGTGTGTGTAAGTGTAGGTATAAACCATATAATAAAAACATAATAGTATGTTTATAATGCTTTATTTTTATAAAATCATGGAATATTAAGATTTTATGGAATGGAGAATTTAAATAAAACTAAAAAACTTAAGGAAGTTTGTTAACTCTTAATCAAGTAACTTCATTGGTTTGTACCAAAAAGATTACTTGGATGGATTTGTTCCCAATGTGAGAATTATAGTATTAGTATATGTATTTTGGGATACTATTTGGTCAGATTTTGGACGATCCATAGGGGATTTATAGGTGTGACTAAGGGGTAGAGTGCTTGCCTTTTTATAGTGTAGGAGGATTGGTACTCTTGTAAATACCGAAAAGCATTCATTGATGGGAGGTAAAACTTACCTAAAGTGAATAAAAATTGTATAAATAATGGATTAATGGGGAATAATGGTCTATTAAAACCTTCAACACACAAAAATATGTGCATTTTAATAATTTGGTTCCTTAACTTCTAAGATTCCCCAATTTTATCATTTTGGTTTTTATTAAAGAATCTAGTTTTCCAACCTAAGTAATTTTTCCATTAAGACTAAAAAAAAGTGAGATTTATTTGAAAATATATATATAATTAATTATTAATATTATAACTGTCATGACCCGTCCTCAGGGCCCATGCCGTGACTACCCCAAGCCCACCTTCCATAGGCCAGGGGCTGGCGACTAGCACCAAAGGCGTAAATCCCAATAACTGTGAAGGCATTGCCTTTATAAAAGTAAACAAAACACCACAGAGTACAAGTGGAAGTAAAACACTAAGTAAAAAAGAGAAGTGCTGAAAGGTAAATGGGCCAGAATACAAACCCAAATGAAAGTACAACTAGGAATGAAAAAAGTACAACAGAAAAATATAACAGCTGGAAGAACAGAAGCGGCTCCTGGGTCATCCTCCTCGAATCCTACCTGAAGGGTAGGTACAGATGGTGCAGCTCCTGGATCGTCCACCACGGATCCTACCTGAAGGGTAGGTACAGATAGCCTCCACAACTCTCTCACCCATCAACCTCCTCCGAGTGTCGTCTCGCCATGAAGTCCACCTCCGGATACTGAATCGTCGTGTAGTCCACCTCCGGGTACTGACTCGTCGTGTAGTCCACCTCCGAGTACCGTCCATTCCTCGAACACTCGACCTCCATCGGCACTGCCCGTCGTTTCCAACCAACACAATGAGGTGCGGGCATAGCCCGTGCAGGGGTGAGTATAACGATACTCAGTAGGGACCCCGAGACCCTCAAGGTCTCACTAAAACCAACAAGGATAACCACAAAGAAGATCTCAACAGATAACCTCTACTTAGGTATATGCCCATACATATACCTAAGGCATCAAGTAACCCATATCAATCATGAGGAAACACAAAGATTATGAAATCAACTGATAACCACTACCCAGGTATATGCCCATACATATATCTAAGTTATGAAGTGACCCATCTCAATCAAGAGGTAAACACAAAGGTCATAGACTCAGCTCAAACCAGGATTTTCATTAACGAAACCGTAACTACTGAAGAGCCCCGTCTCTAGACTGTACAGTGGTCCTGTCATGACTCTGAGGTACTGCTCACTAACCTAAGACTGCTGAGGTACTCCTCCTGTCGAGTACCGCAGGTCAGCCACCCAAACACAGTAGTGCTTCCCGTCGGGGTATGCCACCCAAACACAGTAGTGCACACCCCCTAGTAGCCTACAGAGGTACTCTCTGGACAAGTACCGCGGGTCTGCACTGTCACACAGGTAGTGCTCCGTCCGCCATGGGTCTTCACCCAAACAAAGTAGTGCTCTGTCCACTGGGCTAGTCGACTCACTCCAAGTCGATTTGGTCAAGCAGTCGTCAGGTCTCAGTCGGCTACATGGTCTCCGTACTCTGCATGCTCGTATCTGGGAGGGTCCGCTCCACAAGCTACAGGTCGATACTCCAAGTATCTCAAAGTCCCACGAATAAGTATCTCAAAGGACCGCCTCGTCATAGGGGTCTCAACGCAACAGACGGCGCGTCAATCGGACGCCCGGTCTGTGAGTTATTAGCCTTATCGTCTCAGGGGCCCGGTTGGTTTTGTGAGCAAACCAACCCAGTCGTATCTCAACTATACCTCGAACTATCATAGGGTATACTCATAGGGACCGTTACTCAACGTGATCACCAACGCCGCTGACGGTTCGTCAAACGGACGTCCGGTCTGAAAGATATCAGCTTTTCCGTTCCAGGGGCCCGATTGGATTTTGGGTACAATCCAACCCGGCCACTATCCAACAGCAACCAAAACTCAGGTGAAGTATTCCAAAAGTTCCGTTTCAACAAGAGGAATTCAACGGGACAGACGGCGAGTCAATCGGACGCCCGGTCTGTGAGTTATTGGCTTTTTCGTTCTAGGGGCCCGGTTGGTTTCGTGAGCGAACCAACCCGACCACACTCCGACGGCGTCTAAACCTCGAGTGGAGTAATCCAAAAGTTCCATCTCACCTATAAGAATTCAACAAAGTTTACGGCACGTCATTCGGATATCCGGAGCTCAAGATATAATCATTTCCGCTTCGAGGGCTCGGTTGGTTTCGTAACCGAACCAACCCGGCCGAACCCAAAGTTCTCCGAAACCTTGAGTGCGATATACCGAAACGACCGTCTCGATCCAAGGATCGCATCGCCGATTACAGCGCGTCGTTCGGAAGTGTGTAGCCCGAGATATGGGCAAAAGACCGAAAAGGGTCCGAAAATGGGGGTTTCGGGCCCGGACCGACCCGACCCGAGACCCCCTGGGTCGGCCCGAACCGGGTCGACCCAACCCGAGTCTGGGTCGGCCCGGTTGGTCGCGGGCACGCGGCACCAGTTGGCTCGGCCGAACGGCCGAGCCGTTCGGTTTGCGGGGGGGGTGCTGCCCCCCCCCCCCCCGTGTTTTGTAACCGTGGCCCCCCTTAATGGGGGCCGCTAGCTGGCCGGCCGGGGGTTTGAACCCCCGGCTTTACTCCTGTCCGGTCGGCCTACCCCGGCCGGCCGGTTTCTGCCACCACGGGACCGGCGACGGCCGGTCCCCCCTGCTCTGACGCCGGTGGCCCGGAACCGGCCGTCGGTCACTCTACTTCGCTGCGGCCTGAAATCGGCCGCGGCCTTGGTTTGTCTGGCGCCGCGCCCCTCCGCCGCGGCCCCGCTCCGGCCGCAGTGTCTTCAGGTTTCTCCGACACGGTGTGATGGCGTCGTGTCCTTGTTCGATTTCACGGCGTGGTGCGACGGCGCCGCGCATTTTCTTGTCGCATGATCCCGCACGGTGCAACGGTACCACGTCATTCCGTTCCAAACCACATTAGAAACCAAAATGGATAAAGGAGGAGGGTCGGCCGTGTTTGTGCGGTTCGGCCCCCTCTCGTTAATTGATAGTAATTGGTCATATTCCACGAAGAACGTCAAGTAATAATCATGAACAAAATAATTAAATAAACCCCTACAACTTTCCGCAACAAAAACATTCCCAACCCGCAAGGAAAACGATCACGGATCAACTACATAATAAGTTGATCCGTGTTCTTTGTTTTCTTTAGAATGAAAGAAACAAGGGAATAAAATCATTCTCAAAATAATTCCCTACCTCGAGCGTAGCTTTAACGGAGGTTCGTCGAATGAGGATTCATCGCGGAAAGAGACGTCACGAAAGAAGACGTCGTTGGCGTCGCGGTAAGAGGCGTCGCGGAAGGAGACGTCGCAGAAGGAGACGTCGACCTCTGAGGAATCCGGCGTTCTTCGTGTTCTTCGCGTTCTTTGTGTTCTTCGACGAAGAGGATGAAGAAACTCAAGTCTCCCTTAGCTTTTCTCCCAAATCCCTCAAGCAATAAGCCTCCAACCCAAAATAAAATAAGACCCTTACTTATTTTATTAACACAACTTAAGGTTTGAAATTCAAGAGTTTGAAATTCAAACACTCACATTTAACACACTTCATTAATATCATAAGTTATCAAATTTAATTGTGAGTTGAGGGAGTTAAGGAATGTGAAGGGGTGGGGTTCGTGTGGGCCCCACCACTCTCATAACCTCCCATGGGAAGTTGGGTAGTTACCCAACTTCCACCCAAAGCTTAAATCCACTTAGAGAAAAATAAAAATTGTAGTTAAATTTTTATTTTATCTTCCAAAATTTTTATCCACCTCTCTCATGAAAATGCAACTCCGGAAAAGGTGTTTCTAAGAAATTATCGGTGCTATGGTTCCATCGGTGCCTTCTGAATTCGATTCCGAGCACCAGTTCAAAAGTTAGAAATTCCCGCTCGTTCGTTCACTGAACGTAGCCGAGCTAAACTTCGAATAGTAATTCCAGGCACACCGGGCCTCGGAATCAGGCGCCGTCATAAACTGCGTTCTTGTAAAATCCCAAAGAAAATTTAGAAAAAATTTCCCTTGAATTTTACAGGTATTTACATTACTCCCACCTCAGGGCTTTACGTCTTTGTAAAGCTTTAACACAGACTAGGGATACAAAAATGGTACTGAGCACGCATCTGAGCCTCCCGCTCTCATGTGCTCACCTGGAGGTTCCCGTACTTCCAGTGAAACCACACCCAAGGAATCGACCACCCTCGTAGGATCCACTCCTGTCGATCCTCGATTCCCCACTGGAACCTCCATGGAAGTCACCTCATCACCATTGTCCAGCTCCTCATGGTCAATGATATGTGAAGAGTCGAGCACGTATCTCCTTAGTTGAGATACTTGGAAATCGTCGTGCACCTGGTGCAACTGAGGTGGATGGGTCAAGCGGTAAACCACCTCGCCTACCCAGCTGAGGACCTAGAAAGGTCTGTTGAACCTCGGAGATAACTTGCCACCTTGGCCACATCTCCGTAAACCTCGTCGAGATGAGACCCGTATAAGGACGTGATCATCACCCTCGAACTCCAGAGGTCTCCAATTCCTGTTTAGAAATGGAACTCAAAACAACTGCTTCCACAAGGGTAAGTTTTACCGACTCAAGAGTGATCGGTCGCACCCTCCTGTGCATGAGTTACCCTATGCTGCCTGGGGTTTCCTTTTTCACCGACCAAGGAAAACCCATTCCGACGTTGTAGTTAAACCACAACCTTTTTGCCTAATACCGTCAATTTGTGTATGAACTGTGATTGGCCAGTACATACTCAAACCAACATCGTAAGGCCTCGACGCTACCACCAAGAGATTCCAACCGAAACTCTCGCCTCGAGGGTCTGACCACACTTTTGGCATCAGTGTGAGGTCGAGTCTCCTCCCAAGGTATCTCCAGACGTGAGGGTCAAGTCCACGGCTTACCGGAAACTCTAGGTCTGGGACAAGATTTTTGAAAGAAAAGAATGATTCATATCGACGTCTGTTACTACAGTAGCTAGTAGTGGACACAAACTGTCCCTTGAATCATTTTTAGAGCCATTGGGTCACACTCCTTGACCGCATGCAGTCGCACTCTTCCTCTGCCCTCCAGCTCCCTAAGCCTGGCGAGGATAACTAAGGCGGTTGGTTGTAGCATGTTAAGATGTACACCACCTCATGCTGCTCTCATAGCTCTGCCTCCACGTCTTCTAATTCACAGACTCATCTCTCCTTAAATATTCCTCTTCTTGAAACATTTAACACGCTTGAGTCTCTAAGACTGGCACCGGTTTCCTGTTTCTTACTGCACTGTGTAGTCTTCATCTGCTCCTGGATGATCTGCACCTTCTTTGCCTATGATCTGAAAGAGCTGCTAAAATTTCTCCTTTGCCGAAAAGAGAAACTCGGTCTCATCCCCTGGATGAACCACACCCATTGCCTAATATAGTAAATCCTGACATGAATGATGCATTCATGCCATGGATGATGTCGTAAGGCCTCGACGTAACTACCAAGAAATCCAACTGTCACTCTTGCCTCCAAGGGTCAAGTCACACTGTCGGAATCAGTGTGAGGTCACTGGGTCTCCTCCAATAGAAATCTCGAAAGTGAGGGTCAAGTCAACAGTCTTAACCGGGACCACTCAGTATCAACCAAACAAAAGGAAAGGAAAGAAAACATCACAAAGATAAGTGTTTTTTTATTATTGCAGCTCATAGTACAAAGACATGAATACAACAGCAACATGGAACTAGAAGTACAAGGGACGTATCCACTAGTTCCGCTCATGTCCTCCTGCTCCTGGATCTCTACTGCCTTGTCCACTACTCGGCTGTTGCTCAAGCACTCGTCGCTGCTTCTGCCTTGGTGGCTCCTCCAATGCCTGCGGATCGATAGTGCGGGGGGTCGGACAGTCACGTGCCAGGTGACCCTTCCTACCGCATTCATAACACTTCCTGCTCCTCGTACAGCTGGCTCTGACCCCACCCCGAGTGCCCCACACCACTGGTCCTAAAACCCGAGATCACCTAACTACTGGTCTAGTCCTTCTGGACCTCTGCATCATATGTCTACTGCCCACAGATGACTCGGCTACTGATCGAAAAACACGTGGCAAAGGCAGCAGCTCCTGAACACGCTCGGGGTGTAGAGCTACTGGCACAAACTCCACCCTGAAGAAGGTCTCGAAGTCTTCCCATGCGAAGGTCATCCCATCGTAAAATTGGAACAAGTGGCTCCACCACCTGCTTGCTGCTGCCTGAAGAAGGCTGGCAGCAAAGATCACCATGAATTCTACAGGCGTCCCTACTAGCCTGAAGACTCTCACCACAGCCTCCAGCCAATCCTCAGATGCCTGCGGGTCCGTCTCTCCCCGGAACCTGGGTGGTCTCTGGTGCTGGAACTCGTGCAGCGTGCTCAAGTGGCGTGCATCGCCTACTACTGGGGATGGTGGCACCGGTGGCCCAACGTATGGTAGTACCGTAGGTGCCTCCGTTGGTGCCTCAACTGCAAGAGGGCCCTGTACCGAAGCCTCGTCGCTCGGCAGGCTGTCAGTACGCACATCCCTCTGGGCTCTAGCTGGTCGTCCGTGAAAAGGAATCCTGAAGAAACAATGTGACATGGTCAAACGATTATACCTGGTGAGCTGACCTGGTTTGAGATGACATTTAAAAACTTCTGGAAACACACACGCAATCAGTGTTTTCATGTAGAAAGTCAGAAATCAGTTGGCAGGGTCCTGGTGTATGGATACGTCAGCCGCCTGCACCAACACTGGACTCCCTGAACTGAAGACCACACACGGTACCCTTAACACTATTGCTTCACAGAAAGAAAATATAAGAGTTATAAGTTCTGTGGTAGAACCGACTCCTCTGATACCAATTTGTCACGACCTGTCCTCGGGGCCCGTGCCGTGACTACCCCAAGCCCGCCTTCCATAGGCCAGGGGCTGGAGACTAGCACCAAAGGCGTAAATCCCAATAACTAGGAAGGCATTGCCTTTATAAAAGTAAACAAAACACCACAGAGTACAAGTGGAAGTAAAACACTAAGTACAAAGAGAAGTGTTGAAAGGTAAATGGGCCAGAATACAAACCCAAATGAAAGTACAACTACGACTGAACAAAGTACAACAGAAAAAGACAACAGCTGGACGAATGGAAGCGGCTCATGGGTCGTCCTCCTCGAATCCTACCTGAAGGGTAAGTACAGATGGTGCAGCTCCTAGATTGTCCACCATGGATCCTACCTGAAGGGTAGGTACAGATAGCCTCCACAATGCTCTCGCCCATCAACCTCCTTCGAGTTTTGTCTCACCATGAAGTCCACCTCCGGATACTGACTCGTCGTGTAGTCCACCTCTGGGTACTGACTCGTCGTGTAGTCCACCTCTGGGTACCGTCCAGTCATCGAACACTCGACCTCCGTCGGCACTGCCCGTCATCTGCAACCAACACAACGAGGTGCGGGCATAGCCCGTGCAGGGGTGAGTATAACGATACTCAGTAGGGACCCAAAGACCCTCAAGGTCTCACTAAAACCAACAAGGATAACCACAAAGAAGATCTCAACAGATAACTTCTACTTAGGTATATGCCCATACATATACCTAAGGCATCAAGTAACCCATCTCAATCATGAGGAAACACAAAGATTATGAAATCAACGGATAACCACTACCCAGGTATATGCCCATACATATACCTAAGTTATGAAGTGATCCATCTCAATCAAGAGGTAAACACAAAGGTTATAGACTCAGCTCAAACCAGGATTTTCATTAATGAAACCATAACTGCTGAAGAGCCCCATATCTGGAGTGTACAGTGGTCCTATCACGACTCTGAGGTACTGCTCACTAACCTAAGACTGATGAGGTACTCCTCCTGTCGAGTACCGCGGGTCAGCCACACAAACACAGTAGTGCTTCCTGCCGGGGTATGCCACCCAAACACAGTAGTGCACACCCCCTAGTAGCCTGCAGAGGTACTCTCCGGACGAGTACCGCGGGTCTGCACTATCACAAAGGTAGTTCTCCATCCACCATGGGTCTGCACCCAAACAAAGTAGTGCTCCGTCCACTGGGCTAGTCGACTCACTCCAACTCGAGTCGGTCAAGCAGTCGTCAGGTCTCAGTCGGCTACACGGTCTTCGTACTCTGCACGCTCGTATCTGGGAGGGTCCGCTCCACGAGCTACAGTTCGATACTCCAATTATCTCAAAGTCCCACGAAGAAGTATCTCAAAGGACCGCCTCATCATAGGGGTCTCAACGCAACAGACGGCGCGTCAATCGGACGCCCGGTCTGTGAGTTATTAGCCTTATTATCCCAGGGGCCCGGTTGGTTTCGTGAGCGAACCAACCTAGCCGTATCTCAACTGTACCCCGAACTCTTATAGGGTATACTCATAGGGACCGTTACTCAATGTGATCACCAACGCCGCTGACGGTTCGTCAAACGGACGTCCGGTCTGAAAGATATCAGCTTTTCCGTTCCAGGGGCCCGGTTGGATTTCGGGTACGATCCAACTCGGCCACTATCCAACAGCAACCAAAACTCAGGCAAAGTATGCCAAAAGTTCTGTTTCAACAAGAGGAATTCAACGGGACAGACGGCGCGTCAATCAGACGCCTGGTCTGTGAGTTATTGGCTTTTTCGTTCCAGGGGCCCGGTTGGTTTCATGACGGAACCAACCCGACCACACTCCGACGGTGTCTAAACCTCGAGCGGAGTAAGGAAAAAGTTCCGTCTCACCTAGAGGAATTCAACAAAGTCGACGGCACATCATTCGGACGTCCGGAGCTCAAGATATAAGTGTTTCCGCTCCGAGGGCTCGGTTGGTTTCGTAACCGAACCAACCCGGCCGAACCCAAAGTACTCAGAAACCTTGAGTGTGATACACCGAAACGACCGTCTCGATCCAAGGATCGCATTGCCGCTGACAGCGCGTCGTTCGGAGGTTCATAGCCTGAGATATGGGCAAAAGACCGAAAACGGTCCGAAAATGGGCGTTTCGGGCCCGGACCGACCCGACCCGAGACCCCCTGGGTCGGCCCGAACCGGGTCGACCCGACCCGAGTCTGGGTCGGCCCGGTTGGGCGCGGGCGCGCGGCGCCAGTTGGCTCGGCCGAACAGTCTAGCCGTTTAGTTTGCGGGGTGGGGGGGTGCTACTTCCCCCCCCCCCCCCCGTGTTTTGTAACCGTGGCCCCCCTTAATGGGGGCCGCTAGCTGGCCGGCCGGGGGTTTGAACCCCCGACTTTACTCCTGTCTGGCCGGCCCGCCATGGCCGGCCGGTTTCTGCCGCCACGGGACCGGCGATGGCCGGTCCCCCCTGCTCCGACGCCGGCGGCCCGGAACCGACCGCCGGTCACTCTGCTTCGCCGCGGCCCAGAACCGGTTGCGGCCTTGGTTCGTCCAGCGCGGCGCGACGGCGTCGCAGCCCCGCTCCGGCCGCAGTGTCTTTGGGTTTCTCCGACATGGCGCGACGGCGTCGCGTCCTTGTTCGATTTCATGGCGCGGCGCGACGGCGCCGCGCATTTTCTTGTCGCACGATCCCGCACAGTGCAACGGTACCACGCCATTCCGTTCCAAACCACATTAGAAACCAACATGGATAAAGGAGGAGGGTCGGCCTTGTTTGTGCGGTCCGGCCCCCTCTCGTTAATCGATAGAAATTGGTCATATTCCACGAAGAACGTCAAGTAGTAATCACGAACAAAATAATTAAATAAACCCCTACAACTTTCCGCAACAAAAACATTCCCAACCCGAAAGGAAAATGATCGCGGATCAACTAGATAATAAGTTGATCTGTGTTCTTTGTTTTCTTAAGAATGAAAGAAACAAGGGAATAAAATCATTCTCAAAATAATTTCCTACCTCGAGCGTAGCTTGAACGGAGGTTTGTCGAACGAGGATTCGTTGCGGAAAGAGACGTCGCGAAAGAAGACGTCGTCGGCGTCGCGGTAAGAGGCGTCGTGGAAGGAGACGTCGCGGAAGGAGATGTCGACCTCCGAGGAATCCGGCGTTCTTCGCATTCTTTGCGTTCTTTGTGTTCTTCGACGAAGAGGATGAAGAAACTCAACTCTCCCTTAGCTTTTCTCCCAAAGCTCTCAAGCAACAAGCCTCCAACCCAAAATAAAATAAGACCCTTACTTATTTTATTAACACAACTTAAGGTTTGAAATTCAAGAGTTTGAAATTAAAACACTCACATTTAACACACTTCATTAATATCATAAGTTATCAAAACTTAAGTTATCAAATTTAATTGTGAGTTGAGGGAGTTAAGAAATGTGAAGGGGTGGGGTTTGTGTGGGACCCACCACTCTCATAACCTCCCATGGGAAGTTGGGTAGTTACCCAACTTCCACCCAAATCTTAAATCCACTTAGAGAAAAATAAAAATTGTAGTTAAATTTTTATTTTATCTTCCACAATTTGTATCCACCTCTCTCGTGAAAACCCAACTCCAGAAAAGGTGTTTCTAAGCAATTACCGGTGCTACGGTTCCATCGGTGCCTTTGGAATTCGATTCCGAGCACCGGTTCAAAAGTTAGAAATTTCCGCTCGTTCGTTCACTGAACGTACCCGAGCTAAACTTCGGATAGTAATTCCGGGCACACCGGGCCTCGGAATCAGACGCCGTCAGAAACTGTGTTCTTATAAAATCCCAAAGAAAATTTAGAAAAAATTTCCCTTGAATTTTAAGGGTCTTTACAATAACTAATTTATAAAATAAAAATACCATGTTTTTTTCAAATTAATTTTAAAATAATCATATGTGACGCGCTAAAACACTGCTTAAATTCGGACAGTGTTAACAATGTTTTGTACAATATATAGACCAATATGTTGATTATAAAATATAAATTGGTTAATTAATAGACCATATTTAATATTTATTAACACTTAAAAATATATTTTCAGAATATAGGATTTTTATTTATTTTAAATCATTTAATAAAATATCATTTATTGTAAAATAGCAATAATGTCAATTTTAGCATTATTTATTTAATTTAATTTTTAAAATATCAAAACAATATTATAATTAAAATATATTAAGTTTAAAGTTTTGTAAAATTAATTATTAATATAAAAAAATAAATAAAGAGAATAATTCAATCAATTCACTTCACCATTAATATTTATAGTATCATTTATTTTAGTTAGTTATTAACTAAATAATCATTATGTTGAAGTTTCTTAAGATTTTTAAGTAACTAAACCATATCTAAAAATTATTGATAAATTATTATGATAAAAATAACCCATTTATATTTCAAAATTATATGTATAACTGAAAATATGATGTTTTTTACATATCTAAAAGTTTTATAAATGTTAAAGTTAAGGAAATTTCCCTTATTGCCTTTTCCTTACTTAACCCTTTTATATAGGGCACTTCAATTTAATAATATCCCAATAACCCATAAAATTAAAAACAAGTGGGTATATGGTCTAATTATTGGCATACAATTTCTTTTAGACAAGATTACTTGTCATTTAGTCCGTAATATTAAGGTTTAGTCCTTTATTAAACTTTTTTTTATTAAAGTCCTTTATTAAACTTAATCTTACCTTAATCACCGTAATTAATTTTAATCACTTTCACTAATATTTTTGGTCAAAGATTAAGTTGATATTATTATACCACAAATATTTTACTGATTAAAACATTTTATGTATATTTTTCAAAATTCAAACCAAATAAGTGGAAAATTAAGATTAATGATAATCTCACAGACATGGCAAGAAAGTAGGTTTTTAAAGTAGAAACGTTCAAATGTTCAATAAGTTTTTTTGTGAAATTTTAATATAAAACCGATTCCAATGACCTACATTCAGTTAATATATGTATAATTTATCTATTTTTTACTTTTAAACCAATTTAATTTATAATTTAACATTAATAATTATTTAAGTGAAAAGAATGTTTTTAACTAAAATGCATTCTTTTTCACTATTCATCAAAAAATGAAACTTCTCAGAAAAATATCAAAAAATCACCCTAAGATAATTTTGACATTTTGAATTAAAAAATTAAGTTTATTTTGACAATAAAAATTTATAATATTTCCAAATTTTAGTTTTAAAATCGGTGCGCTATTAAAATGTGGTAAAACTCAGTATTACATGTAACACAAGCTAACTCATTGTGGTGTGTAGTGTAAACCTAACATGGTGTTGCATATAAGGAGAGAAAAAATAATATTCATGCTAACATGAAAATATTTTAAAGTCTTTGGGCGTTACATTGTCTTAATAATATCATGTTTCTTATAAATTCTACTGGAAAAGATCCATATTCCCCTTCTCATTACCCTAAATTTGGTTGGTCAAGAAACTTGATTTGTTTTAGGTAGGCATTCCAAATGTCAACTGAATTAACTCACAATTGCTTGATCTGTTGAGTGGACTCCCCAGTCATGAAATCCTTAAATTGGATTTCCTCAACCCTTGCCTCTGTGTTACACCAAATCCTACTTTGGCAGTCAACCCTTGATGTTAACTAAGTTAAGTCAACTCAAGACTTCAAGTTACAATTCTACGATAATTGAAAGCACCCCGAATTTGTATGGTAAAGCACTTTGAACTATGGTTTTATTTTGACTGAAGTAGTGGAAGCCTATACCGACTTAATATATAATTGTGGTATTTTATCTTTTATGTGTAAATTACCAGTTATTATCTTTATCACATGCATATTAATATTAAGTAGATTTAATTAAGTAATTAAGCATGTCTTAGATAATATTTATGCATAAGATAATTTATTTTACTTCTATCTTTATTGCTTGTTAATTCATTAATTCATGTGATCATGAAAAATCATCAATAATAAAATAACCATGCAACTTGATAGAAATAAAATAATAAAGCAATATGATCATGATATTTTATTAATGGTTAGTTTATCTAGAGGATGATAAACTAATCATCGATCTTGGGGGAAACACCTTGAACCAATTATGGTTTGTGTTACATCTTTCCAACTATCCACCTATATATCCCTCTTGGATTGGTTTCACCACAACTCCAAAACTTGAACTACCTCCACTAGGTTGGGAGCTTCATTGATTACATATGATTTTAATAACATGTAGGTTAGGGGAGAGGGTTTACATAAAAGAAACCATGGGTGCATAGGCCCTTACCTAATAAGAGGAGAGACGGCATGCAAGCCAACAATTTAATTTTATAATAAATTAAATAAAATCAATCACATAAAAAGGTCTGGTATATTCTCAAGATCATCCAAATGCATGTAATGAACTAAAAATTTAATAAAACTAGCATTAAATACTTAATATTTATTATTTAAGATAAATTGATCTTGAATCAATTAATTATAATCTTTAATTAATTAATTATTTTATCTTAATTTTTATTTGAATTTCCTTTATATTCTCATCCATTAACTATGTACATAAATATACCTTGGAGGAAACATGGTGTGTAATGTCCTAGATCCAAGTGCCACTCCACAGGTGCCCCGAACCCAGTTGGTCACATGACCTCAAATGCATTTCCCCAAATGCCAGAGGCTGCTGACTAGTAGCGAGGGCCGAGGTCTGATAGTGGGGAAACTATGCCCCCATTTGTCAAAGTGTAGTACAACGGAATAAAATATACAACATATAACAACAGCGGAAGCAATAAACCATACACATTTAAAATAAACAACTGCAGTAAAAGATAACCAACAGTTATATAGATAATGATGCAACATGTCTCAAATTCTAAGAAAACAGCCAGAACATATTACACAACAATACAGTACAGTACAATACAGAGTACAAAAAACAAAATAGAACATCTAGTAGCATCGCCAGCCTAAGATCGGTCCCATGCTCCCCTACTCCTCAGCAATAATCATGTACCTGTATACGGACCCTTTCCCTTATCCACACCTGCAGCAACATAGTCTGTTTGGGCCGAAGACATGACCCAAACAGGGTGTGAGAAATAAATACCAGTAGGCACCCACCAAAGGCCCGTTCCCAACTGTGTGAAAATATGCACCAACAGTGTGCAGTAGTAAAATGAAATAAACTAAGCAGTACTCAAAATAAACTAACCTTACCAATTATATTTCCATTTTATTATTCATTTAACCATTTAATTTAATAACATTTTGTGCTCATCAGAACCATGCCCTCAGGACAAACAGAATCTCGCCCTCAGGATAATATAGTAAAACCACGCCCTCAGGCTATATAACATCCACACCCTCAGGATATATAATATCTCGCCCTCAGGCCTTTCCCTTAGGCCACATAATATCTCACCCTTAAGAATATAAAGTAACCACGCCCTCAGGCATATAGAGTAACCACACCCTCAGGCATATAAAGTAACCACGCCCTCAGGCATATAAACAGGTCGAGCCCAAAGCATAAACATGAAATTATTTACAATTCCTCTCAAGGAAAAAGTAATGCAAAAAATAAACATGGCATACCCTTGGGTATCCTGGCCAAACGGCTAAACATAGGAACGCACCCCTGGGGTGGTCCTATATCCAAGCAGCAATCCCAAACAACAGTTTAATATCACATTTAATTACCTATATAATTCTAGGTATTTAAAACAGTCAAGGCCTCATCCAAACGACGCCCCAACATGGGTTCGTATCACAACGGTACACAAAAACGCACAACTGTTGGAATTTAAACACCAAGCCACCTACCTCAAATACCCCTGATCGGTATATGTGAACGTTGCTTCCAAAAATGCCCAAAGACAACGTAGATATGGGGTAGAAGAAATCCTATTCAAACACAAATAACTTCCCTTAGAGGAATAATTAGAAAGAGCGGTTCAAGGAGAGTGGAGGGCTTACCCGTATGGTTACAACGAGATCGACAGAGGCAGAAATGGATTCCTGGCGTGCGATCTGGAGCTCCTTAAAGGTCTGGCCCTCTCTCCTGACTCCTCCTCCGGTTCTAAGCCTTCCCTGTGAATAGGGTTGGCTACTTCCCATTTTAAGTGAAAAAAACAAACTACACGGCGTGTACTTATTAAGTACATGGCGTGTACTTTCCATTTTTTTAACTATTACTTCAGCGGCTTCTTTCCACCATAGTATTGTTCATACGTAGACATGAGTATATGGCATGTATTCCTGAATACACAGCGTGTACTGTCGCTCAACAGGTGGTTGCTTCCACCACCTTACTATTTTCCTGCCGACTGACTACATGGAATGTACATACCCACTACACAGCGTGTAGTCAGTTTTACACCCTTCCTCGTCGACATGGCTACACACCTTGTGTACTCATCCCACATGGCCAAAATTACATGGAGTGTGGAAAAGTACACGGCGTGTAGTCCCAAAATTTGGAATTTTTCCCATTTTCCTTATTTTTTCAAAAACACTTAAGGAAAAGAGAAAATAAGAAACCCATACCTCAAAAATAAGAACTGGGTTCTTACATGGTGAATATCTATATGAATCTAACTAACATGTATTATACTTGTATACTATTTAATCTTGTGATATATGACAGACATGACCTATCATGTACTTTCATGATGTGTACTATCAAATTAATGATTACAATAATTACATGATTTTCTATAATTTATTATGCTTCAATCCACGTAGAGTAATATCTATTATACGACTCACACATGATATGAATATATGAACATTATACAAAAATTAATTAAACATTTATATAATTATATATTAAAACCCATCACATGTCGTGTTCTATCAACTTAAGGACCACATGCAAGCACATGTAAATAAGGTTTATATGGTATAATAAATTAATTTTAATTCAATGTAATTTGGTATAAGTACACAGAGTGTACAGAAAGCTACATGGACTGTACGTCTCTTACCTATTATCTGAGGAACATGCCTAGAGACTTGGCATGTAAACTATACCTTGGAAAAATTGGAGTACATGACATGTACAAGGCTACATGTCATGTGGTGTTCGAGTTGTACGATCACTAATAAGGTAGGTTGTGTATGAAAATACATGGCCCGTCTGTGACTTAAATAACTACACACCATGTATGTGGTCCACACAGTATGTACTCCGTTTGATTGTGCACCAGGATATCCTAATCAACACACGATGTAAGAAATTAAATGCACCATGTGTATTAAATTCACATGGTTTGAATTAATTATAAATTAATTCCCAATTCATTGAACACTTGTACATGGCGTGTAACTTTGGTTACATGGTGTGTACACTTGTGTTATCTGGAAAGAATCATCAGCACCTCCAGATGAGTTATTCGATTTTATTTCATTCATAAAATTAATCTATTTGATCATATTTACAAGAATTTAAATATAGAGAAGTATATCTCTCAATTCGGTTTAAAGAAAAATTAAACATTAATTGAAAACTAAATAAAAAATGTTAAAATCAGTAAAAGAAATCTAAATAATTACAAATAATCATGTGACCGCTCTGATTCCACTTAAAGGTTTCAGGAACAATGGAAGCATATGATGGTTCATGCCCTACTTTTCTTTTTTTCATGATTGATGATCAATATGAGATCTAAATGATGATAAATACTATGATCAACATAATTGAATCACAAAAAATAGAAAATGGATAAAATTTCAGAACTAGGGAGAGGACCATCAAATATTATTTATAATTAATTTAATCAATTAAATAATTACCTTGTGTGAATTATTTCTTTATTGATGGATCTGAAAACAGATCTACATTGTACGGTCATTGTGTTGTAGGAATTAAGATCAGATTCCCCCTAGTGGTGATCCACACATGTTCTATAAACCTCCAAAAGTCATATTAGAAATATCTGAGTGCTAGCACGGAAGATCCTATCACTTGTATAATTTTCCTTTGATAACCATGATAATCACTTTCAAAGTGTTCTCATTGATCTCTCTTGATTTGAGATTTAATGATGGAGGAAGATCTCTCTCCATTCTCAAGAGTGTTCTTAGAGAGGGATCTCTCTAGGTCTTGAGAGGATTCTCTCTGGCTATCGTTGTGCACAAAAAAAATGAATTATCTCTTTGAGAAAAATAATATAATTGGTTTTAATACTGATAGGGTTGAGAAATAAATATTTTCAAATGTAACCATTAATATTTATTTAATCCCTTGCGAAACCCCATGTAATAATAATAATATTATTATTATTTCCTCGACATGCACTTAACTTGAGAATTAAATTAAATATTATTTAATAGAATAATATTTAATATATATTATTTATCACCGAACCTAAAAACTCAGTCCTTTATTCCTCCACAATATTTATTCAACCTTGAATAATGAGTATTTATTTAATAAATAAATATCACTGCATTATTCGCCAATAAATAAATAAATAATTTATTCACTACATAATAATTAAATATTATGCTCACATTATATTATCTTGAATAACTGGTGAAAAAATATATGTGACCAAGCATACATGAATAATTATTAAACCACATGTAGGAATGATATTTCTTCAACTTATTAAATAATAAATGATAATATATTATTTAACTGGGATTCTGGATATACCTAGTGTGTGACCCTCTAGGCCTCTTTCTTAGTGGCATTAGGCAAAGTAGGATAAAGTCCAAGGTTAGAATCTAGCAACATATTAAGTCACCCATAGAGAAAGAATTTAATTTCTCAATGGCATAATACCTCATATGGGTGCTTACTATGTAATATAATCCTTTTATTACAATATACCTAATCAATCATGTTGCATGTTGGTGCCATAAACCTATGTGATGGATGTCTTCTTCTTTGGAAATCAAACTTGCCTATTGAACACCATGGACATGGATTTATTTAGGCTATATCATTTCCATCAAAGGGAGTGAGATATTAACTTCTATTAAAGAACATATGGGACAAGTCCTTTCTTGCATTCTTAATTAATGCAATATTACTCATGACACACCCAATATATCCTACCTTACCATGAACATATTGTCATGGTTTTCATCAATATATCAAAGTACATGACTCATAATACTCATTAATCATAATCTTAAAGTCTAAGGATCAATACACACATCTGCAGATAGGAATTTCCAATGACACATATGAATGTGGATTTCCTTCTGGTGGGTCTCATTCTTATAATATTCTATACTAGATATTAATAACGGCGTACACCATGAGAAGATGCCTCAAAGTCTTATGAGTCTTCACCCCTAATAGCCTATATCATTTGTGTCCCTCAAATGATATAATCTGACTATATAACATATATTTGAGAATAGTTTATAGCACTTTGGGTTCTCATCATAGTGGGGATTTGCTATGACCTTTTATTGTGACAATTACTCTTAGGTCATTATCACATACTATGTTATGTAGAAGAACAATCATCATGTGATAATAATTTTATTAATATTAAAAAATATGAATACTAGTTATCATAAAGTACATAAAAGTTGGTTATAGGGCACCAACTCCAACATGATGGTCATCTGTAATAACACATAACTAGGTTTCCAAATAGGATAACATTGGTGGGAAGTGAATATTTGGACATGGAGGAAAATAATAATGCCCAAATAATAATTTAGAGTGAAAAATATCATTGATCATAAGAAAGTGAATGATCATGAGATTGTTAACAACCATAAAACCATAAACCAAATAGGTTTTAAAATGGTATTTGATTTTATCATAAATGATGGTAATAAGACAAAATTTTGTTACAAGATCATTTTACTAGAGTTGAAGAATTACTTTACCATTTATACTAAGAGAATAAGTAAATATACTTAATTTATGAGTATAATTTCATCCTTTTATTAATTTCCACCATAATATCATATTTTTTTCAAAACGATGAGTATGCAAGATGAATTTTTTCATGCCTGGAGCACTAAAATAAACTTTTAAAGGAACACATAACCATAAAAGAATAATCAAATTGTTCCACATGTCTTTAGAAATTAACCAAAACCAAAATGGTTATAATATGGTAATAATTTTTCCAAAATGAATAAACCTTCATATTATGAAATAATACCTTAATCTCTAAAATTCAATAGTAATAGAAAAAGTTCAAAATAACTCATTCCATAAATAAAAAAACAAATATCTTAAATAACCTCAATAACCTCAACATTAAATAGTGTTTTAACCTCAAATTTTATCTCATACCTTTCAGCTAAATTTCCCAAAAAATATATTGATCTTCTTCTGAAATAACATTAATCACTTAGTCACCAAATCAATTTGTGATCTCATGGTTACCTGTACAATAAAACATGTGTCCCAATAATTACTTCAATATCCAAGATCATATAAACTATAAAGGTTATCAGTACCTCAAAATATATGTGAAAAAAAAATTAAATTCATGCTTCATGTTAAACCAAAGCTTTACATATACTTCCTCCTAAGAAAACATCTCCCAAAATTTCATTAATCACTTTAATATCTCGTCACTTAAAACCTAAAAAGAAGTGTCTAAGACTTTGAACTTATGATCAACCTTAATCTTATAAACCTATTATTTTATCCATAAATCTTAATATAACCTCACATGAAAATATCTTTATCACTAAAGTTATCAAAACCCTAATCTAATACCAACCACAATATCCTCAAACCCACACTCCCAGATTCAATGATAAAATAATAAACCTTACATTTCTATCATTGATACCAAATAAGGTGACCCAATTTTTGAAATCCAAACCTTACAACATCAAAAAGAAATATTAGATCACTTACATACACAAGGACCTTTTAGGTTTATAGTTTCAGAGAATTAGAAAAAAATCTTACATAAATAATACCCATGTATTTAAATTATCATTTCTCCCACTTAAACTAACTTTTCTTATTTCACATTAAGTCAACATAATCATCCATATGAAACCCTTATAAACATAATTCATTCCAAATCATTCTTGATAACTTGGGGAAAAGGAAACATAATAAGGGTGATATCAAATTCTCAGTAAGGGTAAATATAAGAATTAAAAGTTTAATGTCATTAGTGAGAATAAGATGAGCACAAAGGTATTATGACATAATAAAAGTGCATGAGCATAATATAAGAGAACTCATACCCATCAAACCTAGATAAATAAATATGTGGAAATTCATAAATCTTTAACAAAGTCATGATTCATAAAAATCAATATATCAAGAGACATGTAATTTCAATATTGATAAAAGAAATCATTAAAAACCCCATATAACTCATAAATAAAATGTATTGGTATCTTGGGATATTATCTTCATTTCACACTTACAAATTGAATAATCAGTATGGTCGAATTCCATATCTAGAGTACCCAATGCATTAGAGGGATATCACAGACCCACTTATTCTTGGTTAATAATGTAACCATACATCCTTAGTTTATAACATAACTATCATTCCTTAGTTTATAACAAAATCACTCATATTTGGTTTATAATAGAACCACAAGCCCTTGGTTTATAATGGAACCACCCATTTTCAAAAACAATGTCCAAGAACCGTATCACGAATAAAGTATATAAATATTTCTTATCTTAAAATCTAATCCCCATGTATGGCCTTTTTAAACCCTCTATGCCAAGAAACTCCCCTCCCATTAAAGGATCACTCCAGATAAATCCCAATTCGGGAAGCATCCATTTCCATCTCAGATGGTAGAGCATCCTGGAGGGTGAAGACCCGAGCAAAAATGGTTCGACACAGCAATCTGTCAGCACAGGTGGGTCACGCCTCATTATTCCCACCCAGTCAAAAACTGAGAAACTAAGTATGGTGAGTGGATCTTGGGGGAGAGTTTCTCCTTGAAAGTAGACTCATAGGATTTTAACCCTAAACCTACCAATGAATGATGTGATTATGCCCCTATCCTTTACCACTACGCCATCGCCGAAGCATTAAGTATATAAATCTTTCATTTCATCATAGGACTCAAAAATAATCACCATTCATTTCATAACTTTATTATCTCATGGAAAATAAATAGGTTCCATGAAAATATCTTTGAAACATGATTAAAATGTGAAAAATAAATGGGTTCCTTGAAAATCCCTTTAAAATAATCATAATCTATCCAAATAAAGAATGGGGATGGTATCATTACAAAATATCCTTATTGGGGCATAAGTAACAACAAGGGTTGTAGATATTGATGAATGGAAATACCATTAAAATATCATTAAAATAATTCTAGATTAAAATAGCCTTTTCACTTTTAGTAACATCAAATTATATCATCTAATATGGAAAATGATTTTGAAATATCACTTGGAACATTTCTTGAGGAAAATACCCTTTCTATTTTGAAAACAATTATTTAAAATATAAAATTTTATAAAACATTAAATAAATCATTTTATTTAAAAATAACCTTTTAAACATAAAAATTAAGCTTTAAAACATTGATTTATCATTATGGTATAAATTTTCATTCATTCTATGTACCTTAAAATAAATATTCCTTTCACATTTTTGATAAAAGTAAAAAAGTGCCTCATTCAAAAAAAGACAGAAATATTCCTTTTAAAAAAATTTGTAAAAACTTTATTGGTAAAAATTAATTTAAAAAATAATAGTAAAACATTTTTAAAAACATGTTAGAAAACATGGATTTTTAAGAAAATGGATTTTCAACTGAAGAGAGAAATGAAGCCGAATTTTCATTAAAACATTTTATTGAAAAAATTAAGTACCAAAGAGGGGAAAATTGTACTATTACTTGAAATTTTCATGAATAAATATAGTATAATAAATTTAATGGTTTTATTATAAAATGATCAATTAATTTCATTCAATGAAAATTCAATCATAAACAATCCTGATTAAAAAGGAGACTGTAACATAAAGCCTTTTCCACTTTGGTACTCTTCATTTTTAAACCCCATGAAAGAATAAATTTAAGTTATACTTTAAATATCATGAACATAAATAGTTTCTTGATATAACATGTCAAATTTTCATTATATACACCTTATAAAATAATGTAGGTGTATAGAATAATATATGTCCCAAAGAAGACAATTTGAGATAAGAAACCCTTACAATGATCATAATATTGAAGTGAGAATTAATCAATGAATAGATTATATAAATAAAATTTAAATACACATAGAAGAATTGGAAATAAAACATAAGATAATCAAAATTTATTAGACACATAATCTTAGAATATCAAATAAAATAGAGAAGTAATATAACCCAATGAAAATAAATTGAGTTATGAAATTATTTACCACTTGGTAACGTTAAATTCAAATCCACTTGGATTAAATAATTAAAATTGAAACATAAAATATCATGAAATATGAATTATTCATTATATTACATGTAAAAGGTAAAATATATACACCATATAAAATAAATTAGGTGCATAACATTAAAATATTCCTAAATAAAGGAAAATTGAGACGAAGTTCCTTACCTCAATTTTAGAAATTACATGTGTGTCCTTTAACTTGTGTATAATAAGATTATATAAATTATTTTATTTTTTAAGAACCTTTTAAAGGTTTAAAAACTTATACACAAATATTTTATTTTATTTATTTTAGGTACATATAAAAAACTTAATTAGTTAATTCCATGTTGTGTATTTTGAGGATGTTCAGTTCATTGTTACAAAACAGCTTTGGTGTGTTGACCAAGGTCAAAGTGATCATTGTTCCATCATATCTGGAATAATAATAATGTAATAATTATAATTTTTAAAAATAAATTATATTTTTAAAATCATTCATAAAATATGGTTATGAAAAATTAAGTGTGTACAATCATAGAGATGGTAGGTCGTACGTATGCATGAGTAATGTTTTCATTTTTCAATGATCATTATGGAAAGAAGTTAAGTATTATATTACCTTTATAGAATGATCAAAATATTATAAATATAATATTTTTCTTTTAATTCACTTATATATATCATTCATGTGATGTTATGTTGAAAAAATAATAACAACGCTTCATAGAGGTAGTAGTCCACATGTACGCACGAATGATGTTATCATTTCATGGTGAAGAGAAAGGTAAAAATTAAATGATAAATTATAATTTTATAATGATATATATGTCATTAATATCATAATTATTTAATATATATCACATGTATTCATTAAATTTATTCATATTACCTTCTATGAAAAACAATAGTGAAAAACGAATCGCATCGCTTCGTGAGATGGTAGTTCGCTATACACATGAGCAATATTACTGTATCCCCTGTGGAATGGAAAGTAAGAAGGTATATGTAATTTAATAATTCAAGGAGTATAATTATTTTAAAAATATAATATATATATAAATATATGTACTTTAAATCCATAATTATAATAATCCATGAGAGGATATGATGAAAAATGAATTCCATCAGTTCGCAAGGCAGTAGTCTGTCGTACACATGAACAATGATTTTGTTACCCATTTGATGGAAGAGGATATAGATTTAGCTTATGAAATTAATATAATAAAATATAAGTATATATTATATAATTTTTTCACTATATTATCATAAATTAATAATATTTTAATTGTGATTAAGAAGAAATAAAATAAAAACGTTCAGTTAAGCATGATACCACTTCTTCAGACAACCTCCTTAGGTTAGAACCAAAATCCTTATTACAATGGATTTATAATCAAAAAATTATTCTAGGATGTGGTTAGGGAATTAATGAAGTTATTTGGGTAGGTATTTTCAAATCCAAAGGGCTTTGAAGGTGCGAAGAGGAGTGGAGATGGGGTGGACTTTTATAGGTGAGGTGAGTGGCACACTTGTAATTTTTGAAAATAAAAAGTGATACCCACGTTTTTCACATGTCAAAAGGCTACAAAATATACCATTATCTAGACTTAGACAATACAAGGTCAAAATATGTCCATTAAATTTATTTTAGATAAGTTTTCCTTGTTATTTTAATGCTTATATTTTTAGTTTAACCCCCAGTAAATCTATTTTTACCTTAACTGTAGAAAAATATTTTTTCCATTTGCACAATTCATTATGAAAAAAAAATTGACATTATTAGATAATATAAATTATTATTATTAAAAATATGTTATAAATTTTACAAAATTCAATTCATATAAGTGGTATAATTTAATTTAAAATTAAACCCATAGACGTGATGAAAAACGGTTTTTCAAGAAATATATTTGTCAAGCATAAGATGATTTTATATTAACTCTATGACAAGTAAAAAACATTATATTAATTTCAATAAATATTTATATAAATATATTCTAAAATTTTTATTTATATCATTCCTAATTATGGGTTGTTTTAATTAATTAAAAAGGAGAAGCATTATGCACATTAAAACAGTATTTAGAATAATCTCGTTTTTAAACCCAAAAATAAACTTATACTAAAATCCAATATAAATTTGATTCAAAAGTAATTAAGTAGATTAAATATAAATAAATAATACTTAGGTTACTTAAAATCATATTCAAAATATAATGGTTCTTTTAAATTACTTAATTTACTGAAAAGAAATGACATTTTTACAAAAATCAGAATTTTTCACTATTCACTGAAAAAATCAATATTTTTAAAAAAATCCTAAAATTTAACCCCAAGATAATTTTTATATAATTAATTCAAAAATTAAGTCCATTTTTTAATATAATTTTTCTAAAATTATTAAAAATTAATTTTAATGTATGTGCGCAAAGCATGACGAAACCGCCTTTTAGAAAAATATAGATTTTTCAGAAAACATTTCTTTTTCTTTAAAATGATTCTTATTTTATTTTATAATAAATAGATAACTATTGAATTTTTTTATTCATGTTTAAACCATATAATTTACATAATTTATTTATTCTTAATCATACCCTCTAATTTAACAGTAATGTTATAACGGTATACTATACTATAGTTCATTTATACTTAAGGTTCTATGTGCTGCAAGCTATCAAAGAGATTAAATTTAAAATATATATATTTCATGGGTATTTTAAGCTTGGTGTTTTTTACTGAATATTATATCTATAATATCTTCCTTTTTTAAAATCTTGGGGTGTTACATGGTGAATTTATGTCCCCTTCTTTGACATATATTGAAATTAGTTCTATTGACGGACTCCATGAGGTATGTAATTCTAGAACAACCCTTCTTGGAATGAAATATTCTCATGTATTTTTAAATATTATTTTATGAACTAGAACTTGAGATAATCATCCTTGGTGTTCAATTTATTTTCTTATTGGTGTAATAATGTGGTTTGGGAAACGACACCCTTAATGAACCTTGATGTTGATGTCAAAAAACCTTGAGGTAGGAAGTTCGTTACCATTTGGGGCCCTTTTATACACTTGTTTCCTTGATATGACACTTATCTAATAATATATTTTCAACCTTTATTGATATTTATTTCTTATTTATGTGTGTGTATCATGTGAGATCCATATATTATGCTTGATTCTATGATTAATTTTAGTGTAGCTTGTTACCATTCTTGATGTTGATCATAAGTTTTTTATGTATTTTGAAACTAATTTCTCAAGATTACATGCCTTGTGTTTCCTTTATATTCTACTCCATGTTGTATGTATTACCATTCCTTTGGATGCAATGTTTTGGTACTCATAATAGATGGACCGTCATTATATGGTTACCCCTTAGAGAGGGAGTGCTCACAACATACTATGATGGTGACTTTGTATCGGTGGGTATCAAGTGACATACTCACTCGATGCCTTTTGGATGATGAGTGATATGTTTTATCAATTCCTTGTGGATTACAAGTGACATGTTCACTTTATGACTTATGGATACTGAGTGAAATGTTTACTCGATGCCTTGTGGATGTCGAGTGATTTATTTATCAGCCTTGTGGATAGCGTTCGTGGTGTCTTGGTTAACACACGAGTGCTCAGTACATGATTGTTTATGACTACTTGTGCATTTATTGTTATCATCTAATAAATCTGTTATAATTTTTAACACATGTTAAGGATGCATTGGTGGTGTCCTTCTAGGTTTTATTATACACACCCCATATGAGCATCTTGATGTGAAAACAAACTTCATGTTTGGGGATCTAATTAAAGAAAATGGACTCAAGGAATATAACTGATTGTGTAGATTATATAAATTATTGGTACCAAGATGTAATTAGAAGGATTCCATAGTGTTGCTCTATTTATTTACTTTCACCTTATATACTCTGTATTTTCTTTCCACACTGGAAACCTAGTTTATTTATTTGTATGACATGTGTGTCATCTTTTATTACATTATGATGTTTTATCTTCTACCTTTATTACTCTAAGTTGTTTTGTATTTTATTTATATTTTTTGTGTATTGATATGATACCAAGGTTATATTCACCCCATTGATGATGTTCAAACCCTCACTATTAGTCAGCAACCTCTTGCATATGGGGAGGCACACATGAGGTCTTGCATCTCTATATCTCAAACCTTGTGGTTTGGGTTGGGGAATTACAAAATGGTATTAGAAAACAATTTCATCTTTTCTTCTTAGATAACATGGGACATGGTAGAAATAAGATAGGTTGTGTAAGACTCGGATGGGGGAGTTACCATATACCTGGCCAGTTTATGTCTAACAGGCCTCTGAGTTACCATTAATTGGATTATTATTACAATTTTATGGGATTTGGAAGTGTTCATGAATCATGACTAAGTACATAGGATCACATATCATATATATACCTATTGTGTGCTACATATTAGTTCTTTAATTTAATGTTTTGATTTGTGTTATTTGATCGAGATAGGAATGTATGCTTTGTTGACTGATATATGTGTTTTCTTTGCTAATGTGATATATCTATTTTGGAATTAATCATTTTAACCTAAGTATGATATTATGTTTTGTATATATATGATTGTGACTAATGTGCATGTATCAAGAATCTTGGGTAGTTCTAGGAGTGATATACCTTGGGTTATAGATAGCCTCTTCGGATAACATTTGTGTGATCCTATTAACTATTTTAGAACTATCTTAATGGATTTAGATGATTAAATGTTCATTTGGAATTTCATAAAATGACACCTTAGATATTATTTAATGATCCCACTAGGGATGACACACCAGTTCCACCATAAGTTGTTCAGAAGGATAAACTTGAGAATGGTTCTGCACTTACTCAAGTGGTTCAGGCATTAGAGCCACTCCATCCCAAAAAATTTCAAATTATACCTTCCCATGTTGAAGGAGTATAGAGGACCATAGTTGACTATGCTCATGACTTCTATCCCCAACATCCTCCATCCTTTCATGGAACTAGATGACCACATGATGTCAAGGACTGGTTAGACATCATTGAGGGAATATTTGAATTGATTGAGACATTGGAGGACCAATAGGTCAATATGGTGGTTTTTAAAATTCATGGACCTTCTAGGAAATGGTGGAGTGTCATGGGACAAGCAGGTAGATTTGAGGGTCTTTATTGGGAGCCCTTTAAGAACTTGTTCTTCATGGAATTATTTCCCAAAAATATAAATTTATACTATTCCCAATAATACATTGATCTTAGGTAGGGATCCATGATTGTATCAATGTACTCTTCTCATTTAACCAAACTACTTCATTTTGTTCCTCTATTGGCTGGAAAATAGGCATAGAATGCTAGGAAGTTCAATATTAGTCTTCATATTAACATAATAATTTAGGTTAGAAGTTTCTACCTGATGAGATACCCATAGGTTATGTGCAATGCCTTATCTATTGAAAAGGGATTGGAGGAGGATTAGTCTGTTGGGATTCTTCCACCCTTCAATACTCAGGATAGCAGACCTCCTATTTCGGTGATGAGTGACACTTCTGGTAGTAGGAAGAGGAAGAACAAGGATGTGCATAGAAGTATTGATATGCATTTTGAGAAGATTATGGATTCTTCATCCCCATTGGGAGAAGTTATATAGTGATTCAACTTTGGGAAGGCTGAAAAGTATCTCAAGTTCTACACAACACCTTGGAGAAAGTGTCGATAGTGTGGGAAAATGGGGTATCTCTAGCAATTCTTCTCTAATGATCTGAGGAAAAGTTTCTATAGGGGAGAAAGATAGGAACGATATACACCCTAGGGATCTAACTGGGATCCTTGGTATTAGGATTAGAAGACAATGACTTGGGAGAGTCATGTACCTTATGGATAGGGCTACAGAGCTGATGCATGCCAAGTATATGAAATGGATCAAACCTTGGTGGGTGGTGGTGAGGGACCATTCACTATTCGAGGTACAATATTGATCACTTATTTTTTAATTGATTTACACGATACTATTGTATCCCATTCCTTTATATTTTCACAAGTTATTGCTTGTCTTGACTTACCGATCAAGTTATCTTCTGAGTTGCTTCCCCTTGATGTGCCATTGAGCATGAAAGTAGACCATATTCAGTGATTCACACAATGTCCTATAGTCATTTCTAGTTATGTACATATATGGGATTTCATGATTCTGGATATGACAGGTTTTTATGTGATTCTTGGAATGGAATGGTTTACCAACTTTTGATCCTGTAATAATTGTTATTGGATATGGGTATTGTTTGCATCGCTTAAGGGAAAGAAATTCATTCTGAATGGTGAGTGGGAGTTGGGAGCAGGTAGAGGGGGTCTAGACATGATCTATTTTAGTATGATTGTGGAATATATTGTAGACTTGACTCTTCCAACTGGATCAGTGGTATCTCCGATGTATTTTCCTCCAATTGTGTATCTCTATCAGGATATATTTTTGAATTAATTCATTGCTCTCCCACCTAATAGTGAAGTTTAGTTCAAGATAGAACTCATATCTAGTGTCAATAAAATTTTTATACCCCCTTATCATATAGTAATAATCTAGTTAAAGAATATTAATGTACAACTCAAGGACTTAGAACAGAAGGGTTTTATTAGGTAGAGTTCATCATTATGGGGTGAACCTATTCTATTCACCAAGAAGGTGGATGGTAGTCTTCAAATTTGCGTAGATTTTTGGAATCTGAATTAGGTGACTATGAAGAATAGGTACCCCTTTCCCAGGATCGATGTTATATTTGATCAGTTATTAGGAGATAATTCATTCTCCAAGATTGTTCTCTGATTAATCTATCACCAGTTGCGGGTTATAGAGGAGGATATCCCAAAGATGGATTTTAGGAGCAAGTATGGTCTATATGAGTACTTGGTGATCATATTTGGATTAACAAATGATTTTGCGGTGTTCATGTATCTCATGAAAAAGATATTCCACCCATACCTTGACCCATTCATTGTAGTGTTCATTGATAATATCCTCATTTACTCATTGAACCTAGATAAGAATTCTAGATAACTCAAAATAGTCTGGAGTAAACTTTGAGAACATAAACATTATACCAAGATATCAAAGTGTCACTTTTGGATTAATGAGGTGAAATACCTATGGAATGTAGGTTATGAGGCTAGTATATCGGTGGACCCCAAGAAATTAGAGGTAGTGATGTCTTGGAAACATCATTGGAATGTGTTTGAGGTCAGAAGCATTCTTGGTTTAGTGGGGTACTATCAGCATTTATCTTGGACTTCCCCCATTTATCAGCACTCGTGACTACACTGATGAAGAAAGGGGTTAATTTCTGGTAGTAGGACTAGTGTGAGGAGGAATTTCTTGATCTAAATAGGAGGTTGAATATTTCTCTAGTATCTATTCTTCATGATTTTGGGATTGGATATGTCATATATTGTGATGAATTGGGAGTTGGTTTGGGGGCAGTTTTGATATAGAGGGATTGGGTAGTAGCTTATGGGTCACATCATCTATGACCTAATATGGAAAACTATCATACCCATGACTTGGATATGGAATCTATGGTCATTGATTTTAAGTTTTTGCAACATTGTCTCTTTGGTGATAGGTTCGTTGTCTACATAGACCACAAGAGCCTCCGCTATATCTTCTCACGTTGGAATCTAAATTTGAGGCAAAGGCATTGGGTAGAGTACCTATATATGTTCGAATTTTAGATTAATTATGTTCTAGGTAATATTAATTTCGTTATAGATACCCTTAGCCATAAGATGAAGGTAGATCAGGAGATTATTGAAGGGCCTTTATAAGAATAGTGGTTCTTGATGAGATTATTGGTTGATTAAAGGATGGATGCTTCCAAGGAACAGGGATTGATGAAATGTTCTCCATTAGTGACCACATATTCTTTAGTACATAGGGTGAAGTATAGTTAGGAATCCAACCTAGAGTGTGTTTTTATGTGAGAATATCTAGTAGGTGGTGACCCAATACCTGGGTGGTTGTTGTATGATAACAATGTGTTCCTAACACATGGGAGATTTATATCCCCCGCTTCCATCTTGGAAGATCTGATGATAGATTTCCATACCTCTAAGTGGTTGGTGTATTTTATAATGATAAATATATACCATGACTTTATGCAGTAGCTTTAGTGTCCTATGATTAATAAGGGAATTGTTGGATTTTTTTCCAAATGTCTTACCTAGGATATTAGTCGAGCACCAACTCCTAGTGGTTTTCTCCAGCCACTTATTATTCCCATGTGGAAGTGGAAGGCAGTCATGGTGGATTTTTTGATGGGGTTACCCAAGACCTTGAGGAGTCATGTTGTTGTTTGGGTGATTTTTCAAGAGTTAATGAAAGTTTCTAATTTCTTACCGATCCATGAGACTCGCTCAGTAGATGAGCTAGGAAATCTATATTTCCATGAGATCTCATGCTTGATTAGAGTTACCTTAAGAATTGTATATAATATAGACACATGTTTTTCATCATGATTTTTGAAAGGGTTGCATAAGGATTTGAGTATATAGATGATATTGAGCACAACATACCATCCCCATATAGATGGAAAATCAGAGTAGAAGATTCTTATATTGGAGGATATGCTTTAGACCTATATTTTGGATTCTTGAGGAGCTTGGGATGATCACCTAGGCTTCGTTGAGTTTTCATACAACAAAAGTTTACAATATTTGATTTAGATGGAACCTTATGAGGATCTTTTTGGTATTTCATGTCTTCAAAAACTTTGTTGGTATGAGGGTAGTGAGGGTTATGGGACCCAGTATAGTACTAGAGAGCTCTGAGAGAGTACAGCTAATTTAGAAGAGGTTGATTTAATCTCAAAGTAGGAAGAAATATTATTCCATCCAGAGGATTATGATTTTTAATTTTTCTATAGGTGACTAGGTTTTTCTAAGAGTGAATCCTCAGTTAGGAAACCAACATTTGATAAATCAAGGGAAGATAGTACCATGATATGTTGGACCCTTTGAGATTACTGAGCAGATTGGGACAATGGTGTACTATCTGTATCATTATTCTCACTGCCATGGTATGCGTGATTATATTCATGTGTATTAGATATGAAGGTATATAATTGATCATACACATGTTTGGAGCCTAAAGAATTATATATGTAATGCCCAATGTTGATTATAAACAGTATCAAGAAGGTGTTGTGGGGAAAAAAGTTTCACTTTTATAGATCATATGGCAACAAGTACATATCTAGGAGGAATCTTGGGAGTGGGAATCTTATATTAGTGCCTAGTGGCCTGAATTTTTTGAGCAAGATGACAAGAGATGTTTCTTGAGGATGATAATTATAAAGAGGGGTTATTGTAATGACCGATATTTTTTAGGTGCTCTAAAAGTTAATTTCATACTTTAATAATATTTTTTGAGCTATAAATTTATTGGGCTAAGTTATAGGAATTTCTTGTGGGTTTTAGAGTGTTTTAGAGTCCTTTTTGAAGGTGAAAATTTTGATCACGGTTTTTCCAAACCATGTTGATTCTCCAAGAAACGGTGTGTCTTATGGAAGTAGCCCAAGAGAAGACACATGGTTAAGGTGCACAATTTGAAAAACCATGTGGCCCTCCAAAAAAATTGTGTGACACCCACCAGTGTAAAACTACATGGTTGGAACACGATTTGACAAATTATGTTCCCAAACTATGTGGGTTCCGAGGATAGGTAGAATGCTTTGCATGATTAGTGTGTGATTTTCCAAACTATGTCGCCAAACTGTGTTTTTTTGAATTTAGTAATCCAAAAACACCCTCTAACATCCATTTATGGTCCATTTTGACATGTTCTTATTTCTTTAGGAAGTCATCTCCAACCTTGAGACTCATTTGTCCTTGATGATGTTCTCTCCTCCCAAGCTAGATTTATGGCAGATTCAAGAGCATTATTGATCAATAATTGAGGTATGTGATCTAAAAAACTCTTTTCATTGGGTTTATTATTGATCTATCTCTTTTCCCTTTGAAAAAATCATAGATTCCATATGTTTATTCCTGGTATATGGATTTTAATGCCTTTTAAAAATGAATTCTTGGATCATTTCTCAAATGGAGGTGGTTTTCAAAGTTTCAAAGATATCCCCTTGACCATAGATAGATCTCTCATGAACAGTGGACATTTCCAGGTAATTTATAATATATTGATCATATTGAGACTTTCTTCTTCTTTAATATCATCTTATATCTCTATTCTAAGGTTGTTTTAATGGTGGATTGATGTATGTTGACTAAAAATGAGGTTATCTTCTAGATTTGATGTGGAATTCATGATTCATTATTTAATCAACAATGTATCTGGTGATTTGACATATTATTATTCAACATATATTTTAACTAGTTCCATTGATGGATTCCATGAGGTATGTAATTATATAAATATCCTTATTAGAATGGAATTTTCTCAAGTATTTTTCCTAAATCTCTTCTTTGATGAACTCAGATAGGCATCCTTGATATGCGAGTTAGTTTTCTAGTTGGTTTTTGAACATGGTTTGGGATATTACATTGTAGATAAACATTGATGTTTTTGTTGAAAAACCTTGAGGTAGGAAGTTCCTTACCATTTTGGACCCTTGTATACACTTGTTTCCTTGATATGATCTTTGTGTCGGCATAACTTATTGGCCTTGCTTGATAGTGATTTCCAATGGGTGTGTGTGTGTACCATGAGATCCTTATATTATACTTGATAACATGATTATTTTTAGAGTATCTTATTACCATTCTTGTTGTTGATCATCTGTTGTTATGTATTTTGCTACTAATTTTTCATGATGACATTCCTTGTGTTGCCTTTATATGATCTTCCTAGTTGTATATATTACCATTCCTTTGGAGGAATTTTTTTTTTACTTAAAATAGGTGGACCATCATGATATGTTTATCCCTTATAGGGTAAGTTATCATGAAATTAAATTATGGAAATGTTAGATCAATGGATGTCGAGTGACATGTTCACTCGATGCCTTGTAGATGTCGAGTGACATGTTGTCTCAATGCCTTGTGGATATCAAGTGAAATGTTCACTCAATGATTGTGGATACCAAGTGACATGTTGACTCAATGACTTATGTATGATAAGTGATTTATTCATTTTCCTTGTGTCATTTCTACAAACATTCATTATAACTACCCTTACAGCATGAAGCCAAAGAAGGTATGGTCGAGGCTCATGGTGGGTTGGTTAGCACATGAACGCTCAACATATGAGTGTGTATGATTAATTTTTAATTTATTTTTATAATTTAATAAACCTATTATATTTTTGGACACATGTTAAGGATGCATTGGTGGTTTTCTATTGGGTTTTATTACTCACACCCTGCACAGACATATTGATGTGTGTGCAAACTTCATGTTTAAGGATCTAGGTAAGGCAAAGAGACTCATGGTAGATGGAATATTTTAGATAATGGAGCTAGTATTTATATCATTATGGACTCAAAAGTATTCATTAGTGTTAATTAATTAATTTACATACACCTTATATACTAAAAATTAGCTTTCCAAGTGGGATCCCAGTTTATTTATTTGTATGTCGTGTGTATCATCTGTTATTAAATTATGATGATTTATCTTCCACCTTGATCACTCCAAGTTTTTTAATATTTGATTTATATTTTCAGTTTATGGATATTATATTGAGCATATAGTATGCCCATTGATAGTGTCCATATTCTCGTTTCAATTCGGTAGCCTCTTGCATACGGGGAGGTGCACATGAGGTCTTGTGGATATTCGGGTCAGAAAGGATAGTTCAGGTTGGGGTGTTAAAATTGAGATTTTATTAAGGTGGTGCATCATATTTTAATAGTAAATAATAAAATAAAATGTGAAAACAAAATACGTCACTTTGGTGGAGGTGGTACACCATAAGTATGCACAGGTGACGCTATAAAGACCAAAAAAAGATAATTTAATAATAATCTAAATGATTAATATAATATCTCCAGAACCATATACCAATCATTATTTTCTTATTATATTATAATAATATTAGTTTTCATGTTCTCATATTCATTCATTATATATTTTTAGAGCATCATTCATGTTGTTTGTTAAACCGACCCAAACTTGAACCTGTTTTAACTCGATTGGGGTGTGTGGTTAAGGAAGTGTTTATTTTGACATAATATCATTATAATAGAATCATAATAATGTTTTTTTTTTGTTTTTTTATAATTTTTAACTATATTTTAATATTTTTGGATAAATAATTAAAAACAAGAAGAAAAAAGAAAAAAAATGATTCATTATGGAGGCGGTAGTCCGTGCACACACACGATTGGCGTTCCGTTACTTTTTGAAGTGGGTGAAAATGAATAAATAAAAGTTTAACCATTAATATAAAAGAATATAATTATAATAATGATACTAAATTTATTTGTAAATAATATTCTACACTGAATACATCCAATACATACCAAGGATTATGGCATATGATTGTATCAATAAACATAGGAAGTCTCTTAGAGAGTGGTGCTTCCCCATCACTAGCCCATAGTTTCTATGAACTTCATACAAGTCAGCTCAAACTCTAATAGGCATAGTCAATTTAAGGGAACTGGAAGCCTCTATACCTCAATTCTAAAAGAATAGACAATTTTAGGTGATATGAAGGAGTGCGTAGCTCCTGAAACAAACAAAGCATGCACCCATGTAGGAAAAAAAGAAAAGGGTACCTTTAATGATGTTTGGATCACTTGGAACTAACAATACTAGAGTGTGAAGCTGACTAAAATCTATTCTAAGACTTCTCTAACCCTACTGATGACCACCTCCATGGCCTCACTCTTCTCTCTGAGTATGAGAATCATGTTGGGGATATACTTTTCCCGACCAATATTCTCTCTACTGATCCCAAATTGGAACACCCTATTATTGTTCCTTAGCTAAAACCGCCTCAATGGAGGAGCCTAAAGTAGAACATCATGCGTACACTAACTGGTAAGAAATGTCAGGCACTCTCATCACTATTTACCTCATCCTTCACAAGAAAAACATGCATCTTATCCCTTGGAATAGTTCTGAGTGTAACGACTCTTATTTTTTCATGTATTTCATTTGGATATTATATGAATAATTTTCAGAGTTAGGCGTTGAGACGGCATTAGATTTTGAGGCCCAGTGTGTCTAGAATTATTTTTTGAAATATATTATATATATTAAATATCATGGTTGTGCATTTTCCCTAAAAAAGTGGAATACCTATTAAATGGAGGCTCATATTAGGAATCTGAGGCCTTTATTGATCTCAGATAATGGTTGACGCTCGGTTTGGGCATGTTTGTGGGTGAACGTTTAAATAAATTAATTGATTAAAAATAATTTATTTAATTAAATTTGAAATGGCCTGTTTTTTCCAATAAATATACAGCTATGAGGAAATACTAGGGTTAGTCGCATAACCCTAGAGACATTGGAGAGATAATTGGAGGATCATTCTCATGAAAACAACATCGGATCATGGATCATCGATCTGTGTGCAATGAGATTCAATGATCTCACCAACAACAATGATGTAGGATCATTCTTCATCATCAATAAGTCCATATCAAGGTAGGACATTTTTTGTGGATTTATCCCCATTTTATTATCCTATGATGAATTTGAATCAATCTACCAACAGATTGATTCTCAGATCATTCGTATTACGGGTATGGATTTATTTTTTTAGGATTATTGGGATAAATTTTTTATTATTATTATAGATATTTGTTTTTTGTTCTAATGGAAATGGATTGAGGCCAACCCAAACATGGTGGAGGTTCATTACTCCTTTATGTGTTTCTTGGTTTTCTCTCACTTTTCATTGTGCGTTCATCATCAGTGTTTTGTTTGATTGGTGGTTCGACCAAAATATCGAATAATCAATCATTATGCACCCATTTCTTGGTGAAAATGATTGATGTCGCATATTCAGATTCATATTAATGATTGGATCAAGGTACAATGATAGTGATGGTAAATTAAGGATGGATTTGTGACCCCCAGTTCGAGCGGGGAATGCAATAGCAATGGAGACCAATGGAGATCATTTTCCCATGCGTTTTGGTGGCTGAATTCCACTAAGTAGAAATAGAAAGGTCCAATCAGACCAGATCCATGATCTCCAGGTGATATTGATCATGGAATCATAGGTGATGGTGGAAATGGGTGTATGCAGAGGAAGAACCCACAGGTTATGTGAAATCCCAAGTTACACAATGTGTTTTTTGGAATTACACACCATGTAGGCCCCCTTGTGTGGCTCTAGGGTTTCCATGATAAGATAAATATCACATGGTGTGTGATAGATACCACATTATGTGTGACCCTTACCTACCATCTCAGTGTATAACATGGACATGACTAGGAGTACTTTGTCTCAGACATGTTATATACTTGGGCAGCCGAACATGGATGTGGCCAGGAGTGCATGGGCTCGGATACACTATAAACTCAAGCATGGAAATAGGAAGCTATACATGGACATGGCCAAGAGTACACAGGCTTGGACATGCTTGTACTCAGACATGGACATGGGAATGGGCCATGATAAATAGTTAGGACCCAATACTGAAGGGACACAGTGTTTACTACCAATATATGTTGTGTAATCCTTTAAAGAAGGTTTGGATCCCTTGTACTCTTAAACTTGGACAAGTTTCATTAGTTTATATTCCCTAGATCCATTCCATGAGGGTTTAGTATGGAGTTTCATCCTGTGAATAGGATAGTGATCCCCTCTGATGAACTTCAATCTTGGATAATGTTGGGGAATCCCTTCATGAGGCTTGAAGTGATATCCTCAATCATCATCATTTCTTAGGTGGGGTTCTTGGTATCATCATGACCAATACTATATGAGTGTTGATCCCATACTTAGCGGGTTAATATAGATTGGGTTGTTTGTATACCCCATGGCCTTGGGTGTGGTCCCCATATGTGTATCTTTCTCTTCAGACTTCTAGTGTGTGCTTTTTATGGAGATACCTAAAGAGCATGACATCTTGGATGGATTCCATAAGTGTTATTTGTCTCATGGAGTGTGTTCTCCTAGATGAGTGCTATGTGGAGCCTTCAAGTGGGAATCCTAGGCTGGCTTTATGATTGTAACCTTACCTTGAGACTGTGTTTCTACTAGGAGTATATCAAGACATTCTTGTTCTATGTCATTGACATATACCTGGGATGATATTATTATTATTATTAATTCTATATACTTAGTGATTTTGGGGTATCCTAATGGGTATTTTTATATTCACCCATGCATGGGATTTTCCCGCATGTGTCGTGTCTTATGCATACAATCAATATTTTGATAGATTTCTAGAGGGACCAGGACCAAGACAGCTTAGTAAGTCGGATAGATCGAGGTGTGTTCTTGCAGTTGCATTGAAAGTAGTCCTCGCTCACTTTATGGGTTGGGATTGTTTTTAGTTTCTTTATGGTGGGATTTTATTTGTACCGTTTTCTTTCCAATACTTGTTAACGTACTCTGCTGGTGGGATTTTAGATGTATGCATGCATGGTTATTAGTTGTTTTAAATTTTAGCATTGTATGGGCTTGGAGATGTGTGTTTGTATACAGGTACATTAGGCTAAGGCCTCCCATGTGAGTTATATACCTAATAGTCACTGGTCTCCAGCCCTTGGACTATTGGAGGTGGGATTTGGGTAGTCACGATTCAGGCCCTGTTGGGTCAGGTCGTGAAATATTGGTATTAGAGAAGTCGGTTCTACCTTAGGACCGAAGTCTGTGAGATCGGTTTGGGTAAATAGTGTTAAGTGTTTTGAGTTATTTCAAACCAGGGACTCCAGTGTTGGAAAAGGGGCCAACGTATCCATACACCAGAACTCTGGAAACCTACTTGTTTACTCAGTATATGTAGGCATTGGTTGAAAGGACAACATTTTTACATGCATTTTATAGGAATGGGTTGTGTTTTCCATGCCCTCCTTGAGTCATCTATCTAAATATAATCATTGATCGTGATACATCTTGTCTATTTTAGGATTCATCTATGAAATTTTTTAATTAGGATTCAGCAATAGGATTATAAGGATTATCCCCTAGGTGGTGAGGCTTCGATACAAGGACCTGTTCTGAAGGTGTTACCTCTAGGTGGGGCACTAGTCATACCACCACCTACTGAGTAGAAAATCGTACTGGCAGTACTATTGGATAAGGTGCACAGGCTAAGAATACTTCATGATTTTCGATTAAATTGAACACTCATGTTCTAATTAAATCCTAATCCATATGTGGTTGATAATTTTCTTGAGGTGGTGACGTGAGTTTTTTGTCTTTTTAGGACAGCTGTAGACTAGATAGAATTCCTAGCAAAGAGCCTTCTTTGCATCTTTGTAGGATGGTGGTGGGGATTAGTGACCCAGTCATACAATGAGGCAGCTCTAGCATGGTTAGAGTTTGATTTCATTTTAATAGATTATTTCTCTCTATTTATATTGAGGGTTTTGAACATCCAGGAGCTTCTACAACTTCAATAGGGTTTTATGATTGTGGATGAGTATTCATCGAGGTTCACCAACCTCTATTGATACTCTATGGATATGGTATGTGATCAATCCTTTTAGGATTAGACCTTCTACCAGCGACTAAACAGATACATATGACCTAGTGTGATACTTTTATTCATTCCTACCTATTCTATGGTGATAGGGCGTGCTTTTTTGGTCAATATTTTTCTGGATGAGCATATACAGAGGGTTATTGATGGCAGTGGGAACACAGGAGAAAATAATTCAGCAGAAGGGATCCTATGAAAAACTAAGGGACCTGGACATGAAAGACCATTCATGAGGTGATCTCAAGACAATGGATCTTGGTTCAGGGATCACATGATAGATCTAGTCATCCTTGGTAAAGTTGGTGTTACTCTTATGATGGAAGGGGGCATCTCGCACAAGATTATCTAACCCACTGTATGACTCACAGAGAGATAGTGGATGGGCTGCCTATATATAGGCAGTGGTAGGAGTAGGAAGGTCTATATGGTGGTGGATATGGAAGAGGAACTGAGAGAGGATCTGAAAGTGGTAGACGTTATGACTTTCTTCCACCACCACCCTTAGGTGGTCCCCTCTAGGCTCAGGGAGATGGTGGTCATGAGCGAGTGAAGCTGCGGGGGACCAAGACTTATGACCCAGAGGCTCCAGGGATGATAGGAGGTATAATTTTTGTCTTTTCTAACTTATCTTTATTACTGATAGACACAAGTTTTAGTCATTACTTTATTTCCACTTATTTGGTTTGAGACTTAGATATTCTGGTTGATCTATTGGATCAACCCTTGCGCTTGGAGAATCCCACTGGAGGCGAATCAGCAATCACGCACTTCTGCTGATAGTGTGATTTGACACTTGGAGGTGAGATATTTTTATGGGATTTCTCTATATCATTGATGAATCCTTATGATTTTATGTTAGTTATGTACTAGTATCTATAGTTCATGACTAGATAGACTGTTTCAGGAGGAGGATGTGGTGTGTTCGTAGTTATTGGATGATGTTTTCCTTTATGGGTGAAAAATAAACCCATGAAGAGTAGGAAGGCCTCATACATAGGATGGTGTATCCAATTATTCATCATTTGGATATCATGACCCTTGATACAATGTATTCTATGGGTTTTTAGTTTTCTATAGTGGTGGCGGAGTATGATGACATATTTCCTAAGGAAATGTTAGGATTACCTCACCACTGAGAGTTAGACTTCAACAATCACCTACACCCTAAGACATCCCTGATATTTATTCCAGCATATCGGATGGATCCTGTATATCTTCATGAGTTTAGGGTGTAATTAGAGGACTTGAAAAGAAAGGTATTTTTTAGACCGAGTGTTTCACCCTGAGAAGCTCCAATATTATTCACTAATAAGGAGGATGAGATCTTGAAGTTGTATGTGTATTACTATCACTTACTCCAGTTTATAATAAAGAACAAGTATCCACTACTGAGGATTGATGGCCTCTTCGATTAATTGATATGGGAATAATAGTTCTCAAAGATTTACCTAAGACCAAGCTATCACTAGTTGTGAGTACGGGATGAGGATATACTAAAGATGGATTTCCAATGTCATTATAGTCACTATGAGTACTTGGTGATTCCATTTGGTGTGATGAACTCCCCAGTAGTATTCATGGGACTCATGAATGAGGTCTTTCATCCTTTCTTAGACTGATTTGTGATAGTCTTCATCGACGATATCCTAGTGTACTTGGCATCCAAGGAGAAGAATGTGAGACACTTGATGATGGTTTTGGATATACTTTGAGAGAACAAGATTTAGAGGAATCCCTCAAAGTGCCAGTTCTAGACTTAGGAGGTCCAATTTCTAGTACATGTTATCTCAAAAGATGTTGTAGCAGTGGACCCAACAAAGGTCGAGTTAGTGCTATCTTGGGAGCTACCAAAGAGCATGACGGAGGTACGGAGCCTCCTTGTGTTGGAATAATACTATCAAATATTCATACCTTATTTCTCTAGGATATCAGATCCCTTGACATATTTGATCCAAAAGGGGAATCCTTTCATGTGGATAGAGAGATACAAGCAGGATTTCTAGGAGTTGAGGCAGATATTGACGAGCGCTCCCATATTGAGATTTCTTGAGGAGGGTGTCGAGTACATAGTGTTCTGTGATACATTGGGGATTGGACTTGGTTGTGTTCTGATGTAGAGGTGGTTGGTGATTTCCTATGTTTCACATCGGTTGATATGAAAAGAGTAAAAATATGTGACCCATGATCTTGAGTAAGTAGTGGTAGTTTTCTCACTAAATATGTGGTGACACTACCTAATGGGAGGGTGGTTTATCATCTATTCTAATCACAAAAGTCTCAAGTATATCTTCTCCCATAAGGATATTAACTTTAGATATATTTGGTGGCTATAGTTCCTATAGGACTACAATTTCGAGATTTTTTATACTCCTGGGAAGGGGAACATAGTAGCAAATGTCCTCAGTATGAGATCTTGTTTGCAGTTGTTGATCGAGGCATCAGAGTAGTTAGCCTCTTTGCAGTTATCCTTTGTGAATGGGGATGGAGTATCTTACCTCCATTCGATGGTTGTTACCCCTCAGTGTCAGGGATTCATGTCTTGGGGATAACGACTGTGAGACCATAGTTACTTAGATATCCACTAGACATGATTCTAATGGATTTTATGAAGGTGGTGAGTATGTAATTATTTTAAGAGTACATATGATGGTACCAGTGTTTCTAAGAGAGAAGGTGCTGAGGGAGTTCCATACTTCACCCTTAGCAGTACATTAGGGTGTGGCGAAGATGTAACAGAACCTTCAGCAATAATTCTGGTGGTCAAGGATGAAAAAGGAAGTTACAGAGTTTTCCTCTCGATGCCTTACTTGTCAACAAGTTAAGACTGAGTACCAAGTTCTAATAGGTTTAGCTCAACCCCTTGAGGTGCCAGAGTGGAAGTGGTATGGGATATCCATATAATTTTTTATGGGTTTACCATATACATCAAGGGGGCATGATTCCATATGGTTGCTTGTAGACCGACTCACCAATTTATCCCACTTCCTAACTATTTGATAGCAGAGTTTAGTTGAGAGATTCAGACTCTTGTACATGAAAGATATAGTCAAACTCCATGGATTTCTCTTGAGGATCATTTTTTACCATGATTCTCACTTAATATCTTGGTTATAGAAGGGATTATAGGAGTCTTTGGGACTTATTTATGTTTGATCATAGAGTTTCAACCCCATACTGCAGGTCACCACTATGCTAGACCGACCCAGGAGAGTCAACACTTATGGTAATAGAGTTGGTGTGAACCAATATAAAGAAGGTACAAATCATCCAGGAGTGGATGAGGACTACATAGAGTCATCATAATTCCTATACAGACAGATGATGGAGGCTTTTGGATTTCAAGGAGGGAGACCATATGTTTTTGAGGATCTCACCTTGATATGGATTGTGTAGATTTGGCTAGGGAAACAAACTATCTCTAAGAATCATTGGCCCTTTGAAGATACTTCATAGAGTTGGTGAGGTGGCATACCGCTTATCAATATCACCATAGTTAGACTGAGTACATGATGTCTTCCACATGTCGCGACTTAGTAGATACATGCATGACCCATCACATGTTATTGACTAGGGAAATCCGGACATCGAGGATGGAGATACTTTTGTAGAGTACCCGGTAGAGATTGAGGATCGGTAGGAGATGATCCTCTATGGGAAATCAATTCCTTTAGTGCATGTTTGGTGGCAGTATGGGAATCTTCAGGAGAGTACCTGGGAGTGGGAGACCCAAATGCATACTCAGCACCCACATATCTTTGTGTAACCTTTTTCTTTGGTTTTTTGAGATGTAAATCCCAAATGTGAGGATAATGTAATGACTCCAATTTTTTCATGTATTGATTTGGTATATTATATGGATTATTTTCATATTTAGAAGCTGAGACGCCATGAGATTATGTGATCTGGCATGCCCAGAATTATTTTTTTGAAATATATTATATATATAAAATATCATGTGTGGACAGTTTTTCTAAAAAAGTGGAATAACTCTTAAATAGATTCAGATCATAAATCTAAGGCCTCCTTTGAGTTCAGAGCATGGTTTTTTTCCTAGGTGTTATATAACCTTGGATCATGTCGGATTCTCGGGTTGGGCGCAGTCATGGAAAAATGTTTAAATAAATTAATTGATTAAAAATAATTTATTTAATTAAATTTTACATGACCTATTTTTACCTATAAATATATGGCTATGAAAAAACACCAAGGTTAGCTGCCTAACCCAGGATCCGTTAGAGAGAGTGTTAGAGGATCATTCTCAGGAAAACAACATCAGATCATGGATTGTCAATCAGTATGCAATGAGGTTCAAGGATCGCACCAATGAAAAAGACACAGTCTTGTTCTTCATCATCAATCGATTGATCTTGAGGTAGGAAATGTTTTTTTGGATTTATCCTTGTTTTATTATCCTATGATAAATGAGAATCAATCGACCAACGGATTCATTCGCAGATCAATCATATTACAAGTATGGGTTTATTTTCTAGGGGTTATTTGAAGAAATTTTGTATCATTATTATGTATATTTGTTCATAATTCTAATATAAATGGATTGAGTATAACCTAAACACGTCCAAGGTTTGTTCCTCCTTTGTGTGTTTCTTGGTTTTCTTCTACCGTTCTTTGTGTGTTCATCATCAGTGTTCCATTTGACCGGTGTCTCAACCAAAATACTAGATAATCAATCATTGTGCACTTGTTTCTTGGTGCAGTGGATTGATATCACATATTCAAGTTTGGATCGATAATGGGACTGAGCTGCGATGATTGTGATGATGGATTGAGGATGGATTTGATACCCTCAGTTTGAGAGGGGCATGCAACGACAATGGTGACTATTTTCCTGTGCATTTTGGTGGTTGGATTTTGGTGAGACAGTGATGGTGAGGTCTGATCGGATAAAATCCATGATCTCTATGTAATATCTTCAATGGAATTAAAGGAAAAGGTGGTGCAGGTGTACACTAAGGAAGAACCCATGGGTTCTATGAAATCATGGGTTACACGGTATAACAACCCTGCTCTTTATTTAATTTTTTTAAACATTATTTATTACATAAAATTGCACTTAATACAACTCAGAAGATTGAGAGGTCTGGTTTCTTTGGTAAATTAGGTACATTACATGACAACTTAAAACATGAAAATCAACTTATTTATTGAAAAATTAATTTACATTATCAAAACATTCCTTCATACTTAACACTGCATAGGATAACCTGAGGATATACATAAGAAAGGGGTGAGATATAAATCTTATTAAGGGGATAAATATGGAATAACATGAGGATAATAATACATGTTAGAAAATTCATATCAATGAGGTGTAAAGGAACATTAATAATAAGGCGTGATATAACATGATAATCATAACAAAGAAAATATGGTAACAACATAAGACATTGCATTATAAACATAGGTCAAGGCTAAACCACCAAGACTTAATAGTGGAAAAAGTCCCATAAAGTAATTAGGTAAACCCCTATCCCAACATGACGTATCATGATACTAAACATTACACAATGTACCGGAGTGCTATCAGGGTGCACCCTTCATAATCATTTCATTCTCATGCTTAAGTGTGCGATATAGATCGTATAACATGGATTCATTCAACATCATAATTTATTACACGATCAAGAAAATGTGGGATAAATACATTTAAGTCCCCAATAAATAAGTATATGTGTATAAAGTTGAATACCCTTGATATATAAATGGGTATGGTATTCACTACACAATTATTTTGGCATGGAAATCGCAATGCAATTTCTCCAGTATAACGACGTCATATAAAAATTCATAAAATGGGTTGATGAGAGTAATAGGGGTATATCATGATTTATACATAAAATGGAAAGTAATAGGGACATGTAAAGACATTCCCCAACATAATTAATTGGAAATGGAAGGTGTAAAATAGTAAATAAACTTGAAGATATAGGAGAAAGGAAAGAACCCTTACAAAATTTCAGCATGGTAACGGGCGTACCTAAAGGTTATAAGGAGGGTTAAATGAGAGTGAAATGAGATATAATCATATATAAATAAAATGTAAAGGGTGATATTTAATAACATGTCCTAACATAGTAAAAAGTAAATTAAAATACATAACATAAAAGGAATGCTTGATAAAAAATAAGGGTGGAAGATTCCTTACAGAATTTCAGCATAGTAACAGGTGTACATAAGGGTTCATAAGAGGTATAAATTATAGTGAAAGGGGATCCCATAATTTAAACATCAAATGGAAAGTAAGGGAGATTGGTAAGAATGTATCCCAACTTAAGAAAATGGAAATTAAAAGGCATATCATAAATGAAATTCTTGATAAAAAGAGGCTAGAGAGAATCCCTTACTTGAATGTGTGACTCCAAAGGCTTAGGAGGGGCTTTATGAAAGCTTGGGGCACCTTATAAGGACTCTAGTGAGTAGGGAGTAGATTGGTTTCATGCTCCAAAGATATTTAGTGAAGACAAATGGGATTTTGGGTGGGTTTATATAGGAAATGAGGGGGATTTCTTTATTATTTTGGTTTTTGACACTACATAATAAAATATTAAAAACCACAAACCATCTCATGGTTTTTGACCATGGATTCTAGAAAATCAGAGTGTATTTCGTTATTTTATAAGTACAAGGGCTGAAGATAATAAAATAATTCCCTTACTTATGTGGAGTTGTGTCACACTCTCAAAGAAATGATTTTAAAATATTAAAATATATTATAAGTCTTGGAAAATTCATTAAGGATTTTTAAAATAAAAAAAATAAATTGAAAATGATATTATTTTAATGAAAAACATATATTTTTTCGAGTATACATTTTATAGTATTTATTACATGACTATTGGACCTTTATGATGTTATAAAACACATTGTATATTTATACGGTATTTAATTTTTACCCAAAAACTCAACTATCTCAGAAAATTATGAAAAAATAAACATTAGATAATTTTTACATACTGATTCCAAAAGTAATATTAATTTTATCTAAATAATTTTCTAAATATGTGAATTTTCACTTTTAAAAATAAAAACTGTTATCTATTGAAAATTGATGGGTTTTGACAATAATAGTTTTCAAACCCTAATAAAAATTACATTTGACTTCATAAAAATTATATGATCATTTATATTAAATAAAATTTATTTAATAATAATATTTTATTAAAGTATTATTTATTTCAAAAATCTATTAATTCATCAAAATATATTTCTTAATTGAATTTGAATATTAACCAAAAATATAATTTGTGCTTTAAAAATTATTTACAAATTAACAATAATAAGATGAAAATATATTCATTATAAAATAATATACATATTACTATTGCTAGGGTCTTGATACATATCCCTTTATTACACCTGCATACACCCTAAGAGTAAGGTGCAAAATGGTGTGGCTTTCATGGGGTCATTCGGTGAACATGGTTTGGGTTGTGATCTCGATGAGATTGATCTTCTCTCGTAAATGGTTTTGCTCATGCTTAAGTTGTTGGATATAATATTGGGATTGGTCTAGAAAAAATCTCATAAATTCTATCTCCCTCAGAATCTCTAATAAATGGGCTTCATAGGGTACCATCCTACTGGTTGAGGTCATCACTTCCTTTGTTTGTGCCAAAAGGATTTATTAAAACCCTATATTTATACTATTCATGTGATTATTGTTCAATGGTTATATTATTAATGGTAAATATACTTAATGGTTATTTAAATAAAATTGGATATAATAAAACAAAATAAGTGCATGTGCTTTCTATATCCATAAGACAACTAATTAAATTAAAAAGGGGGATTTTATTTATAAAAGTTTGAGTCATTACGATCTTCCCCCCTTTATAAATTTCACCCTCAAAATTTTCTTTTCCCAAACTAAAATAGATGAGGGTAACTCTACTTCATCACCTCCTTTGGTTTCCACATTTCTTCTTCAAACTTGTGGTTTATCCACAACACTTTGACGAGGGGCATTGTCTTATTTCGTAGAAATTTTTCTCTACAATTTAAGATCTTCATCGGCTTCTCTTTATAGGAAAGGTCATTCTCAAATGGTACCACTTCTGTATTGAGTACATGTGATGGGTCTGGTATGTAATTTCTTAAGAGGGATACATGGAATACATCATATACTTGATACAGGTTTGATGGGAGTGCTAGTTGATAGGCCACTGCTTTAATGCAATCAAGGATCTCAAAAGGGCTGATGTACCTTGGACTAAGCTTTCCTTTCTTCCCAAATCTCATAAATCTTTTCCATTGAATATGCAAAGGAATTTCATGTCTCCAACAACAAACTCTAGGTCATGTCGGCGGTTGTCAGCATATCTCTTTTGTCGATTTTTAGAATATTTGATATGTTGTTGGATGGTCTTAACCTTCTCCACTATTTCTTCAACCATTTCAGGACCTAGAAGTTTTTATTCCCTAACTTCATCCCAAAATTCCAGTGTTCTATACCTCTTCCCATAAAGGGCTTCATAGGGGTCCATTTGGATGCTCGGGTGGAAACATTTATTATAAGAGAACTCGACCAGAGGGGGATGTTGGTCCCATCCTCATTTGAAGTCAATTGAGAAAACTCTCAACATGTACTCGAGTGTTTGGATAGTCTGCTCAGATTGGCCATCATTTTGAGTATGATAGGTTGTACTGAAATTCAGCTCAGTGTTTAGAGTATACTGGAGACCTTTTTAAAACTTAGAGGTGAATCTTGGGTCTCGATAGGACACAATCAATAGTGGTACTCCATGTAGCCTTACCACTTCTCTGATTCATATTTGTTACAATTGATCCAGTAATAAATCATCTCAAATCACGATGAAGTGTGTAGTATTTGTAAGGCGGTCCAAAATAAACCAAATATCATTGTTTCCCTTGGATGTATTTGTAAGTTAAGTGAAAAATTTCATGGTGGTGTTTTCCTATTTCTATATTGGTATGGGTAATGTTTGCATCATCCCCTTAGACTTCTTCCTTTTGGTCTTCACTTGTTGACATACCAAGCACTTTGATGTATATTCTACGATATTCTTCTTCATGTTATCCCGCCAATAGTCCTCTCATAAATCTTGATACATCTTTGTGTTTCCTAGGTGAATAGAGAAAGTTGAACTATGTGCAGCATCCAAAATTTATTTCTTTAACACAGGATTTGATGGAACGCATAGTCTTGACCCAAATCACACAATTCCTTCTTCATTAATGTTGAACTCTAAGGATTTCCCTTTTCTTATTATTTCCACTTTATCTTGAATTCCCACATCATCTTTTTGAGAATCCTTTAACCTTTCAATAAGAGACAATTGAGAAATAATTTGTGAAAGGATTGATGATGTTTCTTCCTTTATGATTCCCATGTTCATCATCTTTAAATATAAGAAGATTAGATCCTTCTCAATTCTCATTGATGATAGAATTATTGAATCCTTCCTACTTAGAGCATCCACCACCTTGTTTGATTTCCTAGGATGGTAGTGGATTGAGCAGTCATAATCATTGATGAGATATAACCATCTTTTTTGGTGCATATTTATCCCTTTTTGTGTGAATATATATTTGAGACTTTTGTGATTCATATATATTTTACACTTCTCCCCAAAGAGATAATGCCACCAGATTTTCAACATAAATATCACAACTGACAACTCTAGATCATGTGTGGGATAGTTTTTATCATGAATTTTCAAATTCCTTGAGGTGTATGCAATGATTTTTTCATTTTTCATCAAAACACATTTTAATTCATTCTTTGAAGCATTGCTGAAAATTACAAAAATCTACCCACTTATGGGTAGTGTGAGCACAGCGATAATGATAATCCTGTTTTTCAACTCCATGAATCTTTCTTCAAATTCATCATTCCAATAAAATTTGACTCCCATACGAGTTATATTAGTATGATGGTTTGAAAATTGTAAGAAATGTCTCACAAATTGGCGATAATATCTAGATAACCCAGGGAATTATGAATATTTATCACAGATGATGGTATTGGACATTATTCAATTTCTTTTGTCTTTGAAGGATCTATAGATATTACATTGCTTGTGATGATATTCTCCAAGAATGATACTTCCTTAAACCAAAACTCACACTTTATATACTTTTCATAGATATTCTCTTTCTGAAATGTTTTTAGAACGATGATTAGATGCTCCTCATGATCCTCCTTGGTTTTGAATTATATTAGAATAACGTCTATAAAGACTACCAAAAATTTGTCAAGATAATCTATAAAGACTCTATTTATCAATTCCATGAAGATTTTTGGAGCATTATTGAGTCTGAATGAAATCACTATGAACTCATAGTGCACATACCTCATACAAAAAGAAGTCTTGGAGATATCCTCCTTCTTCACCCTAACATGGTAATATCCTGACCACATATCCACCTTGGAGAAGTATTGTGATCCATGTAGCTGATCAAACAAGTCATCAATTTGTGGGAAAGGATATTTTTTCTTTATCGTGATTTTTTTGAGCTCACGATAATCAATTCAAAGGCGTATTGACCCATACTTATTCTTGACGAAGAGGACCGGTGCACCCCATGGTGAATCACTTGGGTGTATGAATCCTTTATACAAATCCTCTTGTAGTTGTTTCTTCAGTTCCTCAAGTTCCACAATAGCCATCCTATAAAAATTATAGGATATTGGAAATGACCCAGGTATAATATCGATTGAAAATTCAACCTCTAATCTAGGGGGAGACCTGGAAATTCCTTGGAAAACACATCAGTATATTCCCTCACAATAGGCATTTCTTCAAGGATGATCCTTTCCTTAGACTCAGTCATTTGAGCTAGATACTCTTTATCATAGGGAAATAATATCCATGATTGAGATGATGGTACTAAAGAATATTCATCATCCTCTTTTCACTTGAATAGAATTGGGGGTTGATTTTCTATATGGAGAGTGATTTACTTCTCTTGGAAATTTATGTTGGCTCTATATAGGGAAAGCCAATATATGCCTAGAATTGCATCAAATTCCACCAAGGTAAGTATGAAAAGGTTATCTGGGAAGTTCAATCCAAAAATTGTGATAGGGGGGAGTTATATACATGGGATGCAATAATTTCCCCATTTTCCATTTTCACTGACATCTTTACTTCCATGAATTGTGGTGGTGTTTGAATAGTTTTACTAAAATTCCATGATATAAAGGAATGCGTAGAACTATGGATGATAACCCTACCTTTCACTTTTTTTATTATGGTTCTACTTTATCCATTATATATTTATGGAGGAGTACTTTTAAAATATTAACCACATAAACAGGAATCCAATGACACTAAAGGAATAACTTAAAAATTACATTTATCTCCTTAACTTATGAGTTTCTAGGTTTCAGTCTATGTTATCCATGATCTACTTCCTAAAATATAATCTTATGGGCATTTTTTTCCTTAATAATGTTTTGTAATGATATTATTATTTTATTAAATAATATCCCCCAAGAGTGTCAAAATAGGTGCACATTAAGGCATGTTTTTATGTACCAGGTTACCCCAAGTCAGGCCTAGAACACCTTATCAGATTTTTTACTCCTAGGTACATTTTTTCTAGAACCATGCCCACTTTTAGTATACATACAAGGATTTATTTTCTTGATAAACCACTTACTCTATACTTACCAAAATTTAAGGTTGTTTTCTTACACGTATTCTTATCTCTAAGGGTTTTCAATAGGGTTTTCTAGTCCTAATCCCAAAAATAACTAAACATATCCTCTAATACCAACTATAACAACCCATCTCTTTATTTAATTTTTTAAAACATGATTTATTACATAAAATTTCACTTAATACAACTCAAAAGATCAAGAGTTATAGTTTATTTGGGAAATTAGGTACATTACATAACAAATTAAAACATGAAAAGTAACATCTTTATTGAAAAAATCTTTTACATTACCAAAACATTCCTTCGTACTTAACACTACATGAGATAATTTTAGGACATACATAAGAAAGGGGTGAGCTATAAAGCCCAATAAGGGGATAAACATGGAATAACATGAGGATAATAATACATGTTAAACAAGGCATATCAAAAAGTCATAAAGGAACATGAATAATAAGGCATGATATAGTGTGATAATCATAACACGGAAAATGTGGCAACAACATAAGACAATTCATCATAAACATGGGTCAATGATAAACTGCCAAGACTTCATGGTGGACAAAGTCCCATAAAGGAGTCAGGTAAACCCATATCCCAACATGAAGTATCATGATACTAAATATTACCTAATTCATTGGAGCGCTATCAAGGTGCACCCTTCATAATATTTCATTCTCATGCTTAAATGTGCCACAGAGATCGTATAACAAAGATTCATTCAACATCATAATTTATTCCATGATCAATGAAATGTGTAATAAATACATTTAAGTTCCCAATAAATAAGTATATGTTCATAAAGGTGAATACCCTTGATATAGAAATGGGTATTATGTTCACTACACAATTATTTTGGCATGGAAATCATAGTGCAATTTCGACACCATAACGGGGTCATATAGAAATTCATAAAATGGGTTGATGAGAGAGAAAGTGGTATCTCATAATTTAGACATAAAATGGAAATTGATAGGTACATGGAAAGACATTCCCCCAACATAATTAATTGTAAATAGAAGGCGTAACATAATAAAGAAACTTGAAGATATAGGAGAAAGTAAATAACCCTTAAAAATTTTCAGCATAGTAACAGGTGTACATAAAGATTCTTAGGAGGGTTGAATGAGAGTGAAATTGGATATCAAAATATATAAATAAAATGTAAAATAAGGAGGATATTTAAGAACATATCCTAAAAAAGGAAAAAGGAAGTTAAAATACATAACATAAAAGGAATGCTTGATAAAAAAGGAGGGTGGAAGATTCCTTACGGAATTTCGGCATAGTAACAGGTGTCCATAAGGGTTCATAAGAGAGATAAATGATACTGAAAGGGGATACAATTATTTTAAAAAAATGGATAGTAAGGTTTATAGGTAATAATGTATCCCAACTTAATAAAATGGAAATTAAAAGGCATATCATAAATGAAATGCTTGATAAAAAGAGAGAGAGAATCCCTTACTTGAATGTGTGACTCCAAAGGACTGGGAGGGGCTTCTTGAAAGGTTGAGGCATCTTAGAAGGACTCTAGGTAGTAGGGGGTAGAGTGTTTTTGTGATCCAAAGAGTTTCAGTGAAGAGAAATGGGAGCTTGAGTGGGTTTATATAGGAAATAAGGGGGATTTCTTTATTATTTTTGTTTTGGACACTACATAATAAAATATTTAAAACCACAAACCATCCCATGATTTTTCCCATGGTTTCTGGAAAAGGGGAGTGTATTTAATTATTTTATATTTCCAAGGTATGAATATAATAAAATAATTCCCTTACTTATGTGGAGATGAGTCACACTCTCAATGAAATGATTTTAAAATCTTAAAATGTATTATAAGTCTTGGAGGATTCATTAAAGCTTTATAAAATAAATAAAAAACTTAAAATCGTATTATTTTAAGGGAAAAATATATTTGTCTGAGGATAAATTTTATAGTATTTATTACATCACTATTAGGCCTTTATGATGTCATAAAACACATTGTATCTTTATACGGTATTTAATTTTTACCCAAAAACTTGATTGTCTCATAAAATTATGGAAAATTCACCATTAGATAATTTTGATGTCCTGATTCCAAAAACAGCATTCATTTTATCTAAATAATTTTCTAAATATGTGAATTTTCACTTTTTAAAATAAAAACTGACATTTATTGAAAATTGACTGGTTTTGACAATAACAGTCTTCGAACCCTAATAAAAATTACATTTGAATTCAAAAAAATTATATGATCATTTGTATTAAATAAAATTTATTTAACAATAATATTTTATTAAAATATTATTTATTTCAAAAATCCATTAATTCATCAAAAATAGATTTCCTAATTGAATTTGAGTATTAACCAAAAATACAATTTGTGCTTTAAAGACTGTTTACAAATTAGAAATAATAGGATGAAAATATATTCATTAAAAGATAATGTACATATTCCTATTTCTAGGATCTTGATACATATCCCTTTATTACACCAGCATATGCCCTAAGAGTAAGGTACGTGATGGTGGGGCTTTCATGGGGTTGTTTGATGAACATGGTTTGGTCTGTGATCTTAATGAGATTGAACTTCTATAGTAAACGGTTTTGGTCATGCTTAAGTTATTGGATCTCAACTTGGGTTTGTTCTAGGGAAAAGCCTAGAAATGCTATCTACCTCATAATCTCTGATAAATGGGCTTCATAGAGTATGATCCTACTGGTTGAGGTCATCACTTTCTTTGTCTGTGCTAAAAGGATTTATTAAAACCCTATATTTATACTAGTCATGCGATCACTGTTTAGTGGATTTATTATCAACAGTAAAGATACTTAACGGACATTTAAATCCAATTGGATATAATAAAACAAAATAAGTGCATGTGTTTTCTATATCCATAAGTGTAAGAACCCGGGTTTTGCTACGAAAGACTTTGGAATATTCTTGATGATATTCCAGAGCAGCGCCTTCAGAAGGCGTGCGATTTCGGGCCCCGGAGTGGCCGGAATTAAATTTTCAGTGCGTTCACACTGGAAATGATAAATAAATGCAATAACTCCTAAACGGAGTTCTGGATCAAAGATCCGAGTGTGCAGATGGGTCCGGAATGGGGTTTTTACCCTATTAATGACATAAAACTTGTCGGCGCGGGATGTTTGGACCCCTCGCTCGCTTCTGGAACGTTAAACGGATTAAATAAATTAAATTAATTCGTTTAATGTCGAAACACAGGTATCTCTTAAACGGTGGATCGGATTGGAAAACCAAGAGCACCGTTGAGTTCGGAGCGTGCCGTTTACCCTAGGAGGGGTGTAGGTTTAGCGGGCGCGGGCTGTTTGTGAAAAATGGCCCTAGGGGCGTTTTCGTAATTTGGCGGCCTCGGGCGCTAAGTTTAATAACTTTTGAACGGGGTCTCGGATTAAAATTATGAGACCACCGTTGTGCTCAGGAGGTCATTTTTACCCCAGGGACGCCCTCCTTTTTGTCTGCTTCGGGAGCGGAGTCGGGGGCGTGTCGGGAGGGGTGTTTAAGTGTTTTTATTTAAACACGCACCCCCCCCCCTTCTTCCTCTTCTTCTTCTTCCTCACAACCCCTTCCCTCCCTTCTTCTTTTCCGGCGAGCTCCGGCGAGGCGAGATCCGGCGAGGAGAGCTCCGGCGAGCCAACTCCGGTGAGGCAACGGCGCGGGGCGGATCACGCGGGAAGCGCCGGGCGAAGCCCAACGAGGTAGGCGGATTTGAGTTTTACTCCCCTTCCCCGTTTTAATCCTTATTTATACTCAATCGCACCATTTTATCCTCGAACAAATCCCGTGGTTGCGTAGATCTCGTCCTGAGCTTTCTGGAAAGCTATCCGGATCGAAATTTCGACCATCGGATCGTTCCCGGTGGTCCTTGGAATTTTTCCGGCCACGGCCGGTTTCCGGCGAGGTTCGAAGGCGGCAGACGGCGGCGGCGTGGGGCAGAGCGCGGCGGAGCAGGGCAGTCGGTCGGGGCTTCAGAGGGCGGCGACGGCGATTCCGGGAGGCGACGACAGCGTTCGGCGGCGGCTGTCGGAAGCCGGTCGCGGCGCCGGTTGCGGGCGCCAGCAAACAGAGGGGGGGCCGCGAGGCGGTGGCCCCTTGCAGCGCAGCAACGACCCGCGCTTTGCGGGTCGTTGCGTGGACTGAGCGACCGAGCCTCGCGGCCGGTCGGTGGCAAATCCAGTGCGGCGGGCGCGCGGGTGTGAAGGGGAGCGGGCCGCGGCGCGGCGGCCCGCGGCTCGGCTGGACCGGGCCGGCCGGCGCGGGCCGGCCCAAGCAGGGCGGACCGGCCGGTCTGGGCCGGTCCGGCCCAAGCAGGGCGGACCGGCCGGTCCGGGCCGGTCCGGCCCAAGGGGCTTTGCCCCTCAGACTTCGGACGCCCGTATTTCAGGCTACGGGCGTCCGTTTTGCGCACCGTCTGTGGCAGCGCGGAGCTTGCGTCGAGCCGAAGCTTTTGAGATGGTTTTGAAAATTTTTAGGTCCCGAAACGAGGGGCCTCGGAGGTGCGACGCGTCCTTAAGTGGACGAGCGCTTTTCCCGGGATTCTTGTTTTGGACGGCGCGGACGCGTCCGACATCCGTTTTGAGCGCCATCAGCGGCGTTGTGACCCTAGCACTGAGGCAGAGGTTTCTAGTGTGGTTCCAGGCATTGAGGCTGGAGTTGAGGCGTGGGCCCCACGGCCCGTCTTTTGAACCGCGTGCGGCTTTTAGCGACTTTTTCCTCGGACGTCCGTTCGGGGCGTGCGAGTAGTCGATGTTGGGTGTTTTTCTGAGGGCATCGTGTTGGCGCAGTCTGCCCGCTGTAATTCCGCACGACAGTGCGGGCCCCGCGAGGGCCGTTTCGGGATTTGACGGTGATTTTCAGCTTTATCACCGGGCGACCGTTTTGGACAAGTGAGTAGTCCATCTTGTGCGTTTTTTCGAGAGGATCGCAACGGTGCGATCCGTTCGTTGAGTTTCGGGACCGGGTTGCGGGTCCCGCGTGGCACCGCTCGTGCGCGGTACGCAGGAAGGCATCTTTTTCTCCGGGTACCCATCCCACGCAAGTAAGCAGTCAATTTGACGTGCTTTTCCGAGAGCTTTGCGATGGTGCAGTTCGCCAGACCTTTTTCGGGGACGTGGTGTGGGTCCCACCCGACCCGACTACGGTGAATAGTGCCCTTTTCACCGGGTGTCTGTTTTGGGCGATTGAGTACTCAATCCCGTGTGTTTTTCCGAGGGGATCGCAGTGGCGTGATCCGTTGGTTCAGTTTCGGGATCTTGGGGTGGGCCCCACATGGGTTTGGTCACGGCGAATAGTATATTTTCCACCTGTTGACCGTTTCGGGCGAGTGAGTAGTCTAACTCGCGTGTTTTTCTGCAAGGATTACAACGGTGCAATCCGTTTGGTTGTGCGGAGCTTCTTGCGCGATATTGTTGAATGTGGAGAATGGGAGGTGCTCTAGTGGCGGTCCGCCCTACTTTGTCTGTAGCGGACCCTTGGCGTGTGATCGTGCACTCTTGGGAGAGTGACGTAAATGTTTCACGAGATGTGGATGGCCGTGTCTAGGCCTTTGAGGTGGAGTTGTTACGTCACGCCTTCGCGTTGACGCTGGGTGCCATGTGCACGATAGCCTTTGGGCTGGAATGAGGTATACTCCAGGAGTATACGGGAGCGCTTGGAGGTACGTGTGGTTGTTTTTACCTGAGGTTGGTTGTGCGCTCAGTTGGGGTTGAGATGGGGCCACATGTTGTGTGGGCCCCACGTGCGTGCCGAGTTCTGCTTTGCGTACTTGGACCTCTCGCGGCGTAGAGGGTCCCTCTGTGTGATTGTTTGACCAGCAGGGTGGAGTTTTTCCCCTGGTTCGGTGCTCGTTTGTTGACCAGCAGGGTTGAGTGGTCTCCCCCTGGTTTCGTTCTCGATGGATCGGCCAGTAGCGGTGCTAGTGGCACCTCGTGATGGAACAGGCGTCGAACCCCTTCGGGTGAGCTGTGCTGGAGTTGGGTGGTTGCGCGATATCTACTCCGTGTTCGATTGGCCAGTGTTGTGCCCTCCGGTGGGGATGGCTAGAGCAGTTTTGAGTTCTACCCTCCAGCGGGGCTGGGCAGTGGGTTACTCATCGACTTCTAGGGTTTACCCTCCAGCAGAGACTGGGCAGTGGGTCACCCGACGCTACTAGGGTCTACCCTCCAACAGAGACTGGGTAGTGGGTCACCCGACGACCTTTTAGGGCCTACCCTCCAGCAGGGCTGGGCAGTGGGTCGCCCGTCGTCTAGTTCCAGGTCTACCCTCCAGCAAGGTTGGGCAGTGGGTCGCCTGTCAACTTATTCCAGGTCTACCCTCCAGCGGGGCTGGGCAGTGGGTCGCTTGATGATGTAATTTGGTTTACCCTCCAGCGGGGCTGGGCAGTGGGTCGCCTGATGATGTAATTTGGTTTACCCTCCAGCGGGGCTGGGCAGTGGGTCACTGGATGATGTGTTATGGTTTACCCTCCAGCGGGGCTGGGCAGTGGGTCGCCTGACGATGTGTTAGGGTTTACCCTCCAGCAGGGCTGGGCAGTGGGTCACCCGATATCTGAATATGGTTTACCCTCCATCGGGGCTGGGTAGTGGGTCTCCTGACGATGTATTAAGGTTTACCCTCCAGCAGGGATGAGCAGTGGGTCACCCGACTTTTGGTTATGGATTACCCTCCAGAAGGGTTGGGCAGTGGGACACCTGTTGGCTTTCCAGACTCAGTCCTCTCGACTAGGCTAGTCTGTGGCTTTTCCCCCGTGTTTACCGGAGCAGGACCCTTGGTTGTACGGGTCGGTGATGGAACGGTTTGACTTTGAGGAGACCTCTCGACTGCAGGGCAGTGACGAGGTGTGGTTTGACTTTCCTAGAACTCTCAAGTACGAGGGGCGCTTTCCCCACCGAGACGCGTTCTTGCGATGCGATCTAAAACCGTGTGGGCGAGTTAGTTCCGCCCAAAGTGGATAGTATCAAGGTGAGGTGACTGAGCCCCTTGGCTTGCGGTTCAGGGCAGACGTGCGGGATGTTGGGCATCAGTGATGGGGTTTACTTCTGGGACTGTAGGCGACTCACTTTTCTTGGGCTGAGTTACAGGATGGAGATCCCCTTACGAGTTTGTCCGGGCTTCTTGGCGGAGCATAAGGATATGTATATACCTTGTTTCTGGTACCCACTTATTGGGTTTGGTTACTCTCCTTCCAGGTGAGGCGAAGACGCGCGGGGTATGCCACGTGCTTTCCGTGTCTAGCTTCTCGTGGTTGGACGAGTCTACTCCCTTTCTTTTGTTGGGTTCAGCTGGACTCTTACTGCACTTTCAGTTGTACTCCTCTACTTTTCTGTTCGCTCTACTGCTCACCCTTCGGTACCTCCTTTGTTTCTCCCTCGAGCCTTCGGGGTATCCTACTGAGTATTTTTATACTCACCCCTGCTTGGGCTTTGCCCGCACTTGGTGTGCCCTTGCAGACGACGGACAGGTGGAGCGTGACTTCGGTGGAGCGTAGGAGCTTGGGAGCTTGGACCGCGTGTGGTGGTCGTGGCCGGGTTCCAGGTGGGAGACCCGTCAGCTGTTTCCTTTTTGTTTACCTGTTGCCGGGTTGTGGCACCTTTTTGGTTGGGCACGTGTTTTTCCCCTTTTCTTTTCAGTTTGTACTTTGTATCTTGTAGAGGTCGATGCACTCTGTGGTTTATATATAGCAGTTGTTCCTTTTACTCTGCAGTTTGGCATTGAGTTTGCTGCGTGTGTGTGTACAGGTACTTAGGCAAAGGCCTCCCCGAGTTGTTGTGCCTTCGGTGCTGGTCGCCAGCCCCTGGCCTATGGAGGCGGGCCTGGGGTAGTTGCGGCTCGAGCCCGGGTAGGGTCGGGTCGTGACAAAGTGGTATCAGAGGTGGTTCGTTCCTTGGGATGTTGTGCGGACGTCCCTAAAAGAGGAATTGGTTGGGATTTAGGGCAATAGTGTTAACGTGTCTCGAGAGCGGCTCTCAGGCCAGGGAGTCCAATAATGGTGCGGCGGCCGACGTATCCATTCACCAGGACCTTGATAACCCGCTTGTTGACTTGACATGATGAGACACTTGTTACAGGGAAGAATTTTTTTGTGCATCACATAGGATTGAGTCTTTGACTATCCTTCTTGAGTCATCTCCCCATCGTTGTTGTTGTGGTATGTACATATATGCTCATCTGACCGCGGAACTCCTTGATAATATTCAGGATGTCTCCGCGAAGACAGCCAGCCAAGATACCAGCTTGGGTACGTGACGATGACCCTGTGAGCTACGAGGCCACAGTTCAGGACCCATCATGCGAGCCCCTTTCTCCGGGTGGGCCGGTAGCAGCACCCCCACCTATTGAGAAGCTGACAGTTTTAGCCAGAGCAGGCTGAGTTTGAGCACTGGTTGAGCGCGCTCCGTGAGTTCCAACGGCAGGGACTGCTGAGGTTCAGTGGTGAGCCAGACCCTCATGCAGTAGAGGCTTGGCTCGAGACAGTGGTTTGCCTTTTCAGGCTTGTGCAGACGCCGACAGATCAGAGAGCAGCTTTGGCAGCCACCCCTTTTTGTGGATCAGTTTGGCATTGGTGGAGTCTGGTGACTCAGTTCTTGGCGAGTCATCGCTTTTGTGGGGCGACTTTCAGTTGTTGCTTCGTGAGGAGTTCTTCCCCTCCTGCTTGCACTCCGTTCGGATTCAGGAGCTCCTGCAGTTTCAGCAGGGAGGGATGACAGTGGCCGAGTACGCGGCTAGTTTCACAGACTGTGCACGCTTTTACCCGGACTTGGTCCGTGATGATAACCTTCGAGCGCGGAAGTTTGAGTAGGGTCACCGCTGAGAGATTCATGTTTTCAGAGTACCCTTGGGCATTTCCACATGTGTCGGGGTACTAGAGCAGGCGCTGGTGACAGAGGGCTTCCTGTCATGTTTTGCGGTTGGTAGCGGCAGTGGGCGCGATGGAGCCGGGACGTCTGTCGTAGCTAGTAGGCGCCGGAGGACAGGACCTCGATGCAGGTGGCCTTCCCACTGCCGGTTTCGGAGACGTGGTCGTATACCACTGTGGAGAAAAGGTGCAGGGCCTCAGCCGAGGATGCCCTTCCGTGAGTGGATCCCTGGCCGTGGTCGTACACCACAGTGGCGCCGGAGGGTGCCAGGGCAGCCAGAGAGCGCCGGTGCTATGCTTGTGACGGGCGAGGTCACTTGGCACGAGACTGCCCGACCCGAGTTGCTGGGAGCATCGGGCAGGCAGCAGGCACACCATCATGGCAGAGGCAGCACCGTGATCGGAGTGGTACCCAGAGAGGTGGTGCTGGAAGAGGAGCGGGAGGAGCTGGAGGTGGGGGACGACGTTACGAGATCTCCCCATCACCACTAGGCGGTCCACGTCAGGCTCCGGGAGCTGACGGTTGGGACCGCGGGCAGCCGCGAGCTTTTGATGTCTACTATCCTGAAGAGCATGAAGTGATAAGAGGTACGCTTTACAGCTCTTCTACCATTCTATAGTGGAATTGTTAGACTCTGTGTGTGAACTGCTTTCCTCCCTGCTCCTTGTTTGAGGTGTTACTAGGGTGACACAGGGCGTCGGGTGTAACCCTGTGTTGGTAAGAAAAAAGGCGTGAGACCTTTTCCTTTAGTTGATGGTGTTGACTCCTTCGCTTTTTGAGCGTGTAAGAGAGCATCGACTGTGGATCCTTACATGACCAGATATCCTTGGGTGTTTCACCATATGGATATTCTGAAGAAGGGAATCACCGGGCCTTGTTTCAGTTGCGGTCGGTGATTCCCGTCGCGGCGTGCGACGTAGAGGTTGGACCGGGGAGGTGAGCTACCCCCGAGGGCCTTCGGGCCGTTTGAAACCGTGCAAAGGGATGGCGAGGTACCCTACCGCCTTGCCCTAACCCCAAAGTCTGGAGTGGGTGCACGACGTCAGCATGGGCCGACCTAGCGTGAACAGATCAATCCTTTGGTCTGTGCGCAGTGACGCAGAGCTGTGCGTGGGTTCTTCTGGGTGTGAGAAAGCCAGGTGTGGGCTTAGTACCCTGTGTTGCTCCCTAGTTTTGCTTTTCGAGGACGAAAAGCTTGAAGGAGGGAATGATGTAAGAACCCGGGTTTTTCTATGAAAGACTTTGGAATATTCTTGATGATATTCCAGAGCAGCGCCTTCAGACGGCGTGCGATTCCGGGCCTCGGAGTGGCCGGAATTAAATTTTCAGTGCGTTCACACTGGAAATGCTAAATAAATGCAATAACTCCTAAACGGAGTTCTGGATCAGAGATCCGAGTGTTCGTATGGGTTCGGAATGGGGTTTTTACCCTAGGAATGACATAAAACTTGTCTTCACGGGATGTTTGGACCCCTCGCTCGCTTCTGGAACGTTAAACGGATTAAATAAATTAAATTAATTCGTTTAATGTCGAAACGCAGGTATATCTTAAACGTTGGCTCGGAATGGAAAACCGAGAGCACCGTTGAGTTCGGAGCGTGCCGTTTACCCTAGGAGGGGTGTAGGTTTCGCGGGCGGGGGCCGTTTGTGAAAAATGGCCCCAGGGGCGTTTTCGTAATTTGGCGGCCTCGGGCGCTAAGTTTAATAACTTTTGAACGGGGTCTCGGATTAAAATTACAAGACCACCGTTGTGCTTGGGAGGTCATGTTTACCCCAGGGACGCCCTCCTTTTTGTCTGCTTCGGGAGCGGAGTCGGGGGCGTGTCGGGCGGGGTGTTTAAGTGTTTTTATTTAAACACGCACCCCCCCCCCTTCTTCCTCTTCTTCTTCTTCCTCACAACCCCTCCCCTCCCTTCTTCTTTTTCGGCGAGCTCCGGTGAGCTCCGGATGGCAAGCTCTGGCGAGGCAACGGCGCGGGGCGGATCACGCGGGAAGCGCCGGGCGAAGCCCAACGAGGTAGGCGGATTTGAGTTTTACTCCCCTTCCCCGTTTTAATCCTCATTTATGCTCAATCGCACCATTGGATCCTCAAAAAAATTCCGTGGTTGCGTAGATCCTGTCCCGAGATTTCCGGAAAGCTATCCGGATCGAAATTTCGACCACCGGATCGTTCCCGGTGGTCCTTGGAATTTTTCCGGCCGCGGCCGATTTCCGGCGAGGGCCGAAGGCGGCAGACGGCGGCGGCGCGGGGCGGAGCGCGGCAGAGCAGGGCGGTCGGCCGGGGCTTCAAAGGGAGGCGGCGGCACTTCCAGGAGGCAGCGGCGGTGTTCGGCGGCGGCTGTCGGAAGCCGGCCGCGGCGCCGGCCGCAGGTGCCGGCAAACAGAGGAGGGGCCGCGAGGCGGCGGCCCCGTGCAGCGCAGCAACGACCCGCGCTTCGCGGGTCGTTGCGTGGACCGAGCGACCGACCCTCATGGTCGGTCGGTGGAAAATCCCGTGCGGCGGGCGCGCGGGTGTGAAGGGGAGTGGCCCGTTAAGCGGCGGCCCGCGGCTCGGCTGGACTGGGCCGGCCGGCCCAAGCAGGGCGGACCGGCCGGTCCGGGCCGGTCCGACCCAAGGGGCTTTGCCCCTCAGACTTCGGACGCCCGTATTTTGGGCTACGGGCGTCCGTTTTGCACACCGTTTGCGGCAGCGTGGAGCTTGCGTCGAGGCGAAGCTTTTGAGATGGTTTTGGGAATTTTTAGTTCCCGAAACGAGGGGCCTCGGAGGTGCGACGCGTCCTTAAGTGGACGAGCGCTTTTCCCGGGATTCTTGTTTTGGACGGCGCGGACGCGTCCGACATCCGTTTTGAGCACCGTCAGCGGCGTTGTGACCCTGGCACTGAGGCAGAGGTTTCCAGTGCGGTTCCAGGCGTTGAGGCGTGGGCCCCACGGCCCGTATTTTGAGCCGCGTGCGGCTTTTAGCGACTTTTTCCTCGGACGTCCGTTCGGGGCGTGCGAGCAGTCGATGTTGGGTGTTTTTCCGAGGGCATCGTGTTGGCGCAGTCTGCCCGCTATAATTCCGCACGACAGTGCGGGCCCCGCGAGGGCCGTTTCGGGATTTGACGGTGATTTTCAGCTTTATCACCGGGCGACCGTTTTGGACAAGTGAGTAGTCCATCTTGTGCGTTTTTTCAAGAGGATCGCAACGGTGCGATCCGTTCGTTGAGTTTCGGGACCGGGTTGCGGGTCCCGCGTGGCACCGCTCGTGTGCGGTACGTCGGAAGGCATCTTTTTCTCCGGGTACTCGTCCCACGCAAGTAAGCAGTCAATCTGACGTGCTTTTCCGAGAGCTTTGCGATGGTGCAGTTCGCCCGACCTTTTTCGAGGACGTGGTGTGGGTCCCACCCGACCCGGCTACGGTGAATAGTGCCCTTTTCACCGGGTGTCCATTTTGGGCGATTGAGTACTCAATCACATGTGTTTTTCCGAGGGGATCCCAGTGGCGTGATCCGTTGGTTCAGTTTCGGGATCTTGGGGTGGGCCCCACACGGGTTTGGTCATGGTGATTAGTACATTTTCCACCTGTTGACCGTTTCGGGTGAGTGAGTAGTCTAACTCGCGTGTTTTTCTGCGAGGATTACAACGGTGCAATCTGTTTGGTTGTACGGAGCCTATTGCACGATCTTGTTGAATGTGGAGCATGGGAGGTGCTCTAGTGGCGGTCCGCCCTACTTTGTCTGTAGCAGACCCTTGGCGTGTGATCGTGCACTCTTGGGAGAGTGACGTAAATGTTTCACGAGATGTGGATGGTCGTGTCTAGGCCTTTGAGGTGGAGTTGTTACGTCACGCCTTCGCGTTGACGCTGGGTGCCGTGTGCACGATAGCCTTTGGGCTGGAATGAGGTATACTCTAGGAGTATACGGGAGAGCTTGGAGGTACGTGTGGTTGTTTGTACCTGAGGTTGGTTGTTCGCTCAGTTGGGGTTGAGATGGGGCCACACGTTGTGTGGGCCCCACGTGCGTGTCGGGTTCTGCTTTGCGTACTTGGACCTCTCGCGGCGTAGAGGGTCCCTCCGTGCGATTGTTTGACCAGCAGGGTGGAGTTTTTCCCCTGGCTCGGTGCTCGTTTGTTGACCAGCAGGGTTGAGTGGTCTTCCCCTGGTTTCGTTCTCGATTGATCGGCCAGTAGCGGTGCTAGTGGCACCCCGTGATGGAACAGGCGCCGAACCCCTTCGGGTGAGCTGTGCTGGAGTTGGGTGGTTGCGCGATATCTACTCCGTGTTCGGTTGGCCAGTGTTGTGCCCTCCGGTGGGGATGGCTAGAGCAGTTTTGAGTTCTACCCTCCAGTGGGGCTGGGCAGTGGGTTACTCATCGACTTCTAGGGTTTACCCTCCAGCAGAGACTGGGCAGTGGGTCACCCAACGCTACTAGGGTCTACCCTCCAGCAGAGACTGGGTAGTGGGTCACCCGACGACCTCTTAGGGCCTAACCTCCAGCAGGACTGGGCAGTGGGTCGCCCATCATCTAGTTCCTGGTCTACCCTCCAGTAAGGTTGGGCAGTGGGTCGCCTGTCGACTTATTCCAGGTCTACCCTCCAGCGGGGATGGACAGTGGGTCGCGTGATGATGTAATTTGGTTTACCCTCCAGCGGGGCTGGGCAGTGGGTCGCCTGATGATGTAATTTGGTTTACCCTCCAGCGGGGCTGGTCAGTGGGTCGCTGGATGATGTGTTATGGTTTACCCTCCAGCGGGGCTGGGCAGTGGGTCGCCTGACGATGTATTAGGGTTTACCCTCCAGTAGGGCTGGGCAGTGGGTCACCCGATATCTGAATATGGTTTACCCTCCAGCGGGGCTGGGTAGTGGGTCGCTTGACGATGTATTAAGGTTTACCCTCCAACAGGGTTGAGCAGTGGGTCACCCAACTTTTGGTTATGGATTACCCTCCAGCAGGGCTGGGCAGTGGGACACCTGTTGGCTTTCCAGACTCAGTCCTCTCGACTAGGCTAGTCTGTGGCTTTTCCCCCGTGTTTACCAGAGCGGGACCCTTGTTTGTACGGGTAGGTGATGGAACGGTTTGACTTTGAGGAGACCTCTCGACTGCAGGGCAGTGACGAGGTGTGGTTTTACTTTCCTAAAACTCTCAAGTACGAGGGGCGCTTTCCCCACCGAGACGCGTTCTTGCGACGCGATCTAAAATCGTGCGGGCAAGTCAGTGCCGCCCAAAGCGGATAGTATCAAGGTGCGGTGACTGAGCCCCTTGGCTTGCGGTTCAGGGCAGACGTGCGGGATGCTGGGAATCAGTGATGGGGATTACTTCTGGGACTGTAGGCGACTCACTTTTCTTGGGCTGAGCTACGGGACGGAGATCCCCTTACGAGTTTGTCCGGGCTTCTTGGCGGAGCATAAGGATATGTATATACCTTGTTTCTGGTACCCACTTCTTGGGTTTGGTTACTATACTTCCAGGTGAGGTGAAGACGCGCGGGGTATGTCACGTGCTTTCTGTGTCTAGCTTCTCATGGTTGGACGAGTCTACTCCCTTTATTTTGTTGGGTTGAGCTGGACTCTTACTGCACTTTCAGTTGTACTCCTCTACTTTTCTGTTCGCTCTACCGCTCACCCTTCGTTACCTTCTTTGTTGCTCCCTCGAGCCTTCGGGGTATCCTACTGAGTATTTTTATACTCACCCCTGCTTGGGATTTGCCCGCACTTGGTGTGCCCTTGCAGACGACGGACAGGTGGAGCGTGACTTCGGTGGAGTGTAGGAGCTTGGGAGCTTGGACCGCATGCGGTGGTCGTGGCCGGGTTCCAGGTGGGAGACCCGTCAGCTGTTTCCTTTTTGTTTACCTGTTGCCGGGTTGTGGCACCTTTTTGGTTGGGCGTGTGTTTTGCCCCTTTTCTTTTCAGTTTGTACTTTGTATCTTGTAGAGGTCGATGCACTCTGTGGTTTATATATAGCAGTTGTTCCTTTTACTTTGCAGTTTGGCATTGAGTTTGCTGCATGTGTGTGTACAGGTACTTAGGCAAAGGCCTCCCCGAGTTGTTGTGCCTTCGGCGCTGGTCACCAGCCCCTGGCCTATAGAGGCGGGCCTGGGGTAGTTGCGGCTCTAGCCCGGGTAGGGTCGGGTCGTGACAATAAGACATTTAATTAAATAAAAAGGGGTCATTTTATTCATAAAAGTTTGGTTCATTACACACAGTGAGTTTTTCAGTATTACACACCATGTGGGACCCACTTTTGAGATTCAAGGGTTTTCATGAGATGATAAATATCACATGGAATGTGACAGCTACCACATGGCATGTGACGCTTACTTGGCGGCTTGACGTGTACCTCATAGGGTACACAGACACAGCCAGAAGTACATGATCTCAGACATGCGGTATACTCAGGCACGGACATGAACACGACCAGTACACACCATGTACTCTTTAAAAGATGGTTTGGAACCCTTTTCCTCTTCATCTTTGAAAATTTTCATTAGGGTATAGTCCCTTAATCCATTCCCTAAAGGTTTACTATGGAGTCACATCCTATGCATAGAATGGTGATTCCCACTGAGTAATTTCAGTATTGGATAGAGTTTTGGAATCCCTTCGTGAGGCCTGAAGTGAGATCCTTTGTCATCATCATTTCCCTAGGTGGGGTTCTTGGTATTGTCATAACCAACACTATACGGGCATCGATCCTCCACTTAGCGGGTTAATATGGATTGGGTTGTTAGTATACCTCATGGCCTTGGGTGTGATCCCCATCCGTGTATCATTCTCTTCATACTTCTATCATGTACTTATTATGCTGATACCTAAAGAACATGACATCTTAGATGGGTTCCATTAGTTCTATTTGTCTCATGGGTTGTGTTCACCCAGATGAGTGTTATGGGAAACTTTCAAGTGGTAATCCTAGGTTGGATTTACAGTTGTATCCTTAACTTGAGATTGTGCGTCTACTATGAGTGTATATGGATTTTATTATTATATGCCACTGACATAAACCTGTTATGATCTGATTATTATTCTTGATGCTATATTCTTAGTGATTTCAGGGTGTCCTACTAGGTATTGTTATACTCACCCCCTTCATGAGATTTTCATGTGTGTGTCATGTCTTATATATATGATAGACCTTTTGATAGATTCCAAGAGGGACCAGGACCAAGTGAAGCTTAGTCATACGGATAGACCGAAGAGTGTTTATTCAGTTTCATTGATAGCAGTCCTCACACACTTTACAGGTTGTACTTGTTTTCAGTTTCTTTATGGTGGGATTTTATTTGGCCCTTTTTCTTTCTAGTGCTTTTTGTCCTACTCTAATGGTGGGATTTTAGATATATACAAGCATGATTATCAGTTGTTTTAAATTTTAGTATTGTATGGGCATGGATATGTGTGTGTGTGTGTGTGTGTGTGTGTGTGTGTCTAGGTATATTGGTCCAAGGCCTCCCATGTGAGTGATATGCCTACTCAGCGTCGGTCTCCAGCCCCTGTCCTATTGGAGGCGAGCATGGGGTAGTCATGGATCGGGCCCCATTGGGACATATTATGACACTAAGAGCTGCCACCCCTAGAGAAATGGGATGATGAGGGTTGGGACCTACCCCCAGCTGATTGAAATCTCTTCTGTCCATGCAACTATGAACCTCATACCATAGATCTTCTTTATAAGGAATCTTATAAACTCCCCTCTCGTGATGATTTGGTTCTAGCTATCATCCTCTCAACAACCTATGCTCTTTCTAGCACCGCAATATATATCAAAAAAATTAATGAGGTGACCTGACAATGGATCTCTAGATACAAAGCCTCCTTGAAATGCCTCACCCTATCTTCCTCGTCTAGAAACATGTCAGGATCATATCGCAGAAGGGTCCTGAAATAGATCCCAAACTCTCACACGCTATAACTCCCATGTCGAAGGGTAAGTAGATCCTAAAGACCAACCACCTTTACATTCGATGAAATAAAATTTTCATGGAACTGGTCTCAGAACTTATCCTATTAGCATTTCAACTCCTTGTGATCCCTAAGTAATAAGATCCACCACTACCTCGTTGCTCCATGTAGCATCGTCACAACCAACCAAACACAGTGCTCCTTCTGAGCATGGATTGAACTGGAATATATCTCAACCTCCTCTAACCAGTCTTTTGTGACTGGGTTTGAAATAGAGCCCTCATACTTCTACAGAATCTAACACTGAAACTCTTGGATTTTCCACATTTAAGTGTCGTCGTCATCAACCTAGATTCTATGGTGATATTCTATAACATTCTTCTAAACATCTTCGGTGTGAACCTAATAAGGACGTCAACCTAGATCCATACCTATACAAGAAAAAATGATTAGAGATCTTAAACCTAGAATATAGAATACTTAACATTAATTGATTAATTATTTTGTTATCTTTTTTAAGGCTTTAACCTATCCCAAGGTCTACCCATTTCAAACACAGATGCAAAGAATAATGATGTGTGATCCTTTCATTGGTATCTACCTCACAACTAATATCACTTAATTTAATAGGCCCAGTAAACTTAAATTTATGCACATCAGATCACAGGGGGGCCTAAATACCTATGTCTCATCCAGTCTCCCATGTTTTCATTTCTTACTAAACTTAGCTAACATCATTTCCCTACCAACCCATGCAGTCCTCACCTAAGCCTAAATCTAAAATCCATCATATACCCCAACTTGAACCTTTTATATCACTCTATCATGACCCCCTACCCCCAAAGAGTACCCCACTTGGTCTAAAATGAGAGATGGGAGATATTGATTGCCTGGGTCCTACCTCCAGTAGACCTCGGGTTGGTGACTAGCACCGAGGGTATAACAAACATACATATATGAGGCATTTCTCTCTAAGAGAACATGTTGAAGAGAGAGACAAAACTGATACAAAAAACAACACATACTCAGATATATAAAGAAAACCCAAGTGTAAACATGTAATGTCATACAGTACTAAAACAACTGAAAGGAAACTGAAATACAAAAAAGCTAAGGATGGCAGCGACCATGAAGCCCAAACAGCTCCTGCAAAACCGTGTGCTAGTAATATCCATCCTGGTCTACAAACTGCTCCTACTGACCTAAAAATAGTTTGTATATATGTGGGGTGAGAATAATAGTATACAAAGTAGGATCCTCCAAGAATCCTCTTATGTAAAAGATAAATAAATCATACTAAATCCCAGTGAACAATAAGTGAAACTAAATCATCACCTAAACAGGTATACTAAGTTCCCAGTCTCACCATGGATAACTCTCACCAAGTATCACATATAAAAGATCATGTATTATAGTAATAGAACAATAAGGGTACCCTGCTACCATTTCCCCACTAATTTTCTGCTCCGCCCCAACATCATACATCCTGAACCATATCTCTCCAAAAGCAATATAGCTCGAAAACATCTAGGCTAAGTATCACAATATGGACCCTATGCATCACATTATCTCATCACCCCATATAATATCTCTATATAGTAGCCAAGTATTTTCTGGGATCCACCATAGCCCGTATGATGTGTATCATACATTGGGTATTATACCTCATGACATTACATCCCATACACCAAGTAAGGTACCTCAAGCCATCACAGCCTATACACATAATGCCTATAATAATCCTTTGGATACAATATCTTGAGATACATGTGTGTGAAATAACCACAATCTGTTACATCCCCATGGGTTAAACATTTATTAAACATTATTACCATTCCATAATTACCAATTACTCTAGGAAATCATCCTAACCTACCACCAAGAGAGATGCAACCAAGCATATCCAGTTGCCTCAAGTAGTGGTGAAATTAAATAAGATAAACAAGCAACCCGATCATTCAAACATTTAACATATTCTTTAAGAACCTGGATCTTCTTTTCAGGTATGTTTTCCCTTTTCTGGTGTTTTTAAGAAAAATAGGAATTTCTGGAAATTTCTTAAGTACATGTCGTGTACTTTATAAGTACACGTTGTGTACTCGTTCACCGTGGGTAGCCGTGTGATGGTCGTGTGTGGTGGCCTGGAGACCGCCTAATGTGGAGGTCGGTAAAGGCAAGTACACACCGTGTACTTCTAAAGTACGCGCCGTATACTTTCTTTTTTTCATTAAAAAGACAAAGGTCGTGTCTAATCGACAGAAACACCTCCTTCTAGGTCCAAATCATTCGAGAGCATCCGTAAGGCATGGATCTTCACTGAGCCCCCAATCGGGCATCTGTTCTCTGAATCAAACTCCATCGGTTGCATTGGAATCGCATCGGTGGGTTCTCTCTTCTTCTTGAACACCATCTTCTGATTTCTCCTCTCTCGTGAGATATTGTGTGTTAAAAATTTTAGATGTTTTTTTAGATCTACAACATTCTAGGTCAATCCAAGGGCCGACGCTGGAGTATAACAATCCAACAACATCGAGGTAGGTGGTTTGTGCATTTCTGTAGATAGTCTTTGAGTTATATATGCAAAAGTGCCCAATACCCTTGAACGGGGTATTGAAAGTTTACAGTTTTAACCCTTTTATTTGCATGTTATTCCTTGTGTGCTTGAGTAGAGGTTTATTGATTGTAAATAGGGTTATTTACCTTGCAATGGATGTGTTTTCCCATGTTTATGTGCTTTTGATAGTTTGTTCTAACTTTTCCTGATAGGTTTCTATTTTTTTCCCATGCCTAGTATTGTAGGATAGAGTGTTTTAATCTGACATGTTGTTATGTTGTAGACTGTTTAGCCAAGTAGTTATTGAGGTTTTCTTTGGGCGATATACATTTTTGTGCTCATTTGAATTACACAGGGTCGTGAGAACCTATTTTAGTAGACCATAGAGAGAATGGACGTTGAGGGATTCTCCAGAGTGTGTGTTTACTGTTACATTGTGAGACCATAGGGGGAATTGACGTAAGTTATTCTTTATAGTGTCTTTAGTTCCTCGACACGGGCCACAGGGGGAATGGGACATTGAGTGCTTCCCCAGATAGCCTTTTAGTTACCGATGCGAGACTAGAGGGGGAATTGATGATGAGTGCTTCCTCATAGAGTCTATGATTAAGCTGAACTAGAGGGGTTAGACTGTGTGTACTTCCCCGAGGGTTGCTTGTGTTGTTTTGGTTGAAACAAAGGGGTTAGGCTGAGAGTAATTTTCATAGGGTTACCTGCTTTGGTTAGATGCTTACTTGTTATATGGAATTGAATGCTTTGAAACTGTGGAATTGTTTACTTTTGAGTACTTCCTTGTTTACTGCTTCTCTTTGCTTATTGCCCGCCATATATATTCACTGACTGTTAGGCACAGATCTTTGGGTGGTTGCCTATTGGGATTAGTCTCACACCCTGTTTGAGTCATGTTTTTGGGCCCAAACAGATTATATTGATGCAGGTATAGATAAGGGCAGGCACCCTTCTACATCAGGTACTTGATTGTTAAGGAGCTGGAGAGCATGGGACCAAGCTGAGGCTTGCGATGCTGCTGGAGTTTATCTGTTTTCTTTGTACTTGGGTTATTTATGTATTCCAACATTGTGACTTGTTTGTCTGTTTTCCTAGACATATGTATCATGCATCATTTATATATGTGCTCCAGTTGTTTCTTACCTTCAGTCTTCCGTTGTTTATTGTTGTACGGTATGTTTACTGCTTCCGCTATTGTTATCTGTTTTGTTTCTGTTGTTTTACTCTGCCAATGAGGGTATAGTTTCCCCACAATCACACTCAAGGCCCTCGCTGCTAGTCAGCAGCCTCTGGCATTCAGGGAAATGTGCTTGAGGCCATGTGACCAACCGGGTACGGGGAGCCTCAGGGTGGCTTCTGGAAGTGGGACGTTACAAAGTGGTGTCATAGGAATTCTTTTCTTCTTGACTTACTGTTTAGATTCTATAGCTAGGGATAGAAAGGAATATGTACTTGGTAATAAGTTGTGTCTGGAAGTATCTAACCCATGTACAGGGAAAAGCTAATCTACCTCATTATTTCAATTTTTCTAGTTTTGCAATTTTATGGTTGATTTGAATTCACTATTGGGTGATTCACATGTTTTGTGAAGTTATTTTTTATGTGATTGAGGTTCTATTTCTGTTTCAACCTGATGAGATGAGGGTATGTCATCTCATGCATTATATAGGCACTTGCTAGAAGTCACATGCCATGCATTCTTACCGTGACATTTAGGGTGTATTAGTGATTACATGTTGTTGTGATAGATGTTGTGCTAGATATGCATGTTGTTGTGATAAATGCCTTGATGGAATACCTGCTATTTGATAGGGTATTGGATTTTGTAAGGTTTTGTTTGAATGAATGCCAAACTTTGGTTCTTGAGGTGTTATGGGCCCTCATGGACCAGAATTTGGTGGATCATTGCCTTATTTTCCTTGTATATAACATGTATAAGATTTCAAGCTTTGATTCGCGGGGAGTATGGGTCCTCACGGATCGGAATTTGGCACTTTAATGTTCGTTTTAGTGTTTTTCTGGGTTTTGGAGTAGTTTCTAAGGCTTACTGTCTAGAAAAACCCAGAATACACGGCGTGTAATGTTGAATACACACCATGTGTCCTTCTGTTCGGGAAGGAACTATTTTTCTTAAGTACACACCATGTACTGAATGTACACATTGTGTAGTCTCTAACCGTGCACTGGCTGTGTGGGCAGAGACACGGGGTTGGGAAATCTTGGTAGAACACACTGTGTGTCGGACGTACACGTCGTGTTGTGGAGACCATGTGTCCACCCGTGTGACTAACGACATGGAGGGATAAAAACTTAAGTTATATAAATTGTGTTAATATTGAACACGTCGTGTAGTGTAACCCCTGTATCCAACCTTGTAACGAACAACATGGAACGGTGGAAACCTTTTTGTACACACCGTGTCTGGGATAAATACACCGTGTATAGACAGTCGTGTGTTCACCTGTGTGACTAACAACACGGGTAGTTGAAACCTAAGTACACGTCGTGTATATCTGAAACACGCCTTGTAGAGTGAGTCGTGTAACCGGTCGTGTGACGAACAACATGGGTCGGTGAAGTTCGTCTATTACACATCGTGTCTGGCACTAACACGTTGTGTAGTCTTGTTCTAGGTAAACTGTGTGGCTTAGCCATGTAGAAGAACTCGGGCAGGGGAAGAGGATTCAAGTACACACCATGTGTTAAGACAACACACTGTGTGTATTGGGTGTTACATGACCTGGGTTGACAAAGGTATATGCCCATGTGAAGGCTTAAGGGAACACATTGTGTAGGCGTTATACACGTCGTGTATCCATGTTTTGAAAAACTTGAATGCTTTATTTCTCTTATTCCCTTATTACACTTTTAGTTTTCATTCCTTGATAATCTTGATCTAAGGTGTGTGCTTGAACTTGTAGATTCATGCCACTGAGACGTCCTTCGGTTGTCCGTCAGTTGCAGGACAGTGATCAGACACTAGAAATGGCTGATCAAGGACTGCCAGCAGATCCTCCTGTAATGTCAGTCTTGGCACCAGTCGTCATTCCGAACACAATTGTTGATGCATAGTTCCGAGAGGGCTTTATGAGGTTCATGCAGACCTTCTGAGGGGTACCGCATCCTACCCTGTCTATGGAAGAGTTGATGTGGGTTTTCCATCAGCAGCATCCTCCCACCTTCACAGGGGAAGGAGGACCTCAGGCTGCAGAGTCATGGTTAGAAGTCATGTTGTCTATCTTCGATCATCTGGACATGCCTCTAGAGAGGAGGGTGAAGCTCGCTACGTATATACTATAGGATTATTCCAATAGATGGTGGGATGTGATCTCACAGGCGGGACACCAGCAGAATATGTCTTGGGAGGAGTTTCGGTGCACCTTCTACGATTACTTCTACCCGGAGACCTTGAGGGTCGATCGAGCCCAAGAGTTCATGAGTTTGGAACAGGGTACTCTTTCTGTAATGGATTATTCTTCTTGCTTCATAGAGCTACAACGCTTTACACCCTTTCTAGGGGGAGATGAGTTATTCCTTGCATGGAAGTTTGAGGATGGTCTCAGGTAGGATATCTGATCTTAGGTGAACATATTCAGGTTGACTTACATCACTTATATAGTCAATCAGGCACTAATCATGGAGCAGAACCTGAAGGATTCTGAAGTTATGAGCCAGGGCGGTTCAGCATCTAGAGTTAGTGCTTCTCTGACTGATAGTAGGAAGCACTGCAGGGAGACTACATGTGGAGATCCAAGTAGGTGGGATGCACTTTCAGGTAGCCAGGTGGTATGCTACCAGTGTGGAAAGGTCGGGTATACGAGTCCAAATTTCTCTGAGGGACCTGGTGGAGTGCCGATCTTGCGGCAAGATGGTTCATCTTCAACGCTTCTGTCAGATCTTCTCACCAGCAGCTGGTGACAGGGGTTCTTCTATGACTCCCAATTTAGGAGAAGCACCACCAGTTTCTCATCAGTCTAGGAACTGGAGTTCTTCTAACCGTTCAGGTCGAGGTGGAGGTCGCGGTCATGGTAGTCAGTCTCGAGGCTTTCAGCGACAGTAGGGTGGATCAGCTCAGAATGGTCAGGCAGGGTCACAGGGCCGCAGTATATGCTAGACTTTTGTAGTGGAGCAAACCCAGTAGGATCAGGATCCCAGACCCTCTACAGTTTGAGGTGTCATTCTAGTTACCTCAATTTTAGCTTCTTCTCTTTTCGATATAGGGGCTTCCCATAACTTTATATCTATTTCTGTTGTGGAGATCCTTGGGCTCTTTATCTTTTCTTCTACTGATATCTTGACGCTAGACACTCCTTTGGGAACAATAATAGTTAGTGTACGTCAGTGCAAGGAGTGCCCTCTAAAGGTAGGTGGGTGTCAATTCTTATGGGACCTATACATCTTAGAGATGACGGGTTATGATGTCATTATTGGAATGGACTGGTTAGTTCCCTTCCAATCTTTTTTTTGATTTCTATCGTCATAGGTTGAGTTTCACATCACTATAGGGTGGATTGTTTCTTCATAAGGGCGAATGGGATGTCCGGGTGAGCAGAGAGGGACCCGAGCATCATGGGTTGGGAGGAGTCACATCCTAGGTTGCTAGTCTATATCTGGATGACCAAGGGACTTCACAGATGGACTTTCCTCCAGTGGTGGATTGTTTTAGGGACATCTTTCTAGAGGACTTTTCAGGTTTACCTCCAGAGCGAGAGGTGGACTTTTCTATTGAGCTTGTTCCAGAAGCGGCACTGGTGTCAATTCCTCCTTATAGGATGACTACACCAGAGTTACAGGAGCTCAAGAAGTAGTTGGAGGAGTTTCAGGCAAAGGGTTTTATATGAACCAGTACTTATCCTTGGGGTTCTTCTGTCCTATTTGCGAAAAAGGCAGACAATACCCTTAGGCTTTGCATGGATTATCGGAAGCTAAACTAGTTAACGGTCAAGAACCGATATCCCTTGCCGAGGATTGATGATCTCTTTTATCAGCTTTGAGGATCTCGGGTGTTCTCAAATATTGAATTGAGATCTGGTTACCACCAGTTGCACATTAGACCATCCAATATACCTCTTACAGCCTTCCGAAGTAGGTATAGTCTATACGAGTATGTGGTTATGCCGTTCGGTCTCACGAACACGCTTGCAGTCTTCATGGCACTGATGAACCAAGTGTTCCATCCATACTTGGATTATTTTGTGTTTGTCTTTGTGGACAATATCTTGGTGTACTCTCACACTCGACATGACCACGCCACACGTATTGAGATCATTTTGAGTACATCGAGAGAGAATCAATTTTATGATAAGCTCTCAAAATGTCACTTTTGGATGGACCAGATTCACTTCTTGGGTCATGTTATCTCAGAGACAGGAGTATCAGTAGACCCAGAGAAAGTGAGAGCAGTAGTTTCCTAGGTGTAGCCAAATAACGTCTTTGAATTATGGAGTTTTCTAGGGCTGGATGGATACTACAGACGTTTTATACAAAACTTTTCATGCTTAGCAGTACCACTGATGGGACTAACTAAGAAGGGTGTGAAGTTCTTATGGTCAAATTCTTGTGAGTCAGCCTTTCAGGAGCTGAAAGGGAGGTTGACTTCAGCACCGATACTAGTATTGACAGATCCGGGCAAGATCTATACTGTTTATTGTGATGCTTCAGGTATTGGGCTGGGAGTTGTGCTTATACAGGGGGAAGGAGTCGTTGTGTATAGGTCTCGGAAGTTGAGGCCACATGAGAGGAACTACCTAACGCACGATCTCGAGTTGGTAGAATTTGTTCATGCCTTACGCTGTTGGAGACATTATCTTCTAGGAGAGCATTTTGTTGTGTTCACCAACCACAAAAGTCTCAAGTATATCTTTACTCAGCATGACCTGAATTTGAGACAACGAAGGTGGGTTGAGTACCTTCAGTCTTTTGACATTGAGATTTCCTATACGCCTGGGAAAGGCAACGTAGTAGCTAATGCATTGAGTGGGAGGACTCAGATACAGGCAGTTCAGGAGGCCAGCAGTGAGTGGAAACTTATGGCTCTGTTCTCTGAGATATATTTAGAGGTGCATGATAGGCAAGTGCATACGTTTCTTTCTTATGTAGTTGTTACCTCTGCTCTTTTTGATCAAGTGAAAATAAGGTAGCTGTCAGATTCAGAAGGCCTAATCCTATGGGAAAACGTGTTAGGAGAGGACTATATTCCTGGATGGACTATAGGCGAGGATGAGATCTTGCGTTTTCATGGGCGCGTATGGGTTTAAACAGACATATGTGAGGAGCTGATGTGGGACTCTCATTCCTCAGTTTGGGCAGTTCATCCTGATTTCACCAAGATGTATCGTGACCTACATCGTCAGTATTGGTGGCTAGGTATGAAGAGAGATGTTTCTGGTTTCGTCATGAGGTGTTCCACCTGTCAGCAGGTGAAGGCAGATCATCAGTGACCAGCAGGGCTTTTGCAGTAGTTACCCATTCCTGAGTGGAAGTGGAATGATGTCGTGATAGACTTTGTGACAGTTTTTCCGAGGTCACCTCAAGGGAATGATGCGGTATAGGTTGTCGTTGACAGACTCACGAAGTTGCTCACTTCTTACTGATCAAGGAGACCTTAAGTGTTGATGAGTTGGGAAGACTGTATATCTGAGAGATTGTGCGTTTACATGGAGTTCCACACTCCATTGTTTTAGACAGGGATGCCCATTTTACTTCCCGGGTCTGGAAAGGGCTTCAAAAGGCTTTGGGTACACAGGTACTTTTGAGTACAGCTTACCATCCCCAGACAGATGGTCAGTCCGAGCATACGATTCAAGTGCTTGAGGACATGCTTCGAGCATGCATCCTGGATTTTGGAGGTTCTTGGGAGAATCACATACCTCTTGTGGAGTTTGCCTACAATAATAGTTTTCAAGCAACTATTCAGATGGCACCTTACGAGGCTTTTTATGGTATCCCATGTCGATCACCATTATGTTGGCTGGAGGCAGGAGAGGCAGCTATGTTGGGACCTCGTCTTGTCCAGGAGACCACAGAGCAGATAGAGTTGATTTGGAAGAGGATGGCTACTGCACAGTCGCAACAGAAGTCTTATGCTGATCGACGGAGATGACCTCTGGAGTTCGAGGTCGGAGATCAGGTTTTCCTACGTGTCACACCGAGGTTGGGACACAAAAGGATTAGGAGACAGGGTAAGCTTTCGCCGAGGTATTTCGGGCCGTTTGACGTTTTGGAGAGATTTGAGCCGGTTGCCTATCGGTTGCAGTTAGCTCAGTGGTATCGGGCAATGCATGACGTCTTTCACGTTCACTGCTACAAATATGGCTTTTATTAGCACTAGAAAAGTGCATTAACAGCGATAAAAAAAAGCGCTGTTAATCGAGGTGAAGATAAAGGGGGGTCCCTTTTATCAGTGCTCAGAAAAGCGCTGATAAAAGACCCCTTTTATCACCGCTAAAAAAAGTGCTGATAAAAGGGGTCCTTTATCAGCGCTTTTTTTAGCGCTCATAAAGGGGGACTTTTATCAGCACTTTTAAAAAGCGCTGATAAAAGTCAAAAAATAAAATAAAAGAATTATATAATGCGGGGTGAGCTTTTAACAGCGCTGGACCCCCCCTTTATTAGTGCTAGACGGACCCCCAACCTAACACTCTCCCACGCTGCCCTTCCCGCGCATCCCCCACAGGCGGGCACCTCCTTGATTCAACCCGAACTCGAACCCGCGACCTCCCCTTTGCGCGTCTGCACCTTTACCACTAAGCCATTTCATTTTTTTCTCTATTTAATGATATATCTATTTATATATATATATATAGTTATATTTATTCGTATATTAATATAGAATCATATTAATATAAATATATTTAGTTATATTAATACATATATATTTATTCATATATTAATATATATAGTTATTCGTATATTAATATATATATATAGTTATATTTATTTGTATATTAATATAGATTCATATTAATATAAATATATTTAGTTATATTAATACATATATATTTATTTATATATTAGTATATATATATATATCCACTCGTATATTAATATATATTTATATTTATTTATATATATATTTTTAGTTATAAATTTTTATCCGTATATTTATTTGTATATTAATATATATTTATAAGATTAGTTTTAAATACATTTATAAAATATGTTTTTTATGTGTGTTTATAAATAAATAAATAATTACATACATACATATATACAACACACACACACACACACATATATATATATTTACGAATAAATACATATATATGTGTATTTGAAAAGCCATTGAATGTTAAAACGACCATAAATTCTAATCCAGAAGCCCGTTTCAACTCCAAAACTAGTCAAATCAAAGAAAATGAAACAATATTCGATATGATATGTGGTACAGGCCTAACGGATATCTGGATCAGAAGTTATACCTGTTTCAATGTTAACAAATCGAGGTATCCCGACTAAAAACTCAGTTCCGGAGGCCTTCTGGGCCTTTTTTGGGCTCGAAAAATGTGACAGAATTTCCCTTGCATCACTAGCGTGTAGAGATCATCGCAGGCTTCGATTTGATATGTTGTAGAGCTCAAAAGGACACCCGGATCAAAAGTTATGGTCATTTGAATTTTGAGTTACATTTTCAACTTATTTTAGATCTTTTATGAATTTTTTTTGATTTTTTGTGTCTTCCAATTGTAATTTAATGATTATTAATCAATGATAATTAGAAAATTAATAATTAATAATATTTTTTAAAATATTCTAATGTCATTTTCACTAAATTTATTATATATTAAATTTAATAGTCTATTTATACTTATCTAAAACATATTTAAAAAAATATATATTATATTTATATCAATATAAATATACTCATATAACAATATTTTTTTTCATGATTTTTTTTTGAAACATAAAATTTATCAGCGCTAGGAAAAAGCGCTGATAAAGCCCCTCTTTATCGGCGCTACTAAAAAAACACTGATAAAGGGGGGCCTTTATCAGCACTAAAAAAAGCACTAATAAAGGGGATCTTTTATCGGCGCTAGAAAAAGTGCTGATAAAGGGTCACTTTTAACTACTCTTTTTTTAGCGCTGTTAAAAGTGACCCTTTATTTGCGCTTTTTTTAGCGCTGATAAAGGGTGGTATTGCGGAAACCCAGTTTTATGGTAGTGGTTTCTCAACTTCGGCATTACTTCTCAGACTCGTCTCATGCTTTTCAACCCGAGGAGGTTGAGCTAGAGGTCGACGCCTCATTCAAGGAGCATCCTATTCGGATTGTTGATTAAAGTACGAAGGTTCTCTGTGGTCGGTCTGTTCCTTTGGTATGAGTACTATGGCAGTACGGGCGATTCCAGGACGAGACTTAGGAGAGGGAGGCTGATGTATGGTCACAGCGGTCAAAGTTGTTCAGGGTTTCTTCTTCTACGCCGCCTTGCTAGGGAAATTCAGGGATGAATTTCTTTAAGGGGGAAGTTTGTAAGAACCTGGATCTTCTTTTTAGGTATGTTTTCCATTTTCTGGTGTTTTTAAGAAAAAGAGGAATTTCTGAAAATTTCTTAAGTACACGTCGTGTACTCGGTCACCGCGGATAGCCATGTGTGCTGACCTGGAGACCGCCTAATACGGGGGGCGGTAAAGGCAAGTACACGCTGTGTACTTCTAAAGTACACATCGTGTACTTTCTTTTTTTCATTAAACGGACCGGGGTCACGTCTAATCGACAGAAACACCTCCTTCTAGGTCTGACTCGTCCGAGAATGTCCGTACGACGTAGATCTTCACCGAGCCCCCGATCGGGCATCCGTTCTCCGAATTGAACTCCGCCAGTTGCGTTGGAATCGCATTGGTGAGTTCTCTCTTCTTTTTGAACACCATATTCTGATTTCTTCTCTCTCGTGAGATATCGTGTGTTGAACATTTTAGATGTTTTTGTAGATCTACCGCATTCTAGGTCGATCCAAGGGCCGACATCGGAGTATAACGATCCTACAACACTGAGGTAGGTGGTTTTGTGCCTTTCTGTAGATAGTCTTTGAGTTATATGTGCAAAAGTGCCCAATACCCTTGAACGGGGTATTGCGTGTTTACAGTTTTAGCCCTGTTTCTATGCCTCGTGTGCTTTAGTAGAGGTTTGTTGATTGTAAATAGGGTTATTTACCTTGCAATGGATGTGTTTGCCCATGTTTTCATGCTTTTGACTGTTTGGTCTAGCTTTGCTTGATAGGCTGCGGTTTGTTTTTCCCATGCCTAGTATTGTAAGATGGAGTGTTTTTATCTGACATGTTGTTATGTTGTAGACTGTTTAGCCATGTAGTTCTTGAGGTTTACTTTGGCCGTTATGCATTGTTGTGCTCGTTTGACTTACACAGGGTCGTGAGAACCTAGTGTAGTAGACCATAAGGAGAATGGACGTTGAGGGCTTCTCCAGAGTGTCTGTTTACTGTTACATTGTGAGACCATAGGGGGAATTGACGTAAGTGATTCCTCAGAGTGTATGTAGTTCCTCGATACGGGCCACAGGGGGAATGGGACGTTGAGTTCTTCCCCAGAGCACCTTTTAGTTACCGATACGAGACTAGATGGAGAATTGACGGCGAGTGCTTCCTCAGAGAGTCTATGCTTATGTTGAACCAGAGGGGTTAAACTGTGTGTACTTCCTAGAGGGTTGCTTGTGTTGTTTTGGTTGAACCATAGGGGTTATCCTGAGAGTACTTCCTAGAGGGTTACCTACTTTGATTAGATGCTTACTTGTTATATGGAATTGAATGCTTTGAAACTGTGGAATTGTTTACTTTTGAGTACTTCCTTGTTGACTGCTTCTTTTTGCTTATTACCTGCCATATATATTCACTGACTATTAGGCACAGATCTTTGGGTGGTTGCCTACTGGGATTAGTCTCACATCCTGTTTGGGTCATGTTTTTGGGCCCAAACAGATTATATTGTTGCAGGTATAGATAAGGTAAAATGCTCTTCTACTTCAGGTACTTGATTGCTAAGGACCTGGAGAGCATTGGACCAAGCTGAGGCTTGCGATGCTACTGGATTTTATCTGTTTTCTTTGTACTTGAGTTATTTCTGTATTCCCGCATTGTGACATGTTTGGCTGCTTTCCTAGACATATGTATCATGCATCATTTATATATGTGCTCTAGTTGTTTCTTACCTTCAGTCTTCTGTTGTTTATTGTTGTACGGTATGTTTACTGCTTCCGCTATTGTTATCTGTTTTTTTTTCACCGTGTTACTCTGCCAATGAAGGCATAGTTTCCCCACTATCACACCCAAGGCCCTCGCTGCTAGTCGGCAGCCTTTGGCGTTCGGGGAAATGCGTTTGAGGCCATGTGACCAACCGAGTACAGGGCGCCTCAAGGTGGCTTCCGGAATCGGGACGTTACATATTCATTCATGAAAAGAATCCATTTTTAGCATCACATCAATGGGTAATCCCATATTCAACCATTTACATCATCTCTGGTGTCATATCCAACACCCACATGCACATCCTAATGAATCTCACCAAAACAGACGTCAATTGATGCTACATCTCCGGGCCTCCCCGCCCATATCTCATCAGTCATCCCAGGCTCATGTCACATCACATAACAAGCTCACATCCAAATCATGTCACAAGGAACCAAGAATCCAAACATAGACAACATGGAAACTTGGCCCTAAAATAAGGCATTCGGCCTTCACATGAAAATGGACACTCACAACCCCAACAGAAGGCATTCGGTCTTTATAAAAAAAGGGCACTCCTGGCCCCAAAGGGTTATATTTATAAAACAACCAATTCTTATTCTCTCTTTTGAATTAATTGATTCATTATTCACAGGTTCCAACTATGGGAAGCTTTAAGGCATCTGCTATAACAAGCTATTACAATTAATTAAACATGCTCTCTAGCATTTTCCAGTTTCATCAAACTGTAAGAAGAATGATATTCTATTTACATACCTTTTCAGTTATTATCATCAGCAAGCATTAACATGCTTCACGTTTTTATCATTTCCATTAACACATAGAATAACACATCCAATTAAACATACATACTTGCATCAATTTGATTATCGTTAAATTACTAGAAACATCGGATTACAAACATGCCTCTTATTTAAGTTCTTTAGCCAAACAACAATTGATTTACCAACTTTACATTCTTTATCATTTTTCGATGAAATTAACATGCTAACCAAGCATAAAAAAATGCTACACAAGCATGGTATAGATAGCACACTATCTAGTAAAACAAGAGGCAAACCGCTATCATGGTGGAAACATCGACAACATGCGATCACTATCCAATTTCTTTGTTAAACTGGTTCAGTATTTATTAGGTTAATTCCATTGTCATCCAAAGGGATAAAACATGCTAACTTTATGATTAAAGGTAAATAAATAGAAGAAACAATGAATCTTCTACCTCAAAAGCATCAACGTTCTTCGCATGAGAATGGATTAATGTCATGGATCTCTAATCACGTCTCCTGTGAAGAAACTGTGATCGCCCAAAGACATCGTGCCACGAACACACCAGCATACGACAAAGAAAACTTCATAAGAATAGCGGATATCATACACCAAATCATGGAAAGAAGAATCAGGATAAAAGAAGATCAAATGGAGAGAAACCGCTAGGAAAGGGAGGTAAAACATACCTTAGATCTCCACGGATCGATCACAAAAATATGGGGTTAAATCTTGTTGAAAGGGGGTTTGAAGAACCTCAAAAAGCACCCTTGGTTTCCTGGGGTTCGAGGGAGAGAAGTGGGAAATAAGTTGGGTTCAGGGGTCTCAGGTCATTTATTGACCCACTGAAAAACTGAAGACCACGACACAGCCCCTTGGACCACGTCGCAACACTGCCTGACGCAGGGCATTCTACGACACAATCTGAGGGGCCACACCATAGCCATCCTTGATCAAAAGCGGTTCCTGGTTCCATGGTCAGATCCTTTAAAGGGGATTTGGGGGTTACGACACACCTATAAGCACCATGCTGAAGGACCCCCTCTTCCAAGAAAGGGACTACGACGTAGCCCACTGCCCATAGTGTAGTTACCCCCCAATTTGACAGTGGCCTCTAAAACCCTTATGTCGCAGCCTCACTATTCCACGCTGTAGTGCTCGACCACTAGAGAAGAGCCTACTCCGCAGCCTACCTCCACAACATAGTCATGCCTGAAAAGGCATTAGCCTTATTTCTCCTCCCGGGCTCCACTAAGTTGTAGTTGAGGTACACTATGTCGCAACCACTAGTACTACAACATAGTGCATACCTCCACGCCGCATCCATGCCATTTTTTGAAGTGGCTCCCCCTATTTTCCCCTAAACACCCTACAAACTTCTTGGAACCTCCACCAAGCACCTTCAACGCCCAAAACTCACAAAGGGAAAGGGTTTCTAAAATTTGGGCCCTTACAGTGTGATTCATGATATGTGTTAATAATGACCTCAAGTATAAGGACCAATATACATGATCACATATACGAATTCCAATGACACATATAATAAATGAAATTCATATTGGTGGGTCTGTCCTGATGACCGTTGTTCTTAGAGATCACTAAGTTTGAATTTCATGAGAAGAAGTCTAAATACTTATGACCTCTCGAAACTAGATATTCAAACATCATATGTGTCCTATCAGTATAATGTATCTTGACCATAGGACATAGTTTTAAGAATATTGGCATGGAATCTCTTGGTTCCCAATATAGTGGGGAGCTACTTTTACCTATTAATGAGAAAAATACTCTAAGGCCATTATCATATGAAGCATGCAAATGTAAAGTCAATACGTGATAAGAATATAGTCTAGTAATTGAAAGTGCATGATAAAGTTGGTTTTAAAGGACCAACCCGAATACTTTCTTTAGCACGTTATTCACACCTGTGATGGATTGTATCGTGACTTGTCATAGTTTCAGTTCCTTTGGAAGATTCTTATCGTGTATTATGATATCACTTGATGTAGCGCCCTGACGTAGGATGTGATACTTTCATATTGTATGTTGCAATATGCACCACAATTCATGTCTCTTCATCACTCTACCTTATCACAAAGTGCAATTCAAACATATCACATCTGACAATATAACTTAAGTATATCGCTTCCCTTATCTAACACTCCAACCTTTATTAACTCATTTCCAGACATCTCCATCATGCTTCAAAAATGTGAGTTTATCAATACTATCATATTTTCAATGTGATCTAATGCATGTCTCAATCCATCAACCATCCTCCCCTAAAAACGAGACACTATTTTCCGTTGTCTATTTTCTCCTTGGATCGACCGGAACGAGTCTCTAATTTACACCAGCCCTTTATAAATAAATATTCAATGAAGCCCAAAGTTGATCACAACACTTCAACAAACCAATCCCTATATTGTAAGGCTCTTTAATGGATGTTCTTATAGGAAACATACTGATTTCCAATCTTCATAGTAAATCCATCACTTCCTATCCACACATTTTTTATAGCATCCATAAGCATCTTTACTATAATCCATCATCATATGAATATCTTTAGTGTTGCTTAACGGTCCTTGCATGCAACCATCCACATGATAGTCACTTGTCTGCATCATGTATGCTTCTTCATACTCTTTTAAGTGCAAATCACATTTCTTATTTTTGAAAGGTGTATGCTTCATATCATGATTTGTTAACAATTCAAACCATAACCAAATCCACAGGAGTCTAAAGTGTTCACCTAGCTTTTGTTGAATACTCAACATCATTATCTCCTTATTTTTGGATTGTATCGACATTTAGCTTTAGGGTATGTTAGATTTCTTTTGAGTTTATGACAACTGACTTTTATTAGGTTTTATAATTTATTTAACAATAAAGTCCTTATTGTAATAATGATTAAATTTTATTTAAATGCATTTGATTATTTCTCCTCCCCTCCGACTGCCTGCATCTTTGTGAAAGATCAACACAAAAAAAAAAAAAAAAAACTGAGCAAAAAAAGGATCCAAAGAGATGATGAAGAACATAGAAGACAAAATGAAGAGGAACCCTAGGCAGACCTTTAGAAATCTCTCCACAACTAGAGTAGTTAAATGAATTCTAAAAGTGATTTACATATAGGTGGACATCAATACGCGATGCGAGCAATTCTTGACAAATAAATGATTTGGGATTACGATTAATAATGTGGCATTAGGAAAAAAAATTGTTTTAGGAGCCATAAATTTTAGAAGAAAAAATATATATCAAATTTCCTTACTTTATTAAGTTTTCTTCCTACTTTAATGCTAATTTGTATTTATTTTCAGTGTGATTAAAATAGTTATTATGTAAAAAAAACTATTCTTTAATGAATGTTGAAAAACATATGTTTTGTCACAAAGACAAAACATCCGCCATGTTGTGTTTTTTGTGTAAAAATTTGACACGCGCATTTTGTGCATTTGTGTTATATATTTTCTAATAATGAAATATATGCTAATTGTTGTTTTATATATTTTTTTGCAACCAAACTTGTTTATATTTTTTTGATTTTTCACATAAACACCAAACAAAATATTTATTTTGTTGGTTTTTTTTTATATTTTTCATGAAAATAAGTACCAAACAAAAACGCTTGTTTTATTTTATTAATATATTTTTTTGTACCAAAATATTTGTTATGATATTGCTTTATTTATTTTTTATTTTACACAAATGACGTGTTATATCGAGTTTCTTTGAAATTGTATTATTTAACGGCGAACAAAACATTATTTTACAACTTTATGTTATTTTTTGATCATACATGTTTCGTGCTTTTTTATTATTTAATTTCTAAATTTTATTGGTATTTATTTATACCTGTAATATTGATACAAAATCCAATGATAAATTTTCTTGAAATTTCTTTATTTATAAATCATTTTTAGAGAATTGATATTAATTTTATTGAAGTACGGTTTTAAAAAACAGCAGCAATTATTTTTTATATTTTTTAAGAATTAATAATGATAAATAATTTTTTTTTAAAAAATGAACGCACCTAACCCAACTTCGCCCCCACATTACCATGAGCGACCGCAATACCCACCTACCCTTGACCACACCTGATTTTTTAAACATAAATAATTAGGTTATATTTTCTTTTCCATATAATATATAAATGTTTTTTATACATGTCATATTAAATCACGCTTATATCACTCTCTTTTACCCATTCATAATTTTATAATTTTATAATTGAACATTTATGGATCCTATGCCACGCCCCAAACCTACCCGCCCCATCTCCATCGACCCACTTGATATTTTACCTAAAGAAATCGGACAGCAAATCTTAATAAAAATACGTGACTCAGTTTTTAAAATATTATGATTTTTATATAAAAGGATACCTCATTAACCATGTTGGACGGACGGAGCCTAAACGGTAATCCAGTTAACCCATTCACCCACCAAACCCCATCCCGAGCGCCGCCGTCTCCTCCGCCGTTTCACGCCACCTACCCCATCCCGTGAACCTATAAAACACGCCTCCCGCCGCTTCTATCTCCATCTCCGACGTCCCCAGATCTGGCTGGTCGGCAGCCATTTTGTGATTAATAAACCACCACAGCCCAATCCCCGCCGGCCGGAGGTATCCGACCGCCATGGATCTCCTCCTGTTGGAGCGCCTCCTCGCCACCCTCTTCCTCGCCGCCCTCCTCGCCGCCGCAATCTCCAAGCTCCGCGGGCGGCGCTTCCACCTGCCCCCCGGCCCCTTCCCAGTCCCCGTCTTCGGCAACTGGCTCCAGGTCGGCGACGATCTCAACCACCGCAACCTCTCGGACCTGGCCCGGCGCTTCGGCGACATCCTGCTGCTCCGGATGGGGCAGCGGAACCTGGTGGTCGTCTCCTCCCCGGACCTGGCGAAGGCGGTCCTCCACACCCAGGGCGTCGAGTTCGGCTCCCGCACCCGCAACGTCGTCTTCGACATCTTCACGGGGAAGGGGCAGGACATGGTGTTCACCGTGTACGGCGAGCACTGGCGAAAGATGCGGCGGATCATGACCGTCCCCTTCTTCACCAACAAGGTGGTGCAGCAGTACCGGTTCGGGTGGGAGGACGAGGCGGGGCGCGTGATCCAGGACCTCCACGCAGATCCACGCGCCGCCACCTCCGGGGTCGTCCTGAGGAAGCGCCTCCAGCTCATGATGTACAACAACATGTACCGGATCATGTTCGACCGGCGGTTCGAGAGCGAGGACGACCCCCTGTTCGTCCGCCTCAAGGCCCTCAACGGCGAGCGCAGCCGCCTCGCCCAGAGCTTTGACTACAATTACGGCGACTTCATCCCCATCCTCCGCCCCCTCCTCAAGGGCTACTTGAAGATCTGCAAGGAGGTGAAGGAAACCAGGCTGAAGCTCTTCAAGGATCATTTTATCGCGGATAGAAAGTAAGCCACCTTTTTCTGGGATCTTCAGTTATGGAATCCCCTGTTTGGGGCTTTCATCATAATTACCCAGACGAACTGACTGGATCGGGGGGATGAATTGCAGGAAGCTGACGAGCCCGACAACCCCGGACAACAATTCTCTCAAGTGCGCCATAGATCATATTCTGGATGCTCAGCAAAAGGGAGAGATCAACGAGGACAACGTTCTGTATATTGTGGAGAACATCAATGTTGCTGCGATCGAGACGACGCTGTGGTCGATCGAGTGGGGGGTGGCGGAGCTGGTGAACCACCCGGAGGTGCAGGAGAAGCTGCGGGCGGAGCTGGATGCGGGTCTGGGCCCGGGGGCGCAGGTGACGGAGCCGGACGTCCACCGGCTGCCGTATTTGCAGGCGGTGGTGAAGGAGACGCTGCGGCTGAGGATGGCGATCCCGCTGCTGGTGCCGCACATGAACCTGCAGGACGCGAAGCTCGGCGGGTACGACGTGCCGGCGGAGAGCAAGGTCCTGGTGAACGCCTGGTGGCTGGCGAACAACCCCGCGCAGTGGAGCCACCCGGAGCGGTTCAGGCCGGAGCGGTTCCTGGAGGAGGAGGCCGGCGTGGAGGCCAACGGCAACGACTACCGGTATCTGCCCTTCGGCGTGGGGCGGCGGAGCTGCCCCGGGATCATCCTGGCGCTTCCCATCCTGGGCATCACTCTGGGTCGCCTGGTGCAGAACTTCCGCCTCCTCCCGGCCCCCGGCCACTCCCGGGTGGACACCACCGAGAAGGGCGGCCAGTTCAGCCTGCACATCCTCCAACACTCCACCATCGTCGCCCAGCCCAGATCATGATCATGATCCTCTCCCATCGTCGTCTTCTCTCTGTTTTTCCTCGCCAAGGGATTTGATTCTGCGACCTTGGCTGGTTCTCTGTAAGATTCATATGCTGCTAACAATAAGAAAGAACGCGTGCATGATCTTTTGCTGGTTTAATTGTTCGTTACTGGGTTCCCCTGATACGTTGTCGGTGGAGATCACACGATTGGGTCGCGCCATGGCGCCATGGCGCTGTGTCTTCTGGATTGGTTGTGTTGGGCGGTGTGTCTGGATTTTAGATGGCTTTGTATGGACGACTGTGATTCTATCGGGCCCCGCAGAGCGTCTGCAGCCGTGGATTTGGGGATAGAGATGTCGTGACTGCCAACTATCTCCAATAGTTTAGTTGGTGGTCGATCAATCCAATTTGGCACCATATTCAACAAGTATATGGTGGGGATGAGGGTGGTCGTGGCTGCCTCCCACCCACCACCAATATATAATTAAAAGAACATCACATATGACCGCATGGTGATTCCATGGGAACGTTGACCGTTGGAACTTGGTCTAAGAAAGATGCACTAAACCCTCCTCGTCAAAGCATTTAAAGAATCACAAATTGATCAAGGATTGCACATACAAATCATAGTAAAAATGGGAATACCCAAATACACTACATTAATCAAACCCTCCTCCCATTGATTACATTATGGTATGCTATGTGATTACGTCTTGAGACTTGTTGTTTTTTCACGTCAAAAAAAATTATTGAGATTATTAAATAATATTTGTGTAAATATCAATGGTCTTTGAAGGGACGGTGTTTTTTAGAATTGAAAAATTCAATAAGAATAATTCTATGTTAAGGAAAATGAAGCATCTTACTACTAGTATTCTTCCTATTTTTTTCGATCCAATTCCTCCACCGCGAACCTCAGTTAGATTCAGGCATGATACACTTTTTAGTTTTTGTGAGAACCTAAGGACTCTCTTTTAGATCCAGGAAACAATTGATATGGATCAGATTCAGCCCAAGGAGAATAATTTTGGGCTTAATAAAAATTCCAAGCCCAATTGTTGTTCGAATTGGACCACCCCACACTTCTTGATGTCCAACACTATGGTGGGCCACAACACACTTATTTGGGACCCAAAATCATTTATCCACATGGCAAATGGTGGAAATTCGTAGCTGCACATTAATGAGGAGAGAGAAGGTGGAGAAAAGCATCATTAAGAGGGAATCCTGCTACTTTGTCTAGTGGGGTCATTAAATGGCATGAGAAAGTGTTATTTTATGCTTTTTATGTGCCTTTTGGGTTCCCCATGTCTTGTAACTCGAATTGGGGCATTTTCCTTTATTTATTTTGTCTTTATATTGTATTTTCACCCCTTTGTAATGGAGATGCTTGATTGTGACGGATTTTGGAAGCCTATTGTGCTGTCCTAGTGCTTTAGCCATTTCCCTTTGCCCGGAATTGGTGGTGCAACTCCAGTGCTGGTGACTTTGTCTTTAAGCGTGGAGTGACCTTGGCGGGTGGCATTGCCTTTAAGCCTTTGTCAATTCGACTACATTACGCTGCTCCTTTTCACTTACTCGTTTTGAGCTTCCGGTGACGCATCAATTGGTATCAGAGGCGCGGTTCCAACGAGTAAGTTCTATCGCATTCTTCTTATTACTCTCCATCATGTCTCGTAAGAGCGGATCTTCTACTCCTCCTGCTCCATGGGAAATAGCTAATGCACAGCTACAATCACAAATTACTCAAATCGGTGAGCAACTTGCTCAACTTTTGAGAGCACGGCGACCTGACTCCCCTCCACCGCAGCGACATCCTCGATGTCCATCACCACATAATAGACACAATCCAGCACCATTTTATGAAGATCGTGCAAATGGTGATGATTCCAGCGATTCAGAGGTAGATATGCGAAGAAGAAGAGATGATGAAGACATTGAAAGAGGGTTGAGGATCGACATTCCAGATTTTTATGGGAGTATGAATCCGGATGATTTTCTGGATTGGATGCGGGAAATCGAACGGTTCTTCGAATTTAAGAATTGTTCTGACGAGAAGAAGTGCAAGGTAGCCATTCTGAAATTTAAAGATTATGCATCACTTTGGTGGGAAAATCTGAAGAAACAGCGGGAACGTGATGATAAAGGCAAGATACGCTCATGGGAGAAGTTGAAAAAGCTTTTGAGGAGACGATTTCTGCCTGAGAATTATAAGCAAGATCTTTATTTTCGAATGCATAGCCTACGACAAGGAGATAAGTCTGTTGAAGAGTACATTCGGGAATTTGATCGTTTATTGATGCGAAGTGATGTTCCAGAATATAAAGAGCAAACAATTGCAAGGTTTTTGGGTGGATTAAATGAAGAAATTGCACATTCAGTGGAGTTGCAATCATTCTGCTCACTTGATGATGTTTGCAAGCTGGCGATCAAGGTGGAAAAGCAAAAGCGGACCTCAAGGGCACCGACACTCAAAAACTACAATAGAGGTACAACTTTTTATAAGGGTATTTCTTCTAATAAATCTGGTGTTTTTGAGAAGGAATTTGGAAGGAACAAGATGCTGGAAAAAGGGAAAGAGAAGGCTATGGAACAAACAAAAGGGAAGTCGAACTCCTTTGAACGTGGGAATCGAAAGTGTTTCAAATGCCATGGGTATGTTCATTTTCAGGCCAATTGCCCTAACAACCGGATTATTACTATTAAAGAGATTGAAGAAATTGAAGAGGCAATCAAAGAGGATGAACATGATGGTGAAGAATCTGAAAATGAGGAACATGTTGTGGAAGAAGCTGATGTGGGAAACATGCTGGTGCTACGAAGAGTTTTGCAAGCTCAAATCTGCCCAGAAGAAGATCAAAGAGAAAACTTGTTCCAAACTCGCTGCACCATTAATCAGCGGGTATGCATGGTGATTATTGATAGTGGGAGCTGTACAAACGTGGCTTCAACAACACTAGTGGAGAAATTGAAGCTTCCAACTCAGAATCATCGTCACTCGTATAAATTGCAATGGTTGAACAATGGGAGCACACTCCAAGTCAACAAACAGGTTCTAATTTCATTCTCCATTGGTAAGAACTATGTTGATGAAGTACTGTGTGATGTTATTCCTATGGATGCTTGTCACTTGTTGTTAGGTAGGCCTTGGCAGTTTGACAGGGAAGTGAAATATGATGGGAGGAAGAACACTTATTCTTTTCGATCTGGGGAAAAGAATATCACACTTGCTCCTTTGAAGCTGTCCCAAACTCTTCAAGAAAAATCTATTCCGGAAGTACCCAAAGGTAGTCTCTTTATCAGCAAGCTCAAGTGGAGAAAGCCATAAATAAGCAAAAGCTAGTTTTTGCTTTATTGATGATCGAAAAGTCATGCCATGAGGAGAAGAGTCATCAACATCCTTTAGCTCATTCCTTAATTGGGGAATATCATGATGTTTTTCCTAATGATCTTCCAGAAGGATTACCACCATTTAGAGGCATTGAACACCAGATTGATCTCGTTCCGGGTGCACAATTGCCAAATAAACCAGCATATCGGTGTAATCCTGGAGAATCAAGGGAATTGCAGAAGCAAGTAGATGAGTTGATGGATCGAGGCTTTATAAGGCCAAGCATGAGCCCGTGTTCTGTTCCAGCCTTATTGGTGCCAAAGAAAGATGGTACGTATCGCATGTGCATTGATAGTAGAGCTATCAATAATATTACCATCAAATATAGGTATCCCATCCCACGACTCGATGATATGCTTGATGAATTGCATGGTTCATCAATCTTTTCAAAGGTTGATCTTCGTAGTGAATACCACCAGATTCGAATGAAGGAAGGGGATGAGTGGAAAACAGCCTTCAAAACTAAAAGCGGATTGTTTGAGTGGCTGGTCATGCCATTCGGCCTCTCAAATGCTCCTAGCACATTCATGCGACTCATGAATGAAGTTCTGAAACCATTTATTGGTAAATTTGTGGTAGTTTATTTGGATGACATTTTGATTTACAGCAAGGATGTGGAGAGCCATGTGGATCATCTTCGGTGGGTATTTGACGTTCTACAGAAACAAAAGCTATATGGGAAGCTTGAAAAATGTGAGTTCTTTTCAACAGAAGTGGTGTTTTTGGGATATGTGGTAACCAAAGAAGGCATCATGGTGGATGAATCAACAGTGGAAGCAATCAAGTCCTGGCCACAACCAGAATCCATTACCGAAGTAAGAAGTTTCCACGGTTTGGCATCTTTTTATCGTCGCTTTGTTTCCAATTTCAGCACTATTATGGCACCTATCACTGAATGTTTGAAAAGGGGGAAATTTGAGTGGTCAAAGGCAGCAAATGAATCATTTGGAATCATTAAGAAAAAGTTGTGTGAAGCACCGGTTTTGGCGTTGCCTGATTTTGATCAAGTCTTTGAAGTGGAATGTGATGCAAGTGGAGTTGGGATAGGCGCTGTTCTCATCCAAAGCAAGCGCCCTATTGCATATTTCAGCGAGAAACTGAATGATTCAAGGAGGAATTACAGCACCTATGATAAGGAATTTTATGCGGTTATAAGAGCCCTAGATCATTGGTCTCATTATTTGAGACCGAAGCAGTTTGTTCTTCATTCTGACCATCAGGCTTTGAGGTTTATCAATGGTCAACACAAGCTGAGTTCGAGGCATGCAAAGTGGGTGGAATTCTTACAATCATTCTCATTTGTGTCAAAATACAAGAAGGGGCAAGATAATCTAGTGGCAAATGCTTTATCTCGGAGGTATGCATTACTTACAATTCTTGATGCTCGAATTCTTGGATTTCAGCTTATGAGAGAAGATTATCAGCATGATATGGAGTTTAATTCTATTTTAATCCAATGTCAAGATGGATTTGTGGAGGATTATTCTGTACATGATGGGTTTCTCTTTAAGAGAAACAAGTTGTGTGTTCCAAAGGGTAATTACAGGGACTTGCTTATTCGGGAAGCACATGAAGGGGGACTTGCTGGTCATTTTGGCATCCATAAAACCTTGGAGATACTAAAAGAGCATTTCTACTGTCCGAAGATGCAATCAAATGTCCAAGCTATTCTTTCAAGATGCGGAACATGTCAAAGAGCAAAGAGTCATTTCAAGCCTGGTTTATACACTCCGTTACCTATTCTGGAGCAGCCATGGGAAGATCTCAGCATGGATTTCATTATGGCTTTACCAAAGACTCGGCGAGGTAAAGATTCAATAATGGTTGTTGTTGATCGATTTTCTAAGATGGCTCATTTCATACCTTGTCATAAGACTGAAGATGCGGTGAAAGTGGCAGAATTGTTTTTCAAAGAGATTGTTCGCCTTCATGGAATTCCTCGCAGCATCGTTTCGGATAGAGACACAAAATTTCTCAGCCATTTTTGGAGAACATTATGGGGGAAATTCGGTACGAAACTTCTTTTCAGCACATCCCATCACCCTCAAACGGATGGGCAAACAGAAGTTACCAATCGTACATTGGGCACTATTCTGAGAACATTGGTGAACAAGAGCATGAGAGATTGGGATTTGCAACTTGCACAAGCTGAATTTGCATACAATAGATCTCTCAGTGCTACCACCCGACATTCTCCATTCGAAGTGGTTTATGGAATCAATCCAATCACTCCTATAGAATTGTGCTCTTTGCCTCTTGATTTTCAGGTAAATATTGATGCGGAGGAGAAGACAAAGCAGATGAAGAAGCTCCATGAATCTATTCATGCTCAAATAGAGAAGTCTAATGAGGCATACAAGAGGCGAGCAAACAAGCATCGGAAGCAGGCTATTTTCCAACCTGGAGACAAAGTGTGGATTCACCTTCGCAAGGAGAGATTTCCATCCAAAAGGAAGAGCAAGCTGGCACCACGAGCTGAAGGTCCATTCAAAGTGCTTGAACGAGTGGGAAACAATGCCTACAAAATTGATTTACCAGATGATTTTGGCAGCGTTTCTGCAACGTTCAACATTGGGGACTTATCTACTTACATTGAAGAAGATGATGTCGTGGATTTGAGGGCAAATCCTCTTCAACCGGGGGAGAATGATATGGATCAGATTCAGCCCAAGGAGAATAATTTTGGGCTTAATAAAAATTCCAAGCCCAATTGTTGTTCGAATTGGACCAGCCCACACTTCTTGATGTCCAACACTATGGTGGGCCACAACACACTTATTTGGGACCCAAAATCATTTATCCACATGGAAAATGGTGGAAATTCGTAGCTGCACATTAATGAGGAGAGAGAAGGTGGAGAAAAGCATCATTAAGAGGGAATCCCGCTACTTTGTCTAGTGGGGTCATTAAATGGCATGGGAAAGTGTTATTTTATGCTTTTTATGTGCCTTTTGGGTTCCCCATGTCTTGTAACTCGAATTGGGGCATTTTCCTTTATTTATTTTGTCTTTATATTGTATTTTCACCCCTTTGTAATGGAGATGCTTGATTGTGACGGATTTTGGAAGCCTATTGTGCTGTCCTAGTGCTTTATCCCTTTCCCTTTGCCCGGAATTGGTGGTGCAACTCCAGTGCTGGTGACTTTGTCTTTAAGCGTGGAGTGACCTTGGCGGGTGGCATTGCCTTTAAGCCTTTGTCAATTCGGCTACATTACGCTGCTCCTTTTCACTTACTCGTTTTGAGCTTCCGGCGACGCATCAACAACTCTCAAAGATATTTTTTCCTTTTGCAAGATACAACAGGACTGAAACAATCAACCTATGGATATTATAGGAAAACCCAAAAGATTCTTCTAATGTATTCCAAAATATGGAATAAACAAGTTTTTTCACAACTCTAACCCCCACATTATGTTCCACTGAATCCCTCTTTCATGGCCACATTTATTTCCGACTAAGGAATGTAAATATTTCTACTGTTACATGACAAATCCAATTTTCATTTCATCTGGGAAAAACAATCTTTTTCTCAACAATGTCTTTGTCATTTGATCCAATAACGTTCCGTCACTACGGGAAAAATGGGTATTTGCGACGGGGATAAATCCCGTCGCAAATAGCCCCGTTAGAAACTTATTTGCGACGGGCGGTTACCGCTCGTCGCAAATAACCGACGGCGGTAAAAGATATCTGCGACGGGAATATACCCCCCGTCGCAAATAGTATGTCGGCAGGTTGTTATTTGCGACGGGTCCCGTCGCAAATGACTATTTACCCGTTGCCCGTAATAAATGCGGGCTAAGGTATTTGCGACGGGTACCGTCGCAAATAATGCTATTTGCGACGGGTATCCCGTCGCAAATACACCCGTCGCAAATAATCTAACCTATAAATACCCCCCATCCGTTTTTTTTCATTCATTCTCAAACTCCATCTTCTAGTTCTCTTAAAACTCTATTTTTAGAGTTCAGCGTTTCTTAAGTTTCATTTTTTTTTTCTGGAGTTGATATTGAAGTTTTCAACAGCAATCAGAGATCAACCTCAGATCCATTTTAAAGGTATTTATGTTCATTTTAATTTAATATTTATTTTAAATTTTTTATTAGTTTCAATTATTCTTAATTAGTTTTAATTTAATTATGTTTAGATTGTTTTGTTACTTAATAAATTTAAATTATTAGTATTCATTGTTCATAGTTAATGGTAATTAGGAATAATTAGTAATAATTACCAATAATTAGGAATAATTAGTAATAATTACCAATAATTAGTAATAATTATCAATCATTACCAATAATTAGTAATAATTTCCAATAATTACCAATAATTAGTAATAATTAGTAATAATTACGAATAATTAGCAATAATTCGTAATAATTAGTAATAATTACCAATATTTAGTACTAAATAGTAATAATGAGTAATAATTACCAATAATTAGTAATAATTACAAATAATTACCAATAATTAGTAATAATTACAAATAATTACCAATAATTAATAATAATTACCAATAATTATCCATAATTAGTAATAATTACCAATAATTACCAATAATTAGTAATAATGAGTAATAATTAACAATAATTAGGAATAATTACCAATAATTAGCAATAATTACAAATAATTACCAATAATTAGTAATAATTACAAATAATTACCAATAATTAGTAATAATTACCAATAATAAGTAATAATTACCAATAATTATCCATAATTAGTAATAATAACTAATAATTACCAATAATTAGTAATAATTGGTAATACTTCGAAATAATTATCAATAATTACAACTAATTACCAATAATTAATAATAATTACCAATAATTAGTAATAATTAGTAATAATTACCAATAATTAGTAATAATTAGTAATAATTACCAATAATTAGTAATAATTAGTAATAATTCGTAATAATTACCAATAATTCGTAATAATTACCAATAATTCGTAATAATTACCAATAATTAGTAATAATTACCAATAATTAGTAATAATTACCAATAGTTAGTAATAATTACCAATAATTAGTAATAATTACCAATAATTAGTAATAATTACCAATAATTAGTAATAATTAGTAATAATTAGGAATAATTAGTAATAATTAGCAATAATTAGTAATAATTAGGAATAATTAGTAATAATTAGGAATAATTAGGAATAATTACCAATAATTAGGAATAATTACCAATAATTACCAATAATTACCAATAATTACCAATAATTACCAATAATTACCAATAATTAGTAATAATTACCAATAATTAGTTATAATTACCAATAATTTGTTATAATTACCAATAATTTGTTATAATTACTAATAATTACCAATAATTACCAATAATTACCAATAATTACCAATAATTACCAATATTTACCAATAATTACCAATATTTAACAATAATTACCAATAATTACCAATAATTACCAATAATTACCAATAATTACCAATAATTACCAATAATTACCAATAATTACCAATAATTACCAATAATTACCAATAATTACCAATAATTACCAATAATTAGGAATAATTAGGAATAATTACCAATAATTACTAATAATTACCAATAATTACCAATAATTAGCAATAATTACCAATAATTACCAATAATTAGGAATAATTACCAATAATTAGGAATTATTACCAATAATTAGGAATAATTACCAATAATTAGTAATAATTACCATTAATTAGGAATAATTAGGAATAATTAGGAATAATTAGGAATAATTAGGAATAATTAGGAATAATTAGGAATAATTAGTAATAATTAGGGATAATTAGCAATAATTACCAATAATTAGTAATAATTAGCAATAATTAGGAATAATTAGGAATAATTAGTAATAATTAGGAATAATTAGTAATAATTAGGAATAATTAGCAATAATTACCAATAATTTGTAATAATTAGCAATAATTAGTAATAATTACCAATAATTAGTTATAATTACCAATAATTAGTTATAATTACCAATAATTAGTTATAATTACCAATAATTAGTTATAATTACCAATAAATAGAAATAATTACCAATAATTACCAATAATTACCAATAATTACCAATAATTACCAATAATTACCAATAATTACCAATAATTAGGAATAATTACCAATAATTACCAATAATTACCAATAATTACCAATAATTACCAATAATTACCAATAATTACCAATAATTACCAATAATTATCAATAATTACCAATAATTACCAATAATTAGGAATAATTACCAATAATTACCAATAATTACCAATAATTACCAATAATTACCAATAATTACCAATAATTACCAATAATTACCAATAATTACCAATAATTAGTAATAATTACCAATATAATTTTTTTCATAAATATTAATTATATAATAATAACATTATTACATTATCAGTATATTTTATTATTAATATTAAAATAATATAATTCTCTATATTATATACAATTCTCTTTTCATCTGTGTGTTTTCTGTCTCCACATATAATATTTGCATTCTTTTTCAAAATTATCAACCTACTCGCCAATGGAGAGGTGAAAGTGAATGCAAATATTACATGTGGAGACAGAATGTTAAACACACAGATGAAAGGAGAATTGTATATAATATAGAAAATTATATTATTTTAATATTAATAATAAAATATACTAATAATGTAATAATGTTATTATTATATAATTAATATTTATGAAAAAAATTATATTAGTATTATTAAAATAATAAAAAATCAATATAATATTAAAATTATCAATATTTGTAACATATTTTGCTTTATTCTCAACATATTCAATCTTTGCTTGAGTGTTTTTTCTAACAAATTATTCAAAACCAGTAATGCTTTTATATTTTATAGAAAAATATGGAACAATGAGGTCGTCAACAGTCATTATTAGATGACCGCATATGGATAAATCAACGTAGAAATCCAAACGGTTCTGGTTTAAATCCAGTATATATAGAGGGCGTGGAGACTTTTTTATCATTTGCGGCATCAAATCTAGAATTTGTTTCAGAAGGCAAAATAAAATTCCCTTGTAGAAAATGTGCATTGATAATGTTTGACACGTTTGACAAAGTGGGGGGACATCTCTTGCGTTTTGGTTTTCAACCAGATTATGTTTTTTGGTATCAACACGGTGAATGCAGTTCCAGAGTAGGTGATACCAACTTGATTCCGGATCCATCCTAGTTTCAAGATTTAGTACATGATGTTGCAGGTTCATCTGTTCAACATACAGAAACTCCGGCTGATATAGATTCAAATCCTGAGTTGGCACCGTCTGAATTTTATGAGTTGTTGAGGTCTGCTGAGGATGCATTATATCCTAGCTGCAAGATGAGCAAATTAGAAGCAGTTGCAAAATTTATGGCTATCAAATCAGATAACGGAATGTCAAACACCTGTTTTGACCAGATATTTTCTTTTCTTAAAACACTGTTACCCGAAGAAAATGTTTTGCCTGCAAATTACTATGAGAGTAAGAGGCTGGTTCGAAATTTGGGACTTACTTGTCAGAAGATTCATGCATGTTCAAATGACTGCATTTTATATTATGGGGAAAATGAGTCGTTGGATAGTTGTCCCACATGTGGGCAACTGAGATATAAAGAAGGGAAACATGGGAAGTCTGGTTTGATTCCTGTAAAACAGTTGAGATATTTTCCACTTACATCCAGACTTCAGCGTTTATTCATGTCTAAGAATACAACGACAATGATGTCATGGCATAAAGCGAATATTTCAACCGATAAAAGTTTGAATCATCCAGCCGATGGTGATTCATGGAAAATTTTTGATAGAGTGCATCCATCCTTTGCTTTATAAGCTAGAAATGTTCGACTGGGCCTTTCCACTGATGGTTTCTGTCCGTTCGGATCTTATGGTAGTCAATATTCATGTTGGCCTGTTTTTTTAAAAACCGTACAATTTGCCTCCATGGATGTTGATGAAGGAGCCATATATCTTTTTGACTTTACTAATTCTAGGACATCCGAAGAAAAATATTGATGTTTATTTGAAACCATTGATTGATGAATTAAGTTTATTGTGGAGTACTGGTGTCAGTACATATGATGTTGCTACGAAACAGAATTTCATACTGAGAGTAGCATTGATGTGGACAATTAGTGACTTCCCGGCTTATGGGATGTTATCTGGCTGGAGTACACATGGTCAGAAATCATGTCCTTACTGTATGAGAGAGAACAAAGAATTTATGCTCATTCATGGAAAGAAACCTTGTTATTTTGACTGTCATCGCAAATTTCTATCAGCTAATCATCCTTTTCGTAGAAACAGATCTCATTTCAGAAAAGGAACAATTGAAAGGGATGGACCTCCAAAAATGCTATCAGGTTTGGAGTTAAAATCAGTTGTATTTTCATTACCTCCCATCACTTTTGGTCCCACAATAAACCAATAGAAAATTTCTGGTTTTGGAAAAGAACACAATTGGATTAAACGTAGCATATTTTGGGATTTGCCATATTGGTCTGATTTGTTGGTCCGCCACATGTTGGATGTCATGCATATTGAGAATAACTATTTTGATAATTTGTTTCATACAGTTTTGGATATTCCAGGAAAGAGCAAAGACAATGTAAATGCACGTTTAGATCTTGCCCAAATTTGCAGGCGTCCAGAACTGGAACTGTTTGAGAATGTCAGAACAGAAAGGTTACTGAAACCAAAAGCAGCTTATACACTGTCTAAAGAAAACCGTTTATTATTTTGTCAGTGGATTGCAGATTTGAGACTTCCAGATGGTTGTGCTTCCAATTTGGGTAGATGTGTAAAGAATGGTCATATTACTGGATTAAAAAGTCATGATTGTCATGTTATAATGGAAAGACTTCTACCCATTGGATTAAGAGGTCTGTTGAATTCTGTGATTTGGGATTCCATAACAGACATGTCTCATTTTTTTCGGGAAATTTGTGCGGCTACAGCAGATTATGATGCTCTATGCAAACTTGAAGAAGATGTTGTTGTAATTATATGTAAACTGGAAAAAATATTTCCGCCATCTTTCTTCGACTCAATGGAACATTTGATGTTACATTTTCCATATGAAGCCAAATGTGGAGGTCCAGTACATTTTCGATGGATGTACCCATTTGAAATATGCATGCAAAAATTGAAAAGAAAAGTATGTAACAAAGTATCTGTTGAAGGATCTATTGCAGAAGCTTATTTGCAAGAGAAAATATCTTTTTTCTGCTCCCATTATTTTGAATCTGAGTATCCTTCAAAACACAACCGAATGGGATGGAACGAGAGAAATATTGATGAAATCGACAATCAATTATCTGTTTTCAACCAGCCAGAGCTTGGTTTTGGTGGAGTTTATGAATGCTGGCTTTCGGATGATGAACATCACAGAGCTCATACGTATGTTCTGCTCAACTGTGAAGAGATGACATCAGTTGTACTGTAAGTGTTTATATCACTTATTCTATCATTTATGTTATAGTAAATAACTTTGTTTTTTATAGGTTGCATGATAATCATATCAAGAAACAAATTCCACAAATTACAGCAGCTGCTCTCGAAGAACGCCGACAGAAAAATTTCTCTCAGTGGTTTCAAAAACTGGTAACATAATTTCTTTATCTTTTAGCAACTCATTCAATGTACAGTTTACTATATTGATAATTATTTCACAAATTTTCAGGTGTCTCGACATGCTGATAAAATTGGCAAACGACTATGTATATTGAGTAACCCACCTTCCAAACTTGTTAAAACTTATAATGCATATGTGGTGAATGGATTTCGATTTCACAAACATGCATATGGGGAATCAAAAAAAAAACAATGAACAGTGGAGTTAGCTTGAGAGGATTTCATCATCGAGAAAATGAAGTTGACTTTTATGGCATACTTGATGAAATCATTGAACTCTATTATCTTGGACAACATTACATAACCATGTTCAAATGTCGGTGGTTGGATACAAAGAGAGGCGCACGTGTTCATCCGACTCATGGAATCATCGATATTAAATGTAAAAGTGTTCTCGCAGTAAATGAACCATTCTTATTAGCTCAACAGGCACATCAAGTTTATTACGCAAAGTACTGTGCTACATCAAGAGAGTTGACTGATTGGTGGAGTATAATAAAAATCAAAATTCGAGACAATCAGTTTAGTCAAAGTGAATGTGCTTTCACTGATGTGCAAAGAATTGAAGTTTTTCAAGAGAGTACTCAAAATCAATCTTTTTTACAAAGAGACATGAGTATCAATGACGACACCCCACATTTAAGAGTCGGTGATGACGATGATGTTAATGATGTCACATATGAATTTGAAATGGTAAGAGATGAAGCAACTTGAACTCGAATGAATATCGATGATGTTGAGGAGGAATATGAAGATGACATTGACATATATGAAGATGATGATGAAGATGAACACTGATAGAATTTCATGGTAGTTATATACAATCATAACTAATATATATGTATATATAATAGTAATTATCAATTATTTGCTAACAACATTAATATTTTTTGTTTCAGATGGACGACGACACATTTCGTGAGTTGACGGATGCTGACCTGTCTTTCGATGCGGATGAGTTGCTGGCAGATGACCCTCAGCCTGCAGGCGCTCCAGGGAGTACGCGGAGGGGGCGCGGTCTTGCACGATTGATGATTCCTGACCCCGTCCCCGAGCGACGTCCACGTCTTGGGTTTGATCCACGCACACGGAGGTGTAATAACCTATGTGATAACCTGTGGATTTGACTAAGATTTCATTAATCTATTCACATAATAAATGTTTATTATTTTTACAGTTTTCCGCATATAGCAGTTGGACAGGGCAGCGCTATTTTGCGCAACTATTTCTCTCAGCCTTGGACCACATGGGAGCAGATTCCCATTGATGTGCAGCAGGCCATGTTCGGCCATTGGTTGGTACGTACGTAAATAAATAATTTTTATTTTGAAAATTATTTCATTTCTAACTTGATATTTTGATTTATTTGTAGGGTTTATGGTATCCGATCGAGGATACCATGCGTGACGCCATCCACGAGGCATGGGAGGTGGCCATGCGTGATCACTTTCGTCAGTTTTTGCACAATTTAAGAAAAGCTGCCATGAATAAAGCAGGAGTGTCAGTTTTTGACGAGTCATGTAGAGTACACCGACCAGAGTACATTTCATCCCATGTATGGGATGGATTATGTGTGCACTGGTTGAGTGATGCCTTTCAGAGGAGATCATCGATGGGGAGACAGAATCGAGGGAGACAGGAGGTGACTCATCGAGTTGGGAGTCATACTTTCAGTACTCATAGATAGCATCTGGTACGTACATTATTTATAAATATTTTATATAACTATAAATATTAACAGTTTATTTTTTATTCTTATAGGCTGTCGAGCACCCCGATATTACGGAGTACGACGTATATCGGAGGATGTATAGTGATCATGCTACTGGGGAGCTCAGAGGTGATCGTCAGCGTCACATCGTGGTCAGTATTATTTGTTTTCAAGTTTAAAAATTAACTGCATATAATATATTCACAATTTTAATTTTAAATTGCAACTACAGGAGTCATATGAGGCCGCAGCGTCACAGACCCGGCCTGAGAGTCAGGCCGAGTCATCAGATCAAACCACTAGCCGTCAGTTTGATGAGGCGACATGGATGCAGGCCACCCAGTATGCCTTCGAGAAGGGCCAGGTAGTTGGTATCCGCTCTCGACTGACTCCCAGATATTATTATGGCAGTGCTGCGATGTCGGCGTCCAACTCGAGAGGAGATCGTGCATCTTCTTCTGCTACACAGTATGCGGATCAGTTGCGATCTCAGACTGCACTGATAGAGAGTCTCCGACAGGAGTAGGAGCAGATGCGTCAGCAGCAGCAGCAGCATGAGGAGGAGCGTCGACGCCAGCAGCAGCTGTACGAGGAGCAGATGAGTCGGTGGCAACAGCAGTATTAGGAGCAGATGGAGTACATGCGCCGACTCACTCATGCTTTAGGGATGAAGTTTCCTCCACCAGCATCTGCAGATCCCCCCCTCCCCCCTCCTTCAGATTAGAGTTTTTTTTATATTATAAAATTTGTTAAATCAAAATATGATTTTTTTTTTCTATTCGTAGTTTCTGTCTCATTATAAAATATTAATAATATTATATTTTTAAATAACAATATTAATATGAATAATAATATTATTTATATTTTATAATATTAAATTATATATATATATTAAAATTTTATAATATTATAATTTAATTATATTTTTTTGTCATATTAGAATTATTTTAATATTTGAATGTAAAATAATTCTATTATTTTTATATTAATTAAAATAACTTATTAATATTTTTTTTATTTATAATTATAATTCTAATATTATTATATTAATTAAAATCATTTATTAATATTCTATTATTTTTTATTTTTGAATTATAATTCTATTATTATTATATTAATTAAAATAATTTATTAATATTTTTTTATTTTTGAATTATATTTGGATTATTATTATATTAATTAAAATAATTTATTCATAATTTATTTTTTTTATTTTTTTTAGTATTTGCGACGGGCCCGTCGCAATTAGTTTTTTTTAAAAGTTTTTACAAATACACGGACTAATATTTGCGATGGGAAGAATCTCCATCGCAAATAATACCTTTAGCGACGGGCCCGTCACAAATAATTGTTGTTGCGACGCCGTTTTCCGCGACGGGCTATTTGCGACGGGACCCCGTCGCAAAAGCCTATTAGCGACGGGATCCCGACGCAAATAACCCGTCGCAAATGCCATTATTTCCAGTAGTGCATTAGATAGGAATAGATTTGATACGCAGAAGTATAATTGCCTAGTGGTGATAGGAAAAATACTGGCGGGTGAGATAAAAAATGGAATAATATAGATAGTGATGTTATTGCTAATATACATATGATTTTGGGTGATGGATTTCTGCAAAAAAAAAAGATGACGAAGGAAATATGAGATACTTTGATGACATTGCAAGAGGCCAAGTCGCTACAAAACTCGATTTTCTTGAAAATAAAATTCCACACTCTTCAAATAGTAAACTCATCAACTGTGACAGACTACATCAACACACCAAATACCCTGTTTGCTCTACTCACAATGTTGGACTATAAAAATTGGAGATGCTAAATATGCAAAGATCCCGCTTTAAAATTTTATAGATTCGTACAATCGTCTCATTATCACCTTCATGAACAATATCCTAAAAGTTGCGTTGCTCTTCAACAACGTTGCAAGTGAAATTCTTGAGGAAGAAAGCCTACATAAGAACAATGAGGACACACAAACAACTTCATAATAAGCAGAGGCTCTGTCAATTGAAAGAGAAGGGACGATGGAACATGATTCCAGTGGAAGCAAGAATCGTAGCAGGTCCAAATCAAGGAGGAAGAAAAAGAAAGTCATATGTTACAATTGTGGAACGAAGGGTCATGTTATTAAGGAGTAATGAAACAAAGAGTGGTGGAAAGAAATTTCAAGGAAATGTGGCGAGTACTTCTATCAACAAAGACATACTAGTCATTGAAGCAACAATAACTTTTGGACGTAGACAACATCTCAACGATGCATGTATAATAAATTCAGGATCAACATGAAACATTATGTCTCAAAGGAATTGGTTTGATCAATATGAAATTATCCCAGAAGGTCTTGTGTACATGGGGAATGATCACACCTTGAAGATCATTAGAGTCTGTACCATCAAACTGAAGATGCTTGATGCTATCATATGAACAATCCAAGGAGTATACCATGTAAAGGAATTGGAGAATAACACATTGTATTTGGGATAATTTTATGACATTGGGTGCAAGATTCACACTAAGGAGTGATAAATATTGTGAAGTGTGTGCTTGTGTTGATAAAGGCAGAAAAGTGTTGGGAAAGATGGAAAGCGATGAACGCACAAAAAAAAAATATTTATCGGATATAAAAAAAAATATTTATCGGGGCCAGATGAGGAGGCACCCCAACAAACTCCCCCTCCGACTCAACTGGGGATTATCGCCAACCCTGCAATCAGTCGGCAAGTCTCAAATTTTCCTTTGGGTAAACTCTTGGTCAACATGTCTGACCCATTGTCATCAATATGGATCTTCTCAAGCTCTAACTGTCTCGAATCAAGAACATTACAGATCCAATGATACCGAACATCGATATGTTTCGACCTGCCATGAAAAGTAGGATTCTTTCCCAAACAAATAGCACTCTAACTATCACAAAATAAAACATATCTGTCTTGATTAAAATTGAGCTCTTGAATAAAATTTTTCATCCACAACAATTCTTTGCACGCCTCTGTAGCTGCAATAAACTCTGACTCTATGGTAGATAATGCAACACATCTCTACAACCTAAACTGCCAAGATACAGCTCCCCCTGCAAAAGTGATCAAATATCCTGAAGTAGACTTACTCGAATCGATATCTCCTGCCATATCTGAACCTGTAAATCCACAAAGCACAGGTTCCCCTTTTCCAAAACACAATCTCATATCATAAGTACCATGAAGATAACGAAAAATGTACTTCACTGCCCTCCAATGCTCTCTGCCTGGATTTGAAAGAAAACGGCTGACTACACCAACTACATGATCTATATCAGGTCTAGTACATACCATAGAATACATCAAACAACCAATGATAGATGAATAAGGTATGTGTTGCATCTCCTCTCTCTCTTCATCAATAGAAGGTGACTGACTAGTGCTGAGATTAAAATGTAAAGTAAGAGGAGTACTAACCACTTTAGCTCTATCTATAGAAAATATCTGAAGAACCTTCTCAATGTATCTCTCCTGAGATAACCACAATTTCTTGGCCTTCCTATCACGGGAGATCGTCATGCCAAGAATCTGTCGTGCTGGCCCCAAGTCTTTCATCGCAAAAGACTGGCAAAGATCCTTCTTCAATATGTCAATTCTAGAAGCATCATGGACAACAATGAGCATATCATCAACATAAAGCAATAGTATAATAAAATCATCATCAGTAAATCTCTGAACAAACACAAAATGATCAGAAGATGTATTCCTAAAACCCTGATGAGAAATGACAGATTCAAACTTTTTATACCACTGTCTCGGAGCTTGCTTCAAACCATACAAACTCTTATTCAATCTGCAGACATGATTCTCTTTACCCATTTCAAAAAAACCCTTTGGTTGCTCCATATAAATCTCCTTCTCTAATCTCCATGGAGGAAAGCTGTCTTCATATCCATATGCTCAATATGCATATCCAAACTAGCATCCAAACCAAGAAAAACCCGAATAGAAGACATTTTGAAAACATGTGAGAAAATCTCATCAAAATCAATACATTTCTTCTAATGGAAACCTTTAACAACTAGCCTTGCCTTGTATCGGGGAACAGAATTGGATTCTTCATTCTTAATCCGATAAATCCACCGATTTTGCAAAGCTCTATTACCTGTCAGTAACTTCACCAGCTCAAAAGTGTGGTTGTCGTGCAATGATGTCATCTCGTCATCCATTGCCGCAACCCATTTGTCCTTCTGTTCACTTTCCATCGCCTCATCAAAAGATTCTGGTTCTCCCCCTTCAGCGAGGAGTACATACTCATTAGGTGAATACCGAGTAGAAATGGTACGATGCCAAGATGACCTCCGGAGTGGAACTGTGGGTTCATTGATAACCCCATGAACCAGATCATCAGAAACAAAAGGTGCATCAGAAATATCAACTCCAACCTGTTCACCCTGAGCATCATTTTGCACATCAATGTGATCATCAGAATCAACAATATGAGGTAAATGTGAATTAGAACCTGGCTCAAGACTAACAAATCCATCAGAAGTTGGAGAAGTGGACTTTTCTCCCTTATCAATATCTACAATAGTCTGGTCCTCTTTAAACACTGCATCTCGGCTTCTGACAAGTTTCTTCAAAGCAGGATCATAAAACCTATACCCAAACTCATCATGTCCATAGACAATAAAAATACACTTCCGTGACTTATCATCCAACTTGGATCTCTCATCTCTAGGCACATGAATAAAATCCTTGCAACCAAAAACTTTCAAGTGATCGTACCTGATCCTTTTTCCATACCAAAACTTATCAGGAGTGTCTGTCTGCAAAGCAACTGAAGGTGATAAATTGATAATATAAGCTGCAGTAAGTAAAGCCTCACCCCAAAATTGTCCAGACAACTTTGCTTCTGAAAGCAAACAACGAACTCTTTCCAACAAAGTCCTGTTCATCCGCTCAGCTACGCCATTTAGCTGAGGTGTCTTGGGAGGTGTCTTCTGATGCCAAATACCTTCCTGCCTACAATACTGATCAAATGGACCACAATACTCTCCCCCATTGTCAGTGTGAATACATTTCAATTTCTTGCCTGATTCCCTCTCAACAGAAACATGAAATTTCTTAAAAACACTAAGCACCTAACTTTTGGCATTCAGAACATAAACCCAAAGTTTCCGTGAGTAGTCATCAATAAAAGTCACAAAATAAAGACCGCCACTAAAGGTCTTAGATTTCAAAGGACCACAAACGTCTGAATATACTAATTCAAGTACCTGTGACTTCCTGTGTGGAGGATGACTGCTGAAACTCACTCTGCTCTATTTCCCAGCCATGCAATGATCACATGTGTCCAATTTGACACTCTTTAAATCTGGAAGAAGATTTCGCTTGGCCAAACAACCAAGCCTTTTCTCATTGATGTGACTGAGCCTCTTATGCCACAACTTGGATGAAACACTACACTCAACAACACAAGCAGTATCACATGAAATAGATGCTCTAGTCCAGTACAAACCTGATTGCTTCTTCTCTCGAGCCACAATCAAAGAGCCCTTGGAAAGATTCCATTGGAAATCACCAAATGTGCTGATAAACCCTTCATCATCAGGAACGCTGGTATAAATAATATTTAAGCGAACCTCTGGTGCATGTCGAACATTCTTCAAAATCAGCTTACTTCCAGTACTGATCTCTAAACAAACAGTCCCGATACCAACTATAACAACCCATACTTTACATACATTGTTATTACTTCAAAATTGAAGCATACTTATTACAACATATAACAAAACCATGAAAGGAACATATAGGTATAGTGTCTTTAGAAACTGGGAAACATAAACAACTGGTTCATAAAGCGTCTACACTGTCTCCCATTTATTTCATCATATTTATAGTCCCTTTTGGCATATCTTACTTAATAAGCTTCTTCCTGACCTGGGGAAAGAAAACATACAAAAGGGTGAGCTCAAATTCTCAGTAAGGGTAAAAAAAAGAAATATCAATCACATCATATTCATAAGAACATAACATTTTGGAAATCTTAACCTGCAAAAGAGAGAATAATTTCATAACATGGGATAAATCATAGTAGTGAAATGAAATCCAAATAATCATAACTTAAAACATGAAACTTTGTGTCATAAACACATAATCATAGATAATCACTTCTTATTAGTCAAGACTCATTTCCAAGACTATCTTAGTGGACAAAGTCCATTTCTGAACCGAGTTCACTCCTCGTTTCAGTCCTGTTTCACTGAACCAGTTTAACCTGTCGTTCCAGCCATGTCTATCTCATGAGATATAAAATCTTTACCCAATGCATTGGAGGGAGATATAGGTCCCACCCATCTCATAATGATACCATTCTTATGTGTGCCAAAAAATCATAAACCATACATCATAGCATAACCCATATAATAAAAATGGGATTCTTAAACATCACGTCATCATAACATAATCCATAAAAGGATATCATAAAAATAATTCTATCATAACATAATCAAATCAATGTAAAAATAGGGATATAAACATAACACTATATTATCTTAGATGGAAAATAATTTTGATAAAACACTTGAACTCCATTCTTGAGGAAAATATCCTTTTTTACTTCAAAAATATTTTTCTTTTTTAACATGTCATATAATTTTGAACTAAAAGAAGTTGATTAAAAATAAACTTGAAAACTTGTAAAGGAAGCTTCATGGAAATAATGTTCTAAAAATACATTCATGCTGTATATGTTAAAAAAAACATTCTTCTCGTACTTTTGTCGAAAAAGTCAAAAAGTACCTCGTACGAAAAACGACAAAAGATTCCTTTCATATATTTTACTAAAAACTCACTGAAGGGTAAAATTGGATTTAAAAAATTGTAGGTGGATGGAAATAATATTACATATTGAGGAAACATGTATGTGGATGATAAAATACACCCCAGTAAATACCAAAGTATAAACAATCTCGGATAAAAATGAGATTGTGATATTTCCCTTACCTTAGGTCCGATTTGCTTTGTAAGTGTCCGAACCTCCTGTATAATGATTTAAATAATGTTATTGACTTATTAGAGAATCATACTTATTGTTATGATATCATACATGGTCATATTATTAGCTTCTTATTAGTAACATTTCATTACTACTTGTTATTCGGGTGTTTATTACTTTTTGTTCTTATGCGTGTTTGTCGAATAAATTCTTATTCTTCTCTTTAGGTTATAAATACCTCATTTCCAGAATGGTATTAGTGTAATATATATCATATTAATTTATTCAATTCATTTATATAATCATTATGCAATGAAGATCATGTAGAACGAATCGCATCACATCGTGGAGACGGTATTCCGTACGTACGCACGAGCGATGATATCGTTCCCATGATCGTGGAATTGTATTGGAGTGTATGTATACTATTTCAGAATCAATAACACTTTAAAATAATCATATATATATTCATTACTTTCACCCTTATAACCATCCAAGTAAGGTGGTGGTGGAAAATAGATTACACCACGGCGTGGAGACGGTATTCCGTACGTACGCACGCGCGGTGATTTCATTTTCCGTAGGATGGATAAGAGGTGAAATAGGGTTGTTTCATATTTATAATAACATATAAGTATATGAGTGATACTGATGTTATTACCTCATAATGAAACAACTAAAGAAGAGGGAGTAGAAGAAGAATGGAACTTGAAGAAAATGGTAGAAGGTATTACCTCTTTCTCGAAGTGCCTCCTTTAAACTTTCTCTTAAGGCACTAGAGTTGGTCTTTTGATAAGACCAGTACCTCTAGTAGGTTTCTAAGGAAGTGGGGATGTGAAATGGGCAGGGTTTTTCCGACCTTGAAGGCTCAAATTGGTGTGAGGAAGAGAGGGAGGAGGTGCCCTTTTATAAGGGAGGAGAGGGGCACCTTTGGAAATATAAGAAATATTAGTTTATATTAAATCCCAACCCCACTTAAAAACTTCCAAAATGACTCATATCCGAAGATTAGATGTTATAGGGTTGTAATATCATCAACCAATAAAATTTAGACATGTTAGGAATTTATTTTAAACATTATCAACTTGATTTATCCTTATTTATCAATTTAATTTTATTTGTGGTAATAATATTCTAAATTTTAAATTATTATAAATAATTACATATGTGTTGTGAATTTTCCATAATTTGACACTTTATGACAATGTAGACCATATAAATTTTAATTTATAATTTTTAAATATTTTTGTGATTTTTAAACAATTTTATAATATGTTATTTTTATAAAATAACAATAGTGTCAATTTTGACACTATTCATTTATTTGAATTTAAATAAAATATATACAGAAGATATGTTCGAACTAAAAGCTTTAATAGATTCATAAAATGTCATATGTATCTAGAAAATTAGTGTAGCACATTAAATAGTTCATATAATATTTATTTTAATATTTTTAAAACAATTTATTTGATATTTTAATTAATAAAATAATTTCAACATCACTATTGTGTCATAATTAATGATAATTATTTAATCCCTAAAAATTATAAATAAATTCCTATAATGTAGATAATTGTATTAGCTTTCTGGAGACTATTCATGTTCGAAGTTTCATTAAGTTTATCACCAAATTAAAATTATTATACTTATAATATTTAAGAAAGTGACATGTTGTCACATTCTTTGGTTTTAATAATAATTAAATTATTTTCATGGACAAAAGTCCATTAAATGAATCTAATCCGACCCTTAGGTGATATGGATCTACTTTTAGTCATCCAATAGGATTTTGGCAGGTATTAGGGTAATTTTATAATCTTATATTTACCCTTAATTACCCGATTTACCTTTAACTATGGTAAATAAAATTTACCGTAGTAACTATTCATAATGCCCAAAAATAAAAAGTATCCTGTTAACATAATTTGGACCCACTGATTCTGAATATGGAATCCATTTTTCAAAATTCAAAACATATAAGTTGCAGTAATTAATTTAAAATAAATCCCGTTGTTAAGAAAATGAGTTTTAGAAGTTAAAACATTGCCAAAGATTGAAATGTTTTTACCTATGAATTCAATGTGAAATTAATTCTAATGACATAAATTATATTAAATGGTAAAAATATATTCTATTTATACTTTAAAACCATTCAATATTATAATTTATCCATATAAATTATCTCAATGAAAAAAGTTGTTTTTAAATAAAAATTAGCGTATTTTTACTATTCATCAAAATATGAAAGTTATCAGAAAAATATAAAAAATTTATCCAAAGTAAATTTTTATACCCTGATTAAAAAGAAGAATTTTATTTTTTCAAATTTAACTTATAAACATGTCAAAAACTAGATTTAATTTGGGTGCGCCATCAAAAGGCGGTAAAACTATATTTTTTGAAAAATATTTCTTTTATCCAAAAAAACTGATTTTGCTTTTATAACTCATTATAGAAAATGTAAAAGTTGAATTAAAATGTTATAAAACTCAAAATTCATTTATTACTATTCATAACGGCTAGTTTTAATAATATTTTAATAGCATATCGTTGTTTAGTGAAACTCGGTATTGCGTATGACGCAAGCTATCGAGGAAGGCCGCGGTTGCACGTTAAGCAAGCCAAGCTAGTGTTGTGTGTAGTGAAAGATTCCTTTGATGATTTATATAACATAAAAACAGAATATTTCTCATAAAAGTCTCGGGTGTTACACCTACGACATCAACATGACCATCATTACCCATCTTCAAAATCCCAAAATTACCTGGGTTGTAAGATGTAAAGAACTCCTTCTTTGATGTCACGTGAAAACAGGCACCACTGTCAACAACCCAGAAAGAATGATCAGAAGAAATATTAATGGAGTCATAAACAATAACAAGATCACCCCCCTGTAGCGGCAGCGACATGATCATCTCCATCGACATTCTTCTTTGGATGATTTTCCTTCATTCTATTTTCTCTTTTCAGCTGATAACAAAACTTCTTAACATGCCCCTTCTTACCACAATGATGACATTCAAAATCTCTCTGTTTTGATCTGGATTTGCTTTTGATTTTACTCTTTCCTCGACTGCTCTGTCCCTGATTCTTTTCCTGGCTTCTCCCCCTATTCTCAGTGACTAAAAGCTCTGAAGATTTCTCTTGAGTACGTCTCCTGACTTCTTCATTCAAAATAGCAGACTTAACAAAACTGAATGTCACAACACCATTAGGAGCAGAATCGGTTAGAGTAACATGTAAATTCTCCCAAGAATCAGGTAACGTGTTAAGCCATAAAAGTGCTAAAACCTCATCTTCAAAATTGATACCCATATCAGAAAACTGATCAAAACATCCCTGATATTCACTTAAATAATCAGAAATAGACGTACCATCTCTGTACCTCAAATTCATCATTTTTTTAGAAGAAACAATTTATTGTTTCCTGTCTTGAAAGCATAGGTAGTCTCGAGCTTCTCCCACAAAGTTCTGGCGTGAGAGATGTTGACAATGTGATTCATCACGTTGTCTTCGACCCATTGGTGAATGAATCCACAAACCATCTCATGCTCGAATTCTCATTCTTCATCTGACATCTTTTCTGGCTTCTGGGTACTAAACACTGGAAGATTCATTCGCTTGACAAAAAGCATATCCTTCATTTTAAGTCGCCACATATGATAATTGGTACCATTCAATAAAATCATCCGACTATAATTGGCTTCCATAATGAGTATGAAATAAAAACCAAACCCTCTGATACCAGATGTTGGGAAAGATGGAAAGCGATGAACGCGCAAACAACAAAAAACATGAACGCGCAGCGGAGAAATCTTTCCCTCAAACAGCGGATGCGTAGCGACAAAAATAGGTGCAGAAAATAAAATTGACACAAGAAATTTTTACGTGGAAAACCCAAAAGGGAAAAACCACGGGACCTAGTCCAGAAAGAGGGATCCACTAAAATAGATAAGTACACGATAGAGACTCCCCAAAAGTGAAAGGGATCTCAAAATTAATACTTAGAAAAATAGTGGATCAAAGTCGGAATATAGATGCAGTCTGAATGAAGCCTGAAAAGAAGAAAGCAGCCTGCTAAAGAAACCCAAATAGATCTGACCGTGAAAGCAGAAGATTGATGTCTGAACAAAAGTGCAGATGAAAAACACCGGGATCGGATCAAAAACCACCATAGATGAAAGCTGATCAAGTCAGAGTAGTTCCACCAATTGCAGATCTGAAAACCGCTCCTTGAAAATGCAACTGCACTGCCTCCAACCACTGCCGAGAGAGGAGCCGCACACCTCATATAAATAGAAGATGATATCTCATGTATCTCCTAAAAGATATCTCATATCTGATTAAAGATATTAAATATATCTCATCAAAGATATAAAATATATCTTATCAAAGATATCATATATATCTTGTCAAAGATATCAGATATATCTTGTCAAAGATATCAAAATATCTTTTTTTAAAGATATCAGATATAAAAAAAAATATTTATCGGGGCTAGATGAGGAGGCACCCCAACAAAAAGATCTCAAAGAACATATATGTGCTTATGGGTGAAACATATACGGAGACATTGATAATTATTATATCTAATACCTTGACAGAAGCATTGATGACATCATGGCATCGAAAACTTAATCATATGTCTGAATGAGGTATGAAGATTCTCACTGATCAGAAGTTGATGTTCGGACTTACAAAGGTATCTTTACTATTTTGCAAGCATTATGTTTTGAGCAAGCAACAAAAGTTTAAGTTTGAAACTTTTGCAGCGCCCCAAACTCGCACTACCAGATCCAATGCCTATAACACATACTTTATATACTGGATTCTATACCAACTGTAGATTCTTAGACATAACTATCCCATAATTAGACAACTTAAAGAAAACATTGCATTATATACATTCTCAAGACCCTTTAGCTTTAGAGATTTAGAAAATTAGTACAAAACATTAACTAATAAAGCCCATGTACTTTCTCAATTAAAGGATATTTTTTCCACTAAAGAAACTACTTAATTCACGACAAGTCTTCAGCATCCACCACAAATTCTCCACACAAGGTATCATGTTAGACATGTCTTGTTTAATGCTTTTCTTCATAACCTAGGGAAATGGAAACATAGGAAGGGGTGAACTCAAAATCTCGATAAGGGAAAACATACAACTAAGATAATCACGACATAAATATTATGGTAGGAGTAAGAAATCCTTATAATGCCATAATCCAGTGAAACTGAGAGCATACTATATCCACAATAATAAAAGAAAACATGGATAATAATAATACCGATCTTATAAAAATGTAATGCATAATGTATGGCATCAGAACATGCTGTCAAGGCTTTGTGACAAGTCACTATAACGATATGGGGAGAGGTATACACAAAAAACCAAGCCGTTTTGTTTCATAAGATATGTCGATGAATCGAGGGGTTATATAATGTCGGCTCCTCCCATTAATTGTTTAAATCCAATGCATTAATCACATGAGAAAATGAATAAATAATACATAATCAACTTTTTCAATAATAATCAGTATTATAATAATAACATATGAAACACCAATACTTTTCTCCATGTTAATAAAACGGATAACTTGATCACAACTAATATAGGGAAGGTTGACAATGAGCCTGTAAGGGGCACATTGGGTGTAGGGTTCCCCTTTTCGCCGCCTTCCATTCCTTCGTCTCCAACGGACCGTGTTTCCTTCTTGGTGCTCTCCCTGCGAGTTTGAAACATGGTGGGTCTCATGAGGTGACGCGTTTTGGCTGTTCAGGCTTGGATCTAGTGGCGCGGGTCTCTCTATGCAGCATTTCGCGTGGGCTTAGATATGGCGGCATGGGGTTCGTTCTTCAGCGGCAGGGTGCGATCTTTCACGACGAGGTCTCAGGTGGTGGCGAGGTTCGTCCGTGGCTCGGTTCTGGCGGCGCGATGGGGTGCGTTCTTCCACGACGAGTTTTTGGGCGGCGGTGAGGTTTGTTCGTGGTTCGGGTCTGGCGACGCGGTGGGGTGTGTTTCTTCCACGACGAAGTTTCGGCTAATTTTTTTATCTGGGTTTTTAAAAAATTAAAATTTGATAATAGGGGTTAGGGTTCGAATATTTTTAAAAATGGGTCCGGGATGCGTGAACGGCGTTCACGCATCCCGGACCCCGGCGTGATGCGTGAACACCGTTCACGCATCTTCCCGAGAGAAGAGATGCGTGAACGACGTTCACGTATCTCACAGAATACCTAAATGATTCATTTTTTCTAACCTAGATCATATGGAAAGGTATTTCACTTAGAGGAAAACATGCAAGGGTAAATAATCTATGTGGAGAAACTCTACTCATATGACTTACAAGGAATTTTTGTATCCTGAAAGAAGTCATATTAAGATAGAAAATAAGTTCAATGTTTTTAAAGATAAAAATGAGTATCAAAAAAATGGTGTTTAAAGAACCAAAATCAAATCCCTCGTAATAAGAATCTTGGAAGAGAAGATGAAAAATTTGGAAGAAAAATAATGAGGTTGTACCAGCTATGGAGGATGGGGAAAATGTATTCCAAATAAAGAGGAAATTCATGGGAAGGAAATATGTGCATAATCCATGAAGCATGTAATAAGAAATAAATCACATCCCATGCTTGGCTTAGAAATAAGAAGAAATAAAGGATGAGAGAAAACTCTCACATTGAATGTTTCCTCTATAGAATACAAGAGGTTCCTCCTTATTCCTTATTATTTTATGTGTTATGAGTTTACTTGAATGGAATTGAAGGAGAAGTATTGTTCATCATGGAGTACATAAATTCCCATGATGAAGAATGAGTTCATCTCTTAAGGAGGATCTTATAAGAGATTTGAGGTATTCCAATCACATTATCTTACATTTTTTCTTAATTATATTCATTAATGTTGAGTACTTATTTAATGAAAAAATGAGAAAAGGGGGATTTGTTCTTGCACTTGAACTTTCTAATGTGTTTTTTGAAGTGTGTGCAGGATCATGTATTTCTTATCTTAAAATTACTCATCCTGATAATTGAGAATATCTAATTTTAGTATCACATATGAGTATGTGTTATAGGTAGATTATATTATATTGTTTATTTAATTATTTCTTTCTACACTAGGATGGATCATATAGATATAGTGTTTATTAACTAAAGGCTTTGTTCCAAGTATCATGTCATATCATCCCCTTATTTAAAATATATGTGAAGATTTTTTTGAGAAGAAATATGAGTTTAAAATTGTCCAATTATCCTTTTCATTTTATTTTAAATAAGGGGGAGAATAATTGATGTTACCACATATTAACTTTTATGATATGAATGGATATTAACAACAGAAGATAAAGGGGGAGATTGTTGGAAAAAATGGTTGTATGTTTTATCAATATGTCAATATGTGAAGTGGTGGTGCTTGGATAATTTTTATGGATTCATGTTATGTAATTTAATTTCATATTTGGATAATTATCCATGTTTTAAAAGTGAGAATTATTTAATATTATCTTAAATAGAAAAAAATGTGCAAAGGAGTTTTCAAAAATGTTCACTAAAGTATGAATGAAGAGATATATGAAAAAAGTATAAATATATTATTTATATTTTTCATGAAGAATAAGGATTGGTATTTGGAGTGAATATGGAATTTGGTGGAATATTTTATCTAACACATTTTTTTAACTTTATTTAAAAAGGAATCCATCCAACTAGCTAGATAAGGGAATTAGGTGCAGCCACTTTTGAGGTGGGAACTGGAGTTGACTATTGTATGGGAAGAAATGGTAGGCGAGCATGAATTCACATGAGGCACATGGTATTAGAGTGGTGGTTCAATCATGTGTAGTGGAATGGTGTTAGAGAAGACAACATGGGTCGATGCCAGTGAGGATTTGAGAGCGTACCCCAGTAATCACTTCTACCAAGCTGAAGGAATGATAAAATAAATAAGGAAGCACTCAACCGAGTGATATTATTATATGGGAAAATGGTGACACAATCATTGTCTCTCCACTAAAAACATGCAGACATTTACACAACAGTTTGATCTAACTTTTTCAAGTTGTCTAATCAGTGAGAACCTTCTTCCCTTTCTCAAGGGTTTTATAGAGCATTGGTTATCTACCATTGATGAGTCACAAAAATCATGGTTGGGAATCCTTGGATAAAACCAAGGACCCTTCCATATTAAGAAGTCCATGATGAACTTATAATATCCAAGCATGATCCAAGAACAAGTCATGTTCAATATTCATGCATTGTCGTGCATGAACTGAAGGATCCCAAGACTTTTGATGAAATAGAGTCTTCAAATGAAGTAAGATCTAGATTTAATGCCAAGGTACAATCATGATAATATATTCATGAAGTTACAATTTCATTAATATAATTTAAATAATAAAATGAATAGTTCATGTTATGAGAGTAAAAATTTATTCTAAAATGAATATCCTATGTGATGAAATGTGAAACATAAGTATTCGGGTGATTAGAAGATCATATTTTGATGAATCCACGTGAATCAGATTGTTACATGAGTTGTAACATTTATGTGAAGAATGGAGAAGACCCGAGCATTGGGTATTTTTGATGAGTTTTTGTATTTTATTATGTAATTAAATATGAGTTACATGTATGAATATAGATAATGATTCATAGAGATAGACACCACATTAAGAAGAAAGAGGGGAACCTTAATCCTTCTAGTATTCTTTATGAGTTGCATGAAACAAAATACCCACAGAAATTAATGGGTCATTCAATATGAGGAAAATATGATACCACTACTAATGAGTATTCATATATAAATGTGTAATTAAATGTGTTATTACTAAACAAATTTAAATACGGATTTAAATGATTGATTTTAAATCATGTAATAATGATATATTACCCATGAACAATTATTGTTTGTTTTGTGAATAAAGTGTGTATGAAGGTGATGAAGACTCTGTGTTGAATTGAAATATTATTTCTGATAACTCGATACAATAATGTATCAGGTAAATACAGAAAGATGAATTGATGAGTTCTTGAGTATTTGAATATTGAGGAGAATCTAGATTGCACAAAATCTGAAAAGAGTCTTAATATAATAATTTCTAAAATTATTGATAAAGTACACAAGGTAGGAGTGACTAGATTTCTTATAGAGTAAGTCTATTTGAAGAAGAACTTCTTCCTAAATTTGGAAGTAGATGTATCTTTTGGATTATAGAGTAGAATGAATCTCCAATGTATTATGGAGAAAGAGAGTGTATAGTGGATTATTTTTTGTTATAGAGAGGAAAAATGAATTATATGTCATTGTATTAACTTGTGGAGATAGTGAATAATACATGTTGGGGGGTATAACCAATATAGAAATGAGTAGTATTTTCAAAATAACCCTGTAAATAACATGTGATTCTCCCTATTTCATTACAACTACACTTGAGGAATGATTGAGAGTTTATATTGAGTGGATCAAAAACCTAAACAAATTTCAATAGGTTGAATTTAAAAAAAGAATTAGTAAAATAAGGCTACCACTGATTCACCTCCCTCTCATTACCACCTAATTGATCCTTGGCCACTAAAAATATCTCTTCGTATCAATAGATCTTGGTGAAATAGGTTTACACACATCAATTTGCATTAGTTCAATCACTCTTATTGACCATTGATCTTTAACCTTTTATATATTTCAAATAATCTTCCCTTGTTAGAAAGAATCGCATGTATGAGTATGATCACATTATAAATTAGGGAGATCTTGAGCAGTGTCACATTTCAACAGATCTTCCATGTATGATTGGCTCATATAAACAATAAATTTATACCACAACCTATTTTCTTCTTCCTTGGATATAAAATACATATCTTCTTGTCCACTCACAAGATATAGATTCCCCTTTGTGTGTTTTCCTTACAAAACAACTCCACTATATTTTCCCTTGATAATACACACCTTATTTGTAAATATTATAGTGTGTCCCAAGTCACATAGTTAACTAACACTTAACAAGTTTTTATTGAGACCTTCAACAACCATTAAATCAGCTTATCTCATCCCCACCCCCAAATTTGGCTTCTCCCAAGCCAATAATCATCAGGCCTTCATCATTGAAAAATATATCAATACCTTACCTTCCATACATTATTCTTATAACTAGATCCTTATTTCTCATCATATGGGAGGTGCATCCACTATAAATGATCTATAATATTGTGTGATTTGATGGTTTAAAGGAAATCTCTACAATCACTACCTTCTCAAATATTCTTTTTGATCCATGTATTTGAATTCATACTTGATGTTGACTAATATTATCAATCTTAATCAAATTATTATGGTCTAACGTCATCCTGAAAAGATGCAAATTTATTTTTCATTATCATCTTGTTTGATGATCCCTTGATCTACTGCATATTACCACTTTGGGTATACTTTAGTAAATTTCTCTACATTATTGATGAGAAATATTTTTCCATGTGTCTAAATCCTCTAAACCTAAAATAGTGACCCTCAAGGCTATGGAATGAGAATTCTAAGAATTCCCCATATTTCCAGAAAAATAATATTTGATAAATGGTTTATTCATGTGCATCACTAATACACCACTCATTATTCCTTAAGATCACTAAATATTCTGATTCTAATTCATACCAAAATAAATCTTTATCCACATAATAGGATCTTGTGTTCTGACACCAATCATTACTGCTTTCTGTTTATGAACAATAACCATACCATTTGTGGCATTACGATGTATCATTTTCTTCTCTAAACATTTTTTAACTATTTTTTGGACCTATGAACCATAATTTCCCTTTTTTCCATCACTTGTGTGACCTAATTTCCTAATATCATATTAGGAGTCAAGAGTTTCTCTTGATCCTATATTTAATTTTAGGCCAACAAAATCCTCCTAAAGTTCTTCAATACATTTTACTTGGTCTTTTAATATGTTATTCATAAAATAAATAGCCTTGTATTATTATTTAACCTTTATCTTGAACTTATTGAATTTATATGAGTATTATGGAATTTCTGATCTGAGAATTCCAATTTCAATCTTCATCTCAAACTTCTCTTCTTCCTACTACTTCATATAGAGTTTAGAATATTAAACCACCCTATTGGCATGTGCTCTCTAGATCCAAGAGTAATATTTTTTAAGGCATGTGCTCTCTAAAAAATATCATTTTATCTAAATAAGGTGGAAGAAGTGATGTCATGGACATGACCTAAGTTTTGAGATGCATACTCAATAATCTCACTCTTTAGATTGCGTACTAGTATAAATCGTTTCCTTTTATAAAGTCTGAATATGTATCTTCTCAAAATTGGCCAAATTAACTTCTAATTCATATTGTAGTTTTCAATGTTGTCCATAAACAACCATAAATGTTAAATCATGCTTAGAGTGTATCAATTATTAACCAAGGGTAGATAATCAAAATTATCAATGAAATGCTAAATCCTGCACATACTTCACCAAATATATTAAAAAGTTCAAGTGAAAAGATAAATCTCCCCTTTTCATCCCATCTTTCCATCAATCAAGCTCTCCCCCTTAATTGAAATGAGAAATATAATTAAGAACAATGGATAAAGTGTGATTGGAATACCTCAAGTTTCAACTTCTTGAGATGATATGAATTTCAAGATTTGTCATGAAATAATCCTTGGATTTTAGCTCAAACTTATTCTTGGAAATAGTTTCTTTCACAGTTTTCTTGACTTCATTGTTTTGCATATTCCCAATGGAAGATTTTCCAACTATTGTTCCATTCTTCTACACTTGTTGTGGCCTTTTATTCTTATCAGCATATGCATTTTGCATGGTTGGACTGAACCATCACTCATCATAACTGTGACCACTTCTATTGCAATTCGAAATAATTAATATAATTAATATTTATCATTTAATTTAATCATATTATTTATTATACACACACATATATATATATACATTGGTAGATAATTTGATAACAGTAAGACACTTATTAAAGGTATAATAGAAGTCTAGATAACAGTAATACACATACAAAACGTATCATAAATGAAATGTCAACCTAATATACGCCTCCGGTGTGGATGCTCCTCTGTCCCACAGTCAGGCGTATACTGGATGCGTCCACGACGTGTCTGTCTACGTCTGTGCTCTGGCGTACGCTGCGCATCCTCATCAACAGCCACCTCCACATCCTCCTGTGTGACAGACGGTGGATGTACAGTCTCACCGCCTGTACCCTGGCCTGCATCTAAGGATAGTGGAAGTTGGCTGGAACTCTCACCAATATAGGAAGTAGATGGCTGCTCTGCTACGGATGACTGCAATAAAACATCGAACTCAATCCAGTCAGCGTCTGTAAGTACCTGTGGCTGTGCCTGAGAAGCTGGAGGAGCATATGACTGATCATGCTGAACACCCTCCTCCAGTGGAATAATATCATGTGGCTGAGCAAGCTGAGCATCCTCATCCTGTGGAACAACAACATCCATAACAGGGTCGTCACCCCCAGGTACATCTATGTGAGGCTCAGCAGGCTCCGCAGCCTCCGCAGCAGGCTCCGCGGCCTCCGCAGCAGGTGGTGGATCAAAGAAAATGCCATGATAAATCTCGTCCATCGACGGTAGCATCTGTCGTACAAGGCTGTGAAAATATGCTGGGTCAAAGGCAGCTCTCTCCACTGGATCAGACATATGCAGTAGATGACAAATACGAGCATCCCGCGAAAACAAATTCTGTTGTTAACTAATTTGAATAAAAAATATGTTGAACTGTGAAAGAAAGAATGCATACCAAGTCATGGAAGCCCCGTCCGTGCCATGTTAGAAATATGACGGGAGACCTGATGTACCAGCCTGCATAATCCATCTGATCCATCAAATGAAAGCGTACTATCCCTACCCCTCGCAACTGGGACTCCCGTCACCTGTCCCATAACGCAACATATCTCGCATGGTAGCTCCTCCAATCAAAATCTCTCTTCCCTGACATCTTCAGGGAATGAAATGAATCCAACTGATTGGGCGGGTCAGGAACTGGCTGAAGGAATCCAAACTGTCTCATAACCCTATCCGTCTGATGCCACTCGACTATATGAAAATGAATCAGTGGAACCATGCAGGAGCTGATATCAAGCATCACTGTACAGTATGGGGGCAGACTCTTAAGGATATCATCTGTATATGGAATCCATGTAATCTGAAAGAAAAAATGAATAATCAATTAATAAATGAATAGATTTACAGTAAAGAGTAAATATTTAACAATATAAATAATAATCACTTACATTGTCTGGTCGAATGCTGTCTAGCATAAGTCTGTAGGCGTGAACATCATGTCTGGGAGAATCTGAATGTCGATGCGCCTGACTCCACCTGTAGATAACATTTTTTTTAAATTTCATAAAAGAATTTTATACAAGTAAGTTAGATATTAGAAAGAATTAATAACATACCAACGTCCACGTGGAGCCTCTGCTACAATATCTACGGGTAATGGCGCACGGGCATGTGGAGCTAAACGAGGTATGTGCTCCCATACCCACATCTGTAGAAGAACCATGCATCCTGTGATATGCATCTTGTCGATGCGACATGCACTGCATAGGGCTCTGTATGTATATGCTAGGCAGGCAGACCCCCAACTATATCGACCTGCCTGGTCCAAATACTCTAAAAAAGCTAGATACATCAGGTGCACAAAAGTAGTAGAGTGGTCAACAAAAAGCGTGCCACCGATCAGCCTCAAAATATATGCGCGTGCAAAGCGCAGCACGGTGACGTCATCAGCATCATCTGGTAAATGTGTGAAGTGCTGGTCTAACCAAGGCATCCGCAATCTACCACCGACGATGGTCCTGCCATCATCCTGGACCTCTATGCCCAGAAGTCTATGAACAAGCTCAGGCAAATCTGATGGAACTCGGCCTGTCAAAGCATGTCCGTCGATAGGGAGGCCCAACATAATAGCCACATCCTGCAATGTAATATTCATCTCTCCCTCACTGAAATGGAAAGTATGCGACTCTGGTCTCCATCTCTCGACAAGTGCGGCAATGAGCTGATGATCAAGAAACGTGAAGTCGCACATCGCTACTCCATAAAATCCAGCTCGACGAAGATGTGGGACGATAGAGGGAGGTGGTGCAGTATTATGGAAATGGTGAGATCTACGTACACTCAAGGGAGCCACAGGACGTCCCTCTAAAAGCAGTCGTGATACATGAGTAGCCTGAGATGTAAGCAATGGAAAACCTGCCATCTGCACACACGATATCATCGTTACTTATTAATAGTGGAATCATGATATATTCATTTTTATTTGGTGTCACAATCAACATTAGCCTAGTCTCACAATCAACATTAGTCAAGGATGCTCAGACACTCAGATGCCATTACTAAAACTAGACATCTTATAAGAAAACCATAATTTAAAAGTGAAAAATTAATTATTTCTTCTTATTTGTGAAATTACGTTTGTTAATTTATCCATTATCCATTAAATAACCATCAACATTATTCCACATTAAAAATTAACAGGAAAAAGTAAAAAATTAATTATTTCTTCTTATTTGTGAAATTACGTTTGTTAATTCATCCATTATCCATTAAATAACCATCAACATTATTCCACATTAAAAATTAACAGGAAAAAGTGAAAAATTAATTATTTCTTCTTATTTGTGAAATTACGTTTGTTAATTTATCCATTATCCATTAAATAACCATCAACATTATTCCACATTAAAAATTAACAGGAAAAAGTGAAAAATTAATTATTTCTTCTTATTTGTGAAATTACGTTTGTTAATTTATCCATTATCCATTAAATAACCATTAACATTATTCCACATTAAAAATTAAGAGGAAAAAGTGAAAAATTAATTATTTCTTCTTATTTGTGAAATTATGTTTGTTAATTTATCCATTATCCATTAGATAACCATTAACATTATTCCAAATAGATCAAGTTCCTAAGTAACTATAGAAACTTCCACAATAGGTTATTCAACCACAACCTCTTCCTCTTAGTCTTCTACTTCTTCTCATCCTCATCCTATATTTCTTATTCTTCTTCTTCATCATCGACACCAACCACAACCTCTTCCTCTTAGAGCAGGTACACAGACTCGATCATGGATGATGAGATTTGGAACTCTGTCCTGCCACTTGGGGACATCTCTTACGAGTATGTCCTTCTGCGTGGCAGATACTGCATCGTATTCTCCCTCCTCGTTGCCGAGGCCAATCCATCTCATTTCTGATGCGAGTTGACTTCGGTCTTCCTCGAGGCCGCAACCTAGTATCATGAAGCCAATAATTTTAAAAATGACACACATTGAAAAAATTATAAATGATACCAAAACCGACTTATGAAAACCTGGAAATATCAGGGACAATGGTCAGTTGATCAGCAGGCAATGTGATAGAATGGAAGTCACCAACAGGCATCCAAAAAGCACTATAACAGTTAACCAAAGTGCTCATGTGATACACCAGGTCAACATATGGCTCCCACGATATATTTACCGAAGCGCAAGCTGTAATAATATGTACACATGGATATCTCAATGCCTGAAAGCTGCCACAATCACAGTACCAGTTATCCAACATCACGACAAACACTCCACCATTAGTGCATGCACCCTGGTCGTAGCACTTTCTTACCCGAAAACTCCTCTTTTCCCTGTCAAAGGCTATAACATTCCATCGTGAAGCCTCATTCCGTATCCGGTCAATATCAGTTTGAAAATGCTGAGTAAAAAGCATTCCATTTTCCATCCTCTGGTAGGCCTTTTGGGACCGGTCAAAAAAGTAGTGAACACATCTAAAAAATGTCTCTTGCACTAACCCTGTGATTGGGAGTTTGCGCACACCCTTGAGGACCCCATTTACGCACTCCACTATATTAGTGGTCATATGCCCATATCTCATGCCACCATTGTATGCTAATGACCATTTTTCCTTTGAAATTTGTACCATATATTCATATACCTCCTCATTAACTGTTCGGATCTCTTCAAGACGTCGATCAAACCTTTCTTGTTGGGGTTCATATGCTGAAAGCATAACATAATAATGTATTAAAATGGATAGTAAATTTTGTTAAAAAAAGAAAGTTTAGAAAACCATACCCAATTTGAGGATCGCCTTCTTTATGGCCTCATCTCTAAACTGCTTATGCACATTACTTGCAATATGTCTAATGCAATAACGGTGATAAGCATTCGGCTCAGTCCAAGAAACCCCATCACTACTCACGGCCTCTATAATCGCTCGATGACGATCAGATATCAGACACACGCCCTGTTTCTACGTGACATGAACACATACACATGCCAAGAACCAGCTCCAGCATTCAAAATTTTCTTTTTCAACAACAGCAAAAGCAAGTGGCAGAGGAGCGCGATTACCATCCTGTGTGGCAGCAATGAGTAGAACACCTGTATACTTTCCATAAAGTAATGTGCCATATACCTGAATAAATTGTTTACAAAAGGGAAATGCAGCAATGCACGGTCTGAATGCCCAAAAAATCCTCTTGAACTTCACCTTTGACCGATCAACTAGATGATTTTGGGATACATACTCAACACTGTCCAACTGATAAACAATCTGATTATTGAGAGACAACAATTCCATAAGCTGTGGCAACAACGCATAAGACTCATCCCAATCACCATACACTTTTACAATGGCTTTCTGTTTTGCATTCCAAGCTTTGTTGTATGATACCTTATAGTTATACAACTGTTGAATTCTTTCCTGAATAAGGGCAACAGGAACATCCTGACTTGTTCGTATCATCTCACAAATAACAGTAGATATAAACTCTGCATCAAGAGAAGAGTGATCTTGTACCAAGCTGGGATGCAGACAAGTGTGTGGGCCTTCTAATTTGGTTATCTTCCAACATCCATAACATTTATCAAATAGTGCTCTTAATCGAAATTTACATTCTAACCCATATTTTTCACAACGAATGAGATATTTGGTCTTCTTTGACTCATAAACCACAAATGTGAAATGTCGCTCAATGTGGTATTGCTTTATCACATTTTTCATGACCTGTTTACTTTCGAACTCCTGCCCAACATATATGGCATTATCATTTGATGCAGGCATATTCCCTATAATGCAAGGTAATTCAGAAGCTGGTGTAATGACATCCCAATCAAAAGGTTGTTCACGAGACATTCCTCCAACTAAGGAACTCAAAACTGAAGGCTGATTACCACTAATTGGTGGATGTAGTGGATGTCTGTCTCTCAAAGGAACCTCAGAAGGTTCATTTCCAACCACATCATCTCCTGCTGACTCCCCAGATTCTTCTTCCTCAGATAAACTTTCTTGCACTATATCAACACAGAAAGGGATGTCATCTACATTTCCTTCCAAATTTTGATGATCTTCCTCATTACATTCTTCCACAGGAGTCGTATGAGAAGGAGGCAATGAAGAAGACTGTTGTGAAGGACCGACTTCTATAGAGGTCACAAAGCATGGTTCTGTAGTAATCGATTGCACCACATCAATATCAGAAATGACAATAAATAATTCCATCAAACCATTAATACACTGTTGCCTGAATAACTGAGAAGCCTCCATCCAATCCTCATCATCGACTATAGGGTAGTCGCTGTGCCGCATACGCTCAGGATATTGAAGATGTCGGTATCTAATTGAAGTGATTGCTTGTCCTGCACTCAATTTTAACTGACTATGAATCTTATTACGAACTGCATCCAATGTCATACAACCATGGAGATTTACCACTTTGACAGGTGGCACACTGTAGCTAAAACCCTGCTCGGTACAAATTACCTCACCGTTGCAATATATTTGAGCAGACATAATTACCTATTAAAAAAAAATTTAAAAATATTATACACTACATTAAAATTTTAAATTATTTAATTTGGTTTTGAATAATTGATTATCTTGATACTTTTTTATGTATTGATTTATCACTGTTAAGGTATAGTGATTGTGATTTTAGCACAAAAGCAAATTTAATATAATGTTTCATAAAGTTTGATTACTTATGAATATATAATCATGACTTGATCTTGAGACTTGCGATTAGTTTATCATTATCTGATAAACTAACCACAATTTATATGGGTAAACTCCTGTCTCTATTATCAAATATTGCAGCAACCGCCAATCTCCTGTCAAACAGCAACGCCTCCTCTCGAACGAGTTCTCAAATGCCTCTTCGTCGACACCTCTTCGGGGATGCCTCTTCGTCGACACCTCTTTGGGGCGTCAGTCTTTTAATTACAAATTTACTCACATGCATATGAGAGGGTCTAGGGGTATGAAATACATAAATTAATTTAAACGGACACGCAGGTCCTTACACTTACTGAGAGATGACTCGCAGGTCATCAATACCGAAAAAATGAAATTATTACAAATTGAATAACAACATACACAAAATAAAACATGTAATTTAAATTATGCATGGTCGGTCATCTCGAGATCAGTCATCACTCATACCGTGTTTTTTGGTATATTTATTATATTATCCGTATTATATAAAATCTATATTAAATACTACACCTCTTTTACAAAAATTTAACTTCATGTGTATATATATATATATATATATTTATTAAAAACATTAAATAAATTTTATTATAACTGATCTAATTGAGATTTACATAATAAACACTTTTGTTATTTTAAAATTTATGAAATTGTAATGTTTTTAGGGCATTCTTCTACTTTTCAAAATATAAGTAAATATATTTTATACTTTATTGATTAAAAATATTATTACTAGTAAATAAAAGTAATTTAATTTACACTTACATCAAAACCATCCATTAAAATAAATTTCTCTAACATAAATTACTTTTTCTAAACATTAAAAAATTTAGACATAACATAAAACATTCAATATTTAGACAACAGACATTCAAAAAATTAAATCATACGAACATTCAACATCAAGAAAATTAAATCATACAAAACATTTCATGCATAACATATGAAATAAATAAATCATACACACAATTAAACATACAAATGAAATAAATAAACACAATTAAACATACAAATGAAATAAATAAACACAAATAAACAATTAAATTATTAAATAGAAATTTTACCTCAATAAAAGCAGCAAATATTTGTTGAGAAAGAATTTCTGCAGAGCTTCGCAACAAAAATCAGAGGAGAACAATGGGTATTGGGGGGGGGACCCCTCCTTTTATAATTTTTCTCGGCCGGATGCGTGAACGCCGTTCACGCATCCTTCAGCTCGTCCGCGAAGGATGCGTGAACGGCGTTCACGCATCCTTCGCCGCGGAAGGAAGAGTGAACGCCGTTCACGCATCTTTTCCTGCGCAAGGATGCGTGAACGGCGTTCACGCTTCCTTTAGCTGGTCAGCAAAGGACGCGTGAACGCCGTTCACGCATTACCGTCGGGGTTCGGGATGCGTGAACGTTGTTCACGCATCCTTCCGCGGTGAAGGATGCGTGAACGGCGTTCACGCATCCCAGAACCATTTTTAAAAATATTCGAACCCTAACCCCTTTTATCATATTTTAATTTTTTTAAAACCCAGAAAAAAAAATTAGTCCGAAGTTTCCCTGTAGCGGCGAGGTTCGTTCTTGGTTTGGGTCTGGCGATGCGACATGGTGCATTTCTTCCACAATGAAGTCTCAGGGCGGCGACGGTTCGTCCGTGGCTTGGATCTGGCATTGCAGGGTGGTTGTTCTTTAGCGGCGAAGGGAGGTTTAACTTTCACGGTGTTGGGCGGTTCGCTCTTCTATGGAGAAGGGGTCACGTTCTAGGTCTTCCGTGGTGAGGGTGGTCGTTCCGATCTTCCACAACGGCGTGCTCTGACAGGGTGGGTGTTTTGGATGGTTGGTGTGGTCTTCGTGAGCGGTTTTGGTGGCAGTGACGTGATTTGAGGATTTTTGCGCATTGACGTCGCTGAGGTGGCCTTGTTTTTGGCCTTCAAAAATCGGCGTGGGGGTTCGTTGCAGTGAAGATGTCTTCCGGCTACGATTCCGGTGTCCGAGATGTAGTCATTTTCTTTAATGCTTTTCTATTTGATTTACTTTTTATCTCAGTGAATTTCTTTCGTGGTGGTTTCCTGATGTGCCATCAATCGGTGATGCTGTGACCTTTGGCCTGTGTTCTAGGGCCTATGAAACCGGATCTTAAGGAGCCGATTCAGATGAGGTTCATAGCATAAAATTTTCACCAGATCATTGCTATTCAGATTTGGACGTTTGAGAGGGTATGCCTTTTTTCATCGGTACCAGGCCCATGCAATTGCATGAGACACCTTGCTGAGCAGAGATGAGAAGGTGGAAATTGGACTTAAAAACTTTTTGATGCTGAGGAAGAGCTTTTCTTTGTTGTCTTGATCTGGTTGTTGATATCTTGTTAGGTTCCCCCTTACCCATTAAAAGGGGGTTTATGATATAATAAAAAATTAATTTTCAATCAACTCATCTAGTGAAAGAAGGTGGATGATCAAAAAATTTATACTCAACTTTCCAATAATCATCCATATTGGAATAACAACATACACAACACTAATACTTTTCCTCATGAAAATAAAAGGAATAACACGATCATAATCCATCCGGAGGAAGAAGTTGGATGGTTAAATAATACACGGTCAACTTTCCCAAGTAATCAATAAATATCCACATCGGAAGAAAATATATACAAATTTTCAATAGTACCCCCAATCAATAAATGGAATATCTTTCTATGCAAGCATCCCTCAAGCTAAAATCATATGGAGTAGTTGTATAAAGTTAAGTCAATGCTGGAATAACATGATCATAATCCATATAGAAGAATATGGTAGATGGTTACAAAAGAACATAGCCCTAGTGTAATAAAGGAAACTTAGAAATATGTTGACATAGATGGAAAACATTCTTGCAAAATAATGATTTGAATGTTATCACACAAGAAGGGATCAAGAATTTAATTTTTTAATACCCCGAGTTTAGTCCCCCCAAATTATAATATATATATGTTTATTAAAGAATAAATTATGTAACATAAATCCCATGAGTATAAATCATTTTAAATATGAAAAGGAAAATGGAGGTGAAAACTTAAAAGATCTTTTAGAAAACATTTTTAAAATTGATGTAAAATACAAACTTGCATGTTACTTTCAAAAGTAACTTTTGAGAAGGCGAAGTAAAGGATTTTACAAACATTTACCTTTAAAAAGAATCTCTAATAACGAAGCCTTGAAAATGATATAAATTTTTATATAGGAAATGTGGATCCAAAGATAAAACATTTGATTATGAAAGTAACCTTTTTAACACTTTGAAATTACCTTTGTTGAAAACTTACATTGTAAAACAGTAATAAAATCTTCTTTATATTAAAATTTCATTATCCTAAAGAGGATTATAAAATAACATATGATAGAAATGTAACAACCCAAGTAATTTTAAGATAAATCATTTTTATGCCTTATTAATATTCATTAATTAGATTTTATAGAGTTATATTCATTATAAGAACATCACGTAAATTTTCAGTCAAAAGGAAAAGGATTAATTTCTAACTAAATTGGGTTTTCATACATCATATAGTTTTATTTAAAATATTTATTTCCAAATCATATAATTTTAACTTGAAAAAATGAAATTAATTTTTGAAATAATCATGTCAAAATTAACTTAGGATGGTTTTTTGAGAATTTTCTAAAAAGATTGATTTTTCAATGAATAGTGAAAATACTGATTTTTATTGAAAACCATCTTTTTTTCAAGTATTTACAAAGTTACATTATATTTTAGATTATTTTTAAAATTTAATTAGTTCATTTTGATTAAAAATAACCCAATAAATGTTATTAGAATCAAAATTATACTTGAATTTGGTATAATTTTTTTTATACTTAGGACATTTTTCTGAAAAACCATTTTCATCCTATTTTGCAGGTTTAATTTTAAATTAAATTATGACACTTCTATAAATTGAATTTGATAAAATGGATTTTATATTTGGAATTAGGAGGTTCAAATTTTGAAAATAAGTTCATTTTATTTTTGTTCAACATAAATAGTAACTGTAGTAAATATTTATCACCTCGATAAGGGTAAATCGAATAATTAAGGTTGAAAATAGTATGATAAAGGATAAAAATGGCCCTAACACTTTCCTTTAATCTATTGTATGAGTGAGGTTCAACCATAATCATCCAATATTATAAGTTAAAGAAATTTTGTGCCATTTTTATTTAAAAACAACTTATATATTATTTTAAGAAAATAAAAATAAAAAATGTCACTCTCTTGCTTTTAAATTTATATTATATGTTCACATAGGGATAAAAATAAGCCATGAAATAATATTAAATTATATTTTGATCATAATTAAATTAATTTTATTTTGGGAATTTATTTTTAAATTTTAGTGATGAAATAAACATTATTTGATTTATATTGTATTTACACTTGTTTTGGTTGTATTTATATTTGTTATACATAATCGCTCCATTTATTAATTCTCAATTCAATGATATGATATTTATAAGGGTTATTGGTATTAATTTTTTTTTATTTAGGACATACGTTAATGTTATGAACCGATCTTCTTTTATAAGGTGTATATACTACCCCTTGACATGTTATATCATGAATCTTCTTATGTTCATGATATTTAAAGTTTCATTTAAAGTTATTCTTTTATGGGGCTTATGATTCAAAAGTTACCAAAATGGTAATGGATTTATGTGTCAATCCCATTTTTAAATGGGATTTTTTTATGCTTGAATTTCCATTGAGAAATTATATGACCCTTCTTTGATAAACCCATTTCATTTTTATTCTACTCTGGATATTTATGAAGTTTTAATGTTTAAGTACCATTTCTCTCTCTTTGGAACTCAAAATGGTTCAAAAAATATTTTTTTAAAAATTCAACCTTATTTCTCCCCTTTTGATCCGAACACCTTTTTCTTATATATCCTTTTTTTTAGAAATTCTTTCAAGATTATTTTCAAGAACGTTTTTGACTATTTTCAATGATTATTTAAAGTCCTTTTTACCCATGTTTGGATTTTTACAAAAATAATTAAAAATAATCTTCTTTTCATTTTCTGAATAATGTACTTTTTACCAAATGTGTGGAAAAAATACATTTTAATGATTACGACATGTATATAATTTCCTGCTGTCATGACAACTCAATGCTTTGAATACTCCTTTGAATGTTTCCATAGTTCTTTTCAAAAAAATTTCCCTAATATTATGGAAATTTTTAGTTTTTAAAAGTGATTTTAAAAGTGGAAAGATTATTTTCCTCAAGAATATTTTTAATGAAATTTTATGGTATTTCTATTCATCAATGAAAACTACCATTGATTTTACTTACGATCTACCAGGGATATGTTGTAATGATACCATCCTTATTCTTTCTCTAGATGTATTATGATTGTTTCAAAGATATTTTCATGAAGCTCATTTATTTTCTATGGGTAAATCAAGATATGAAAGAACAATAGTTATTGTTATGTTGAAAAATGAAGCCGTTCATATGTTATGTTTATGTTATGGCTCTTGGACATAGTTTATGATGAAGGGTGAGTATGATATAGATCATGATGATGGGTGAGTCTGATATAGCTCTCCAATGCATTAAGTAAAGGGATGAAGTTAACCGGTTATAGGTTTCTCCTAATAGATTATTGAAATTTACCGGGTAGGTTATTCCATTTGTAAGAGTGATTGTAAGAGTGATATGAAAATGATGTTTCATGTTACCAAGATGTTTTATTTATACTTGCATCAAGTTCTAATGTATCCTTTTATCAAGGATTGTTTTCATGTAGCTCATGATTGTTGACTTATATGAATCTCATCTTATGTTAAAGTTTTATGACATGTTTTAGGTTTTATGATCTAGGTTTTGATGGGTATGAATTTTCTTATGTTGTAATCATGCAATTTGATTATTTCACCATACCCTTATGGCCATCTTATTCTCATTGATGATATCCAATTGTTAATAGTTATGTTTACCATTTTTGAGTATTTTAGAACACCCTTCTTATGTTTCCTTTTCCCCATGTTTTGAAGAAAGGTTTTAAGTATGGTATTCCTAATAAGGTTACTTGACACAAAAAACTTAGTTGGATATGATGTAGATTTTTATGAATCAATTGTTTATGTATCCAAGTTGTTATGTAAGGGTTTTTCATAATTTTATAAATCTATAAACCAAAAATTTCTTTTGGTATGTAAGTGATCCAATATTTCCTTCTGATGTTATAAGTTTTGTATGGATTAAAATGGGTCATGTTTATCGATATCAAGCCAGAAATGTAAAGATTATGTTTTTAGAACCGAATCCAGGATTGTGGGTTTAAGGCTATTATAGTTGGTATCAAAGAAAAGGTTTATATAACATTGGAGATTAAGATGTTTTGAAGTGAGGTTAAATTAAGAGTTATTGATATGATCATGGGTTTATGATTTTAAGGCTAATCATAAGTTCAAAGGTATAGAAACCACCTTTTGGGGTTTTAAGTAATGAGATTTTAAAGTGGTTAATGATATTTTGGGATATCTTTTATTGAGTTGAGGTATCTATAACCCTTAGGTTTAATGTGAAGGATTATTTGAGAAGAATGCTATTATATTTTTGGATATGTAATTTTAAGTTTATGATACAACCTTTGAGGTTATAATATTCTTTAATATTGAGGTTATTGGGGTAATTTGAGATGCATGGTTATTTATTTATGGAATGATCAAAGTTGAACCTTTGTTGTTATTATGGAAATTTTATAGTAAAATATATTATTTCTTCATATGAAGGATTATAAATTTTTTATTTTATCTTAACTTATGCTAACCTTTTTAGTTTTGGTTAATATCTAAAAAGAGGAGGAATAGATTTTTATCCTTTTATGGATTATGTGATCTGTTAGAAGTTGATTTTAGTGTTTCGGGCATGAAAAATTCATCTTAAATACTCATCATTTGGATAAAAAGATGATATTGTGGGGGAAATAGATTAAAGGATGAAATTATACTTTCAAAGTAACTATATTTTTTTTATGTTCTTAGTATAGATGGTAAATTAATTCCTCAAATCAAGGAAAATGTTCTTGAAAAACAAATGTTATCCTATTACCTTTATTTCTGATGAATCAGTGGTCCTTTTCACACATCATTAGTTTATGGTTTTGTGGTCATTAACTTTCTCACGATCATTCAATTTATTATCATCAATTCTCTCTGTCACTCTCCATTATTATTTGGACATTATGTTATTCCTCCATGTCCATATTTACACTTCCCACTAATGTTCTCCTAGTTGGAAACCTAGTTATGTGTTATTCCATATGACCTTTGTATTTCCCTTTAATTTTTTTTTCAAAATAAAGTTTTATTATAACTTTTTATGAAGTGGGTTTTAACAAAGGTATTCTATAATCAGTGTGTGTGTAGTATAAGGGACTTATATATCCAAAGATAAGTATATTAAATATATTCATAAAAATTATGTAAATGATAATACTAATAGTATAATTACTCTATTAGATACCTCAAATACTCTTGTACATGATGATGCTAGACAACAGGTAAATGGAAAAACTATTAGCAGTTTAATAGGTTGTTTGTTATACATAATATTTATTCATCAAAACATTATATTTTCAGTATTATTATGTTCTAGATATCATATAAATTAAAAGTAATACAATTTAAAGGCATTAAAAATTATTTTTCATTATTTTAATTGAAATATAGATTTATTAATATTCTACTCTTCTAGAAAATATTTTTATTTAAAAGGTATCGTAGATGATAACATTGGTGATTGTAGAATAGATTAAAAATTTACATCCAAAACATTCCATTAATTATGTTATTTAATAGTTTCATAGTCTTATAGAAAACAACACTCATTCGATAATTCTACTATAGAAGATGAATATGAGTCAGTGAATGTTTTTGTGTATAAGTGGTCTGGATGGAACACACACACACTGATTATAGAATAATTGTCACGAACCGAATCAGTTCACGGCCAAAACCAGCACCAGACCCAGCCCGTGACAAGGCCCTAAGGGCATTCCCTATCCCCACGGGCTGGCACAAGTGCCTGGGTATCATTTTTCTTGGTTTGGGAACAATTTACCCGAATATGAAAGCATAAAACCTTAACAATAATCCATAATATAAATTCTGAAATTTATAGCCAAACAAGTCTTAATAAAAAAACCCGAACTAAATACATTGGATTAAATACAATAAAATAGGTTCAAATACAAAAAATGAAATTAGGAAGACATCCCCAAGGACTCCACACGACAAGGGGGTCATCACCCGCAAGTCGTCTCCACAACTCTGCCCAAACGATGGGGACTAACACCCAGAACCGCCACCACCCTTGGCCTTTCCTTTACCTGAGTCAAAAAATAATAATAAATTCTACTTACACCCAAGGGGTGTAAGTAGGGTGTGAGCCTAATCCCAATAGGTTACCACCCAATGATTCCAAGGTGAATGCAATACAAGGTGAAAAAGCAAGCAGTTTTAATATGCAATGAAAAGCGGCGACAAATTCCAAGAAAGGCTACCTTAAATTGAAAACATTTTTCAAGATAAAAATTTCAGAATGTTAACACATTTAAATAGAAATTTTATCTAATTAAATATAATTCCAAAGACACCCAAATACAAGGGCAAAAACCACAAAACCAATGAGCAACAAAACCGAGAACGCCCCTAGGCACTAGATAGTCTCGAGCCCCATGTACCTCGTACCTCGGTGTAATGTAACCATAGTAAAATCTGGTCTCGTGCACAAGCCACTAGTATGGAAGATACCCATAACCTAGTGGTCCCCAATTATCATCCACATATTTTAGTTAGAGTTGTCGTTATCCAAATTCTAAGTGAAATTGGGACAAAACACATCCGGTCCACTAGCCGTACTAGTACAAATCCGCCCCACCTAGGTACCTGGGCTTCCCCCTTTGTGCTCAAACATTATCAGGATGTAACACATATCCATTTTTATCTAAAACACCACTATTGGTCACACATACCAAATACAGTAGATATCTTATTTTATACCACTAAAAACACACAAAAAACTCATTGAATTTAAATAAATCGATTTCTCAAAATCTCGTGTTGTTTTGCACAAAAAACCCCTTAAGAAACCCACTTGTACACGATGTTAACACTTGTAAGTTACCAAAATTGTAAAGGCAGCATAATAAATTTCAATTAAAACAACAAATAAATTTTTGGGCATCCCCATGTTAAACAAGAAGTGTTTTCTTTGTAAAGCCTTCATTTTCACACAAAAGTGGAACCAAAACATCACTTTATTTACAAACACAATTAAAACCAATTTTTGCAGCAATAACCAAAGGGGATAAACATTATAAAGAGTATTTTATGCCTTATTACATATCAATAAAAACAACTAAGTATTTATAGGGTATCCCCAAATAAACAAACAAAACACTTCTTTGGAAAACCCCCAATTTCACACCAAATTGGCATTTTAAATTCAATTGCAATAGAAACATCATTAGAACCAATTTTTGCAGCAATAATAAAATTATATAAATCTGAAAATACTATAAATACATCTTTTTAATACACAAATATTGCATCAACATTGGAATCACCTACCAAATCAAATGAAACCATTGAATCCATTGTGCAAAAACACAAACGCACCACCGCCGCACCTCAAGAAGGGTATATCAAACCTAAAAAAAGAAAATTGGACCAAGAAAACCCATGGTTAAACCTTAAGTTCGAACCCCTACCCACTGGTCATTTTTCACATCAATAAAATGGAGGAAACCCTAAAAAATAGAATGAAACCCTAATCTATTTGAAAGGGGAAAAGAAATGGACAAACTTACTTGAGAAATCTAGAATGAATCTCCCCAAAACACCAGTATCTGAAATTGAAAACGGCCAAAACACAGGGGATGTTCTAACAAGAATTATTAGGTCATTTAGGAATTGGAATGGAGGAAAAATAGTATGAATTGAGAGAGTTATGATTGAATGAACATAACTTATCAAATCTGCACGATTTTAGAAACCCTAAGATGTTCGTCCCTAAATCTCGATCCTAAGAGCTCCAAACAGGGGTTAAAGAGGCTGGGGGAGCGTCTGGGTGTAAGGGCCGCATATGAGACTTGGAAGCACATAAAAATAATTAACATTGAATATGTTATTAGATAAATAAAATTAATTTTTAAAACTGGATAAGGGCTTCCGGGCAGGCCCAATCCCTTAAATAAAAAACCAACTAAACATTGGATAGGGATTTCCAATGGCTCCAAATTTTTCTTGTAGTGTTAATATATCAGGGCAGGACATTTAGGAGTTGGAATGAGTGAAAAATATTAAAAAATGAATAATTTATAAAAGAAACAAAATTTATTTTTAAATGTGGAATTGGGCTCACGATTTGTCCCAATTCACGAAAACTCACCTATTCTCCATAAAACCATTGGAAACCCCCAAAACAAAGCATTAATGGACATTAAAATAAAAATAAATTTAAAATAATCTATGTATGTGACAATTCTCCCCACCATAAAAACCTTCCGCCCTGGAAAGTCACTGCAAGACCAAATCAACAACCAAACCCAACTGAGAAACCAATAAGTACTCCCTTGCAAGGTTTCTTACCCAAAGGTCAAAACACCTCCAGTGTTCAATGAACGAAGGTATACTCTCACAAACCTAAATTACACCACTTTATTGAAACAATCAAGCACATTTATAGTTTATCCCAATATAAAACTCCTCAAACACTATCCGAACAAGACTCAAGCAACTCACCCAAATGAACAACAACTTCAAACAATGTTACATTTACCTTACATTAACTAAACCATTGGGCGCTCTCCAGTCCCAATGTTTACACAAGAAAGATGTTGGTAGCTAGATAGCTCCTAAAGAGACTATCTACACCAAGCCAAGAACATGGAAAAATCTATGTTACTAGTATGGGGGGACCCAAATACACTCCCCACCATAAGAGACAACCAATATTTTTTTTCGAGACAGAATCAGAAGACTAACAGGGGGAGGCCTAAATGGACTCACTGGTACAAAGTATATTCTTCCATTAGAAATTTACAAAAGAAATTATATAAGACTCATAGTGGGTCTCCCCACTATAAGAACCAACCATCTTAACCAAACAGCACTAGCCGGTAAAGAAAGACCCCAAAATTTAAAGAGTTGGGGCGACCACATGGTTAGTTTGCACGGTTTGGGAAGCCATACACTAATAGTTGGGATCCTTCTTTCCTCATGGTTTTCTGGGGCATGGTCACTATTATCCATGTGAAAACTGTGTTCACAAATAGTGTTGACCAACTTCAAACCTTTCTCTAAAGACTCAGTGGAAACCAAAAGGGGGAGAGAATAACATTGGTTGATGACATGGGCACACGACCCTCCACCTATTTCTACCGAACATGGACAACAGAAGAATGATTATGACACCATAGGTTTAAAATCTTCCTAACTTTAATACTGAGGAAATGACTTTGTACAAGGGTTTAAATGACCCTGTGATTTCCCTTGACTACGAGCCAACTTCTCTCCGAGACCTATGGCTGGAGCTCAAATGATTGAAGCATCTTCAGCCTCGCAGTTAGGCTTTGGAAACCCCATGAATGATAATTCTTCTTTCAATGAAACCAACAAATACAACGCAATCACAGATAAGTTTTCCAGACATAACACATTCCAAACTCACTTAACCCAATCCCGATATTTCCTTGAAACAAGGGATAAGAAGATACACACACATCACAGCTAGTTTCTTTAGGTGAGAAACAATAGAAGTAAAGAACACCAACACTCACCTTCGTCTAAAATGGAAGATTTTGATGTTTTTCCAAGGGAGAAATTTTCCCAACATAACAGGGACTCTCATAGGATTTCACGACATTCACCTCTATGGTCAATCGAGCACATGACATCATAAGGCATCACCGAACATGACCATTGCGACTGATATAAACAATTCATGGAGAGGGACCTTATATAACATCCCCAAAAAACAAAAAATTCTAGAAAGTGGCCACAATATCCTATCATGACCATATTTCCCACACCAGTGGTTTAACATGAATTAATGCATCCATGAAACTTCGAAGAACACAAAGGTCCTCTAAGAAACCATAGAGACACTCATCCACACTTACAACCCTAGAACACATCCACCTTCGACATATCAGAAAACATAAGAAACTAAGGTCTCTATCAACCTTCCATGAGCACTCTCCTGTTACAAGAGGATCTAAAAATCAAAGAAAGGAAAGGGTGTAGACTCAATCTAAAAATCTCAAGAAAAATATTCCTTATATTGATCAACTGGAGGGTCTTCAAAAGGCAAAACAATCTGGGTTTCACTTTAGTTGTGCACTAACCATTAATGGGGCATACCTTATCCAACGATTGAACCAAAGGACCCAACCAAAATGGTCTATTGGTAATGATATACCACAATCCAGATCCAAAAACATGAAGGTAACCACCACAAAGTCATCCCAAAACATTTTTCAAAAGAGACCACTAACCATCCCTACAACACATCTCACCGACCAAACACAAACCCAAAACACAGTTCAAACAGGAGGGGTTCTTGGACTCAAAACATCCCACAACATCAACATTATCAAAAACCAATAATAAAAACTATACCAAACTATTCATCAATACATCATGTTTTTCTTTAAAACTATTTCTTTGAAAACAAACATTTTAGCAGTAAGCATATCCACCAATGGTACCCCATGGACCTCACACATGCATGTTTTTGTGCCACACCGGGCACCCTCCTCATATCCATCCTGGCACTCATCAAGTCATGCATCAACCATCCATCATTACATATAACCATATGCATGTGGTTACTCATGGAAATACCAAAGGTTAAAACAAATATTATTTCTACTTTTCAAAACCAAAATGATCAACCAACACATCCTTTTTTTTAAATGCTATCTAGGAGATCAAAATACCAATTCAAATATTACTAAAATTTTAAGAAAGACACATACATTTAGACAAGAACTCAATTTCTAGATATTCACATCAATTTCAAAACATCTCATCCCATTAAAACACCGTTTTATTGTTTAGAAAACTCTATTAGAAACACTTTTTCAAAACCAACTTCAATATAGTTTCTACTTTTAAAAAGAGGTGTAAGCACAACAGTTTCCATTTGAGTATAATTCTTAAAATTTAGTTACTCCATTTCATAAATCAAACCATTTCATATTTATTTGAAAATGATTTCACAAAAACTTTACACTTCTTAAAACAAAGTCACTTTAAAACCAAAGTTCAAAGATTTCAAAATTAAGGAACACAAGACTATGCGAGAGGAAACTAGTTTCAGTGGGTGACATGTACATATGGTTGGAGACCATAACCCAATCACTTCACCATCACAAAGAGTGTTCTAGGGATGATCCCCGGCTCCACATGGCTTTCCAGGCCCTGCGAGCTCATTGAGACCATTAACCCAACTCTCTTTTCATTTCCCCTAACCATAATTAAAACAAGAAAACCAAAGGACTTAGATAAATCCTAACTTCCTCCGGAAACTTGAATCCTGTCATGAGGTGTGGTGATCAGGAACACTACCCATAACTAGAATACCAATTCCCTACAATCCTAACTCCATAATATCCTGACTCTTCCCCAAATAACATGACCCAAAGAATTAACCTGAACCTGCTCTGATACCATTTTGTCACAAACCGAATCTGGTCGCGGACAAAACCAGCACCAGACCCAGCCCATGACAAGGCCCGAAGGGCGTTACCTATCCCCACGGGCTAGAAAAAGTGCCTGGGTATCATTTATCTTGGTTTGGGAATGATTTACCTGAATATGAAAGCATAAAACCTTAACAATAATCCATAATATAAATTCTGAAATTTATAGCCAAACATGTCTTAATAAAAAAACCAGAAATAAATACATTGGATTAAAAATAATAAAATAGGGTCAAATACAAAAAATGTATATAGGAAGACATCACCAAGGACTCCACACGACAAGGGGGTCATCACCTACAATTCGTCTCCACAACTCTGCCCCAACGATGGGGACTAACACCCATAACCGCCATCACCCTTGGACTTTCCTTTACCTGAGTCAAAAATAATAATAAAGTCTACTTACACCCAAGGGGTGTAAGTAGGGTGTGAGCCTAAGCCCAATAGGATACCACCCAATGATTACAAGGTGAATTCAATACAAGGTGAAAAAGCAAGAAGTTTTAACATGCAATGAAAAGCGGTGGCAAATTCCACGAAAAGCTACTTTAAATTGAAAAAATTTTTCCAGATAAAAATTTCAGAATGTTAACACATTTAAATAGAAATGTTATCTAATTAAATATAATTCCAAAGACACCCAAATACAAGGGAAAATACCACAAATCCAATGAGAAAAAAAAACCGGGAACATCCCTAGGCACTAGATAGTCTCGGGCCCCATTTACCGCGTACCTCGGTGTAATGTAACCATAGTAAAATCTATTCCCGTGCACGAGCCACTAGAAGGAAACATACCCATAACCTAGTGGTCCCCAAACATCATCCACATAGTTTAGTTAGAGTTGTCTTTATCCAAATTCTATGTGAAATAGGGACAAAACCCATCCGGTCCACTAGCCGTACTAGTACAAATCCGCCCCACCTAGGTAACCGAGCTTCCCCCTTTGTGCTCAAACAATATAAGGATTTAACACATACCCATTTTAATCTAAAACACCAATAATGGTCACATATTCCAAATAAAGTAGCTATATTATTTTATACAACAAAACACACACAACAAACTCTTTGAATTTGGATAAATCGATTTCTCAAAATCACGTGTTGTTTTGCACACAAAACCCCTTAAGAAACCCACTTGTGCACGATGTTACCACTTGTAAGTTACCAAAACAGTAAAGGATGCCCAAAAAATTTCAATTAAAACAACAAATCAATTTTTGGGCATCCCCATGTTAAAAAAAGAAGTGTTATCTTTGTAAAACCTTCATTTTCACACAAAAGTGGAACCAAAACTTCACTTTCTTTACAAACACAATTAAAACAAATTTTTGCAGCAATAAACAAAGGGGATAAACATTATAAACAGTATTTTATGCCTTATTACATATCAATAAAAACAAATAAGTATTTATAGGGCATCCCCAAATAAACAGACAAAACACTTCTTTGGAAAACCCCCAATTTCACACCAAATTGGCATTTTAAATTCAATTGCAATAGAAACATCATTATAACCAATTTTTGCAGCAATAATAAAATTATATAAATCTAAAAATATGATAAATACATCATTCTAATACACAAAGATTGCATCAACATTGGAATCACCTACCAAATCAAATGAAACCATTGAATCCTTTGTACGAAAACACAAACGCACCACCGCCGCACCTCAAGAAGGGTAGATCAAACCTAAAAATAGAAAATTGGTCCAAGAAAACCCAAGCTTAAACCTTAGGATCGAACCCCTACCCACTGGTCTTTTTTCACTTCAATAAAAAGGGAGGAAACCCTAAAAAATAGAATGAAACCCTAATCAATTTGAAAGGGGAAAAGAAATGGACAAACTTACTTGAGAAATCTAGAATGAATCTCCCCAAAACGCCAATATTTGAAATTGAAAATGGTCAAAACTTAGGGGATATTAGCACAAGACTTATTAGGTCATTTAGGAATTGGAATGGAGGGAAAAGAGTATGAATTGAGAGAGTTATGATTGAATGAAAATGCCTCATCAAATCTAAACGATTTTAGAAACCCTAAGATATTCGTCCCTAAATCGTGATCCTAAGAGCTCCAAAGAGGGGTTAAAGATGATGGGGGAGCAGCTGGGTGTAAGGGCCACATATGAGGCTTGGAAGCACCGAAAAATACTTAAAAATTGAATACGTTATTAAATAAGTAACATTAATTTTTAAAACTTGGTATGGGCTTCCGGGCAGGCCCAATCTCTTAAATAAAAACCCAACTAAACCTTGGATAGGGATTTCCAAAGGCTCCAAATTTTAATTTTAGTGTTAATATATCAGGGGAGGACATTTATGAGTTGGAATGTGTAAAAAATATTAAAAAATGAATAATTTATAAAAGAAACAAAATTTATTTTTAAATCTGGAATTAGGCTCACGGTTTGGCCCAATCCACGAAAACTCACCTATTCTCCATAAAACCATTGGAAAACCCCAAAACAAAGCATTAATGGAAATTAAAATTAAAATAATAATAAATATAAAATAAGCTATGTATGTGAAAATAATTTTTACTAAAAAAAAATACAATGTGATAAATCTAGTTTTATATATATTTAGATAAATACCCATTACATATCTCACTCATATAAAACATAGATTTTAAGAATCACATTCATAGGGATCACACACTAAAATTTGATTTCATTTTATAATTCCCCAAAAAGATAGAACTATTTTTTGATATATTTACAGGATCATTACCAACTAATATATTTTAATACATTAAATTATAGATAGTATGAACAATGTAGAGTAATCATTCTTATATACTTATTGTTTAAACCATATCTTTAGGTATATATACTCCTTTTTTCTTTGGTTAAGTACATAAGATTCAAATTTTTTCTTTTTCATTTATTAATTTTTTTTACTTCGTACTCAAGAAATACGTCATACTAAAATTCATTATATGCAGAAATTTTCATACTCAAAAAATTTTTTAACTAGAAATTTACATACTCAGAAATAATCTTCATGATATTTTGTATACTCCAGAATTATCATACATTGATATTTTTTGACTCAGAAAATTTTTTAGTCAGAAATTTTCGTACTCGTTCATATCCAAAATCCTATATTTTAAACTAAAAAATATTCTTTCTTAGATATTTATTCATACTAAAAATTATATCATTTTTAATTTTGTTGTTATCATTAATTTTTGTAATATAAAAAAAGTTATTGTACATAATATTTTCATAGAAAAATATATCAAAACCAATAGATATATCCAAATACTCCGAATGGTGTGATTTCATACAATAATTTTTTTAAATTATAATTTTTCATATTTCAGTTATTTTCATTTAGTTTTAAAACATTTTTGGATTAATAATTAATATAGTTATTCATCTTGATATTTTTTATTTAAATAAAAAACTGAAGAGTTCATTTTTTTAAAGAGTTTGATTTTTTTATCTAATCGGCGCTATAGGATATCAATGTTCATATTTTTTGCCTATATAAGGGGTCCCCCACCATATCCCACATTAAATTACCTCATTTTTTAACTTAACATATAACTCCATTCATGTAGCTCAGTCTGATAGATTTTCTCAATGAAAATATTTAATTGTACTCATGTTTGAATCAAGGATTACATCCCCAATATCAATTCTACCAAAATATTTCTCAAGGAATAAATTATTCAGAAAATGGATAGTAACCAGAGACTTCAAAGATAAGTTTGATTATTCCTTGAAAATAATTTTTATGATTTAAGGATGGGATTCCATTTGTGAAGAATTAAAAAACACTAATAAATATCATATTCCTCCAAATTAAGTTTACTAGTTTTATAGTATGGAAAAGGTTGATGATGATTAAAAAGTAATATTTTCTTTTTATGATATTGAGATAATCATTTCAGAAAATCAAAATGGAATCTTCATAGTACTTCCATCACGGGGTGTTGGTTTATTTCCTTCTAAAAAGTTTCCAAAGTAAATGAAATTTTTTGTTAAAATTAGAGTCTAACCATCGCTTTTTTATTTCCATGAACAGAAATGAAAAACATCTCCTCTTTCTATTGGAAGGCACATTCTAGCACACTAGATGCAGCAATTAATAATTCCAAATAAAGGGGATAGTGAAACTCCTAAGGTTATAGATGTGTTTATTCATTATTTTTGGTAAATATGAGAATGATAAATTTGTTGGTTACATTTTTGAAACCACCTAAAATTTTAATTCTCATGTTATCTAGTCTCAGCTGATTATGTTTCTAGAGATTTTGACCAAATTCATTTCAAAGAGTACAAAATTCTATAATCTTCCTCTCAAATTACTTCCTATAAATTAGAATTTTCCTTATATTAATTATGATATGATAAAGTGAATGAAATTTAATTTGGATGCAGAAAAAATAAGGTTTATAATGATGCATAAGATAAAGCTTCCAAAGAAATAGTTTGAAGAAGTTGAGGTATTCAATAATAATTAGTGCTGATTGTTTCTAATAAAGAAAGTAAATCTATGTCTAAATTATATTTAAATCCAATGAGGAAAAAGATATTAATTGATGGAAATGACATCCAATTTTGAAAAGATCATTCTAAAAGTATAGAAAGAGACACACATCATGGTTTTATTCCAACAAAACATTTAGCAGCAAAAAATCATAATCAAGATTATTTCAAAGGAAAATAGAAGAAAAATATGATAAAAAAGAGAAAATATGATGTTTGATATAATGATATATTTTTTTATTGTATTGAAAAGTCGACTACTTGAATTACTATTATGGAAGAAATTCAAGAAGAAACAATCACTACACCTTTCCAAGTCACAGGGAATAAAAAACATTCGGTAATGAATAGTTCCACTAAAGGATGCTAAAAAATAATTCTTGTAATAATAAATAGATAGTGATATGAAATATAATTTTTAGTATCTCTATGAAGATGAGAAAATAAAAAAATAGGATTAAAGAAAAGAAGAGGGAAGAAATAAGAAAAAGAAAATCAATAATGGGATGATTAAGAAAATAATGATGATAATATTGAATATGAAGTTGTTTAGGAAGGAAAATCTCAATATAATGGAATACTAGTAAGATAATAAAAATAAATATAATGAAAATTACAAAATTATATAGTGGATTTTTTGACACAAATTACTCATGGAATATGAGAAGAGAAATTCATTCGTATATTATATATAGATAAATAGAAAAGTGTTGATGAAGATCATAACAATATTTTAATAGAATTAAATTCCAGAACACATTTTAGATATAATATTTATTGTGACAAAGACACTTATTTTTAAAATAAATCTTCATTGACATTATATTAGTACATTTTTTATAAACTAATTATAATTAAAAATTAAATTTTATATATCTCAAAGATTTATGGGAAAATTGATCTGGTTATGAGTAACCAAAATAAAGGATCAAACTCAAACTATATTTTATGATGAATACTTATTAAGCTTGAGCATTACATCGATGTGTTTGAATATATTTATATATATCATATAAAATATTTCAACAATGTAGATATGTGGTCTTATAATGCTAATGATTGTATCAATTTCCATAACGATTAAAAAAATTATATTTTAAAACATTCAAATTAAGTGTAGATTTAATTCAAAAAAAATTATAGATACAACTCAAAAGGAAATAGATTTTAGAAAACCAAATGATGTCCCACCAAAAGAAATCAATGATCATGAAATGATATTGAATGTAATTCAATAATAAATCTCAAAGTTTATGTTTTAAAATTTTATGATAATCAATTGGAAAAATATAAACGCCTTTATAAATGATATTGTTCAATTATAGAATTAGAGATTCATGTATTATGAAATCTAGTTTCATATTTGGAAGAAAATTAACAATCACAGGGGGGAAATATTCATTCCCATGATTTGTTTTTTGAAAATTAGAGTGAAATTTATTTTTCTTTAGATGAAATTAAATTATAAGATGATGGATGATATAAATGAATTCAGAATGTTGAATACAATCATCATAGACCTCTTAAAGAAGAAAATGCAGTAGTTGAAGAAATGATTTGTTTTGAAATCATTTTGTATTTTTTTTAAAGAGTAGAATGAATTTTTTTTGCCATCTATTATTTGGTTTATTTAATGCTTTCAGAATATTTTGGATGAATGATCTTTCATTAATTTTTGATGATAATATTCGTTTTTTTCTTATATTTTTTAACTATAGACATTTTCATGTATTAAATGTATTTTACTTTCCATTTATATTAATCATAAGAGGAAAAATGATTTATAATGAGGTAGAATGCATTTGAGAGTGGGTTAATAGGTGAATGATAATAATAAGAGGAGAATGCTTTCAGTAAGGGGGAATATTTTTTTTAAATATAATACGATCCTTAGGGATTTTCATATATCAAGGGGGAGTGATTCATATTCAATGCCATTTTTAGAAGAGTATTAAAACAAAATGGAAGACAAGTTAAAGTATTATCTTTAAAAAAAAATATTTTTTATGATCTATCTTGAACTCAAGTTGTACATTGAAATTTTATATCTTAGACATGTAGTTTGTGTTTTCCTATAAGGGGGAGATTTTATTGTCAATAATATTGTTTTGACTTCTCTATTATTTTTTAATGGAAATCACAAGCACTTTATTAAATACAAAATTACATGCATCATTGTAATAAATGTAGTTTAAAAATTTAATTAGATAAAGTTTTACCATACATTCTTCTAAACATATTTATCAATATTATTATTTATTTGTATATGATAATAATCATAATCATGAGTTTTGAAGAAATGATACATTCCAGGATTATCATAATGAGCCCAGACACTATTTCTATCACAAAATCATAATACAAATTTTATAATATAGACTGTCTAGTTTTCATATAGACAATATTTTTGTAATGATATAAATCATATTGACTCTCATATAAAAAGTCATCCATCCCTTTTACATCTAGTTTTTTGTATATACAAAACTGTTTCATAATGAGGGAAAAACCATAACATCAAAAAGAGTTTTGTATTCTGTTTCAATATGAATTAAAATATAATATCATTATTGTATTAATAAGATATCATTTGGATTTCTAGGTGTCCATGCCCCTTTGATATTTAAGGTGAACATATAACTATTAGATTCCAAGATGATAGATGGGCCAAATTCATGTATATACAAGATAATACGAACATTGTAAATGATATTTATACTAAATGTAAACAATCTCAAATAGCTATAACGAATGTTTTACTTCGTAAATAATTCAATTTTAGAATTATTGATCTTATTCTTGTACATACATGTAACAGTCAATAGTTTTTTTTCTTCATGTGAAGAGTATTTTTTTATTATGATCTAGGGATTTCATGGATTTGAAGACAACTATGCCAATTTTATTAGGATCTTGGGATTCTGTGGCTAGGAAGATAGAGATGAAAAGCACCTTCTTTGTTGTGCAATGTTGGGGATAATCAGGAAGACATAAGCTGATAATCATAGTGAGGGATTCACCTTGTTTGTGTAAGAAATATATTCTTGAAATTATAATGTAATTGACCTTTATCCAAGGTTATTGGATACCATTCACTTTGGGATTAATTTTTTTTTCATTTATTACTTTCATATTTTCACTAAATTTTAATCATATGTAAATAATTTTATATATTAATTTATATATTGTTTTTTATGTGATTACAATCACTGTAATAATGATTTATATTATAAGGATGAATTAATTTACATTGTATGGCTCTAAAATCATTATGATAGAATTATACACTTTTTTTACTCTATTTATCAAAACCATTTTGGTTATGTACTATATAATGATTACTCTAATAAAATATTATTTTTAATTTGAATCCAATTAATTTCAAATACAACTTGTAGAATACATATTGTATCCTACTAAAAATTATACACTTTCTATCTTAACCATGGCCTTGTACTATTATTAATTAAATTAAAAATAGGTTATTGAATAATATTAGTTTAATTCAATTAAACAAATTTTCCACCAAGTATAAAAAGCTAGGTTTTTTAAACGTATAATTAACCCACAATTATACGATTTCATATAAAACTAAAATTTGATCCCACAATTTCCAATGCTAACTAGAAATTTCTCTGATAGCAATTATAGAAACCCTTACATTTTATCAATATTCATAATATATTATTATATGAATATTCAATTCATAACATTATGATCCATACGAGAACAAAATATATTTTGTTTCATTATAATCATGGATAAATAAAAAACTCAATTATATATATATATCATCCCCGACATAGTTATTAATAAGTACCGCCATTCATAAATGTAATTACCCTACACCCAGTATCTCACAATTATTGTGTACATTATTAACATATTTTATATGCAGGACATCACATAATATTATAAAAAATGGGTTTTTATATAAGGTAAACTAGATATATACATGATTTTAAAATTCAAATTTAAAACATAAAACATAAATAAATTATAAGAATGAATAATATACTTCCCTAAAAACATTTATAGATTCATTATTTATATCATGTGGAAAATAAACTATATATGGGTGATTACAAATGCTAAAAAGGGATACTTATTTGGAATGATATCACAAATAAGTATAGAATAAATGATACTGAAAGTTATATAACTAAAAAAAATATTATATTCAAAATATAACATGAGCATGAAGAATAATATAGAGATAATATAAGATGATAAAATAATAACATTTATATAATGATAGGATCTTAAAGGATAATGATGGATAATATTAATGTAGTAATCTCATGGAAAATATTATAAAATTATCAAGGAAATAAATGATTAATATTATATTTCATTCTTAGAGACATCGCAATTTCTATATCATCATGTCTCGGAGCCAAGATACAATAAACTACATGTTGGTATGCACCAAAATTCATTTAATGATGGATTACTAATTTTTCATTGGATACATGTCAATGCATTAAGGGGAAAGAAATTTCTGGGGCCCAACCATCACTACATGAATAATTTATTACTCGTATAAACAATGATCAACTTAATTAAAAAACAATACACCTTATTAAAAAATTTCTTCCATGAATAACGAATAGGAAATATCAATATTTCCAAATTTAATTAAATTCATATCAATGAAAGTCTCTATATATAACAAATATTTCTAATATAATCAATAAGAATATCAACAAAAAACAATTTGTATTTTTATTTTAAATTTAAAATAAAATGTATAAAATAATGTGACGGATTTGAGGGAATGTCAATGAATACAGAATATATAAATAAATAGATTGACAAGGAATTCCATAGTGAAAATATTCAGAAATAAAAACTATTTTTCAAATGAAAATAAAAATATTATTGGATTTTATTGACATAATATCAAAAAAATTTAATTATAGTGAGTGGAAAATTGTACTATTAAATTAATGACTCATTAATAACCAATGGATAATAAAATTTATATGTTTCCATATGGAAATATCAAATAATTCCATTAGTGATAACATAAACATAAAAAATCCAGAATAATTATGATATAATTAAATAATAAATACATATGTTGTATATTCAGAATCATAACCCCCATTATAGTATTAATACGAAAATATTACATTAAATTAATATAAAGATAATAATGATAAAAAATTTCAAAGAGGATTTATATACACATAATATAAATAAATAGTTCCATATAACCAAATGTGTCTCACTGAAGTCAGAATTGAGGCTTAATCTCTTACAAAGATCACTCTATTAATATGTGAATTAATAAATGGATTGATTATGAGTTTAAAATTCAAATCCACATGAAATTTTTTTTAATAAAAATATAAAGGGACACAATACTCATAATAATATTAAATCCCTTACAATGAATAGGTAATATAACCTAGTGGATAAAAATTGAGTTATGAAATAGTTACCACTCTGTAACTTTCTAGTTAAATAACCTAGGATAAAATAAATTTAATTTAATCAGATAATAAAATAAATTTTGTATTATTCAACATATAAAAATTAAAATTGTATGTTTATAACACATAAAAAAAGAAATTCGATGCATAAAATTTAAGTATTCAACGATGAAAGTAAATTGAGACAAACTCTCATACATCACAATTACATCTAGTTGAATGTGTTTTATCCACCTATATAATGGATTTATACAAGATATTAATTCATAACTAAACCATATTAATACTCATTTTATCATATCTTATCTTTATATATCATATTATCACCAATTAATTAATAAGAATTCTTTTTTTACCATTGTTTCATGTGTTATCTACATCATTTTCTCTTGAATGTTTTACCGTAGAAGTTTTTTTTTCATTTTAATGGGAAATATTTATGAATATTTAGAATTTGTTAAATGTTATAAATATTTATTTTATTCATTATAAGACTTTTAGAAATATTTTTTGAAGTTGGAAATGGAAAATGAATCACATCACTTTTTCAAGATGGTTATCCCTACGTATACATGGGTGATAATATCATTACATTAATGGATAATTGGGTAAGTAAGGGTTTGATATATTATTTTTAATGAATTAATATCATATAATATATATCATATATGCTCATTATTTTCAGAATTATGTCAATCCATGGGATTTTGTGATAAGAAGAAATTAATTCAGATATAAAGGTGGTAGATCTACATATACATGAGTGATTGGTTTGTATCCCATTTTAAGGAGAATGTGATTGATTAATGATATGAAGTAAAAATAATAACATATTAGTATGTTGGATATTCTATAGTTATCATATATGACTTGTAAAAGTAAAAATTATTATAAATAAAGAAGAAGAAAAAAAGGTGCTTAGAAGAAAATATCCTTTACATTGAAAAAAATTATACATTATTAATGACCATAGGTTTAGTATACATGGAATACCAACACAACTATTAAATGTCTAAGGATGGTGGATGGTTAATATTTTTTAGGTTTAATTTGCTAAATTGGTATATAGGTGTGAATCAACGAGGGGAGGGGAGCTTATTTTTAAACATGTAAGATTATTATTTTTGTAAAGGACCAAATCTATTCAATAATGGGATGTAACTCTTAATAAAAGTTTCTAAATACTCATAAATAGTTACACCCCGAAATATTACATCATTGTTTTTTTATAAAAAATTTAATTTTTTGGATATATTGTGAGATAAAATAGGTTTAAAAATATTATTTATTACCATTTTCACACTTTATTTAAGATTATTTTTAATAAAATCATGAAAATTGATAAAAAAATTAAAAATAATTTCTAAAATTGGGTACCAAAATTATCATACAGTGAAATTTGTGGTTTTTTTGATAACATCAATTTTTTTATGAATGGTAAAAAATACTGAATTTTAATTGAATATTTCAAACAAAGTTAAAATAATTAATAAGAATAAATTATAATCATAGTTTATTTTAATGATATATTATTTAAATATTACATTTAATGATCCAATTTAGTTAATTTTAATAATTTTAATGCTGAATTTAAATATAAAAACATTGTTATCTTTTGACCATTTTCATTATTAAACCCATCTCCCTCAACATGTTTGGTAGATATTAAATAATGTGATGAATCTTTTCAGTGATGAATTTTAATAAATGGAACCCATATAAATAATCATAAACATAATATGATCTACTTATTTTAAAAAAATTATCACAATGATTGGTAAAAACAAATAACATTTATTATAGTGATTATGTTAAAACTAGTTTACATATATTCTAATCATAGAATATAAGGTGTAAAAAAGAACCAAAAATTTCTCAAACCAATTTAAGGGGAATATATATTCCTCTTCCCCTATATTTAAAAAAGGTAACATTATTGGTGACAATTTAAATGAACAAATTGGGATGGAAATCACTCTTTAAAAAAAAATTCCCACTTTCCCCATTTATAAAAGGCATCCCCCTCTCCTCTCCACTGTACACATTCAAACATATTTTTTTCAGAAAATACATGTCAAAATAAAATCCCAAATTACATTCCATTATCCTAGAATAATTAACATTATCAGAAATACACCCTAGAAAGGATTGAGTGCAAACATATAGAGGATACCTGGATCAAGGTAATATACGTCATTGAGTGTTATTATTTTACTTCATTATAAACAGACATTAATTTTATTAAAAAATAATGATAAAATAACCTCAGAAATTAGTATACTGTTATTTTTTGATAATATTTTTTCCACCTAAAAAACAACATCCATCAAATTGGTTCCAAAATCATTTCTCATTTGTATGGTGGGCGACATTCTCATGAAGTGATGTCACTCATTTGTTCATTTCCTCCTCTAAAGATTTGGTATAATGATATATATATAAAATAAAAATTATATAAATATAATATTTATACCTATTTTGAAATTATATCATATATATTTATATTTATCTTCCATTATATATGTGACAAGATATTGTCGCTCTTAGGTATTGTGGTCTACCGCCTCACAAAGCGATTTAATTGGACTTTTACTAATACTCCACATGGTAGGTGATAAATATAAATTGAATTACTATATATGATATTAATGAAATAATTATAACATTAGTGACATATTTATCATTCTATAAATATAATATATATCATTTTTTTACTTCCATTTCACTCATGTAAATATCATGACATCGTTAATGTACATATGGATTTCCAACTTCACGAAGTGATGAGACACTATTTTTATCACCACAACACATTGATGAAATATATTATTATATAATATGTTATTAATGATATTTTAATATCCTAGAATATTAAAATATTTGGGACCTCATTTCCATAATGAATAGTGTAAAATGGAAATGTTACTCATGCATACGTATGACATACCGTCTCCATGATCATTACATATATCATTTTTCATAATCATCATAAATGATTCGTTTTACAGGGATAATTAATTTATAAATATAATAATTATATTTGGATTATTATTCATTAAATTTTTAAACTCTATAGTACGTGATATAAATGGATCATTAATGAAAAACCATGCATAATATTACACAGAAATTAACACATGAATTAGTGAAAATAATGAATGATTATTAATGGACAAGTGATATAATATAATTATAGGATATTATACGATATTTTTAATGTTAATAATTATATTTTATAAGTTATTTTTATATTTAAACCCACTATATAGGTTGTTAAACCATGTTCAATAAAAATAATGTATAATGTAGGTGATTTCATCATAATTTACATCGCATCAAAAATTATTCATCATTGTATACTAATTAAATTTTATTTACTATATATAATTTCCCATTTACATGTAATTTCAGGAATAATTATTTATTCATTTTATCATATGATTATATTTAAATTATTTCTTCCAAGGGGGTGTGTCTTGAAAATTACAAAGTGTTAAAATTAATTATGAAATATCATTTTATTTTGTTTTTTTTAATATTTTCATAAAAAAAATACTTTATAATTATAATTTCTCATATTTCATTAAATTTATCTCAGAAATTCAAATTCGTTTATAATTCATATGATTATTTCTTATATCATTCAGCATTTTAACATATGATATTTAATATTAATGTTATTTGATTAATTAGGAAAATATTGATGAATTTGTATCCTTTAATAAATATTGAAACATAATGATTGTAAATATTATTTGTGAATAAAAATGATTATTAAATATATGGGGAACTATTTGGACATTCAATAAATGGATTAGGGATCAGTTTATGTAATCCCCATGATGCATCTGTAGTCCGATGAGATTACCCATTTTTCCAAATCTAATGTGTTTTTTACGAAGTATTTTTTAGACTTTGTTGAGAGTAGATCATGATGGTAAAGGTATAATGTCCCAGGGAAGCATAATAGATGATAATTAAGAATTGCCTCTATTTATTATTTAGTAATTATCATCCATGAAATTTTTACTTTCAAATTATCTCTTCATGTATTTAATTATCAATATTTTATTAAATGGAATGTGTTTTGAGTTATTTACTTTGAAATATTTAGTATTAATCAATAATTTAAACATTCAGGTTATTCAAGAGTGATGTGTGTTCATTAATTTTACTTTTATTATTAATTGTTTTTTATCTATTAATGTAGACATGTTACATAAATGGAATTTTTATTGAGTTAATTTATATTCCTTGTTGATTATTCTTCAAGATTTATTATTTATTCCACTACACATAAACCTTAATTATCTTTTCATATCACCGATAATTTTATTCCATTACCTATTATATGATGTTAAATTATATAATGAGTTTCATGGTGGTTGATATTATACTTTTTTTACATTATTTTATTTTCTCATTATAAAATTGTTATCATGTATGATACTTGTTTTCCAAAACAACTAAACAAATTTATAGGTGGGGATTTTTATCGGGTATCTCTTCCAAATTAATAAAATAATTCACTAATCTAGGATAATGGGGTATGAGTCATTATAGATAGTATCAGAGAATGTTTAGTAGAAACCATTGGAACCCGATTTAAGAAAACATAAATTAGGGAATATAAAAATGTTGTAGAGTTTTAGGATAAGAGTAAAATAAAATCCTAATGTTTTGGAATGAGAGTTATTATGTGGGTCAACCTAAAAATGTATCCATCTAATGATACTAAATGTTTACACAGTTATGGAATTGAGGTACCTAGGGCTTATAAATCTGAAAAAGGCACCTCGAGCTTGACTTGAAAATTACCCATTACATGAAAATGGGACTTAGTCCTCACCTTGTCTGACACTCCTGAGTGATATGATATATATAATCACATATTATTTATAATAATATATGGATGATTTTGATGTAATGATTTCCCTAAAGAAACCGATGTTTATAATTGTCATATTAAAATTTCTTAAAATTTTAATTCCTTATATGCTTTACACCATATTTGGATTATATATAATATATTAAAATTATTATTTTTATGAGCTAATATAGAATATTGAATTATTCATAAATGGTACCTTGAAATAATTATGATATCTTTAATCATGAACAATATATAGATTTTCCAAATGAGGGAACCATTATAGCTAGAATTTTAATGAAGAATATTATTGTTATATTTGGAAAAATTAATCAACATATAAAAAATAAGATTTCCTGGATAGGGAACACTATTAGAAATGATATAATCCTATAATAGATATATTTATTAGATAATATCCCCCATTATTTATTAGTAATACTAATGTGATTATTTTTGAGTAATGGATTCAATCTATGGGGATGAAATTTATAGCCTTATGTAGTGATAAAGAAAAGGTTTCACATGAGGTATATTCTCTCTATGTTAATGATGCTAAAGGTCTTTCATTATTCCAAAACCCTTGGGAGTAATAGGAAATATAACTCTGGGAATAGAATGTCGTTAAAGAGACATTATTTGACATATATTTCTCTCCTGAGAGGAATTTTTGACGAATATAATGTAGATTTTCATAAAACAAAATAATTATTTAAGTATCAGATATTATGAGGATACCATTATAATTTCATTTTTTTCTATTGATTATATACAAAAAACATAGTTTAATATTATCCATTTAATTTCTAGGCTTAATTCATGTCCCTTTAAGGAAGATAACTCCAAATTATTTTCATCATATATTTTAATATTTTTATGTGACTTCAAAATATGAAATGCATTTTCTAGAATAAATACATTCAATTAGAATAAAGAGAAGAAGTGTCAATAAAAATACCATGATAAAGGGAATTTGTTAAATATGATGATGAAAAAAATTCCATCATCTGAGAAGTGTGGTAATAATCACCCTGGGAAATTCATAGAAGGCATGAGATACTGTTATCAGTGTAGAGAATATGATCATAATGTTTATGAGTGAAAGGGGAAGAAGGAAAAAATATTTATTTAGTGACTCGATAATAGTGATATAGGATACCATGAAAATTAATTCCCCATGAATCAAGGGAATCTTCTACAAAAGAGTAAAATTAAATAAGGAAATGATTTTTTTGTCACAACAACTATATTGGAATTACCTAATAATATTGTGGTAGGTACATTAATCCAAACCCCCAAATTAGATTTTTTTTATATTATATCCTCACACTCCATTATATTTACCCATTTTTTGAATAAAATAATAGATTTATCTTTTAATTTTTTATGTTTGTTATTTGTTAAAAATTCTATGTTATGTATCATTTAGTAATGTATGTGTCAAGAAGTCTATATTATCAAACATAAACATGAATTATTTTCTATCCTTTTTAGTATACCTATGGTTTACGTGGATATAATAACTTGTTTCAACTAAATATCAAAATTAGATACAAAAAAATAATTATAACAAGAATGACATAAATAATTTTGTCAAATACTTATAATTACTTATATTTTGTGTAGGTAACTGATAAAATGATTAATATCTAGATCCACCAATTTAATGTATAATTAACGTGATTCATGGGGAAGAAGTGATCCCAATATCTAATGATGAAGAAGGTAATAATAAAATTGAGGATGTACATATTCTATAATATTAAATTTATTTACTTCTCGATGTATTACAGGGACATCCCCTAGATAATGAGGTTGATATTTCCATTGATTTATTTCATGATTCAAGAAAGATATCAAATAATCTTTACCAAATAGAAACTATGGAATTAGTGGAATTGAATATATATCATTTGGATTTTTATGATAAGGGTTTTATTTTCCATAGAGTTTCACCATGGGGATCCCCTATTCTCATTTTCATGAACAAAGATATATCCATGATTTTTTCATGGAGTATACTGAAATCATAGAAATTATGATACGAAAATACCATCTACCACAAATTGATGACATATTGGATAATTTTCATGAATCCCAATATATTTCAATGATTTACTAATATCATGGGTATCACAAATCGTATATAAATAATTTAAACATATTGAATTAAACATTTCAAAAAAAATAATGGACATTATGAGTTTATAGTAATTCTATTTTGATTGACTAACCCACCCTCTATTTTTATGGAGATATTGAATATAGTATTCAAGGAATATCATGATGGTTTTGATTTGTTAATCATTAATGATCTTCTATTGTATTCAAAAAGATAATCAGACCATGAGAATCACACGAGATTCGTTATTGAGACTCTAATAAGGAAATAGTTAATCAATTATTTGTTAAGTGTGATTTTTAGCTTAAAGATATTTCATTTCGTAACTATACTCTCTTAAATGAGAGAATATATGTTGATATTATAAATGTAAATTTATCCAATGAATGGAATATAACCATGAAAATTATTAAGGAATGTATTTTCATTGTTTTATTTGTTTCTGTCATATATTACTTGAGATTTTTTTACATATTTTCTAACCCATTACTAAAGATTAATCATAAAGGGGATGTGATTATGTGTATATAGGAATGTGATTAATATTTTAATAGACTTTTTAAATGATTTATCAACACTCTAATTCTGATTATATCATCTATAAGTGATTTGTTTTTGATATATTATGATGAATCGAAGAAGGTACGTGGTTGTGTCCTGATGAGATGCGATAATAATATTTCATATTTTTCAAAGCATCTCAAGACTGAAGAATAGATCTACTCTACCCAGGTTCTTGATATTGAAGATTTAATCATCATGTTGAAGACAATGAGATGTTACCTCTATGGTGAAGGAGGTGACATATAAATGGATAATAAAGTCATAAAATACATATATACGTGTATATATCCAAATATGTTCCCATGGTTATGGATTGATATACTCAAGGATTATTATTTCTTAATATACTAAGACACAGGAAATGAAAATAAGGTTTAGGATTCATTAAGTAATAAATATCATAGAATTCAAACCCAAATAAGGATTGAGTTTGATGAAATGTTCATAGATTATGTAAGTATGGAAATTTGATTTTCTAATTATGGGTATTCATAAATGATTTTAAAATTGGTTAAAACCCATGATTTATTAGTGAAGATAATGTATTCTCAATTGGATTATGATTATGTTTTGAAAAATATGAAATCTGTGAATCATGGGAAAATATAAAATTAGGTCTGTAATGATTATGTTATGATGTTTGGAAATATAATATATATTTTATCTACAACTAAAATAAAAATGGATTTTTGGAAAGAATCTCATTGAATAAATTTATCTATACACTTTTGTAGAATAAATATGTATAAGAATTTAAAGGAAATTTTTTTTAGGGGTAAAAAGATGTGGTAAATTTTATAATATATATTAATAACTTTTGTTTTCTAATAATTTAATGTTAAAAGGGGTCTTCCTAGAGGATACATATAACCACTTTACATTATTTTGGTGATTATAGATAAAATTACAATGTAAATTTTCAAAATAATTCCAATGAATTCTATTAAGATAAATTAAATTTATGTTATTGTTAATCGCCTAAAAAAATCCACATTTACTTCACATATTATAAGATTTTGATAGTGATATTATAGTAATGATATATATAAATTTAGTTGTTATAATTAATGGTTAAACTATATCAATTATTTATAATTGAGATCCCTATTTTCCATAAAAATTAATGAAGTGTCATCAAAAGGATATTGATACTGTGAATTCTTTAAGCACTTCATACCATCATCAAAATCATGTAAAATCAGAATGAAAAATATCAAAAAAAAAAATAGAATAGATTTTCAGGTCTTTATTACTCTACATTCATGTAGTATGGGATTAATATTTATCTTTGGTAGATTTTTCTTATAAAAACATATTCCAATCATGTATTCAATTGTCACTATATAAATAGTTATAAGGAATGAGATATCATTATATAACATCTGGGAAAGAAATTAGTGAATGGGAACTCATAAGTACAAAACATTATGATGAAAAATAAAAAATGGTAAATCTTTTTTAGATCCTAATAAATAATATCAATTATGGAAAAATATTTATGAGGATAATAAAATGAATATTAGGAATCAATATTTGGATATCATGATTTTCTAAATGTATATCCATGAAATGGTATTAGAAGGTGCTGTATGAATTGGACTCTGAACCCGATGTATAAAAACCCTTTAATATTCCTTAATAAATTGGATTAATTTATTTTCAATGGTTAATGAAGCCAAATATATCAAAAGTGCACGATGTGTCCCATGTATCCGTGTAATTGAAGTACATTCCAAACCTAATGCATGTGATATCCTATAATTTAAAAGAGTTTTCACCCGATATCTCTTACAAAGAAGAATCTATTTAGATTCTTCACACTATAGAGATAGTATTGAGAAGTCATATGACTCGTCTAGTTATGTTACATTAATGAAATCACTAAATTGACGATGCAATATGGGTACCAAATGATATTATAAAGAATAACTAAACTAATATATTTAGAATTTAATATCCATTAAATGTAGATGAAATAATATTTTAATGAGGGAGGAATGTTACTAGCCAAAATTTTATA